>QNUK01000181.1:635000-1337491 GCA_013621035.1 Clarias magur | reverse complement strand
AGAGAGAGGGAGGGAGGCACAGAGACTGGAGAGACAGGGCTGGAGGCACAGAGACTGGAGAGACAGGGCTGGAGGCACAGAGACTGGAGAGACAGGGCTGGAGGCACAGAGACTGGAGAGACAGGGCTGGAGGCAGAGAGACTGGAGAGACAGGGCTGGGGGCAGAGAGACTGAGAGAAGGACTGGAGGCACAGAGACTGGAGAGACAGGGCTGGAGGCACAGAGACTGGAGAGACAGGGCTAGACAGGAGACAGGGCTAGACAGGAGACAGGGCTAGGGGCACAGAGACTGACAGGAACTAGACTAGCTGGGTTAGTGAGGTTAGTAGCTACATGTTGTACTGGGGACACTGGAGGCTGACCTAACCGGGTTAGTGGCTAATAGTGTTAGTACTGACCTAGGGGACCGGAAGACAAAAGGCAGGGCACACATGAGGCTATACCAAACTAGCGGCCAACCTACTAGTGACCAGAACCACTAGCAGTCACTCCCACTAGAGATTAGCCTACTGGAGGCTAACCCTACTAGGGGCTAACCCTACTAGCCGTCAAGGCCTACTAGCGGCTAACCCTGCTAATGGCTAAACACTCATGTGGCTACACATACAAGGGAAAAGACCAGAAGGCAAAACAGTACTTACACAGGACACAGGAGGAGACACAGCCTAACTACACAGTGAACAAAGCAGCTCCATGAATCCACAGACACAAGGATCATCAAGAAAACAAAACTAGAGCCCTCTGAAAACTAAGGTTACAAAACATAAACCAAATATAAACTCAAAGTAACAAAAAGGAATGCCCACATGATGGTAATCCAAACAGACAAACAAACAAACACCAACAGACAATGAGACAATCACAAAACAATGCTCGACCCAGTTTCCCAGAACAAACTGCTATTTATAGAAAGTTTTAATGAGCCACCTCAGTTCAGGTGAGCCTCATCACCTGACTGAGGTGCCTTCTGGGAAACTGAGTCAACCAACAGGAACTACACAAAGACAGACAGACATGAACAGTGACCTCTAGTGGAGGTTCCTAACAGCAATCTCACCCAAGTATTCCACTCGCAAATGTCCTGCTAGGATAAAGTTCCAAAAGGACACCATGAACTACTGTGTTTTACCCTTCACTGAAACATGTTTGGATTCTTCGATTCCAGACGATGCAGTCAAAGTTTTGACTATTCAGTAACAAAATACTCTGGTGGACATGGAGACGGGCAAACTTCGTGTTTATTTAACTTTTCTTTTGGAATGTTCAGTTTTTTTAATTGTTAATTGAAAAATTTTAACAGGAATTTTCCAACTTGTGCGTAGCAGATGTTTAAAGCACTGCTGAACTGAAATCATTCTGCCTGCAAACAACTCAAACAGAGGAGGGAAAAAAAACATAGTTCTCAGGGCAATCTACAGATTGTGTGAGTATCTTTACATTTAGGACTGTTCTGCACTTGCATTCTGCATTTCCAGAATGATGCAGTTGATGCAGACATTAAGGAATACACAAACTACGACGCAGATCGCATCAATAGGTGCACCAAAAATACTTTACAATATCAGAGAGCTTAGAACTCAAACTTCAGTCTAGAACTTCAGGTACCTTTTGGACAAAGTTGTGACAAATTATCAGGGATTAGTCCAGGTGGAATGGTTTGTGCTCTCCCAGACTACAAAAGTGAGAAATCTTTTATCTGAGAGGAGGAGTATCTGCCTCAGTATCAAACAAGCTGAATACTTATACTCAGTTTGACGCAAGCAATACCTTCTCTGCATTAAACCTACCAGTAGACTGCAACAGCTGCACTCTAACCATTTCTGTGCCTGATGTGATCAGATCCTTCATGACGGTCAACCCATGCAAGTGACAAGTCCTGATTGTGTACTTGGCGTATGTCCTCAAAACATAGCTAAGTTTTAATAGATATCTTAATCTCTCCCTAAGAGATTTTAAAGGTTTTAAAGACTGTCTGTTACTTTATGCTCCAAGAAGTCCACCACCGTCAATGTTGATAAAGATGCCTGCAGCTGAATGTATAATTGGATGCCACCTTGTGGCCCCGTCCTCTACAACCATAAAAAGTAAAGTATAGTCAAAAACCACATTTGTTCTTTCTTTTTGGTCCCTTTCAAATGTGCAAGCCATGAAAACAGATCAACCATGATGCCACTGGCCTGAGAAAAGGAGAGAGAGAGGGATCATACCTGGATAAGTAAAAAAAATTAAAAATCTACATGAAAATGCTGCTCAGCCTGCCTTTAACACCATCAACCCACCTGAACTACTTGCAGCGCTCAAGGGACTCAGGACTTGAACACCCATATGTGTAATTGTTTTATGGGCTTTCTGAAGAGCACACTTCAAGTCGTGAAAATCTGTAACTGCATCTCCTCGACGCTGTCTCTGAACACAGGCGGTCCAGAGGGATGCATTCTCAGCCTCCTCCCGTCATCTCTGTTCACTGATGACTGAGTTGCCAGACGCAGCTCCAATATAATTTTCATGTTAGCTGACACCACCATGATCCTGAACACCATCACGAACGGAGATGAGACCGCCTACAGAGATAAGATCAGAGAGTTTCGAAATGAAAGCAACCTCTGCCCCAAAATAAGCAAAACTAAGGAGAGGATTTTGGACTATAGGAGTCTGCAGGGGGTTTTGCAAATGCACCCAAAAAAAAGCAGGTGTCTGGTTTGGCAGCTGCTCGATCCACGACTGTCAGGCCCTCCAGCGAGCTGTGAGAGCAGATACACTCATTATTGGCAACAATCTCCCGACCTTACAAGACATCTTGTATACATGATGTCTGAAAAAAGCCACCACAATCACCCAGCAAAAAGACTGGCATCAAGCAAATGAAGAAACGTTTATGCCTGCAGACCAACAAGATCCTGAATAAACCATAATTTAGCAATCATTAATCTTTCTTCTCACCAACAGTTCATGAACGATCTTGTCACGTTTGTTAATTTTGGAATGCTTGGAATGTTGCAATCTTTTCTACTTTACCGCCGCCAAGGACTCTCTGGTCAATATATTCCTCGTCTTTATTACTACTATGTCTAATTTTATTGTATTTTAAGTGATACTTTGTACAGTTGCTTACAGAGGACTGCTCACAAACAGTTACTACTTTTGATTTCTTGTTCAAATCAATTTTTGTTTAAAGTAAGGATCTAGCCCTTCCTTGTACATTAACTAGAAACACACATTAAGATATTTAGATTATTTCTGTATTTGCAATCCCCCCACTCCCCACTCTCTTCCACCCTTTATCGTCTGGTGGAGATTTTTTTATATACTGCACAGCAGTAGAGTACCAAGCCGTAACAAGCATTTCGGTGTACGTCTGTCACTGACATTTTGTTCACAAGTGTAATGAAGTGTGTCACATCCAGGATTTTTTTTCTTTTTTAAGTTTTCAGGGATACCTGTATGTGATAGATCCAATGCGAATCTGATGCAGAAAAATAAGCATTTACTGAAGATAAGCAAATACCAAAGGGGAAAAAAAGTTTAAATATATTTATGAAAAAATATTTGCTTTGTGCTGTCGTTCATGCTGATTTTTGCTTAGGGTTCATTTTAAGCTTTGGCTTATTATTATTATTACTATTATTATTAAGAAGATGATGTTTATATTGAAATTTGGTTTTATAGGTTACATAGTGTGAGGGTGTGTGCATGTGTGTGTTTTCATCCATGCACTCAGGCGAGTGAGTGTGAGCAAGAGACGGGGAGGGGTGGAGAGAGAGAAGAGAGAGAGAGAGAAAGAGAGAGCGAGAGAGATTCAGAGAGGGGGGGAGGTAGTGAGTGAAACAGAGAGAGAGAGGGAGAGAGAGAAAACAATGTCTGAGAGGGAGGCAGGGAGAGAGGAAGAGAGAAAGGTAAAGTCTGACCTGATGGATTGTGCGTAGTCACACAGTCATTTAGATGCATGGAGAAGGATGGAAATACACCACAAGCAGCCGGTGATGGAGACAGATGGAGATCCAGTGAGCTACAAGGACTGAAAATAAAAGAGTGATTTTCCACATCAGCTCTAAAACAAGACTAAAGACTGTGCAACTCTGGAAAGTTCAATATTTTCGCTTTAACTGAAGGTAAGCAGTGACATTTTATGATTTTAATATGAGGGACAATTTACATTTATTAGTTTGACAGCAAATGAACTAGAATAACTAAAAATAATAATAATAATAAAAATATAATATAATTTGGAACATAAGAGTGACATATTTTCTGAGGAATATACATCACAAAACAAATATGAGTCAGTCTTCATTAATATTACCACATTTTAAGGTATAAAATAACTAAGGAGCTTAATGCTATTTTGATCAGAGAACATTATTATTTTAGATCCTGCGGTAATTCCCCCCCCTCTAATCCTTTTTCTTTTTAACGGAATAAACATTATTTCTTGTAAAATATAATTGAATATTATTAAAATATTTATTATTTAAATACAATAAATTAAAAAAGGAAATAGCGACTTGGTCTAGTTTGTCTACAGTGAGAGAGAGACGTTAGTTGGCAAGATGAAAAATTTTTTCATTTCATACTGAAAAATGTTAAATATCGAAACTTTTCTGACTTCGTGTTTACAAACAGGTGTAGTGTAGAGGTTTTTACTTGTTTACAGTGAAACATGATTCTCCCCCCCCCACCCCCCGCATAAACAAACAGTAATATTTAAGGTAAATACCACACTTTTTCTCTTGCACTTGAAGGAAGATGAAGTATTTGCGCGCGCGCGCACGCACCACCCTCACAACAGGTGCTAAGACTTTGAGTGTCACGCGCTCTGTTTCGCGCTTAAAGATGCGGCTCGTGGAGACGGACTATACCACTAAGCGGCAGGGAAGAGGAGGAGACAAAATGAAGAAATTGATTATTAACCGTGACTAATGCCATCGATCGTCGATAAGAAGCAGTCACTACTGCAGCACTACAAAAAGTAATCATCACCCAAGTCGATTTAACTATATTAATAAGCAACAGCGATATCTAGAAAAGTGGATAAATTAATCGGCCCCTGGTCGAGACAAAAGGTTCAGTCCAGATTAATTTTGAAAAAAAAAAGAAAGAAGAAGAAATAAATGGCGGTCAGTTCAAATGAGTGGTAAAAGCAGGAGTTAATGGTTTGTGGAAAGGTTATGGTACCAAATTATGTCTGTCCATAATATTTTTATTATAATCTGTACAAATCTATTTTTTTTAATTGTAAATAAAAAATATATATCCAAACTAAATTATTTGGATTGCCTTGGTTAAGGCGGCATGGTGGCTTAGTGGTTAGCACTGTCTGTCACTTTGCACCTTGTTTGATTCCCGCCTCTGGGTCTGGTCATGGAATTTGCGTGTTCTCCCCATGCTTGGTGGGTTTCCTCCGGGAAAAAGACATTCCAAAGACATTCAGATTAGGCTAATTGGCTTTCCCAAATTGGCTGTTATGTGTGTACAGTATAGTGTGTGTCTGTGATAGATTGGCACCCCGTCCAGGGGGGTGCTGGGGAAATGATTAGCCTAATATGTATATCTTTGGACTGTGTTAGGAAATCAGAGTACCTGGAGGAAACTCAAGCACATACAAACTCCACACACAAACAGATTTCAAGGCGAGAATCGAGGGCGTAAGACAAGAGTGCATGCCACTAAGCCACTGTGCTGCCTGTGTTATAATTCCATCTAGGTTAACTAGTCCAAGTTCATAAATTAAAGCAAAGCATAAGGTAAAATATCCAGTGATTAATTACCAGCCAGTGATTAAATTCCTTCTTTGTACAGTTAGTGTAATCAAACTTATTCTACAGCATTGTGTTGCCACATCAATTCACACTTCCTTGTCTTTGGTCTAATCTTTTTGGGGTTTCCTCCCACTTTCTACGAACATTCTGGTGGGTGGACAGGCTATACTAAACTGACAATATGTAAACATAGCACTGGTCAAATGTTTGGACACAAGTTTGTATTTATTTTCTACATTTATTTCATGTAAACATTTTAATAAAGACATTTTATACAATTTCTCTTTGGGATTAATAATGTTCTCTATCTATCTATTCTAGAACAATACTGGAGATTTCAATACTATGAAATAACATATTAGGCATTAGGTAATTACAATAAGTAATAACAACAGCAACAGTCAATTGTTATTTTAAGACATAAAGGTCAGCTGTTCTGGAACAGTTCTTCCAAGAACAGTACTGTGCAGTGCATTTGCAAAACCCATCGAGCAGCATGATGAAACTGGCCTTGGGGAAGAAATAAAAATTAGGAAAGACCATGGAATTAGAAGGGTTGTACAAACTTTTGACTGGGAGTGTAAGTGAGTGAATGTGTATATGTGTGCATGCATAACTCTTTGCTACTGACTGGCATCTCAACCAGGTAGCATGCACACCTTACATCCAGTATTCCTACATACTCTGAATCCACCATGACTCTGACTGGAAGATGAATACATGAATAAACTTGGTATAAGCTGTGTACTTTTTTTTTATTTATTTTTTTTATTATTATATCAATATGTCAATATGCAAGCCCAAAAATCACACACAGATAATTATTTTTTTTTCTTCTGAATGATATGAATACAATGACATCCCCACTGCTGGACAAAGTTGTGTCACAATATGTGCTAAAAATCGCAGCGTGATTACTGCTACACATGCTCACCAATAGGGAGACAGCACAGGATTATATGAAACTGCTACAAATACAGCAGTGCAATGGTATAGAGGTAAAGGAAACCTACCGAATGATGATGCCAGAAAATATAGACTTTAAGGTATACAGTGTGAAAAGTTGCTGATGTTATTATACAATGACTTTGCCTCATTCAATTCTAACTCAAACTCTATGAAACAGGTCATCAGATAGTATGGCTATAGGATAATTTCGAAAATTGCACCAATCTTTTAATGGGTTGTGGCACACCTGGAGGAAGATTTACCCCTGCAGGGAGGAATTGGTAGCATGAATACAAGAAGCACATGTAGGTTTGTATAAAATCTTTCTGACTTTGTCTAGACAATAACAATACAGTAAAAGAAAATCCTAAACCCCAGACTCTTCAGTTCAATTGTGCAATCTGGGTCAGTTTAAAAACTGAGCACATGGTCCAGCGTGGACTGACCCAGAATGGGTTGCTTTAACCAGCAGGGTTGGGGTAGAATATTGGCCCCCACATGCCGGGTTATTTTTAACCGAACAAGTCGATAAAAAATGTGTACCATACTGGGCTGAAGACACACAAGTTGCTATGGTTACAGTCTGCTCATCAGCTATTACTTTTCATTGTGGTGCAATTTCTTCTACAAAAAGACATAATGTGAAAGCAACATGAAGTCCTCACTAATAATAATTCGATAATCTGAGATCATGTTACAGAGAAAACATGTCTTTTTTTTTTATCTCAAAGGGGCGTTCATGTCAAACCGGAACTTTTAATTGTGCAAAATAATAAAACAGCTATGAGATTAAACACTTATGCGCTTATCCCAGTGTTTCATTAGTGCTTGGATACCATCAAGGTAGAAAGTTTTCTCAGTTTCCTGGAGTCATGATCGGACTGCCTGCTCGATGTCTGAAACGCTGGCTTCCCAGGAATTCCTTGTTGAAACGTCTTGGAGCAAGTTTAGGATTGTACGGGGGATTTGGCAATAACTCCTAGCTGAGTTTCTGTGACAAGTGATGTTGGTGAATGATTGCGTGTACAGTTACCACAGACAGATGCTTCCCTTCTTCAAGTTATTCGTTCAAGGATACGTTCATAATCATTTTCAAGGATCAGGCGTTCCACCCTCTGAATGTTCAAGGGAAAGGCTGCAGTGGGCTCTGAGCCACCCCACCGAGACATGAAGATCCGTGAATCCTTCTTTAAAATGTTAGCACCATTACATTCTTTTTGTACTGCGGCTAAGAATCCCATCACTGTACTGTGCTTGAAATCTTCTGTAAATGTTATTCTGCTTTATGCCTTCAAGGCCCAGAAATGTAAAAAATTCCGGATTTGTCCTGAACACCCTTTGTACCTGGAGCTAATGTTAATAGTTAGGTAACAACTCAAAATTAAGCAACACAATACTAATATAAACTCACCTTGCAGAATTTCGTGGGGGGCATGGAGTCTATCCCAGGAGGCTTAGGGCACACATACACACTACAGGCAATTTGGGAATGTCAATTAGCCTAATCGGCATATCTTTGGACTATGGGAGGAAACTGGAGGACACCAACCAAGCACGGGGAGAAAATTCAAACTCCATGCACACAGATACGAGAATCGAGCCTGGCCCTGGCAGGAATCGAACCCAGACCCTAGAGGTGCAAGGTGACAGTGTTAACTACTTCACCTAGCCCAAAATAGTTGTATCCAATTGCTACCAATCATTCTAGATGTTGCCCCATCACTAGGGGGCTCCCACCTTAAGGCCAATAATACTAGTCAGTCAGAGAGGGCCATAGGCTATCATGTGTTTCCTCTGAACCATGTGACGCCTGTTGACCATATCTATTCGAACTGCACCGCCACTGGGGGTGGCGTAAGGCGCAGAGAGACTCTTGCACTCTCGGGTGCAAGAGTTTACAGCAACACCCAGAAATCGAACCGGCGATCTCTGGATGATAGGGAAAGCACTTTACCATTGTGCCACTCGCGGCCGAACTACCTATTATTAACCCAATTTGGATCATGTGGGGTGGTAAAAAGTGTCTGTGCCTGATATAAAAATGTGTTCTTGGTAGCATTTTTTTTAACAACGTTTACTTGTTTGAAACAATATACAAACGTCCAATTTCAATCAGTAAATATTTGGGATATACTCAGTTTGGTCTTCCAAAGCATTGGTTTATTTGTGCTCTAATTCCTCGTGTTCCTTGTTCCTTGTGTCACAGTCCTGAGGGATCCCTGCTATGTAAAGTCTACTGTTCTTCATTCTAGATGTTTACGCATTAAACTACCAACGGATCTTCTAAGTTCCAGCGTCTCTATTTTTCTTATGGAACAAAAAAACAAAAAAACTTCTTCTTAGAAGAAAAATTATGGCAGACCATGAAAGGATGAGGCACTTGTGTGAGTGGTAGCTGCACTTGTTTGAGTGCTGTGCTGCATTACTGGAGGATTTAGGGGATGCTGGTAGGGGATCAGCATTTTTCTCTGTGAGGTTTATGGAGTTTTATGAGTCAGTCAAATATGCCATGAACAATCTTTTAAAAATTATTTCTTTGCATTTATCATTTAAAAAGAAAATTAGTAAAACATTTCTCAATATGTCATGTATTACGGCCCAAGCACTATGACCTAAGCCCTATGTAGTCATAGTGTGTGAGGGCCCCCTTGTTCTTCTAAGGATTATAATTTTTGTTTTGTTTTTTCCCGATCATCGTTGATAGCAATTATATATTTTTTTATTTGGTTTGGTAAGTGAATACCAAATGATTGATAATATTGCAAAGGCTGTTGTTTTCTGATTATTTTGTTCTACATTTAAAGTAAAAAATCAAGTGAAAGTGACTCACACTCATTGATTATAAAGTAGACATAGTACAAAGTGAAATGAAACTAGGTTTCTCCAGGACAATGGTTCTGCATAAAATAACACAAATCTAAACTAATAATAATTAAAAACATAATAATAATTTAAGAACCCCTTAACTACTTAAAGTGTAGCATATGAAATCAGTTCAAGACAGTCCTCAAAATGAGACAATGTGCAAAACAATGTTAGGACACAATTGCAGGTAAGACAGGTGTTTTATTTAACACAATCACGGGGAATCAAAAACGAAAAAAAAAAAAAAAACACTAAACAGACAGGGGTCGCCAAAAAAGTTGAAAAAAATCATTGCACAGTCATACACAGGAGTCACAATAGATACAAGCGGCTCATTAACATCAGGAGAGAACTTAAAGTACTAGAAGGTATTCTTCGTATCTTTCCAATTGTTTTGAGTTCTATTTATATCCAGCGTTAATGATGAACATGTGTGTCTGATTAGAACTTAGTTGAGCCAGAGTGTGCATGCTGAGAATTTGCAGTTGATTTCCGTGATACTAGTATGCGGTTTGCTCTTAGTTTTATGTGTACAGAGAGTACAGTGCCATCAAGTACAAAGTAATAATGTGAGTAGAATGCAAAGCAAGAAATTGCAACATACTAAATCAACTTTTACACAATCTGGTTGTGTGGGCCAGAATGCTTATGGACCTTTTTTCAGATGGCAAGAGTGTAAAGAGTGTGTGCAAGGGGTGTGCGGGGTCATCCACAGTGCTGGAGGCTTTGCAGATGCAGTGTGTGTGTGTGTGATGGAGGGAAAAAAAGACTCTGAAGAGCTTTTCAGCTGTCCTCACTATTTGCTGTAGGATGTTGCAATCCAAGATGGTGCAGTTCCCAAACCAGGCAGCTCTCAGGATGATCTCAATAGTCCCTCTGTAAAAATGTGAGGAAGGGGTAGAAGGTAAGCTTTCTTCAGCCTTTGGAGAAAATAAAGATGCTACATCTTTATGCTAAGGTCTTTCTTGGTTAGCTTATTTTAAAATAGCTTGTTTTTGTTACTGAAAGTAAGTTTGATCCTATTTAGCAAATCTAATTATTTAATAACATCTCATGGTTTATATTTAACCTGCATCTAACAGCATTTCTTGAACAAATTGACATAAGACAAATTAACAAAATACGGCTGTGAAATATGTCACATAGGGCTTTTCACCCTACAACTGTCAGGGACAATCTATTTGTTTTCAAAATGTGCTCCATGTGGTCTGTTTGGTTTGTTTTATACAATATCCCTCATAACTTCTGTTAAAGGAGAAATGGGTCTTATTGGTTAGGGAAAACATAAAATGCGGAAAGTGTGGGGTTCGCAGAACCTGTCCCAGTGCTTATAATGGCAGATATTTTTATCTTTTTAATACAGAAAACCTACCTAGCATTGCTGGAGTTTTAAAAAATTATAAAGGTTATATGAACCACAAAATCATTAACATTATAACAGGAATCTGTACAAAATAATGTGATGAATATACTTTATATCAAATTGCAGTTATTTACTTACGGTGGCATTATTATTTTAAACCAAAATATCCTCTCGTGCAGATGTATAACAGTACTGAAAGGTTCCACATAGCAATCCAGATCGGACTTACTGTACAGTATGTTCGAAAGGTAAACTAAAGTACAGACAACATTCCTAGTCTTCAGAGGATGTGCAGACCCGCTTGCGGATGTACTGTACCTACGAACATCTTCAACACCTCTCTGAGCAATGCTGTCGTTCTAACGTCCTTCACTCCATGTCCTCCACCATAGTAGAGTCCTGGAGATTATAAAGCTTCCAATGTCCTGCCTCAATGACTACCATCCTGTTGCTCTCACATCTGCTACCATGAAGTGCTTTGAAAGACTCGTCATGGGGCGCAGCCACCCTCCTCCACTGCAATTTATAAATTGTCCCAACTGTTCAGCTGGCGATGCCATTACCACCACCATTTATTTGGCTCTTAAACATCTAGAAAATAATAACTATGTGGTGAATGTACTGTATATCAACTTGCGGTTATTTACTTACCGTAGCAAGTAAAGGAGATTCAGCACAATCATTCCTGAGCACATGATTAAAAAGTTGTGCCTACTGGACGTAAGCAACTTCCTCTGCAGCTGGAATTACATTTTATTTGAATAGTGCTTTTAACAATTGTCATTTTCACAAGGCAGCTTTTCACCTGACTGGAAGACCTCAGTCAGCATCAGTAACAGAATCTCCTGCCCTACCACACTGAGCACTGGGGCCCCAAGGCTATGTGCTCAGCATACTGTTCTGATGCACTGATCTACTGCACTGCTCAGTCTGCTGTCTCATATCTGTGCAGTGATGCTCTGTGCAAACCATGTCTCAACTTCATAGATGACACAGCTGTGGTGGGTCTCATTATCCAGGACAATGAGTCATCATATAGACAGGAGGTGAAGTGGCTAATGGACTGGAATTAACAACATGTCTCATAATGTGTACAAAACTAAAGAGATGGTTGGTGACTTGGCTACTCCATGGAAATTGCAAGAACACTAAATGCCTTGGTGTTTACATCAATGAGAACCTCATCTTATCTCTAACACCAGCTCCACAGCCAAGAAAGCCCTGTAGCATCAATTAGGGACTTCACGACTTAAGGTCAAAGATCAAGCTATAATAATAGCTCCAGAACATTTCATAGGGTTTGTGTCACCATGGGTTCTTATGGGCTACGATTCCTCAACCAGTGGATGTAGTAATTCTTGGTTATTGGAGGACTTACCTGGATCTTTGGAAGAGCCCAAATAAAATGACTTACTTTAATATCACTAAAGTTCCAGTCCTTCAGGGGATCACAGACAATAGCAATTTAGAAGATTTCTATGTGGAGAAAAAGAAACAAAAATTTTAAATCAAGGTCAGAAACCAAAACAAACGTTCAGAGAAGTTAATTAACTGGATGCACTGACATTTTTTCCATTTAGTACAGACATTGGATATTCCTCCCTGGGCACTGAAGCCTTGAGCTGAATCATTATTGTTATTGATTTAGTGGCCTGCACTTTGCACTGAAGGGATATTTGACCAAAATACCACCATTTTGTAAATATAAATAAAATGTAAGCTCACTAATACGTTAATAAATATTTTAAGTTAATATCAATTGTTTTTTCCTAATCTCTACTTTATTCTATCATTCTTCCATAAACTGCTCTGTCACCAGTTCAACAAATTAATTTTATTGTGTTTAATTTAGTTGTTGATTTGTCAAGTTTGTTACACAATTCTATACTATCATAAAATGGTATTAATGTTAATTGCATCCCACTTGCAGAAAGCTATTAATATGTAAAGTACTTAAACCTATTTAACTTAAACTGAATACCAGTACGTCTTTATTCATAGCCAACAAAGATTCTTGTAGTCTACACTTTTCAGCCATGTTACTACATCTGATAAAGGAAAAGAAAATTGAGGAACTGTGAATGTCCACAAAACAACAACTACAAGTAATGATTGGTGAATCAAATGAGTGCCTCCCATTGGTCGAAACTAATGGAAGCTGTGCTTTTTCACTGCTAATGCTGATCAATTATGTTAAATGCTCGTGACATGAGCAAAAGTTATGGGCACAGAATGCTATGTCTTCTAAATTATCTTTTGTTGTATCCTTGGATACTCTCATTCTAGCATCTAGATTATTTTAGACAGAGTTAACAAGAGCCATAATTACATATTAATGCTGTTAATCAGGTGTAAGGAATGTTCAAATTGTTTCATTTACGTAGCTGGATTATTGTTACAGATTTACCCATGAGCTCATACCACAGTAATTAGCCTTTCAAATAACATTTATTGGAATACCTGTAAGATGTTATACATCTTCTTAGAGCATGATTAGCAACGCTGAACAATACAATCCAAGCCATTTGTAAAATCTCATTTGCAGATAAGATCAAAAGGATCTGATTTTTACTGTTGAGTCATGCTTGGTGCTTGGAGCCATGCTATATAAATATAGATGCTATGCTATATATATATAAAAAGATTTTAAGATTTTAAATTCAATTCAGTTACATTTTATTTGAATAGTGTTTTTAACAATTGCCATTTTCACAAGGCAGCTTTACACAATCAAAAGAAATTATGGAATTTTGTATGAAATGTGAAAAATGTGTATGAATAAAAATGATCAAATCCCTGATGAGCAAGCAGAGGGCGATGGAGATGGTGGCAAGAAAAAAACTCCATCAGATGGCAATAGGAAGAAACCTTGAGAGGACCCAGAATCAACATGGAAACCATCCTCATTTGGGTGATAACGGATTGCAGGGATTGTGTATTAGGTGACTGGACGTTTATGCAGTTCATTATTGGAGGCTCAGATAGAATGCAGAAAATTCCAGTCCTGACTATCAAGCGATTGCAGTCACAAGTCATCAGAGAACAGCTGTCTGCATCAGCCGAGTCCAGCACCGTCTGGAAACACAGACATGAGGGCTCCCCGGGATGTAAAGCAACCAATCACTTCACCGCCAACAAACCTGAGTGATCAATGAGAGTGTGGACGACAGCATTAAACATACTAGTTCACCATAATACTTTATGTCCATGAGTCTCCAAGATCTGCTCCCTTACCTAAGGCAAAGCTATTTACAAAAAATGCTTGGCTAAATAAATACTGTAGGTTTTTAGCCTAGTTTTAAACACTGAGACCCGAATATTGGTTGGAAGGCTATTCCATAACTTTGGGGCTTTGTAAGAAAAAGCTCCACCTACTGTTGTAGTTTTCATAATACGCTGTACTAACGTATTATTCTGTATTCTTTGTTTAAAGTCGGCATGGTGGATCATAAGACACTAGCAGTTCACTTACAGTCGGTACTGCAGTGCGAGAACATTTAACGCTTTATACGTCAAAAGTTTTATTTAAAAATTGATGCGAAATGTCATTCTGAGCCAACACAGTGTGGGTAAGATAGGGGTTATGTGCTCATATCATCTGGTTCTAGTGAGGACTCTCACTGCTGCATTTTGAACTAACTGAAGCTTGTTTATGCACCTACAGTAGTTGAACAACCAGACAGTAAGGCTACAGTAATCCAACCTAGAGGTGACACAAGCATAAAAAATTTTTCTGCACCATTCAATGACAGTATATTCCTCATCTTGACAATATTTCTGTCAACATTCAGTCTCTTATGTCCTTCACACATTGGTCAACTTTAGTAAGCTGGTTTTTCTTATCTGGTTTTTAGCAGATTTCCAGTGTATTGGAATACGATGCCTGGCTATTAAAGATGTAAACGCCAAAATTTCCAGTTGTTTAAAACTAAATTAAGACCAGACCCATGGAACTCCATATCAACTCGATAGCAGGGCAAACATCAATACCATCCCTGAGCACCTTGGACAACACTGTAAAGTAGTTAACCTAGTAAGTTTGCAGTTTAGAACAGGTGAAGAACATGCGACTCAAATTGCACTGAGATGCTTGACATTTGTCACATCTGTCCTTAACAGTAGAATATATTGCAGATAAGCAGCTGTGTAGTTCTTTAAATTGTACAGTATAAGGCTCAGGCGAGCACATATTGTACTAGAATGTATTCTATCCAATGCAGCGGCCCACCATTCCTCTTCTCTCCAAGCTCCCCCTCCCCGGCTCTTTTAATTTTATCAATAACACTCCCATCTAAAGATAATAACCGACCATAAATTCTTGAGATTTGTGACTTATGATGAGGGTTAAACTTCAAATGTTCTTCCCATTCTTGCATAGATGAAGAGGGGTAGCTAGGAAACAGAGTGGCAGCACAATGTCTAGCCTGTAAGAACCGAAATAGATGGAAATCAGGCAGCCCCAGTTCTGAAGACAACTTTACGTTATTGCAAAAGGTACTTCCTTTACATAGGTCTTAAAAGCATCATGTCTTTTCTGTATCATTGCTTAAAAACAGGATCAGTAATAGATCGTGGAAACATGTGATTACATTTATGATGAGGCAGAGATAAATTTGAAGTGTTGCCTGAATTGACCCCAGATCCGAAGGGTGGATATGACTATTGGGCTATGTGCTAAGGAAGTAACTTTACAAGATAGGGGTGAAGAAAGCAATGCCAACAATGAGGTAGATACACATGAACTCGCGCTAGCCCATCACTAAGCCGACATCAATGAAGTAATGATTTACCACCACACAGAAAGTGGGTAACAACCTGGTCAATAGAGTTAAAGAAACGCATAGAAAGAAATAAAGGAATGCACTGAAAAACAAAGAGAAATTTAGGTTAGATATTCATTTTAACTGCATTAATTCGACCAGTCAATGATAAATATAGGTTGCTTCATCTCTGAAAGTCAGACTTAGTTTGCTCTAACAAAGGAGAAAAAAAATTCAGATAACAGAGAGCGATCTGGTAATATTAATTCCAAGATACATAAATCCTGTTTTACCTTATTTTAACTGCAATGTCTGTCTGTAAGAATCCCAAACCTAATGCATTAACAGGGAAGCATTCACTCTTCTGAAGATTCTTACCCGGAAAATGATCAAAATGTTTCTATAATGGATTAAATATTTGGGAGACTCAGTATTGGATTAGAGATATAATAGCAAATAGCAAATCATCAGCATAAAGTGACAATTTAATTTCAATACCCACGTGATCCACCCCCGGAACAGAGATGACGACCTCAACACGATCGACAAAGGTTCAATGGCCAATGCAAACAGCAACGGGGAAAGTGGACACCCCTGCCTTAGTCCCCATGCCAGATTAAAATAGCTGGATTTTACGTTATTGGTGTGTATGCTTGCCTGGGGATTATTATTATTATTATTAATAATAATTATTATTCCTAAACCCAATTTTTTGAAGCACTGTAAAAAGATATTGCCACTCCACTTAGTCAAATGCTTTCTCAGCATCCAATGTAATCATAAACTTAGCAGAATGTTTGGAGTGAATTACATTTAGAAGAATGCGAACATTAATAACTGTCTCCCACCAAAATTTTGGCATCTACATTCTGTAAAGAGAGAGTTCTGTAGGAGCTACATGTCTTGGGATCATTATCCTTCTTTAAGAGCAGAATTATGGATGCTTGTGTTAGTGTCTCTGGTAGGAAAGATTCCACATACACATCCAAAAGTATTGGGGCCAATTCACTTTGAAATTTCTTAAAAAACACAACTGGAAAGGCATCGGGCCCAGGTGCTTTATTACACTGCATAATTATAATTGCTTGTTTAATTTCTTCCATATTTAATGGGACGTCAAGATCTGCAGCAGCAGTCGTACAGTATCTATTGGGGTGACATTTAAATCCTTCAAAAAGCAAGTCAAGTCATGGGAGTTTGGTGGAGATTCAGATGAATATAAGATAGAATAATAGGATTTAAAGACAGCGCTGATACCTTCCCGGTCATATATCAAATTACCCGATGAGTCCTGAATCTGTGAAATCAAGCTACTACCTGCCTGATGTGCCAAGAGCCAACTAGCTTTATCACCATATTCATAATAAGAACTACGAGTATGCAACTGAAGTCATTGTCAAAATGATATCAAGTTCAGCCTGCAGATTTAAACTGGATTTGTGAAGGGAAGTTAGCTAGCTGTTGGTCAAAGTGCAAATAGCAGAAGTAAGCTCACATACTCTTGCAGTGCAACGTCTATTTAAATTTGCAGAGTAAGAAATAATCTGCCCCCGGAGGTATGCTTTAAGCGTCTCCCACAGTAAGGAATAAGAAATTGTGCCATCCTGGTTTGTTACCATAAAGTCATCAATTGATGTTGCAATAATATCTATAAAATGCCATCAGACAAAAGCAGAGAATTAAACCTCCATAATGGAGAATATGGAGGTTGTACAGACAACTGCATATCAATGCTGAGAAGTACATGATCAGAAATAACAACAGCGTGGTATGAAACTGATGTTACTTTAAAAAGTAATAAGCTATCTATGTAAAAATAATCAATGCGGGAATTTGACTGATGAACTTGGGAGAAAAGGGAAAACACCTTAGCTTGAGGGTTATAGAATCTCCAAGGGTCAACACATCCATTGCTGGACATAAACTCTGCAATTGACCTCAACATTGATGACACAGCCCTTACCTGAGAGCCAGAGCGGTCCATAACCGAATCCATTACACTGTTAAGATCCCCAGCGAATATCAATGAGTGGCTATTCAGTGAGGGTAGAATCCCAAATAATCTATTCATGGACCCCAGATCATCAGAGTTCGGTGCATAGACATTAACAAGAAGCGCAGGTTTCCGTAAGAGCGAGCCAACAGCGATCAAGTATCTTCCATTTTTATCAGCTATTACCTTATTACAAATAAACTGAACTCTCTTGTTAACTAGTCTTGAAACCACTATAGCTCTCGAATTGAAATTTGAGTGAAAAACTTCACTGACCCAGGGGCATTTCAGCTTAACCTGATCCTAACTTCTTAAGTGTGTCTCCTGCAAAATAATATCAGCTTTCCTCTTCAAATGTGAAAAAATCTTTGACCTTTCAATGGGATTACCCATGCCTTTAACATTCCAAGTTAAAAAAATAATTGTGGAATAGACTGGATTAGGCAAAGAACCTGGAGAAATTTGCCATTTACTCTACTAACCTACTGGAAAAAATTCAAAGATGTATTCATACCTTCTGAAAAACAAAGCAAAAACAACACACAAACAAACAAACTAACAAAAAAATAACAAAAAAAAACAAACACCCATCGCAAACATTCCCACCCATAAGCACAACCAATACCCACATACCTAAATGCTGTGAAACTATGTGCAGACTCCAATTGGAGCCAATCCATACACCTCACTCTCACGATTAAAAACCCAAGAAAAGATGGAACCCTGCAGAATATCCCAATCATTACCAATAACAAAAATGCACAATATCTAAATCATTGCAACATTAGGCCCCTTTACCCCAGCCTAACTACCAAAACCATAGATTTACATTTACTTAAATCAAGAAACCATGACAAAACAGTCCAGACACTGAGCATATTCAAAATATCTTCTGTAAAACACTGTAATACCCTTTAAACAACACAAACAGAGTCTGAGCCATAATAACTTATCACACAACACAATACTTAGAGTATAGTATCAAGAAGCTATTTCACCCTACTCACATGCTCAGATACTCATGAAACATTTATTTCTGTCCGGTGAGATAATAAAGTACTGACATATTCTTTAGCCAATTCTGGTGAATTAAACAGGTTCTCCACTCCATCATACGTAACACGCAGCTTGGCTGGATGAAGAAATCCAAATTTCACCCCCGGAATCATCCGCAGCTGCTGATGGACATTATTAAAGGCAGATCGAGTGCGACCAGTTTTTACAGTAAGATCCGGAAAGATGCTCATTTTCATATCACCAACTTTAAACTGCTTCACCTCCCGCTCGTAATGGTAATGCAACAATGACACAACAGCTCTTGGACAATGTGATCTGTCAAACATAACTTCCCTGTCAGTATTAAGGACTTTCTTGAGCAATTCCGAGACAGCAACGGTGGTACAGGGATTCTAGTCTTTCAGTCTTCTGGAATTCCAATAATCCTTATGTTATTGCGTCAAGACCTGGCTTCCAGGTCTTCACACTTACCCTCCAATTTTGCCACAGTGGCCATGAGAGAATGCACCTTGTCCTCCAGCACGGTGATGTCATCAGAACAGGTAGAGAGTAACTGTTCCATATCCTTCACTGTACTTTTCAGTGAAAGCATGTCTATTTGCACCGAAAGAAGACAATTTGAAAACTCCGCTTTCACAGCCTGAAGTTCACTCTTAATAGTCGACAAATCCGCACCGAGCATGGACCGTAGCTCCAAACTAAATATTTCTGCCAGAAACTTTTAGATGCTGAGTGTCATCTGAAGTTATCTCGAGTCCAGTCCGCTCCTCGGCGCTACAGTAGCTGTCTCACTTTCTGCCATAGATGGACTAACGGCAGCAGATCGCTGTTACATTGTCTGTTCGTTACCAAGTTTATTGGCTCTAGTTTTCATTTGAACTTATCCAGAGCAAGGAAAAGTTAACCTGACCAACTAAACTTTAATACAGATACTCGATAATATACAACACTGTGTTTTAAAACCGATTTTTAGTGGAATTCTGCAGGACCTCTGTAAACACACACTAATCCATGTAAAGCCTAACCGGAAGTCTCAAACTTTTTTTTACAAATTTTGGAACATACCCAAAATTAATTATTTTCAACAGTAATCTGTTTTAAAGTGCATGTGTCTCTAATAATTTTTCATGCTATAGCATCCCTAGAGCACATTAAGAGTTAAGGGACAGTGTCAGGGTTTGAATCCTCAACCTTCAGATTAGTAATTCAGAGGCTTATTATTTTTTAAGCTTTCATTTTCAAATTTCTGTTCTGCTTTCTACATAAAAGTTTCAACTCTTTAGATACCAAATTCATTTTTTATTCAGGGGAGTGGCCAATGCAAAAAGAAGTGAAATTTGTAGTTGATTTAACTAAAAAATGCTATTGCAATGAGTGATAACCATATGAAAGAACAACACACTAGGACTGTATACTGTAAGTAATACAATAAAAAATGCACTTTTTTAAAGTTATGATAACTTTACCCTCTATTTTCATTAAAAGAGTCATGCCATATTTGTTATACAAAATTAACAGCTTTTTGTAATCATATTTTTAGCAGTCTGTATATTTTTTGTTCCAGAATTTTTTTTTTTTAATAATGCAGGTGCCTTCTCTTGACTTTGCTTAGAATCTCGATCCTGCGTGCAGCTACTGTACAAAGCATCACACTGATCTAATTTTAACAGGATAACAAGAATTCACTAAATACTACTTTGCTGGCATAATAATAAAATAAAAATATGTATTATTGCACATATTAAAATTAAATGTATGTAATTTAATCCTTAATGGGCCACAGGTTCAAGTGTGAAAAATGATTCCTCATGCTCCCAGAGCCACTCTTTCACACTCTGAGTGGAAAACTCCATAGATGTGATAACCTATTGATAAAGTACATTCAGGTGGTCAGCTGACTTCATTTTATTGCCACATAACGTTGCAGAGCCTAGACCTGAGCAGCTGAAGCAACCCCAGATCATAACATTTCCTCCAGAAGATTGTACAGTGGTGGCTACATCTGACTACAAATGAGCAAAAATGCAAGATATTTAGTAAGAGGGTAAAGGGTTTTTGGAAAAGAAATGAAAATGGATGATTTATTTTTTTCAAATATCTCAACACACACACGCACACACACAAAAAAAAACAGACAAATGAGAAATGCAAGAAAAAAAATTAAGCGTCATCCTGCACCCTGTTTTGGTCTGGCCTCCACACCTCATCAACATCACAGGCTATGTTCTCTCTGGCTAAACAGCAGGGAAACAAATCTTCTGGAGTGGCGGATCCAGCCACTGAAAGCCCCTTATCAACTTCACCACATGCATCCTATATTGCCTGAAGAAAAGGCATGCGTGCGAGGGGATGGCAGTCATGCACCTTCCATCGCCATGCCGGGTTTAGAAATGGGGAATATTCTAGGAGATTTCTCGTGGTCTAATGGTACAGTATTGTTTGCAAGAGAGGTGTCGTTCTGGTGTGAACCATCTATGTCGTACACCATATTTTCATTTTGCAGAAGATCTAAAAATATGATATGATTGGTTATGGCAAGCTGGAATATCTTTATTTTTTCAATATGAAATAATATTACTATAGCCCTGGCTAATTATAGCATCACATCAGCAGTAGCATAGTGTAGAGACCAGTTCTCATTTCTTGATGTTTGGGTGATAAACACAACAGTTGTGCTAAACTCATTTCGCAGTTGCCTTAATTTTTCAGCACTCTTTCTCCTGCTACAGTACGTTCACTCATCATTCAAACCAGAAGAGCTTATCTTCGGCCTTTTTATCATGCCAAAGTTCTGATTTCTGAGCATACCTTGTGAGGAATGGCTGTTATATGTCAATAGGTGAATAAAACTGGTGATTGGTGCTCCTTTCCAAAGGAACACAAAAGATTTTAATTTCGCATGCTATGCCTTGGACAAAGTAGAGACCTACTGTAAGAAATTGTGCTTGCAGTTTGCAGACCTGGTTTAGAGATTTGGTATAGAACTTTCCAAGTTTTGGTTTGACGTGTCAACATTTGCGAGAGACTATAAACAGATTTTGAAGGCTTTACAGACCATAAGTAGATATGAAGATTGTTGCATATTTTGTTTTACAGTGTAGAAAGAAAGAAAAAAAAAAGAAAGACCACTGGATTAGAAAGGGTGTCCAAATCTTTGATTGGTAGTGTAAGACTGGACATCATTGCTCTAATGCCTCAGATAAAGACGATCATCTCTGTTTATTATTCTGAAAAGTCAGGGTGCATTCTGTTATTATCAAATTACTGTAGGTGCCTTGGACTTAGCGCCAGTGCTAAGTTTGTTTTATAATTACAGTGTTTTCCTTGGCACCCATTTTTAACACCTAATTGGCTAAGTTGTGTATTCCAGGGACTTGATAAAAAACAATTGAGACAGCTTATAAACTTATGTTTCATGCATTGTTGTTATTAGGCTGTTTCTTGCTATAATCATTCTAAATGTATGCTTTGTGCCCACAGTGTTCTTTATTTATAACTTCATTTAATTTAATTTATTTATTTACCAGATTTTTAAAAGTAGATTTTAAATTACTTGTACTGTATCTGGTAAGTGTAATTGTGGTGTGAATACATTTATAAATGTAGCAATTTAAATACCAAAATTAGGGACCTAATGTACTATCATGTTTTGAAGTGTCCATATCTGTTCAGGGTGAAAAGATGCAAAAGAGAAAAAGCACATGCTCCACAACGCTAAACAATTTGGATTTAAGCCCATTTCATACATACAGGATTTTGAGTGATTTTGCTGGCATCAGGGTGACATCATTCTGGTTGTTCTGGTATGGTGTTACATTGTGGTCATATGCATTTGAGGATTAATGAGAACAAGGATTTCTTGTAAGGTGAGAACAAGGAATATCCACCAATCTCGTTTTTTAAATGTCAAGAATGAGGAGTGTTCATACAGGAAAAAAGTGTTGAGAGAACAACACTAGTGCCTCATGAACCCTGTGGCCCCTAGCGTGAGTTCTCTCCAACGCTGTCCTCGATTTTGCTAACTCTCTAATGGATTATGGAGATCACTTGCCAATGCTCTCTTGATTTCTCCTTCTCAATCTCGCCAGAACTCCCACCAAAAAGAAAACGTGTTAAGACTCGATAGCTCGATCTTTTCAATCCTCAGTTATACCATTGCTGTCCTGCGTCCACAAGATGAAAACCAGGAGTGCCCTGTGACTTTGGGGAGTGTTTCTGCGAGTGCTAGGAGAGCACTACAAGAGAAATATCTAGATTATTTTCTCATGAAAAAAATTCGTAGACTAACACAAGTCACTACTGAATATGATAACTTTAGGCTGTTGATTCATCCAATTTATTCTTCTTCTTTATCTTTTGGCTGTTCCCTTTCAGGGGTTGCTACAGCAAATCATCTGCCTCCATCTAACCCTATCCTCTTCATCCTCTTCTCTCACTCCAACTAACTTCATGTCCCCTCTCATTACATGCATAAATCTCCTCTTTGGTTTTCCTCTAGACCTCCTGCCTGGTAGTTTCCAATCTCAGCATCCTACCAATATATATTTACAATCTTTTCTCTGAACAGGTCTAAACCACCTCAATCTGACCTCTCTGACTTCATCTCCAAAACATCAAACATGGGTTGTCTCTCTGATGGACTCATTTGATCCTATCCAACCTTGTCACTCCCAAAGAGAACTTCAACATATTCATCTCATCTCTAGCTCTGCCTCTTGTCTTTTCTTCAGTGCCAATGTCTCTAAGCTGTTGAGTGTGTGACCATCCAATTTATCCACTGATTCATCCAATTTAATAACCCATTAAATTTGTACATTTTTGCACATAAAACTTAACTCAACTTTATTTGTAATGTTAATGCAATGTATTTATATAGTAATATATAAAATCAACATCTCATGTTGGTTTAAATGCCAGAGAAAACATGCGAGTTTCAAGATGCGACTTACTATAAACATCCTCAATGATGTGGCCCCACAGTCATGGGTATATCATTCCACTATTTGGTTGCCGCCACAGAGAACGCCTGATCACCCCTGTGCTTGCATTTGGTTTTGGGTACAGTCAGCAAAAGTTTATCTGATTATCTCAATATCGTAACACCCGCTCCCTTAAGGATGAACATCCTGTTCACAATTAGAATCATAGCATCGAGATAAAGAGTCGGCCACTACATTTTCAGACTCTTAACCATGGTCTGACTGAACATATTTGGGCAAAAGAAAAGTGATGCAAAATTTTATAAGGGCTCGAATAATGGCACGTGATTTGATGCTACGCAGAGGTATGGCTTCAGGATATCTGGTGGCAGCACACATCAGGATTAGCAGATGCACATTACCAGATTTAGTTCAAGGGAGGGGCCAACACAATCTAACAAAATCCTCTCAAAAGGCTCTCCCATAACAGGTATAGGTTGGAGAGGCGCAGGAGGAATAATCTGGTTAGGCTTCCCTCCAATTTGACAAACATGATAGGATCGACAGTACTTAGCAACATCAGACTTCATGGCAGGCCAAAAGAAGTGATTTAAAATGCGGAGGTGGGTCTTCCTTACACCAAGGTGACCAGCAAGATCGTGGTCATGGGCAATACGCAAAACTTGTGTTCTATAGGGTTTTGGAACCACAACTTGAAAAACAGCCCTTGACTCATCCTTAACATCAGAGGGTGACCACGTTCGCATTAAAACATCATCATCATAGAAATATGCCATTGAGAGTTGAGGTAACTCAGCACCATCTACAGCAATACAACGAGAAAGAGACGCATCCGATTTCTGAGCATCAACGAACTGCTCTCGTCCAACACCCCATGTAGCAAAATCATCTTCCTGTATGCTGGAGGCCTTATCCTCCGGTGAAACATGTGGACTGGAAGACAAATTTTCATCTTCAAATACTGGATTGTCGCTACATATAAAGGAATCTGAAATATCGTCAGCATCCTTCATTTTACGAGCCTGAGCGTGTCACCACACAGGTACTAAAAACAGAAGGAAACTCACGTGACAGCGCGTCACTTATATTCACCTCAGGAGCGTCCGTTACAACAGGCAAGTGAAAAACCTTACCACCAGCTAAATCATTACCCAAAATAAGAGAAACTCCTTTAACTGGCAACTGAGGACGAACTGCGACCTTAACAAAGCCAGACACAATATCACAGTTAAGATAAATCATATGTAACGGAGCTTTGACCACACCAAATTCAATTCTCTGAACTAAAACATCTGCACCACAACTAGACTGGTCAGACAAAGGCAAGACACCTTCCAAAATGAATGACTTGAGCAGCACCGGTGTCTCAGAATTCGTAGTGGCTTCGGCTCAGAATCTGTTTTCGAAAGCGAAACCATTCCACTCAAGTTAAAAGGGTCAAAAGCAGCGTCCACTGACAAAAGTAAATCGGAACTTTCAGCTGGCTGCGGTGGTACATGAACTAAAGCGACACTCTTAGTGTTTTGTGCTTTACGACGGTTCTGACGAGCTAATGCAGGACAGGTAGCGATGAGATGTCCAGATTCATGACAATAGAAACATTCACGGCACTCACTACCATTCTTAGACATGCTAGCGGAAACTTTAGGGCTACGATTAGTAATATCAGGACGAGGAGGCGAAATCACAGTTTTGTGAGTGAGCACAAACTCATCAGCCAAAACGGCAGCATCAGCGAGCGACGAGACTTTTTGTTCATTCAAATAAACAATTTTGTCCGAAATACAGTCTTTAAACTCTTCTAATAGTAGCAGTTCTTTTAACTGATCAAAAGTTGGTGACTTTACTGGCTGCACACCTCTTGTCGAACAAAGCGCATTTTTCACGAGTGAATTCTACAAATGTTTGGCTGCCGGATTTGGCATTATTTTTGCATGTTTACAAAATTTCTGCCGGTAGGCCTCAGGGACAAGCTCATAAGCACGTAAAACAGCACTTTTAACAGTTTCATAATCCAAACTCTGCTCTAAACTTAAAGCAGAACACACTTCCTATACCTTCCCAACAAACTTGCATTGCAGTAGAAGAGACCAGATGCTTCTAAGCCACTGTAAAGTGGCTGCGATACATTCAAACACAGGAAAATAAGTATCTACCTTACTTTCCCTGAACATGGGCACCAAAGCAATGTGCTTACTAACATCAAAGCCAGATGAACTTACAGCTGAAGATCCACTGGGTGCAGGTGATGGTTCACTGGCCTGTACAGGGGCTGCAGGTGAAGAATGCGGTACAGGGGATGATGCACGAACAGGAGACAGAGGGCCACGAACAAGAGAATCTGAAGCAGGCTTATTCCTTAGCGCCAACTCCAATTCCTTTAATTTAATTTCCCTCTGAGACTCGAGTTCCACCCTACGAAATTGAAGCAGTTGAGCTTCATAATGCTGATGGGCTAACTATAGGTCCAATTGCTTCAATTGCAGCGCAAGCTTCGGGTCATTCAGCGGTGAACTTACTACCGCGGGATCTATGCGTACAGGGTCCTTCGGCTCGACCACAGCCTCCGCTGTAGCTAAATCCTCAGACTTACCGGACTGATTTGCAACACCCGCCTCGGTAGGATCGATGAGAATGCCCTGCTTAATCAGCTACGTCTGAAGCATTTATTTGATATCACATCTTATTTGCGCTCCGTGGGACTGAGATGCTGTAAAAGTTAGCAAGCAGCAACAAGTCATCCTTCCTGCACCTTTCAAACTGCTCCACAGAAGGACAAATAAACTGGTAAAAATTAAATTTTGTAGCCATTTCTAAGAAAAACCAAACTAAACACTCCCCTACCACAAAGACAAATGCCACCAGACAAACAACAGGCGCACTGAAACAATACGGAGCGAGAAAAAGCAACAGACGAGCCCCCAATTCTGTTACGCCCCGGTCTAGGTCGGGCCGTAACAGGAATGAAAAAAAATAAAAAAAAGGAAAAAGGGGGTGAGACCAAAAGTGCGTTTGCTTAGTGTTTATTTACAAACAGTGAACAAGCAAATCCCCAAAAGGTGGTTATGAGCTTCAGAAGCCGACAAGGCCAAAATAATAAACTAAATGCCCTCTACCTAGTACCAAAGTGAAATAACTAGCCTGCACCAAAACTAAAGAAAAAGAAATACAAAGTTCTTCCCTTACTCCCTTGCTAACCACAAACCAAGAGAAAACAGGGTGTAATCAAAATGGCGTCAACTCCCTACTAAGCCACTAATTACAAAAGTATGTACAAATATATACCAATTTGTCTTTACAATCGGGCAACCAGAACCAAAGAAGGGCATACACAAAAACAAAGTCAGAAACGTAGCAGAAGGTAATACACAATATAATTTTACAAATAATCATCAGAAAAACAGTAAGCAAAGACACGATCTGAAGCACTGTGGTCTGAAGGCCTTATGTAGGCCTCTGGGTCTCCTGGACATCCAATCATCCGGCAGGAGGTGGGACCAACAAAGGACAGGCAAGGCAGAAACCAATAGATTGCTGGCCCACTGAAGAGGGTGGGACCTGCAACAACAAGAGAAGATACGCCCCCATCCCTCCACCAGCAGAGACATAACAGAAATTAAGCATAGCCAAACACAAAAATACAAATAAACTCAATATCGTAACACTGAGGGCTGTGTTTCTCAACCAGGTGTACCCCTCAGTGACATAATTACAACTGATCTGTGGGATTGTTTCCAAAAATATTTAAAGTTTTTTAAACCAATTTTACTTTAAATTAATTTAGGCTGATTACATTTCAGGGAAGCTACAGTAAACCTTTTTACATTCACCTGCACATTCATGCAGTTGTCCAATGCGTACAACAAACGTAGTGTGATCTGTGTGACTTTAGCTGTGGCAAGGTTTTAGAGCTTACACAGGATCAGGGCAAACAAAAGCACTGTTTGGTGGGCAGAACCATGGTGAACAAAAAGGCAGCTTAGGTGGATGAGCTACAACAGCAGAAGACCACATCAGATTCTATCCTTGTCAGCCAAGAACAAGAATCTGAGGCTATAATGGGCACAGACTCACCCAAACAGGACAGTTGAACAATGGATAAAGAACAGATTTTTTTTCTGTCCAGTTTCAGAGTCTTTGTGCCCATTATAGCCTCAGATTCTTATTCTTGCCTCACAGGAGTGGAGCCCAATCTGGGATTCTGCTCTTACATCTTAGGCACCTCAAGGTTTAATGTTTAGTGCATGCTGAGATCCTTTTTGCTTGGTGAGTTATGCTACAGTATGCCTTCTGCCAATGTGAACTAGTCTGGACTTTTTCCTCTGAGTCTTCTTATAAACAAGAAGTTTCCACACACAGAATGGTCTCACACACTCATATTTGATTTTATTTTGGTTGTCATTCTCATGATTTTTGTCTGCAGTACACCGTTCAGTCACATGGGGGAGTTTTCTTGTTAGTTTCTTTTTTACCATGGACATTCAATTCAATTCAATTCAATTTTATTTATATAGCGCTTTTAACAATTGACATTGTCGCAAAGCAGCTTTACACAATAAAAAGAA
The DNA here is from genome assembly GCA_013621035.1 of Clarias magur. Lineage (NCBI taxonomy): Eukaryota > Metazoa > Chordata > Actinopteri > Siluriformes > Clariidae > Clarias > Clarias magur. Next base: position 1,309,284 of record QNUK01000181.1, on the reverse strand, counting down.
GTAAGTTTTTATGCAATGTGTATGAATCAAAATGATAAGATTGTCCCTGTCAAAATGATTGACATGGTTCCTGTCATAATTCCGCCTGCAGTTAGAATGAAAGTAGAGTAATGAGAGTAGACAATTAAACAGCCTGTAGGCTGGCTTGGTGGTGTAGTCATTAGCATTGTGACCTCACACCTACAGGGTTGGAACTTTGATTCCCACCGCAGGTCTGTGTATGTGGAGTTTGCATGTTCTCCCATTGCTTGGTGGGTTTTCTCCAGGCTTCCCTGTGACCTTGATCCTCTACAGAATAATTGCTATAGAGAATGAGAGAAAGGGAGAGAGAGTGAGAAATTGTCTATGAATTCCTCCAGTGTATTTATCTTGTATCATCTGTAAAGTCAAATTTTATTGTTGACTTTTAAGTGAGACATGTATAAGAAGTTATGATTTCTCATATGTAGCCTCAAAAATGTCTGGTTTACCATTCAAGTTAGTGAAATGGTGTGTAAATGTCAACAAAAATGATCAGTAACAGTCATTTATGCATATATAAACTTTTCTCATGATTTACAATATAAATAATGCCTGTTCTGAATTGAGTCACGATGGTTTGTTATTTTTAAAAAGTTGGCCCCTAAAAGAAAGTTTAGAAAAATTTGCTTTAGAAACTGTAGAGTGTAATATTCCCAGGAGAGCATTCATGCCACTGTCACAAACATTACAATATTTTCTCCTTCTTATGTTTGATAAGAAGACAGACCGACCTCTGTCTACATGATTTTATGTATTGCAGTTTTGCCATGTGCTTGCCTAATTGGATAGTGTGCTACAGTGCAGGTGTTCCTATTATTATGTTTAAGTTATGAATTTGTGCACATGCATCCACAACTCTCTCACTAACCTAGCTTTGCGTACTCATTCTGCTGTGCTCACCTTTGTTGTCTTTGTTGTGTCCAGCACGGAAAGGTTAAATAATAAAAGGTTGACAATAATGGCAACAGGGCAACGTCATTTGTGCCAGCATGAATGATCTTGAAGTCCACATCCTCTTCGTTCCTAGAATATGCAAAAATTCAGAATATGTGCAGTATTTGAATTAATATACTGTTAAACATGTAAGATTTTGCATTCATCTTGACTGAGTTGGCATCTCTCATTTCACCTTGCCTGAAGTTTATTAGAAACAAAGTGACAGAGATGTAGACTTACTCCATTTCACTTAAATTAACAAATGGTTGCTAATATTGGAGGTAATGAAATTACTGTAAGTGTAATCTTATCAATTAAATGTGTGAACATTTACTGTTCTGCCCAAGCTATGAAAACTCCAACTTTAGGTTTAACGGGTTAAATGAAATGTTAGTCAATAAAGTGCATAAAGTGAAACATCTTTAACAAATATGTCATTGGTAATGTTAATGCAATGTAAATTAACAGCAGTAGAGTAAATCTCATTTTGAACTTAGAATGTATTAACCTGTCTCGTGTCCCGAGTTTCCCTAGGATAGGCTCCAGGCTTCCTGCGCGACCCTGTATAGGAAGAGCATTATAGAGTGAGAGAAAGATAGAGTTGACCATAGAAGGTCATGTCTTCAAAGAAGTAGTCTGTAATACAAAGCTGACCAGACTTGAGTGTTAAAAAGGATAATTTAAAGTGTTCCTACTTAGAATGGAAGTAAAAAAAAGGAAGAATTTACATTTACACGCCCTTATCCAGAGCTACTTACACTTTTTAAATCTCATTTTTACATCTGAGAAATTGAGGGTTAAGTGCCTTGCTCAAAGCACCAACATTGGCAAATTAGTGGTTCTGGCATTTGAACCTGGGACCTTCTGATCAGTAGTCCAATGCCTTAACCACAAACCTACCCCTAAAAACATGGTACTGTAAAAAGACTGTCTGAAAATGGCTTACGGTAAAAATAAATAAATAAATAAATAAATAAATAATGTTGTGCTAGAACAATTTTATATACAAACTCAGCAGCCATAACATTAAATTTGTTACTTATAACCGTCTATGTTTCTGGGTTCCCCTTGTGCCACCAGGATCCTTGAGGTGTGGCTCTGCAGGGCCTCTAGGACTTTGCTGTGGTGTCTGGCAGCAGGACATTAGTTGGTAGAACCTTTTGGGTTGTGGTTTGGGGATACCGTAGGATGCTCTTGTTTGTCCAGTGTATCCTGTGGGTGCTAAATTCAATATGGGAGAGTTTAGAGACCAGGTCAGTGGCCTTATGATCTTTGCCTGGTGCCTGGTGTTCTGGTCCCTTTCTATCATGGCCAGCTATCATTCTATCATTGACTTTGTCCAGCGATTTGTGTTGCATTGGCTTTCTGTGGGATCAGACCAGAAAGACTGGCATTTGTACCCCACAAGCATGAATGAGCCATGGGTGTCATCAGCAGAGATGAAGATGATCCTGTCACCAGATTATAGCTGGTGAATAATATTGTTCACTTCACCTATCAGTGGTCATAATGTTATGACAGCTCAGTCTATATCCTAAGATTAAAAACAAAAATCTTTAAAATACTTTTCTTAATTTTACATTACATGAAGGTATTTTCTTCTATGGGCAAATCTATGGGCAACTCTTTAAAAAAAAAAAAAAAAATGACACAAAAGTTTAAGGGTTGGGGATGTTTGACTGCTGTATTTTTATCTTTTTTTTTTTACAGTCTCCAACACACAATAGCAAGGCTATACCAAGGTTATTTGATAGAGATTCATGTGTAGGCCTAGTGGGATGGCTTTAAAAAGAAGTTATCTTCTTGTAGTTTCTAAGGAAAAGTCATCAGTTAAGGTCAGTGTAAAGAGTGATAAGAAAGCAACTTTCTTGTGAAATTTCACTATTTTTTCATACCTTATTGCCCTGAAGTTTCTGCTTAAGTCAGAAATATGCCAAATGTACTGTATAATGTATAAAGCTGAAGGCAGTTTGAAAACACCATTTTCAGTTTGACATTTTATTGCTGAAGTGGGACAAGTGAACATTAATTTTATAAGTTAAGATTTTTATCTTGATGCAATTTACCCAACTTGATGCAACTTTAACACAGTAAAAAGACTAATTAAAATTTGGCTTAGATGTTTCTTCAGAATAATTGTATGTAGTGTGTGTGATGGAACATAGAGTACTTTTACTCCCAATTTAATTCTGTTTAATTCCTAATGGCAATTCTTCTGCAGGAACCCTAATGTTGGATGAGCATTTTGGTTCCTTGAAATGATGTTGCAATGATGGCCATCATCATGAGAACTTACAGTAGGAACAACATTATTTTTGAAAATTAGAATGATAAAATTATTTTGAGATTAAACATTAAACTCAAACAACAACAAATACAAACTCAAAACAACACAACTGTAACCTTAGGAGCATTTATACTGATTAACATCTATTTAAACAACATCATGTTTAGACCACATCATCAGACCTCCTAATTGTCCAAAGCAGTCACAGTAAAAAAAAGTGTTATATATATATCTGAGACATATCTGAAAGCAGCAATCCACCAATAAATCAGTGCATGTTTTAATAATTCATTCATTCATTTTCAATACAGCTTATTCTGGACAGGGTTGCGGGGGGCATGGGGGGCAGGAGCCTATCCGTGGAAACTTTGGGCACGATACTGGGTACACCTTGAACAGGGTGCCAATCCATAGCAGGGCAAACACGCATACACACACTCACATAATGGCTAGTTTGGAAACGCCAATTAGCCTAATCTGCATGTCTATGGGCTATCTGAGGAACCCAAACCCAAGAACGGGGAGAACATGCAAACTCCACGCACATATACCTGGGGTGGGAATCGAACCCTCAACCATTGAGGTGTGAGGCCACAGTGTTAACCAATAAGCACCATGCCGAGCATTTTCATAAGATACATACTAGATAAAACATATATATTAATTAAATAATTAAATAAATTATTTTTAAAATATGTATTAATTTATATATTTAAATTATATGCAAGGAAGTCACAAAAAAGCCAAATCTTTTTCAAAATTTAGCATAACCTTACAGTATGTCATTGTTTCCTTCAGCAACTTTTGAATGAAATAATAATAATAATAATAATAAACCACATGCTTTAATTAATTGATGAGGAGGCAATACAATGCAGGGAACAAGAATACACTCCTACACTCAATCTCACACTATGGCCAATTTGGAAACATCAGTTAGCCTATGTTAAGTCTTTGGACCCTCACATAGATCTGAAGGTGGGATTTAAACCCTTGACCCTGGATGTGTGAGGGCACAGTGCTAACCACTACACCACCGTGCCTTAATTCTGTAAATATTTAGTTTAAAATAAAATATTAGGTACTCTAAAAACAAAGGCAATGAAGCCATGCTCTGTGAATGACAGATGATACCTTTTAAAATATAGTGAGTTTTATTCCTCCAAATGAATCTAAAAAGCTTTGTGCAATTGTTTAAAATAATTCAAACCCAAAGCCAAAGATGCACGCACTCATCTGGACAAACCCTTTGATTTAGATTAAATGCATTTGACCATTCAAAGAAAAGCTTATAAACAACCATGAGTCTGTTTGGGTATTGTTTTTTATTATGAATATTCATATCAGTCTAATTGTCAAGTCATGCAGAGGATGACAGAAACTGTGTCGCAAATGCCTTCTTATAGATCTGCTCCTGGTGGAAATCTGGGGTAACTGTCATCACATACAGATTGTCTCTGGATCAACTACTGGCTTTATTATTCTTTGTGCACTATAATCCCAGAATAGGCTCTAGACCCACTACCACCACCCTGAAAAGAATGAAGCTGCTGCTGGAGATGAATGAAAAGTGGCATAAAAAGATACTCTTCTTTGTAAACAATACAAATAAGAAGTATAAATCCTGCAACAGGGAACAGTAGAGTGCACCATGACATGGTCTTTTGCCTATTTTGCATTCATGGGAGGTAAATTCTTCAATCATCTAAATATGCAAATGTAGACGAAAGCAGAGTTTTTTCCTCAAAGGTTATATAGACATGGAGATGGGGAACTAATGGAACTCAGCAGGAAACTCCTGACAAGGTGGGCTGATTAGAAGCTAGTATAAAGGAAATGAAGTGAAATGAAGAACAGCTGCCAATGGTAAGTCAGTTGGTGAGACTGATACCCGATTTGCCGCCCACGAGAAAGCCACAGGAGGAGGCGTGACACTTCATAATCATATTGACTCAGTTTGAAATTAACCATGCATCCTTACACTAGTTCTCTGTAATTAAATGAAAACTGGAGATAATATGAAGACCTCACAAAGAATCAGGACGTGTATAGATCAGTGAACATGATCCAGTATAATTAGGTATGCAGTATTATTAGAATATTAGACTTTCTCAAGTATCACCGTGTCAAATGAAAATCATAGCGTTCTACATCTCCTCCACCACTTGTGCACAAGCCCATAATTACACTATATTGGCAAAGGTATTCGCTCGCCTGCATTCACATGCATATGAACTTAAATAACATCTAATTCTTAATCGATAGGGTTTAATATGATGTTGGACCTTTGCAGCTATAAAAGCCTCAACTCTTCTGTGAAGACTTTCCACAAGGTATTAGGACTGTGATTATGGGAATTTTTGAACATTCTTCCAGAAGCGCTTTGTGAGGTCAGACACTGACGTTGGATGAGAAGGCCTTGCTCGCAGTCTCCGCTCTAATTCATACCAAAGGTGTTCTATCAGTTTGAGGTCAGGAGTCTGTGCAGGCCGGTCAAGATCTTCCACACCAAACTCGCTCATCTATGTCTTCGTGGACCTTGGTTGGTTGCACTGGTGCACATGTTGGGACAGGAAGGAGCTGTCCCCAAACTATTCCCACAGAGTTAGGAGCATGAAATTGTCCAAAATGTCAAGATTTCATTTCACTGGATCTGGCTGAGCCCAACTCCTGAAAACAATCATAATCCCCCCCTCCACCAAACTTTATACTTGGCACAATGCAGTCAGACAAGTACCGTTTTCCTGGCAACCGCTAAACCCAGGCTTGTCCATCTGATGTCCACACAGAGAAGCATGATTTTTCACTCCAGAGAACACATCTTCACTGCTCTAGAGATTGTGCTTTACACCACGGCACCTAATGCTTTGCGTTGCACTTGGTGATGTAAGGCTTGGAGCTTGTAACCCTGCGTTCACACCGAACGCGGCGAGAGTGTCAAAATGTCAAGAAGTCATTCATTTTCAATGGGAGCCGGCGGCGAAGGGCGGCGCAGCGCGGTGAGAGCGGCGAAGGGAGTTGAAATCAGCTCAACTTTATGGTAATGAGCTATGACGCGGTTGTGCGGCAACCAATAAAAAAGTAGAATTCCTCCGCTTGAGCGGATTTCGCGGAACGCAGTTCTGTAAACTTTTGTTCCGGCGACATTAGTTCCCAAGCAAAATAGAGGAGAAGTTAATTATTGCGGTAGCGGGTTTCCCGGTTATTTATGACATGTCCCTGTTTGTGTACAGGGACATTAATAATAATAATAAAAAAATTATGCATGGACAAAGGTGTCTGAAATTGTTAGTGTTTGAATATAATATGAAATATAATATAATAATAAAAAATATTAAATTAGACTAGCAATTCACAATGAACAGAAGCCACACCATACAAATGCCTTATAATTTGCTTATTTCTATAATATAGTTCTTTCTATCAATCAATTTCTTGTTTTCTTCCACATTTTGGTCAGTCTCCATAAGATCAACAAGCTTGATTGCTTTGCGGCCCCTTTAAATACAAGAAAGGCATTTGGTCTGCATCAGAGCAACGAAGCGCGGCGACAGGCATCGGCAGCAGGGCGGCGAGAGCGAACTTTGACGCTCTCGCCGTTGTTCGGTGTGAACGCAGGGTAAGGCTTCATGAGCTCCTGAGAGCGACCCAATGGATGGGTTAGTGAATACTTTTGGCAACATAGTGTACCTTACTGTGCAGGGACATTTTTATGGAGAGTCCTGGAGAGGCTGAAAAGGTGCCATGTTTTTGTAAGAAAAAAGAAGAGCTTGAAAGATTACACTACAGCTCATTTTCAGGTTAGAGAAAACCGAAATTGCAGGTTGTTTTCAAGGTTGTTTTTTCCCTTTAAGAAAGGGATATTTTTTTCCACTTTCATTTTAGTCATTAGAAGTTTGTCAATATTGCAATTGTAATGTGTGTGTTTGTGTTTGGTGACAACAAGAAATAATGAAAAGCAAAGTGGTGTGTATCAGTGACGCACTGAGGATGATGATGGAGTGACAACTTTCCATTCCTTTATCCTTTCTAATATATATGTGAGATGAATGTGTGTCCAGGGGAAGTGGTTTCTGATATATGCAGTTAAATCTATTTTATCACAGGAAACCTTAAAAACACTTAAGGCTTTTGTGTTCTCTTTCAGCTATTACGGTACCAAGAAACTAGAAAGCATAAACTCCTACGTCTGTAAAGATTTCAGAAAACATAAAGGCACAGATTAACTTTCTGCTGTTCCTGACACTATTTCCATGTATGTAGATTTGTTCATACCACTAGATTATGTGAATTATTCGCCATGGAAGTCCCTGTAAATGAGCTGTTATTATAGAAATTATATTATACAATCCTAACATCCAATAGAACACCTTGTTAGGTAGTAGAACCTTCTGGAAATCACATCATTATATGTCTACACTATTCTGAGAACAAAGTGGGGATAAGGCCAGGGAATCAATCACTCACTCACTCACTCAATCAATCAATCAAGCAATCAATCAAACAATCAATCAGTCAATCTTTTTGTTTGTCTGTCTATTTCTGTAACACAAACTACAAATAGTTTTATTAAGCCCAAGTCTCATTTCCAGTGTAATACTGTAAAAAAAAAAAAAACTTTTATGCATTTCACACAGAGGGCCAAATGGCTTTGACAGCCTAATTATGCACTCCCCTCAAATGTTCAATCAGACACATTTTAACAGTTGCTTACATTAGAAAAGCATTTAACCAAAAACTTTGTAAAATGTCAAACAGCAATTTCTATGAAATGTCACACATGCCTATAAATGTCCTCAAAGGTGAGGTGTGTGGTTTTGTCATAATTATACTAAAACCAGGAAAAAGGGTCTCAAGCTAAATACAAGTTTGTTTGGTTTGGAACTACAGTATGCTTAAGATGAATTCACTGAATGGTGATGTGACACACTTTGGTGCTGTAACTATATCACAATCCCTCAGTGTAGACTCCAGGCTCTATACAGGCAGCACAAATGTATCAGGACATCCCGTATACCACAACCTGCTGCATATGGGGCTTATGGTGATTCCAAATTCCCCAGATCTCCCAGGTCCATCATGCATGGAACAGTTGCAGATGACCAAAGGATCCACCGTGCCAGACACCACAGCACCCCGCCAGAGGTCTTGTGGAGTCAGGCCCCAAGGGGCTAGAACTACCCCAGTAGTACAAGGAGAACCTACACCATACTGGGCATAATATTCCATTAATTTTTCTATGTTATGACTGATTGGCATAATTAAGATTTAATGATGAGGAGCATCCACAAGGTGTTATCTCATTGTAGCTGTGATAAACAATTCTTCCCTTACCAGTATACTATGACTATTGCAAAGCACAGAGAATACTTACATACATTTTAAATCAATATCTTTTAACAAAGAACTCCCATTATCAATGGGTTAAATTTGTAGACCTGAACTAACAAGCATGTGTGGGAGGGTTCTAGGTGAGAAACAAGATTGTGGTCCTGGGGAACCTTCAGTGCTCTAACATACCCACTTTGCATCAGGAAAGGCTATTAATTGGGTGTGTTGGGAGCAGTCCAGGGGGTACTCCTGGATCTGCTCCTGTAAGGAATGGGTAGCCAGTGTAATTTAAGTAGGCAAGTGGGTGAGATGTGGGCTGACTGATTGGTGAAATACAGCTACGTTTTTTTATATATTGAAGTGTTCTGGCAGGAACTGCAGTAAAACACTCATTCATCAAATAACCGATTGTTAATCTGAGCCCACGTTCCATAGCTCTCCCACCAGTCCAATTATGTCTCAGTGTATTACTGTTGGTTGTCTGATTCATAACACACAATTCTGTTATCAAATTCGCTGCCTCTGAGAGGTTTATAGGGTGCCAAAATCAAAACGTTCTTAAATGCGTGACTTTGTTTTATTTTTAGAGAGAATTAGAGAGGTTATTGAGGGCATGACCATGATGCAGTAAGTATCTTCTCATTTAGAGTTCATCAGTACAAGGTCCATCCTTCTCTGCACAAAATAACTGTTGTTTGAAACAATGAGCACTATAATCTTAGCTAAATGCAGTCAAACTAAAAAATGTTTAACCATGGAGTGTTGGAAAGCAAATCAACTTTGGGGTCATCACATCATGCTCGCTTCACCACCCAACTCAGCCACTCTCTCTTTTTTCTTACTTATTTGAAAGATTGCATAGATCCTAAAGCCTTTGATAATATTTTGTTTACAAAATGAGGTTTGATGAGGGTCAATACTCTAACCGTCATAAAAATTGGGGCAGAGCTTTGTATCAGCATGGTAGTTCTGTTAATCTGACTCTGTGCCATGTGATATTTCACAAGACCTTTAATAATGCTTTTCACAACTATCTATGTTCTAACCTTCATGAACCAGTATAGTGAATTAATTCCCTATAGCCGCTCATGAATTATCAGCAAACCTCACATTATCTGAAAATGGGTTGTTTGGCTTGTTTCAAATCCAAGTGCATGTTTCATCACACACTGAGGAAAGTATCTGTCAGTATGTTTGCAAGTTTTGGTCAGAGACATGTCTTGCAAGGTTGTCGTTTTACCTCTTGTTACACTATCCTGGATGTCTTTCAGCAACTGTGAATAATAATTGAGCTAGCCTGCTGTCTGTGGGATTGATGGTTTTGTTGCTTTTGTCAAAGTACTGTAGCACCTAGTTCTGAACATGTTTTAGTTTTGCATTTGAAGAGTTTATGACTGAGTTCATCTAAAATTATAATCCTGTTGGGCAGAAGTGGAATTAATTTTATTATTATTTTATTATTATTGGATACTTTTTTCCTTTTGCTCCATTTAAAATATTTGTACTTTCCGCTTCACTACTATTTCTGCACGGTTTTGCATTGCATTACAAAACCACAGTAGTTTGTTGTATTGGAAGCAGTAAAATAGCCACCTACTAACTATTATGCGTAATTACATGCCTTAACTTCCCTAATCATGTAACAGACGTGGAGATAGTTGCAGAGAGTGATGAACTAGAACATTCATGGATGCACACACCCACACGCAGGCCAGACACACATACAGAGACAGACATTTAAAAACCTTCTTTCGGCTCCTCCTGTCAAGGGGTTGCCACAGCTGACCATCTGATCTGCACACAATTTGGCACAGGTTTTAAGCCAGATGCCCTTCCTGATGCAACCCTCCCGTTTTTCTAACCAGCGTTAGGGCCAGCACTGTATGCAGTGGCCGGGCAGTATGGGGTGGCAGCCCACCGACGGCAGGACTCAAACTCGGACCTTCAAATACCCAAATCAACAATGTAGAGCCCTTCCCACCTGAGCCACCACTCCCCTAGAGAGTTCAAGCGAGAGATCCCCTGGAGCTCAGTGTTTGTTGTGATTCGTTTGCAGTTGGTTTCTGGTCAGTGGATGCAACCACACATATATAATACTTAAGCTTCGACATCCGAATCAGAATAAAAGTAATACTTTTTGTTGGTTTGTAATTTAATCTTTAATCATAGAATTCTCAAGGCTCCCAGGTTGTGCAAAAACAACAACAAAACAACCTGTTCGCTTTATCAACAAATGTAGCTGTCATATAATAAGGTGGGAGTGTGGGAATTGGTAAGTGACTAAATTATGGATCCCTTAGCTGTTCTGTACTTGACTGAGAGGGTTATGTTTTATTGATTAAAAGCAACTAATGTAAATATAATGATTCATTTTTTAAACTTCATGTTTAAAGAACAATCTGGATGCAATCTAAAAACCTGTACTGATATTTTCAAACTATAAATATCAACATAAATAAGATTTCTTCAGCTGGGATTTTTTTAATCCATCCTAAGATAATTAAGTCTCCCGGAAACTGTTTGTCATGTGTTTGGTTTTTGGGCTCTGCCTCACTTTTATCACTCTCTAGATAAGACCATCTGCTGTATCAGTAGGTCTAAATCTGATATGGTTTTATGAAAAGGAACACGCAGCAGATGAGTGCTAATGCATACACACAGGATTGATTATCTATGCACACTCACTTTTATATTCTTTTTGAATCAGACAGATAGCTCATACAGGAGTAAAACAAACACTCTTCTGTGAGTGGCACATCTGAAATACTTCTCCTCTTCCATATACAATTATGTGGATGAATAAATTACACCAGATCTAGCATGCAAACAAGTGGGTATGCTATGAAAACAGCAATCTGATATAACGTCTGCCTTCAAAGCAAGTAGGATCACAAGAAAACAATCATTTGATTAGCTTAAGTGTAATCAGAGGTCAGGCATCAGATGGATTGTTATTCATATGTGGTTTGTTGATGAAGAAATATAGAAATGGGCTCAGCAAGGGTGGGGGGGGGGTACTTATAAACCAAAATAATAATTAAAGTCCATAGCAGAGAGTCAAGACCAGCAAGCAGAGTCAAGTAATGTGATGAATCATTCTGATAAATAAGACATAGAGAACATCACAGATTATCATGATTGTACCAGGTATTGAAGGGATAAAAACACCAGGGTCTACACTATAAATACTATATGGTACTAGATGCTATAGGCACGTTATTACCACACCTGTACTGTATGTAGTTCTTTGTCCACAACTGAATAGAAATTCCCTAGAAATTGAACACAATGTCTGTGTATGATTTGGGAAAATCAAGCTCCATGAAGATATTGTTTGTCCTTTTGATCAATCAAACTGTATGGATAGCAGACTTTAGTATATATAACATATACTATATACTAACTCCCAGCCATATCTTCATTTCATCTACTCAAATGGTAATATTGTTAACAATGGTAATAATAAATAGAAGTTGAAGAATTAAGTATTCTGTAATATCAGTAATAATTGGTATATTATTATTATAATTGTAATACCGTGATGCTGCTGTACTGTATGGAGCGATCTCTCGGGGGACCAAGGAAACCAAATTTGGGACAAAAAAGTGCAGAATACACACATGGGACAGGTAATGCTTTTTTAAATGAAGATAAAAGTACATTTGTGTGACTTTCATTCATTAAATAAAGCCTGCCAGTTATTTCTCAGACTCTCAGACTCTCAGCCTGCCAGTTATTTCTCAGACTCTCAGACTCTCAATTTCTCATTATTTCTCTCCTAAATTTCAGAAATAATCACTACTGTGGTAAATGCACACATTCATAACCAGAGATGGAAAGTTACGGGATGACATTTACTCGCGTTACTGTAATTGAGTAGTTTTTTTGTGTACTTCTACTTTTAAAAGTAGTTTAAAATCTGTAATTTTAACTTTTTCTTAAGTATGTTTTGTTTGAAGTATTGTAATTCGCTACATTTTATAAATGCTTGGTTGCGCCCGCGTGTGTGTATCGTGTCCTAATCGCGCGCCGCTCCAGACTCCACTCCAGGTTTTCTGACTGTCCCCACATCGGCATCTACCTGACCTTCCACACGGTCGCTTCCGCCCTGAGAGTGACGTCATCAACCAGCGCCACCATATATAAACCGGAAAGAGACGCGGGAAAGAGGAAAGAGATTGTGATTTTGCCGTTTTGGTATTTGGCTGTGTTTTCTGGTTTTGGCTTTTTGCCTCCCATTGACTTTGATTTTTGCTTTGCCCCTTTGGTTTGGTTGGTCTTTGTTATATATTTGTAGATAATTTCACTGTATGTTTGTGCACTCACCAGTAGTAGGGGCGTGGCTGCCATTTATTTTGGGAAGAGGTAATTTATTCACTGTTTTTGGTTTAGGGAGTCAGGGAAGGGACCTGGATTTTTGTTTGTGTTGTTGTTGTTTGCAGGTAATTTAGCTACTAAATATAAATACCATTTAGTTTATTATTTTGGCCTGGGTCCATCCTGAATCTGATCCTCCTCCTGTTGTGTGCGTGTGTGCGTGCGTGTTTTTGTAAAGCAATACAAACCTCATTATTTCATCAGTTAATGACTGGATCTAGTTCTTTCTGCCATATACCACCATTTCCATACAGTTTATAATAGAACCCTGAACCATTCTTTTGCTGTACGGCCCGACACTAGACTGGGACGTAACGCCATATTTAAGTGACCACTTTGATTTTCAAGCACAAGAAAGACAACAGCTTTATCATGCAAAGGTATTCCTTCAGTTAAAAACAACTAGTTTGAGATTTATATCTGCTCATCTTTTTTGAACTACGCTGGAATACCTCATCCCCCCCGCTGTCAATGTGCTGTTTATGAGGTACTTTTATTGAGTAGATTTTTATAATGGTAACTTTACTTGTACTTCAGTAAAATTTCACTGAAGTAATAGTACTTTTACTTGAGTACAAAATTTTAGTCCTCTTTCCACCTCTGTTCATAACATACTATGTTTTATGGTTGTTTGTTATGCTTGATGTGCAAATACAAATATATACAGTATATAGGACGGGTTTTAGTTTTATTCTTCTGCAATGGAAAATGAAGATCACAGAAAAAAACTAACTTTTTATAGATTTATACTTTTATTTTATAAATAAATTTTCTTGCAACATCACTTCTTTTTAAATCGCAAATGGCATGTTACATTAACTGCACTTAGAGTTCAGACTTTTAAGATTTCAGTAAATTGAAAAAAGGTTTTGTAATTTCTTCAAGTTTGGCTGAAGCAGCAGCAGTTCAGAGATGTCATCCTGTCATAGCAGTGTCTTGATGGGCTTCTCTTGCGAAGGCAATTATGCAAATTGATCTAATAACCTCCAGCCGCTCTGATGTTTAAATTCTTTGTATGTACAGTTTTAGAAGGGAAAAAAATGGTTTTTGGAAGGCAACATCCTGTGCACCTTTACAGGAGCATCGTTAACATGCACATCATTTGACCTTAATGTTAACCGCTGTACCTCTGAGCCTTATTAACATTTGTAGTGTTTTTACGCTTGTGATAAACAACAACCACAAAAAAAACTTTTCAAACCTACATGGTATGCACGCTATTGACGTGTGTCTTACCTTCACTTTCTGCTCACTAGTCAAAAATGTCATGTTGTGAAGAGCAACATTGCAGATGGAGGTATGAAAAGATAAATGTGTCGATGACTGTATTCTTAATTAGTGAGAGAGGAAACATCACTGTGTTGAACTAGTTTCAGGATTTAAATGTGCAGGAACATGATATTCTGTAATGGAAATTGGAAAAGTTGGTGTAATTAGGGGAGAGAGAAAGAGGGGGGGTGAGGGCGGTTGTTAAATAAATCCATTAATAAATCCATACTTTCTCAGGTCTTATACACCAGCCAGAGTCCATTTTTTTTGTTTCTTATCTTTCGAACCCCAGAAAGCAATGTGTTTCAATGGGGGTAGTGAGAGCAAACTCAAATATAATTGAATGAATTATAAGAGACACTAAGACAGTCATCACTTTACATACAGGTTAGTTGAAATTCTCAGAAATTTCTCATGAATTTCAGGAACATGTTATAACAAAAGGAAAAGCAATAGCAGTGCCTTTTATGCAGGAGCAGCTTGTGTGTATGCTATGCAAGGTTTTTCTTTTTTTTTTTTTTGCATGTATTGTGAGGATTTCTTTGAAAAATCCTTGAATATGACTGTGGCTGAACTCTGAAAGAGCAGCCAAAAATTATGGACAGTGATGTGTTGGACACAATCGATAGGTAAGAAATAACACATGACAGACTGGAATGATATTGATAAATAATTCATGCTGGTTTGGTTTGAAGCCGAAGCAAATCTGAACAATATGTGTCCCAAAGTATGTTACTACACATGTAGCATAATAATTTACTAATAATGAAACTTGTAATTTCAGTAAGAAATAACACAAAATGCTTTTTTAACCTTTAAATGTAATGTCTGAGAGATAAGCTAGTTCCTCTTCACACTTACATTACAGCAGCTACAGACGTAATTCTCTCCATGAAGGAAATAAGATAAAAAAAACACCCCTAACCTATTCCAACATGACAATGTACTTATACACAAAGCCAGCTTCATGAAGAGTGTTGGAAGAACCCGATTGTCTCGCAAAAGAGCCCTGACTGAACTCAATCTTTGGGATGAACTACAACCTTCTTGACATTGCAGCATCAGTGCCTGAGGTTACTAACGCTCCACACATCTTGTGGAAATCCTTTTCACAAGATTGGAGCGCATTATATTGAGAAAATAGAAAATCAATCTGGAATGAGTCGATAAGCAAGAACATATGCAGTATCAGTCAAAAGTTTGGACACACCTTCTAATTTGATGCTTCTTGCTTAGTGATTATATAACAACAATAACAGTCACTTGATATTCTAAGACATGAAGGCAAGCCTTTCTGGAACAGTATTAACAGTAAGTACGTTTACTCTACAAAACCCATCAAGCTCCATGATAGAATGGAATAGGCTCATTTAGAGTTACCAGCCTCAGAAATCACCAATTAACAACCAGCACCTCAGAGCCGTTATGAAGCTTTACAGAGCAGAAGTAGAAGACATGTCTCAATATCAATAGGAAATCAGGGAAGACCACAGAATTAGATGGTGTGTCCACAATCTTCTAACCATTTGGTATGTCTGGTGTAAATTGGACAGGACTCCAGCCATGTACTGGTATCTTGTGGGCTCCTGAATGAGTAGAAAGTAGATAAAAATCAGTCAGGCTGCCAAAGTGATTAACATAGCTTTCATACTCTTATTTCTAATTTCTTTGCATTGTGTACTAGCTGTTGAATTTAATTGCAAATTAACTATAAACCTTCAGGGGAGTTAAAAAAAGAAAGCTTTTTTTTCAATATTAATATGCTCGACCTTAAGTTTAGCTTAAGATACTGTACACTGAAAAAAAAAAAAAAAAACGCTTGTAAATGATCATAAAAGCAATCTTTGCATTCAACATGCTAGCATTCATAGTTCTCAGTGAATGCACATTCAAAGACACTGTATAGCAATGTCATTAACTTGACAGCTCTATTGAACTTTTTCATTTACTATATACTTTACAGTACAATAGAAAGTATTGATGTGGCGGTCGTCAGCGTTTTAAATGCGGGTCCCTGGGAATCCATCCACAAATACAACATTTCAGGATGAGATGGAAAGAAACATAGAATGAATAGATGAAAGAGAAACCAAAGGATAAACCCTGGTCCAAATCTCTATCGAACCAGAAAATCTTAATTAGCATCTGCCTATGTTGTTTATCCAGGCTTGTATGAAATTGCAGTGACATTCCTTGATTAGACACACCGAATGGAAAATCATAACAGGCAAATTATTGTTGCTGAAGAAGATTGTACTCTTCGATTGCTTTCGCAATCTCTGATTGGCGTCTTCGATAATCTTTAGCACTTAAACGCATCTTGTTATTTATAGGCTTCCTGCTATGGTGGTGGAATCAGTACAAATGAACTCTCTGAGAACTGTGTGTTGTCCTTCCCATTCCTCACATGAGATGACAGCACTGGCAGTCAAGTGGGATTAGCTCTATTTTATTTATGACATGGTAAGGTCACTTCTGGGCAGAACGCCTGAGGTGGGTTTGTAGCCATGTTCCTCAGTTCATGTTGAAAAGTTTTCTTGGATTAGCTCTAAATCTTAGATACAACATACAGTATACTACATGGACAAATGTATTTAGCCAAACCTTTAAGTATTGATTTAAGTGTTTCAATCCGTCTCTTTATTCCCTGAGACGGGTAACCCTAATGCTTCAGCATCTTGGACAATTGGAGAGGCAGTTGCAGTTTTGTGAAGGCCTTGTTCTATTCCAACATGACTTCACCACAGTGCACAAAGCAAAGACTATAAACACATGGTTTGATGAGTTCGTAGTGGAAGAACTCGACCGGCCTGAACACAAGCCCATCAAACACCTTTGGGTTGAACTGGAACGGAGATTGCGAGCCAGGCCTTCTCGTCCAACATCAGTGCCTGACCTCAAGTTCTCCAAGAATAGCTGCAAAAGGTGGACCGGCTCCATATCAAAGTTTATGTTTTTGGATATAATGTCATTGCAGGTTTGGCCAAATATTTTTGCCCATATACAGTAGTGTAGTTCAGTGAAGTCGATGAATAACAAAACTAATTATTTAATCATTATGATTTGGGAGACATTCGTCTGCTTCCCAATTATTACCCATTTGTTTTACAAACATTGTTAATTTTACATACCAGAGTAAATTTACATACCTTTTACAAACTACATCGACTTTTCCTTCTGGGGTATTTATGTCTTAAACATTCACTCATTCTTAATATGCAGGGAAAAGCTTATCTCATGGAATTTGGGGCATGCGGTGCGGTACGCTCTGGGCACACACACACACACTACAGGCAATTTGAGCAGTAAAATAGAATACAGTGCATCATTTATTTAAGCAGGTTAGACTACCTAATTTAAGGTATTGATTGTTGCATTAAAAGACCGTAAATTTTGTTGCATAAAACAACACATCTTAATTTTGGGTGGACTATCAAGGTTGGACTATCTAACATGAACCTTATGCATAAGACAGTATTTGATGCTCAAGTCAGTGCATTAGTCTGCTAGTTAAAATTTTTAGTTCTGTGCTTAAAGTAAAAATTGTTCACTGTTTTGCAGTAGTAAACTGATTTTTTTTGTTTTCTGTCCACACAAGCACGATGAGGAAAACATTAAAAAATTTGTTTGATCATTTAACATATATCATACAAATGAACACACACACATACACACACAATATATATATTATCTTTAATTAATGTTTTTTTTAATCAACAAACAGGAAACTAATAACTAATTCCCAGTCTGCTTTTTTGCTGCCAGTGCACTTTACCCCTGATGTATAGGACGGGTTCAGTCATATAAAGAGCTATGAAGTTTTTTTGTGTTCACTACAAAGTAGCACATCAGGGCTGGAGCTCATCAAAGAACACTGTATGTCTGTACAAGCTTCCACACCAAAGCAGACAGCCGATGCACTTCATACCAGCACAGATGCTTTTGTTAAACAACAATTTGCCCAGAAGTAGAATGAGAGAAATGATCTTTTCAACAGATCTTGAAACAGCACAAAGCTGTCTTTCAGAAGGGCAAGCTCTTTTTTTTATTCTATTCCTGGTATACTTCATTTTTTCCCCTTTGAAATAGAACTATAGTTATTTGAACAGTAGACAGAGGGATTTCCCAGCTATTTGTCCAGATTGACCAACAGCAAATCTCTTTGGAATTTTCACTCCTAGTCATCTTTGGAGATTGGTCTATTCCATTCTGAAGAGCAGGAAATGAATAGTAGTCATAATAATGGCAATACATTTTTGTTGCATAAGTTTTATCATGAAACTGTGGGAGTCTGTTAGGCTTTCTGACATTATGTAAACTTTTCCATGCCTCTATCTCTTACTGTACAGTACATCTCTCTTTGTTCTGTCATACATCCACAGAACAGCCCCCTCACTGTGCTTCCTCATTCATTATATGGTAATACTTCCTATGGCTCACTGGGACCCTTTTGTCTAACCGGAATATGCTAATGTACGTCCTATCATCTTTCTGTCTCTGAGTCTCCATATGACTAATTCTCTTTGTTTACCCCAGAATAGGCTAATTACCTTTGTACTTTTGAAACAGATAGAGGTGACACAAGACATGTAGCTGGAAAACTTAAATATCCTGTCATTCCTGTGAATAACCTAGAGACTACATTCATACACATGGCTTTGTGTACGGCTGTCCCTCTCTCCCATTTCGCCAAGTATGTTGAACCCGGACGGTAAGCGTACAGAGGTCTGGTATCAAGCAATCAAGCAATAATTCACACTGTCTATTTACTTCCTGCACGTGTTCTCATTTATTTATTTATCGAATGCTCCATCGTTGTGTGTGTTGTCAGGTCACATCTGGTCCACATACAGTGATGAGTTCTCTGGATATCTCGGACAGCATGCCTTTGACCTTCACAGAAAGTGACATGTCATCCGTACAGTCAGATCTCTATATGAATTCAAGCCTCCTAAACATCTCCACCAGCAACACCACCAACCTCACAAGAAACACCTATTACCCATACTACCAGCACTCTCTGCCCGTGGCAAGCAGTCTGACCATGGCATACCTCTTCATCTTCCTGCTCTGCATGGTGGGAAACAGCCTGGTGTGTCTCATCGTGCTGGAGAACCGGCGTATGAGAACAGTCACCAACCTGTTCATCTTTAACCTGGCAGTAAGCGACCTGCTGGTGGGGGTCTTCTGCATCCCGACTACGCTGGTGGATAATCTTATCACAGGTAACATTTTGCTAATAATCCTAAACTTGCCATCAACCTTAATATTAACATTATGGGACTGAGAAACAATCTGCATTATTCTGTTAGAGGAAAATGATTAATGACCTGATTGTTTTATTCCTTGTTTATCCCAGCAGTTATATATATTTATTTATTACTGGACAAATCCTGCTGTTTTCCAATCTGCAGTTACATTTACTGTAATTTGAGTTCCTGTAATCATATGTGATGCAGTAGTCATAAAGTCGTATATGCTGTACTTTGACTTTATGTTACCTTGATTTGCAACATAGAAATAACAACAATAATAAAAAAATTGACAAAACTTAAAAATAAAGTCTTGAATTAAATTAAATTACAAATATTTCAATAAATACCCTATAAAACAATATAATTTCTTGCCAGCCTATGGTAATAATTTGTGACCCAGTCTGTGAAAACCCTGCTAAAATAATTTCTTTTACTTTCTTTAATTTAGTGTTTTCTACTGTACATAAATCCATATGTAGAAAATCCTTTTTTCACTCTATATAGCATTATCTAATGTATTCTATAGTTATTGGACGTATCTATCTATCTATCTATCTATCTATCTATCTATCGAAGAAAATGAATGAAATAAAAGACTAGCTGGGTTTTCACATCCTGGGTCACAGATTTTTTTCCTTTCAAAAATGTCTATGTAAACTGTGCAAAAATATGAAAAAACTTTAAATATGCTAAATATATTATATATGAGTAAACGAGAACATAAATAAACACTCTCACGCACTCACTCATTGTCTACACTGATTTATCCTGTATTCAGGGTCGCAGGGGGCCTGGAGCCCATCCCAGGAGACTTAGGACATGAGGCAGGATACACCCTGGACAGGGGGCCAATCCATCGCAGGGAACACACACATACACATAGTCATACACTCATTCACACACTACGGGCAATTTAGGAACACCAATTAGCCTAATCTGCATATTTCCCCAACTGCCCCCAGGAAAAAAAAAAAAATTACAATGTTTCATCTTTAACGTTGATTATCTTCGTGGTGAAACCAGACTACCCAGAGGAAAACCCACCACGCACAGGGAGAACATGCAAATTCCATGCACACAGAGATGGGAATCGAGCCTGGCCGGGAATTGAACCCAGACTCTAGTGGTGCATGGCGACAGTGCTAACCACTACACCACCATGCCGCCTCATAAATAAACAAACAGTTTTAAAAAAAACTAAAATATACAAATCCTACAGGAGTTATCCAGATTATGGTAAACCCATAAAGCCCAGTATTATGGATTTACTCCAAACCACATTTTAATTATTATGGAATTATATACAAAATACAAAAAGAAAAAGAAAAGATGTCCGTGGCTTGTTTCAATACATGACATCTTCAGGACCCATTTAAACCACTCAGACTTACAACCTCTGCACTAATTTCCTAAATTCCTTACACTAAAATCACCTTGAAGATGACCTACAGACTTATTCAGGTGTCTTGAACTTTAAAGCCCTTCTACAGACAGCCTGAAGGCCAGAGTGTGTGCCCAGTCCTTAAAACCGAGTCTCATTATACTCGTTCAAAGCTGTTCAAAGTGCTTCATTTGAATATTTTTGCATGAACAAATGTGCTGATTCATGAGGAACTTTATTAGAAATTTAAAAGCGAGAGAACAGGTAAGGCAATGTGTGACGGACAAAAACAACAAACTGCAGGAGTCACTTCCTGCTTTCTGTCGACCGTGCAAATGATTTCAACACCGTTTTCCTACAAAGTGCCAGTTATCAAACCAATTCACGGTTAACGTGCGTCAGAGATTGAACAGAGTGAATAGATGAAAAGCAGACCGATTACCATACGCTTTATCTTTAACGCTCAGACACATCACTTTATAAACCAAAATACAATCAATCAACACTGTGAGTAAGGAGTAAATAACTTGGCACATCTATGCCTTCAGATTAGAAGGATAGGCATTCATTTTCTTCATTTGTTTTTCTTCTTTTTCTTTTTTTAATAAACTACATCTATAACATTTTTATCTCCTCGCTTTTAAATGCATTTTTTTAAAACTTGCCAATATTGAAGATAACGAAAAGTTTCGCTCACTAGACACAATAGTGCTGTGTTTGATTTCAGAGCCTGTTAAGCAGGGCATGGGCATCTGAACATTTTGATTTGGTTAGCAGCAATTTAGCCAATATTAGTATATTGTATAGTACAGCAAGATGTTATCTAAAAATAACGCATTGGTATGTTGTTTGCTGCTGATGCTGTAAGCAGCTATTCTGAGTGCAAGCCACATGCTGAACTCTGAAAGTTGAGGATGCCATCCTGATTTTCCGAGTAGAAATTCTGAGTTAAGCGAAGATTTTTTTTCCCTCTTGGTTGAACGTCAGAAATTCCCAGTAACAAGCAGCATCCGATTAAATGGTTGATATTCTATAATATATTTTCCCTATAAAATCTGTTTTTGTATTCAGTGCAAAAAAAAAAAAAAAAAAAAGTTTCTAGATGTTTTTTTTTAGCTTCATTTAGAAACGTGTTACACATAAATTGTTTTATAGATTACAAAGGAAAAAAGTACTTTAATATTTTCTTGAATTAAAAATTATTTTTCACTGTAGAATACAGTAAAAGTATTATCATTATCATCCAAACATCTTTAATTTGCTCCTTTATTTTAAAACATAAACATAAAACAAAAGTCAAAGCCTCATTCCCATACATGCCGTAAACGTATTGAGAAGTTTCAAACGTACAAAACGTGCTTGTAATATAATACAGGATTATCTGGAGGAAGATGAATTATAATGTATATTGATTTAAGTAATAGACCTGTTCACCCGTAGTACCTTTCCCGTAGTTAAATAAACACGTGGAGCGATTTTTCTGTTGGTTTCTCACATAATAATATGTTCACAGGAGTTCAGAAGTAACCGGCTGATTAGCACGACACACCATTAATACAAATGACAGTAATTAGCAGAGTTCGGTTTTTGTTTTCTTATGTGGAAAGGCTGTTATTTGTCTCGTAACTGTAGCTGTAAACATCAGATGCTTGACCTGTAATGTGTGATGGTGAAAAGAAAGTTTTCCAAGCAATTATAGAGCAAAAGAAATGTTAAAAGGTATGTGATGGTACTGTATGGACTTGGGGACTTTGAGAACACTGGATCACATCAGAGTTTCGTCTGTGGATAATTATTGTTCTGAGGCTGTCCTGAAAGTGCGGTCCTTCTGATAAAAGACAAGTTCCAGCCACTTCAACTTTGACATTCCTCCAAGGCTCCACACTGACTGACTGAGTTAATAATGGCATACAGTTGTTATTTCGAAGGTGCTTTATTTTCCAGGTATTAATTTGCCCTTTGAATTTAAATAACCTGAGACATCATTAGACAATTATGTACAGTATGTTACATAATATGAAAGTTGAGAAAAAGTTAAGAGGTCCAACTTTTCCTGTAACTTACATTTCACTTATGTTGTTCCAATTACAGTTATACTGAGGTGCAAATACTAGAGTTCCATACTCTGATTTAAAATGTATGTGATTTTTTAAAATTGTGCAGCATTAATATTATTGTACGTAAAAATACACTATATGGACAAAAGTATTTGTCCAAACCTGCTATGATATTGTACCCAAATACATACGCTTCAGTTTGGAGGCCCCCCCCCCCGCCCCCTTTCTGCAGCTGTAACAGCTTCCACTCTTCTTGGAAGGTTGTACACAAGATTTTTGAGTGTTTCTGTGGGAATTAATTCTGTAGAGCATTTATGAGGTCAGGCACTGATGATCTCCGTTCCAGTTCACCCTAAAGGTGTTTGATGGTGTTGAGGTCAGGGCTCTGTGTTCGGGCCAGTCGAGTTCTTTCACACTGAACTCATCAAATCATGTCTTTATAGTCCTTGCTTTGTGCACTGGGGTTCAGTCATGTTGCAATAGAAAAGGGCCTTCTCCAAATTGTTGCATAGCCAAGATGTCTTGGTATGCTGAAGCATTAAGATTGGGAATTGGGGGCCTAATTGAAGCACCCGAATTCAATAATTAACAGGTTTGGCCAAATACTTTTGTAAGCATTACAACACAATTTGCTACTCTTTTACATCAAATTACATTTAGATCACATGTAAAAGAGACACATTGTCTGATTCCCTTTTTTCTTTGTTGTTGTTGCCTAGACCATACTGTGTTCATGCGTTCACTTAGTGACATTTCAGTCTGGCGACATGCCCACTATATTTGCACCGATCTGTTTTTCCACTCACCTTCATAATATGGATCTTTATTGATCTTTGCTTTGAATGAACATGAACATTTTTCTTGTTACTGTTTACATGTTGGCATTTGGAGGAAACTCAGCGTGAACCCCTTGAAAAGCTTGAAAAATAGAAAATCATAAGTTCAGCTGTCTATCTGTCTTTAGTGTATGGTTAATGTTATGTCTCTGAGCAGATGTTTATTTCCACCTTGAGCTGCATTAATTTTTGCCTGAGATCTTGTCCTGTTGGTGGGAAAGCCAAAACACACAAAAAAAATGAAGGTAAAGGTTGTGCGAGAGTGCTATGGAAGGAAACTCGAGTCATACCTCCAACAGATGGCAGGGATGAGGAATGTTTTCAGACTATAAAACACTGCCATTTAGAATGACCAATGCATACAAGGTCTCTCACTGACTTTTTATACTCGCTTCAAAGAACCGTGCTAACAGAGTGCTTAATGCAGCATGCATTTGGAGAGGGTCAGATCAGAAAGCACATTCATCATCTGGGAGGATGACATGAGGGATTCCTTCAGGAGAGTGAACACCAGGAAGGCAACAGGGCCAGACAGAATGTCAGATCCGGTCCTCTGAGCCTGCACTTACCAGATAACACCTGTGTTCACTGAGATATTCAATCTCTCCTCTGTACAATCGCTAATCCCCACATCCTTTAAATAGTCTGTTCCCTTACTGAAGAAACGGCAACTTGGATGCCTCAGTGATAGTCGCCCTGCAGCCCTGACCACACGATGATGTGCTTTGACAGGCTGGTCAGAGACTTCATCATCTATTGGCTATCTCACACACTACTATTGAAATTACTCAACCGACAACACCATGACACACCTCCTACACACAGACCTGAACCATCTGGACACCAGGAAGGCAAATTATGTTAAAGTGCGATTAATTGAGTCCAGTCCGGCATTTCACACTAGAATTCCCTGAACACAGACAACACAGAGGACTAATCGCTCAAACTTCCTCAGTCAACACCCACACACTCCAACTCCAACTCCCATCAATATACCAGTACCATCCCTTATACTGTATATAACTTTTACATTTACACATTTGGTAGACATCTTATAATCGTATATACTGTATCTATATGACTTATAAAAGTGCTTTAAAGATTCCATCATTGGATACATCCTTACACTGATTACTAGATTACTAACTGAAGTACCCTTGGTCAAACACTATTGGGATTTTATTTATTTATGTTATTTGGATGTAGGCAAAATTTGGAATTAACCCAAATTATAATGAATTGTATTTATTATAATTGCCAAACTGCTGCAGCTTACATTACTGTTCTTAATTAAAAAAAAAAAATCTTTTTCTTTATAAATGTTACTATACTGTAATATTTAAATTTTAATAAAGTTTGTAAATTTATTTCTAGTTAAATGACATTTTATTGTTCATGTTATCTTAAGAAAAATTGTGTGTCAAATTGTGTGGAAATTTACTTTCTAGTGTAATTTATAAAATGTTTACTGTAAATTACATTTTTTATTAAAGTTTTATGAGCACAGTACTGCCTCAGCATGCCAATGGCATGCCTTAAAATGTTTGCCTTAAGAACTGAAATTTTGCAAGAAATTTGCCTCAGATTACAAAGCATTTTCGACCTGAACGCCGGCTAAGTTGCATGTACTGTATGTCTGGGAGCCATTCATGTAAGCAAATGTAAGCAAAGATGATACATTCAGTACATCCATGTCATCAGCTGACTTCATTTTATCGCCACATAACGTTGCTGAGTCTCGACCTGAGCGACTGAAGCAACCTCAGATCATAACACTGTCTCCAGAGGCTTGTACATCGCTTCATGCACTTCCCTTCTTACCCTGACACGCCCATCACTCTGGAATAGGATCAATCTGGACTCATCAGATCACATGACCTTTTTCCATCGCTCCAAATTCCAGTCTTTATACTCCCTAGCAAATATATATATATATATATATATATTTTTTTTTTTTTTCTGATGAGTCTCAGTAATAAGTGTTTTTTTTTTATGGACACACAGCTGTTTAGTCCCAGTCCTATGAGTTAAGTCCATGTTTTTCTATGAGAAATATATAGGTTTTACATTTACCCAGGTAGCTTATACATTTAAAAAGATATTGTCCCACCACTTTTGTGTGCATTGAACAATTTGTTAGATTCAAGACCATGAAAAACATGTGTTCCATTTACGTGCAATAATCATCTTCTTTGAATAAAATATTTCCTCGATTTCCTCAAGGATAGCTCTTTTTCAGTACCATCAGCTAGTCGAGGAATAATAATAATAATAATAATTAGACCAGGAATAATAATAATAATAATAATAATAATAATAATAATAATAATAATAATAACATGTAGATTTGAGCATTCCACAATCTTTTAATGAGTTTCTTTTGCCTTTTTTGTAAAGCTAAAAAATTAATCAGCTAACTGTGAGAAACCTTCATATTCTGTGCAAAAAATAGGAAAGAAAACTGAAGGGTACTTCATACTGTATAGGGGCCAATAATACAGCTTGATTTAAATAAATAAATAAATAAATAAACAGAAGAACCATGGCTTCTGAAAAAAAAAAACACTTCATCATTGCCATATGCTTTCATTTAACTGAAAATTAAATATGCAACAGATTTCATTGAGTATCATACAGTGTATTTCATCAAATTCAGTCGGTTTGTCTATTTTTCAGAGGAAAAAGACATCATTCCACTTTATATAAGACAGAAAATGATGGACACTGTAGCTGGGACATGAGTCACAGTCAGGCTGGATAATCATAAATTGTTTGAGTGTTTGTCTCTATCTCTCGTGTGTCTTTATTAGAAATGATAAGGCGACACATAGCAGAATTTCATCGTCTGTTTGGCTCTTGCCTCTTCTGTCTGCCTCATCACAATCCTGAGCACAACAGTTTCATCTATTGAAACATGCAGACCCGTATCCTCGGGAAACAAAAGTCACTCTTTGTGGCTGTGTTACATTTTCATGTTCTTTCATGGGCAGTTCCAGTGTTATGAGTGTGACATTTGGACTCGTATTTATGTAAACAAGAAGCCTCGGAGCAAAGACAAGCTTAGTATCAGTGAATTCATTTGCATAACTTTTAATGTAATCTCCTCCGCTAAAAACAAACAAATCCTTATCATCATTTTCATCCTGAAATGTAAACAAACACCTGCACCAATAGATATTAATAGGAAAAGATAAACTGAATATTTTTTACCTTACAGAAAGACAGACAGACATGTACGTACGAGGGCTTCAACTTGAAATGAAAGATCAGCAGACTATTTCTAGCTTATAAACTCTTTTCCCTTAAATGACGTGTACTAACGCTAGTAATTTATATAAATAAAATAAATGAATTTCACATGAACTCACGTTATGAATGTGACCTTTCTGAGTAGACTTTCTTTCTCCGCATCTATTTTTCTTAGGTAGTCTTCAGCGCTTTTGTGCCTCAGCATTGCACTTTACTGTTTAATTTACAAGTACAGGTTTAGGCAGTATACTGTAAATCAGATGTACTGCAGTTGCCTGACGAAGTCAAATCCATATGAATTATGTCTCCTTTTTTCCCATGGTACTGTACTGTAAGTGTGACCTTTGCATAGAATCGCCCTCACTGTTAATTAAATGTATTTTTCCCCCTCAGGTTGGCCCTTCTCGAACACGGTGTGCAAGATGAGTGGCTTGGTGCAGGGAATGTCAGTCGCAGCCTCCATCTTCACTCTAGTGGCCATTGCTGTAGACAGGTTTGTTCTGAAATGCTAATTCATTTCTGTTTTGTTGTTGATAGTAAAATAATAAGAGCTTGGAAATGAGGACAAAACAATAGCCATACCTATAATAATTACTTCCAAAAGTGAATTGTTTTAGGAAATATTAACAATAACCCCCCAAAAATGTGTAATGAATTTCACAGAAGTAATTTATAAAATGATCCAAGGTCTGTACTGAGTCACAACGTTTTTTTTTCTCTCTCTCTTTTTAAAATTTTTTTGCTAACTATTAAAATGAGTTTATTAAAATGATGACTGAATGAGAAATAGAGAATAGCGTAATGTTTGGGTTTGGTGGTTTTGTTGTAAACAAGAAATACAAACAGTAGTGACAATGGCAGTGGAACATATGGTGGATACAGTACGGCAAGTCTACACACCTCTTAATGCTCTGACTTTTTATGCTTATAACAAATTAAATGATTAACAAAACTGAACAAAACAAAACAAAAAAACAAATAGTAATGTTTTAGGGGGGGAAATGTAGTTTCATAACTATGCACACCCTTTAATCCTTTGCTTCAGCACTCTTTGCTTGTAAAACAGCAGTCTATGTTTTTGGGGTCTATCCCAAAAAGTCTGGTGACTTTATCTCACTCTTATTGCTCTAAATCTATCAGATTGTAATAAACACAGCCCTCTTCAAGTCATTTCACAGTTTATATATGAAAAAGAGAGAGAGAGATTTTGGTCGATCAGCTTCTGAAACCGTTTCTTTGTGGACTTTGTTGGATTAGTGCGTTCAGCCTGCAGGCTTTGTGCAAAAAATATTTTGGTATTGGTGGCACGGTGGCTAGCATTGGCTCTCATTCCTAGGGTTGAGGGTTTGATTTCCACCATTTGTGTCCTTGTGTGTAGAGTTTGCATGTTCTCCCTGTGGTGCTTGGTGGGTTTCCTCCAGGTCCTCCGGGTTCTTGACACAGTTCAAAGACAAGCAGATTAGGCTAATTGACATTCCAAAAATTGCCCGTAGTTTTTGATTGAATCCATGAGTGTACTTGTGACTGCCACCCCATCTTAGGGGTACAATTCTGTACTAATGTATTCATGAGAATGTTGTAGAAGAAGTTCAGTTCTAATTAATCCTGAGTGCGTCTTATAATTCCTTTCAGGTTCCGTTGCATCGTTTACCCTTTCCAGCCCAAACTGACTTTGCTGGTTGCCAAGCTGACCATAGCGATGATTTGGGTGCTGGCATTGGTGATTATGTGCCCTTCGGCAGCAACGCTGACTGTGGAGCATGTCAAGCATCACTATATGGTGTACAATTTGGACTACAACTACACATATCCACTCTTGTCTTGCTTTGAGAACTGGGCTGACCCTCACATGAGGAAAGTCTACACCACGGTCCTGTTCGCCCACATCTACCTGATCCCACTCACGGTCATCACACTCATGTACGGCCGTATCGGCATCAAGCTTTACACCACATCTGTCATTTCTGGAAACGAACAGCAGGACAGCGGAGGTGGTCAGAACCCTGCCAGGCCACTCATTTCACACAAAAAGATCAAAGTGATCAAAATGTTGATTGTGGTGGCCCTACTTTTTACGCTTTCCTGGCTCCCCTTATGGATCCTCATGCTCCTGACGGACTATGGAGGTCTGGAGCAGGAGGAGCTTGAGCTCCTTTCTGGCTATGTGTTCCCGTTCGCACATTGGCTGGCTTTCTCGAACTCCAGTGTCAACCCAATCATCTATGGCTACTACAACGAGAACTTCAAGCGAGGCTTCCAGGCTGTGTGCAGGACTCGTTCCAGGTGCTGTTGCTGTTTCATCATACCAACAGGGAACAGAAGGGTTCACGGGCCAGGCAGGGAAGACAGAAGAGCATCAGGAGTGAACTCAAACAGTCTTCCCTTTGGAGCCAGAAACAGGGTGTACACTGATGGTAACTTAAAGAACTGCAATGCCAACATGGATGAGGGGCAGAAGAGGGGCGGGTGTAGACTCAGCAGCTCTGCCAGCATGGATGACGCCAGATCTGATATGGCCATTCAGATGAAAGGGGTTGCGAGACAAAAAGGATTGCAGATGGAGGACCTGGAGAAGATCAGTCCTATTGGCATGACTGTGAGTCAGGCCTGGGACCAGTAGAGGCCGGTGGAGACAAGTATGCAGCAACAGTATTTGTATTATATAAATTGTATTATATTACTTTTCAACGAAGCCCTAAAACTACTCCAGGATGCACACAGGGTTACAAATCAAAAGAGATTGATCGCATTGGCATAACTGAGAGTCAGACATAGGACTTTTAATGGATCTGCTCTCAGTATTCAGCCAATGTAATTAATCATTTTTAAACAAAACCCTAAGGAACCAAAACTGGAAAGGCCTTGAGATCAAGGGTGGAAAAGAAATGAACAATTGTACTTTTACTAATAGTGCACTTGAGAATTTTGTTTTAAGATGAATTGGACTTTACTCAAGCATTATTGCAAATATTGAATAATTTTACCCTTAAGCAAAATTACTAAAGTTTAATTCGGTACTTTATACTCCTTATATTCTGACCTAAAAGTACCAGTTAAAAATCCCCTTGGATATTTCTCTCTCTCAGCTGCTAATTTCATTTGTGCTTACTTTATTGGATTGAAGTATTATAAAAATAAGTGCTGCACAATTAATCAAATAAAATTTTTAAGTGTAATATGGAACTGTGCAATTACAGAGTATAATTACTTGAGGTTGCAATTTATCACAGGTAATATACACTAGTCACTGATTTACGTCAACATTAAAAAAAATTCTTTATAAAATACTAATGTAAAAATACTTTTTAACAATACTAATTAATTAATAATTAAATATGTTAACTACAGTTTAAATCTTTATTTTTTTAAATCAAATCATGCAGCCCTAATAAGATTATAATTGAAAAAAAATTACAACAAGAAATTACTAAAGAATAAATTCCTAAAGAAAATACAAAAGCCAACTAAGCATTCAACTCAACAAAGTTGGAAATACTATACTAATAAACCCAATTTTTAATGAATTTAAATGCAGTTACTTTATTTATTTATTTATTTATTTATTTATTTTTGCCATACATTTTAATTGAGACCTTGATACGGATACAGTGTCTATACTTTTACTTACGACCAAATTTCTACCCCTGTTCTGTTTGGAGGACCAACGTCTTGGCATCCTGGGGTAAGGAAACATAATCCGTGTGGAAAAATCAGCCGATAATAACTATTACACATAACTATTTACACTTTTCAAAGGTCATGGACCAAAAGGTCCTGTATTGAGTGGACCTTTACAAGATCGATTCAATTAGCATGATTGTGAATCGGCTAAGAGACCTTCAGCAAGCACCAGCTGTAACCCAAGCAACTACAGAATGAAGCCAGTCGAGCAGAAAGTAGCGGCTGCGGGTGTAACAGCTCCGTCTGCGGTGACGATGCCGGGCCTGAGGTGGCCAAAATGACAAAAGGGGTTGTATGATAAACAGAATTGCAATTGAAAAATCTCTGTGACCACGAGTCGGGCTTGGGATCAAGAAAAGTCCCAATGTTACAGTTGAGCAACCAGACTGAACAATTGCTGTGACTTTTCTGCCAAATGGCGGCGATCCTGGTATAAATCTGAGGGGTAATTCTGTGTTATACAAGTATTTTAATGAGATGGGTTGACTACACCGAGGAAATTGTGTGAAAACATTGCAGTTCATCAGCATTTAAACTAGCAGACCTGCATTAAAGTTGACTCCATGACTGGACGTGACATATTTTAAAGTGATCACCAATATATATATTTTTTATATGTTCAGGAGCATGATGGCATGTAAATATCAGAATATGTCAGAATTGGAAGAAAGGAGCATTGGAAAAGTTGATAGTTTATGGACCTTTCAATTTTTTCTACATTTTACAGAGTTTTTTTTTTAGTTCATTCAGCTGCTTCACCTGATTGTTTTTTTCTTCTATATTGCCAAACGCTCACTGAGAATGGGTGAGAGTGTGTTACAAAAGCTGCAAAAGAAACCTGGGTTTCACGCTTGCCTGGAGACTTACGATCAAGAGAGCAGACAATCATATAAAAACAATAAACAAACACACATCAAAATATGTAAGTTGAGACATGAGACATGCAAGACTGGTGACATTCCTTTCTGTTAGATATTTGGCTTTAAGGATGGGGCAATCAAATGATGCTCGTGTGCTCACGGGGGAAAACAAAGATAGATATGCAGATAAAGAGTTATTGTTGCATATCAGCAAGTGGGAGCAACTGACGCATCACAACACTGATATTTAATTAGATGTAGATTATAGAGCAGGGGTGTCCAAATCCAGTCCTGTAATTCACCAACACCTAAACACACCCACTGAACCTAGTAATAAACAGATTAGTTAAATCAGTTGTGTTTGAGAAGAAGCACCAAACTGTGTTGGACACTGGCCCTCCAGGACTGGATTTGGACACCCCTGTTATAGAGCTTGCACCCATTATGTGGAAAAGCAAGGCTTAAATGTAAATGGCAGCTCATAATCTCATTAGTAACACCTGTTATTTTGTGTATGCACCTGTTTATGGTTTATTTCGAGAGTCTGGTTATAAAGGAAAAAAGTAAGATTTACTCGGGTGGAAATCATGAAAATGAGTTGGAATGTGAATAAATCTTTCTTACACACACACACACACACACACACACACACACACACACACACACACACACACACACACACACACACCTAGAATCCCTGCCCACAGCAAGGCCATTCCTTTTCTTTTCGCTATACATAGTTATCGACAAACAAATACACTATGACATCAGCAAGCTATTGTCTTTTTTTGTTGTCCTTTTCCAGTCTTATAGGACAGACTGTTTCAATAGTTGTTTCTTTCCCTGGCAGGATTCTCCTTTCAGTCTCCTCATCAGGAGGCGTAATGCTGCTCGGTTGGGTTAAGGTCTGCTGAGCCTAAAATCTTCCACTTTCCCCCCTTATTGTGTGAACAGTGTGTCTCTGGTTGGGGTCTTGCTGCATGATGAAGTTCCAATCCCAAAGATTGGATGCATGTCTCTGTATATTTTCAGAATGTGTCTATGGATTTCTGAATTCATTCTGTCTCTCCATCCTGAGTTCCATCATCCATAAAAATTAGCACGAGCATTTAAGAAAGCAGAGAGCTATTCTAAGCCATGACGCTACAGTACCTCCACCTTGCTTCACCTATCAGCTTGCCTGTTTTGGCTCATGACCAGATCTTGTCTTTCTCCTCACTTTAGCCTTTCCATCACTTTGGTAGAGGTTCAAGAGCTTTTTGGGGCTTTTCTCTGTATTTCTTTGTGAATCTGGTTTTCTGTTTCTTATTGCTGATGAGAGGTCTTTTGTTATGGCCTCCACATTTCTACTATTGTAATTGCTTCCCTGTGGAGGTGGTTGGTTATGCCACTGAATGTCATTTTGGGGTTTTCTCCACAGCTTTCCTAATATTCCTCCAATCTGCAGTAAGACTGTTCTTTTCTTTGTTCAATATGCTATGTGTCTAGCTGTTAGTGCGCAACCAGGTTCTTTCTTTTTCAAAATATTCCAAATTGTCGTATTGATATGCACAATGTTTCTTCAGTGGCTCTAATTGATTACCCCTCATTTCTTCATAGTGGCTTGCTTTTAGCTTGGTTGGACTTGTCATTTATATATTTTTTTGAAGGTACCATGTTGTTATTCAACTCAAATTGGGACTTGTAATCACATGTCTAATAAATGAAAGTGTAAAAGCGATAAACAATTAACATGAATGATGAACCCTGCAGTCAGTGAGTGGAACACCTGATCGACGGATAACTTGCCATCAAGTTGCATAGGAGACGCATCTGTCTGTGTGAATTGTACAGAAAATCATTCACCAACACCACTTGCACATTACAGGAGCTCGGCTGGGAGTTATTGCTACATCCGTCATATAGTCCTGACCTCGCTCCAAGCCATTTCCACATGTTTGGAAAAGCCATTAAAGGAGTTCCTGGGAGGCCAGCGTTTTAGACGTGAATCAGACAGGCTCCGGCGTACTGAGAAAACTTTCTATGTTGACGTTGTCCAAGCACTAGTGAACACTGGGATAAGTGCATTAGGGGATTATATAGAGACATAAAGAGAGTTTTTACTCTCATTGTGCTATTCTGTACAATTAAAAGTCCTGAGTTGACTTGAATGCACCTCGTAGATACATATACACTTTTACTATGAGTCCCACTCACAAACACAAGGCAGGGAAAACCATTGGTGTAACATGGCCAGTGATGGTTAAGCGCACAAGCCCCGACACACTGAAATTTTGTTTAGCTAATGCACTTTTAGGCCAAATTTGTCATGGTGAATGTAATAATAACAACTAAGGCTAAGTACTGTAGCAGTATGACAGACATTTTATATAAATGCTCGCCCTTGTCTCATTCACATATCTTCATCATATTAGTCTGTTTATTTTCCCTTTTTTTTAACTTGTATATTGGTTTTATGCTGTGGCATATCATGTTTGGCAGCAAAAGAGAATATATAAT
This sequence comes from Clarias magur, assembly GCA_013621035.1. NCBI lineage: Eukaryota > Metazoa > Chordata > Actinopteri > Siluriformes > Clariidae > Clarias > Clarias magur. The sequence goes on along the minus strand of QNUK01000181.1, from coordinate 1,275,245 downwards.
TTCTTCCTTAGTCCCTGACTCTATTCATGCGATAAGGCAAGTCATATAAAAGCTATTGAAACCCACAAACACTCAAACAGAAACGTATCAACCTTGAAGGCAAGGCTCTACAGCACCCAACTTGAAATAGTCAGAACTATCCAATTAAACACTTAAGAAATCTTATACTGTATGCAGGTTATTTTAATAATCAAAACAACAAGATCAGAAAATAGAGCTTATTCATTTGTAACTGATCACATTAACTAAATTGTAAATTCTGGGTATTTTTAAAAATCATTTAAACAAGGAGTAAAAAGATTTTGAATTCAACAATTTTTCTTATTAATATTGACAGTCTAACATTAGCAACCCTGCAACCCTACCTTGCCCCACAGGAGGTTATAACGCATCATCCCTTGTAGTCAGCAAGGGATGCAAGAGCTGATTCATACGGTGGCCGTGAAGTGCAAAACAAATTAACAAAACCCAAAACAAAATAACAAATTCAAAACCAAATTAACAAATATGAAAACAAAATAACAAAACCCAAAACAATTTTTTTTTTTAACTAATAATTTTGTTTTGGGTTTTGTTGTTTTGTTTTTGTTATTTTGTTTTCGGATTTGTTAATTTGGTTTTGAATTTGTTATTTTGTTTTGTTAATTTGTATTGCACTTCTCGGTCAGTCAGATACGAACCGGAAAAGGTAGGTATAGATTGCGAATTAAATTCTTACCGCTGATTGGACGAGATATCTGTCACTCAATATAAACAGGAAGTAGGAAATTGTGTCTCTAACTTTGTTTCTTGTGTGTTCTGCTTCACATTTAAACCATTTTTTTCGGTCTGCAAAACTAAGAAAATAATGAAATCTTTCATTAGAAAGCAAGGAAATGGAATTTATTCAACGTTACTTTGAGGACGGACATTCGTATGCCGTGATGTTTGATATGCTGATGACATATCACGATATAAAGATTAGTTTGCAAACTGCTGTGTCTCTTTTAAAAGCGAAATATTTTTTTCCACAAGAACTGCAAAAAATTGGCAGAATGCCATATTTGAAACCACAATAAGGACAGTACATGTTTGCGCATTCATACACACACGAATCTACCGCCGCTACAGGACTTCCTGTATATCTTGAGTGACAGATGTCTCGTCCAATCAGCGGTAAGAATTTCATTCGCAACTATACCTTTTCCGGTTCGTTTCTGAACGGCCGAGAGGTGCTAACCAAATTAACCAAACCGAAAACAAAATAGCAAATTCAAAACCAAATTAACAAAACTGAAAACAAAATAACAAATTCAAAATCAAAACATCAAAACCAAAAACAAAATAACAAACTAAAAATAAAAATAGCAAAACCGAAAACAAATTAACAAAATGCAAAACAAAATAACAAATTAGTTTTGGGTTTTGTTATTTTGTTTTGGGTTTTGTTATTTTGTTTTTTAATTTGTTATTTTGATTTGGGTTTTGTTATTTTGTTTTTTAATTTGTTATTTTGATTTGGGTTTTGTTATTTTGTTTTTGAATTTGTTATTTTGATTTGGGTTTTGTTATTTTGTTTTTGAATTTGTTATTTTGATTTGGGTTTTGTTATTTTGTTTTTGAATGTTTTATTTTGTTTTGGGTTTTGTTATTTTGTTTTTGAATTTGTTATTTTGATTTGGGTTTTGTTATTTTGGTTTTGTTATTGTGGTTTTTAATTTGTTATTTCGTTTTCGTTTTGTTAATTTGTTTTGCACTTCACGGCCACCGCAGATTCATCATAGAATACATAGAAATATGTAAAACTGTTAGCTTGGGTTGGTCCTAAACGGCATAAAACAAATGTGATACATCACGGCAGTGGCAGTTCTACACTGATTTACTCCCTGGGCGAGACCGCCTCTGGGCGCCCCCTCTCCCCCTCCCCCCACACAATAAAAAAAATTACACGAAATCACAATATTGCAGAAACAATGTTGTTTTATTGCACGAATAAAACAACAAAAAAAATCTTGGAACTTAAATAAATATATTGTCTTTTACATATTACTTTTATTAAGAATAAAATACTGATAAAATATAGTTAAATATTGTGTAAATAAATCAATAATCTAAAAAGCACACCACACTCCAGAAAAATATAATTATAACACTGAAACAACATACAAAAAAAAAAACAGAAACTAAAATCTGACCTTTCTGGCTTTCCTTGATGCAAAATCATCAATAATGTCATCGTACAAGATGTGCTCCCTTATTGAGTGATCGATACTGATGATAGCATGGCCAGTGAGCCGTTCTTGAGACATGGTTGATCTCAGATATGACTTGATCAACTTCAGTTTTGAAAAGCTCCTTTCTGCTTGAGCCACAGTCACTGGCTGAGTAGGTGCAATTCTAAGAGCAGTCCAAAAGTTGGGGTAGATCTCCGACAGATCCTTTTCATGAATAAAAGTGATGAGCTCAAGGAGGGTCATGGTTTTTGATGGCAGGGGAAGGAAGTTCTTGATTTCCTGCACAAGCTCTCTACTGTCCAAATAAGAGTGCCCTTCAAAGTGCAGTGTGGTGCCTAGTGTATTGCATTGCTCTGCCAGCTCCTCATCTGCAAGACTAGGCTAGCAAGACGACTAACAAACCTAACGTTATAACACTAATCATCATTAGAACTTCATTGACATGATACAGTAATCAAACGAACGTTGTTGCATACCTTTATCTTACCTTTAGCTCGTTTATCCTCTTCTTCTTTTGTCTTTTTTCTAAATTGGGAACCTGACAGCTTTGGCCTTTTTCTCTCCATCGCTCTTTATTGTGAAATCGACAATCAACTGATGTCCCCCCCCAATGTCACTCACAACTAGAAGGCAGGACTAAACCAATTCACCTCCACATAATCATTTATTCATTTTATTACCATTTTTATTAGACATTTCACACAATTTTGAAAAAAATTTAATTAAATAAATTATAGCTCTGTGTTTATAATATTGTAAATGAAATGTGCGCCGCGATTTGTAAGAAAGTCAAGGTGTTTAGCCCACCACTGGATGGATTTCGCCTGCTTTTGAGAGACTTGAACTTTCCTCAGCGTAAAAATGAAATAAATATAAATTGTTCATTAATTAACCTTTATCTATAATTCTGAACTTAAAGTCATTCCCTTTTCTTCTTGCTCCCATCCTTGCTAACAGTCTTCCCTCCCATCCCTCCCCCACCCGCCTTCGTATGCCGAGGGAAATTTCTTGCAGATTTTAAGTTCTTAAGTCGAATTTTTCCAATTTTCCTGTTTTTATTCCAATCACAAATATAGAAAAGCGCACCACCTTCTGGAATGCGTAGTTATTTTATTTCAAGCACAACTACAATATCTATTTATTTGTCACCTTCCATCTGTTGTCTTTGTGCTATGTTTAAAAGGAACGTTCAACAGAAGTCAATCCTGGTTAGTAACGATGTTTAGAAATCTGCTTAGTGCGTCATGGTGTTACGACAGCAGTGACCTACTGCTGTGCCCTTGAGCAAGGCTTTTAAACTGCAACTGCTCAGCTCTACGCTTGTCCTTAATTCTCCAGCTGCTTAAAAGCATATGGCAAACGAATGCATATCAATTAGATAGGTTTTCAGTCAAAAGTGTCTAGAATGATAGGTTTCCTTTATGTTGGTCCTGTGAAAATTATGCATGTGTTCAAGAGGCCATGTCACATTGCTAGGCCAGGAATGAGACCAGGCCCTTAACTACCAGCATGCACTGTGGAAATATATACTGTATTTGCTGCCTACCTGGCTGGCTAGCAACTTCGTGTTTAGTCCTTACAGATATTGAACCTGACAAGCAGTTAGAAATGATTTGCATACATCATTGCAACTTGTGAGTTTTTTTTTGTAAATGGCAACAGCTTGAAAGCATGTTACAGCAACTTAATCATAACCCTGCGATGTGTGGAGTTTCTGTGCATGTTATCCCAGGGTCTGTGTGAGGTTCCTCACAGCTCTCCAGAGTCCTCATACATCAGAAAGAAAAAAAAAAACATCTGGTAGATCTTTGTAGTTGTGACTAGGAGTGTGTGGTGTCCTGATATGAACTGCGTTTATATCCAGTGTGTATTTACCTTATTTTACCCAGAGCTCCTGGTGTACTCTCCAGTTCCACCAGCAGCATTCAGAACAGGATAAAGTGATTCGTATTAGAGAACATGTTTTCCATATACAGCACAGCGCTGAGCTATCTATCATTCATCTATCATTCTTATATTATTATTATTTTTAAATAGAAATTGTTTCTTTGCATATGCTCAAAACCTTTCCACTGTACTTTGAAGGGAACCTGATATTCACTTCTTAGTCATTTTTCTTTTTTTCTGTTTTTTTAGTCCTAGTCTTCTTAAAATTTTTGTCTTTCAGATGGGTCTCCAGTGTGCCTGTACTTTTTGTTCTGTTTCCTTGTTTGCATTGGCCAGGGCTTTAAAAAGGCAATTAGATTTTTTTTGCCTATTGTGACCTCATTTAAGAAGAGCTCCTGCTCAGGCTTGTTGCTCCACTCTGCTGTTCTCTGGAGGGGTGTAGCTCAGTAATAGCTCATTTACAAAAACAGTGAAACAGTGCATTGGGATCAAGATGCATTATCTTTTTCAACCTTTTCACCATTGCACCCTACACATCACAATTTCTCCAGGAATTATTTCTAGTTCGTATTTAAAATTCTCACACGATGAGTTTCACAGAGGAATTTGAATTATATTTTAGGTGTTAACATCTTAACATTAAACATAAATTTTTTTTTGGCCAAAATTACTAACTTGCGGCTGGTTGTAATAAATCAATGAAACAAGAGCAATTTAAATAGCTCAACACAACTAATATAACAAGTGTTATCTTAAAGTCGAATGTACACCACTAACTAATCCTTTAGTTTATTATTATTATTATTTTTTAATTCCAGGAATCCTGGTCAGATGGTCAGCCTATTGCAAAGACATTTACACCTACGAGCAGACTGGCTTCCCTGGAAATAGAGGGGGGCGGGGGGTGGAGCCAAACTCAATACGAACATTAACCTGAGCTCAGGATTGAACCCTGAAGCTGTAAGGCAGCAACCATATGCTGTCTCTGTCCAAATTCCCTTTCGTTTGTACAGTAGTAGCGCACAACATCATGCGGTTTTCTTATTTTTTGAGGCCAAGTTGTTCTTTTTTTTAATGAAACAATTCCCTTCATTTCTTTGCAAGTATTTAAGATGTCAAGCTGTGCTTTGTATAGCGCAGAGCTGCCAAACTCAGGACAAAAGCAGAACTGACTTTAATTAATTCTTTTTGGATTTTTTTTTTAATGTTGTAGCAAGCAGTCAATAATGAGTACAAGTGCATGAAAGACCTGAGAACTGCTGTGCATTCACAGGTTTATTGTGAGAGGGAAAAAAAAATCAATTAAGCTCAGTGTTATTGTGCTCAGTGTATTTTAATACCGTATGTTGTAGTACAGCAGTTTCGTTCCAGTATGTTATCACTTTAAAAATAAAAAAAAAATAAAAAAAAAAACAATAATGTGTAATTTTTGATGTGATAAAGTTTGCTCTAAGGAGATATGTAATATTAATGGAAGAAGTCTCCAGTGTCACATTCGGTGGTAAAGACTTTTTGGGTAGCTTTTGAGGTTTCTCGGAAACACCACATTTTTTGTTGGTTTTCTATCAAGAAGAAGGGAGAAGAAAATGTTCCACAAAATGTAACCATAAATACATTAAAGTTATGATGGATCATTTGAATACCTTTGAAAGTAACTTTGAAAGGTGGTAATATGTTGTGATGTAAAGGAAATGAAACAATTCAAGATATGTGCTGTTATAGGAAAAATAATCAACTTTAGGATAGTAACTGTAGCTGCTGGCTTTATATACAAAGATAAATATATTCTATTCAAAGCACAAAAGAAATGTACAGTATGTATGGGGTTTTGTATGAGTTATATTGCTTGGGCTTGTAATAGTGTTTAAACTATAATGAAACAGAGGGAAAATGCAGATCAGTCTATCAGAAAAGTTGCCTGTTTTCTGACTCTGCATCCATTTAAATGCACTTTAAAATAGGAACCTTATTGTCTTAATGTAATTTAAATAAGCTCCTAGATAAATAATTTGGACTTTTCCAATTACATTCATTTAGGACTACTGTATATTTTTCCAAATATTTTTCAAATCAGTTATATATACATATATGTTTAAAAAAAAAACAATCATATCTACCTTTTGGCTATATTTTTAAACATGCATATTTGCATGAACAAATGTTCTTAAAATAGCTTGAAGCATGGACAACAGTCTCTCAAACAGTACACTGTAAAGAGTCTGTTATCAGTTAAATAATAAGAAATTGTCAAGCCATAAAAATGTAGAGAATTTTCACAAAGTATATACAAATTGAATTATTTTATAAACAGAAAACTTTGAGAAGAAAGTGGAATTTCCTCTATTGATCAAACAGCCACTATTTAAGAAACATCACACTCAAAGTCGTGCAGGTGGACTGAATATCAGCATGGCTGTGATGCGGTTGTAGACTGAGGCCGTGCTGATATTCAGTACAACAGCATGACCTCAAGTGTTATATTGCTTTTATACAACAGGTGCAGAAACACTATTTTTTATTAATTTTTTATTTTTGTTAATTTAATCAGCTCCGCTAACACTCCGATATCCTTCCGTGACTGTGAGGGGAATAAACCATGGATGTAAAGGTCGGTCCTCTACTGTAAATCTCATAGGTTTCTCTTTGCGTCTCCGCTTATTCCACTTTAGAATATCCTCAGTTAACTATTCCGGGTTTGTATCCCAAATAGCATAAAATGCAAAGCTAGTGCACTGTGTAGTGCATACAGATTGTGATTTGTAGCGCCCTTGATCAGACCAGGGGTTAACGATATTGTGAAGTGGAGTGATGCATGCTGGTAAACGTCCTAGTGCTGGTTCGCTCTATGTTAGCACTCATGTGAACAAGAGATGGACATAAAAAAGTTGTGTCCTTAAATTTTAACCTCATTCTAGTTTAGTACCTAAACTTAGAATTTGTTACATGCAAATCACCCAACTCATGTTCTTTTAAGGTAAGCATTACTTCTCAGAATATGAACTGACATCAATTTCTCTGAGTGTATGCAGACGGACGGTCAAGCGAGCATCACAACGACCACACAATGTTTGTACCTACTGTATCATAATTATTTTAGGAATTTCTTAAAAATGCATTCATACAGTACCAAAGTGTTGTTGAATTCCCAAATCTGAATCTGTTGATGTGCAGTAATAGTTAACATGCTTATTCTAACACAATATTGTTTCTGTGGAAACATCATGAACAGGTTAAAAAACATGTTCAGTCATTAAAACTGTAATGTTTTTTTTTTTTTTCTAAAATCAGGTTTATTTAAGATGAATGAACGAAGTCTCCAGTGTCATTGCTTCATACCAGTCAGGGGTAAAAGCTGTAAGTTTAATTTATTTATTCACATCTTCAGGACAGTTTGTTAGTTATAATGCACGTGATAGCAGGAGAGAAGTAAATTTTTTTACAGACAGAGGACGAAAAAGTATGAAGTGCTGTTTATTAGTAAATTATCATTGAAGTATAGCTTTCGCACAGATCTATCCATGATTATCTTTCTATAACAGCATGAAACTGTTTTTTTTTTTAATGTTAAACGAGCAGGAACCAGACAAAAACATAATTTTAATGCTAAAACACTGAACAAGCTTTCTTGCTATACACCACCAGCATGGAAATATTTAGTGTCTTAAACTTTTGCTATTCATTTCTAATTTTTTTTTGTGTGTGTCTTTTTTTCTTCCTGTTTCGTGACGATATTAAACGTAACCCGAGTGTTTATGTCTAATCAAAGGTTTTGTGCTGTCACACTGTGTGCGCGTCTGAAATGATCTGTAATTGTACACCGGTGATCGTACTTGTATTAAACGAGTTTGCAAACCAAGTGTCTGTGTCGTAATTTGTGTCTACACACACTGGGAACTTTTCTTTAATTAAATTTCATTTGTATAAAACTTTTAATGATATACACGAGCTGATCATTGGATCCCTAATGAGTAAGCATCTGTGGAGTTATGGCATTAGCAGTTTTGCATATTATTTACACCAACGCACACAACCTCCTACAGCACACACACACACACCTACTCATATTCACTCATTATATATATATATACAAATACAACAGCAGTATAGCACTACAGCAATTCTTAAAGAAGAGCAGCTGGCAGGATTAACTCAAGCATTACATATTTAGTATTTATTTTGCATCTATTATTTATGTTGTTTTATTTATTATGTATTAGATTCATGCATTTCATATTTTTCATTGCTTTCTCTGCAAGGCTACGTCTGCATGAATTCTGCTTTCACATACAGTAGCATCTTATCATTGCTCCTTCCCTCTCAGGCTGAAGTTACCTTACCTGAAGTTCCAGAGTAATACATTGAGCTACAAAATTAATTCAGGGTTAGAGTGAAAGCATTCAGGCCTCGACATATCCTTATGATGCCATTGGGCACAAATATAGCTTGAAATTATGCATGGGTGCATTTTAAGCTCTCAAATCTGGTAAGCTACAAAAAAAAGAAAAAATGCAAAATCAATAAAAAAAAATCTGAATTTTTCTATCAAATGTTCGATTAATTAGAATGAAAACTCCAAATTCTTCTCCCATGGCCTGCTGTACAAAGCTCCCGCCAGGCGCGATGCACCCGCCGAGGCAATCTGCAGTGAGAAAAATGTATTATTTATGAAACTGGATGCAGAGTGTATTTCTTATTTTACAAACAGATTTGAAGATTTGAGGCAGAATCGTGCAAACAGTATAAAGTTAGACTAGAACATATTAGTAAAATCACTAGTCTAAAAAAATGGACACACCTTTTTTTGTTTTGTGATTTATTTTCTACAGTCTAGAACAATACTGAAGATTTGAAAATCTATGATATAACAAATGGAATGATATAATGAAGTAACACAACAACACTAACAGTCAGCTGTTATTCTAAAACATGAAAGTCGGCTGTTCTGGATCAGTTCCTGCAAGAACAGTATTGTGTCGAGTGTGTTTGTAAACCCCATCAAGCTCCATGATGAAACTGTCTCTCATGAAGACCTTCCCAGGAAAGCAAGACCAAAACTTACTGCTGCAGAGGAGAAGTTCATTTAGAGTCACCAGCCTCACAAATCACCAATTAACAACCAGCACCTCAGATTAGAGCCGTTATGAAGCTTTACAGAGTAGGGGTCCGTTCTTCGTACGTCGCTAACTCAGTTAGCTGGATTTGATTGTTGTGTATTTGTTCTGATCTTGGATCGTTTCGTTCTTCGATGCACTTGCTGTCATAGCAAAAGGTCTGTAAGCTTAAAGCTGCTCGGAAGCAGGTTTATTTCATGTAAACAGGATTTAGGCTGCGCTCCTGGCGGGTTATGATTGGTTAAAGAGCATGACTGACGCGGACTGACTCACGTGGGAAAAGAAAAGTATCTTGCATGAATATATGGATGTATGTATTTAAACATACATACCGTATATGTATACATGTGTGTGTGTGGCTGTGGTCATCATTCGTGTGTATAATAATATGTAACATTCTATCCCCCGATTGCGTCTATATAAGTGGAGGTACTTTTCTCAAATCTGTCGCAGCTATGTCGTTTATGAGTGAGCAACCGGTTACTGAAGGTGTGAGGATTATACAGTTTTTTCAAACTTTAGCACAGCATGACAATATACTTCTTACTACACTTGTTCTTGTACTTCACTTTTACTTTTTTTACTCCACTGCTGGCTCTGACATTAAAGATGACAAAAAGAGCAATTAATACAAATAGGACTTGAGATTTACACACACACACACACACACACACACACACACACACACACACACACACACACACACACACACAAATCAAATAACATATCAAGGACTATTCAACACGGGCAGCACTTTAATAATTATTTTTGTTTTAAATTATGTTTATTAAATTTTGAAATTCTCCATAACCCTCTAATAAAAGCTCTTGAGAAAAAAATTTAGCTGCTCTTTTGTCATTTCATCAACCAATTGCAGGGGTTGTGATCAGTGTTTCTACTGTCGATGCGTATCGCCTTTTAAACCAATGCACGAACGCACAATAATCCTAGACAACTCAATCCAGCTATACTAATCATCAACAACAGGTGTGCTCGAAGAACCGAATTGGCCGCATCGTAATTAGCACGATGATCTCATCTTAGATGTGTCAATTCATCTTGGATGTGTCAAGTGACGTACAAAGAATGAACCCCAGAAGTAGCAGATACATCTCAATATTAACTGTTCAGTGGAGATTATTGTGTGTTTTAGATGTTGTCAGTATTGTTTTACAGTGTAGAAAAAGATTTTTTTTTAAATCATGAACGATCATGTAGTTAGAAGGCGTGTCCAAACTTTTGACTGGTAGTGTAGATGAAGGAACTTTAGGGTTAATGACCTGCAACTGGAATTAATCCTTGCACCTGGTCTCAGTCTTGAGGTTTGGTCTTAACCGGGGCGAGTCTAGAATCAAAACTTTACGGGGCTCAGGCCCTAATGAGAATGTGACATGAACTGTGTCTTGCTATTAATAGTATTTATTATTTTAGCATTAATATAATCGTATTATTTGTAAAATATTTGTTTCAACTTATTTTGAGTAGCATCCAATCTATTAACTTAGAGACAAGCTGCCCAAGACGAGACGAGGCAATTTTTATTTATAGGACATAATTTGTACACATCTGTAGTTGATCCATAGTGCTTTACAATAAAGGATGAAAATAAAACAGGTAACAAAATACATTAAACAAAAACTAAACACAGACACAGCATCAATCAAATGCTAGTGAGATAAAATAAGTCTTTATGCTAGATTTAAGTTTTTAAGATTCTAGTGCAGTGAGGCAAGGACAAAGGAGATCTGATGCTTCTTCTTAGTTCCTGTAAAGAGCTTCATTTTGAACCATCTGTAACTGAAACAATGTAGATTGAGGTTGGCCAGTGTACAAAGAGTTACAGTAAACCAATCTGGATGGAACTAGTGAACAAATTATAATTTCAAGGTGTGTATTAGAAAAAAAGTGTTTCACTGATCTGAGAATAATAAAAAAAATTAAACGACTCTTTACAGCTGTGTTTACATGCTTGTTCAATTGGAGAAAAGAATCAAGAAGGTCTTCCAGAGGTTTTACAGGATTGTGTACTGTAGGTTATTACTTTAAAAAAACCTAATCGTGTTTTAATGAAGTTGTTTTAGTAGAATCACTTTGGTTTAAAATTTTTTTCCGTTGCAGAGAGAGAGAGAGAGAGAGAGTTTTTGTTCATCATCCAGGTCTTGACTTCATTAAGACATAAAAAGAGATGATCTAATTAAAAGTCATTACAGTGGAACCTCGAATTGCAAGTAACGTGGTTTACGAGTGTTCTGCAAACCGAGCAAAGATTTTTAATAAATATTTAATTGGAAAAGTATTAGTTTTCGAGCACCGAGTATCATGTAGCACGACACCGAGCGGCAAGTGATCACAACTGAGCCAATAATTTTTCTCTCTCTTGCACTGCGGGAATTATGGGTAATTGCCTTCCCTGCTGCGTCCCGTGTCAAAATAAGAGTCCCCTACTGCGTCTTAGTGCTCGTATCTTATAATCAACATCTCCCTCTCTCTTCTGTGTGCACGCACGCAATTTGACACTGTGCCCCACACACACCTACACACACACTTTCTACACACACACACTTACTTTGTGTGTGCATGCGCGCGTAATTTGACACCGACACAAACACAGACACACACACAGATCTCCCCGGCTGCACACGCGCTTTATTCACACAGAAAACTCAGCTCTGTCGCAATTCTTTTCAAAGGTAAGGTTCTAGTTCATTTGTTATTTTTTACTTTACAGTACACGAGTATCATTAGAGAGATTTATTTTTTTCCCCCGTTAAAACAGTGTTTGCATTGTGTGTGTTAGTTGTGAAACTTAAAAAGCGAGGTGGGGGAGGGAGGAGGAGTTTTACTGTTTAAAACGAGGCGAGGGGCTAATTCAACACACACACACACACACACACGCATACAAATACACGGCGCCTGCGCGCACAAACAAAAACACTTAACTGTCTGGATTTAGTTTTAGTTTTTTTTTATGTTAAGTGCAGGTTAATTTGTTTTATTTTTACTTTAGATATTGTATTAATTATTTTTATGTATTTATTGTTTTGGGCTGTAGAACAAATAATTTGAGTTTTCATTATTTCTTATGAGTGTTTTTGGAATACAAGCCCACTTCCGGAACGAATTATGCTCTTAATCCAAGGTTCCACTGTACTTGGTTTGATAAGAAGATAGAGTTGGAGGTCATCAGCGTAACACTGATAATTAATATTATAATTATCGAACACAAAGTATCCTCAGTAATGAGGATGGATTCCCTATTCAGTCTGGTTCTTCTTATGGTTTCTTCCTACTGCATTCTCAGGGAGTTTTTCCATAGGCACCGTTGCCCTCAGCTTGTTCATCAGGGACGATCTGATCATTCTGATTCATGCACATTTCCATAATATTCTTTTGATTCGATAAAACTGCTTTTCGACAATGACCGTGGTTAAAAACACTTGAATTGAACATCATTCCATGAAGAATACTGGACATTAAACCGTCAGCTAAACCTGTAATTGTTGGCTGCATCGTTAAGCATATTGAACTGTCACGGTAGAGTGCTAAAATTATTTTGGAAAACAAGGATGCATTATTATTAATATTGTATTTACAGTAGGGGGTAATAAGACCCTAGAAATGTCTAAAATCATGCAAATATTTTGTTTAAAAAAAAAAAAGCCTTCACAGGTAGTAATTACATTTTCCTAGAAAACTGCCAAAGCATTGGCACAATCAAGGGCGGAATCACCGGGATTACTGGCCAACAAATGTGCATAAGAAAAAAGATACAAATCTCAATCATCCTCCAATAAACTGGCATCTATTCACCAAGATCCAAACTCATGAAGCAGCCCTTTGACATGAACTATCCTGTGCATTATTACACTCAGTCAGGAGGAAGCAGCAGAATAATACAGTACAGATTGGATTATTATAATTTACTCCATCGTATGAGTTTAAACATGAAATCATATGTCATGTCTGTCTTAAGACTGACATACTTAACAGAATGGCTTTTGATATATTTATCATTTCATGTGTTTTAAAAAAAAAAAAAAAATTATGTATTTTTTTGTTTTGTATTTTTATTGCTATCATATTGCCATTTTATTGTAATTTTTTTATTAAATGCTTTGGTTCAGCAGGTAGCTGTAAGGTTCTATATAAATGTAAATAAATGTTGGTTGATTGACCGATTGATTTCCCTTATGATATGCAGAAACAAGCCCACGTAAGGTGTTTGGGTTCATTAAAACCTTAAATAAGCTGTAATGATTTTTTCTTTTAATTACCACCCAACCTCATGGAGGAAAAAACATCACTTCTCCACTCTACACCGAGTGATTTGCCCTTGCATGGAAGACGCTAATGAGGTTAACCAGCTGAAGTGCAGTTTAGGTCCTTGTTTTATCCCTCTTAACATTTTGTGAACTACACAGGTGACGACAGCCCGACTGATAACTTATTGCATTCAGGTGAGAATAAATAAATAAAAATTATGCTTTTGATGTGCACACCGAGGTGCCAGATGGCCTTTTCACAGCTGCATCATCTCCATTACAAACAAAATATTGAAATACTGTATGTGACAGAATCTTAAGGATCGCTGTAAAGAATGATTGAAATGCTTCCACGAAGTGACATAACTCACTAACTCGTGCTGAATTCATGGAGTTGGTTCCTGTCCAACAGCAGGCATGATAATGAATTGGAGTGCAATGTGTTGTTAACCAAAATGCATCTTATCTCATCTTAACTGTGAATAAAATCTGTAAGTCAACAAACACCAACTGAACATGCACGAAGTTCCCCAACACCTTTCCAAGTGTCCTTTATTAATAGCTAAAATAAATACTGGACACCTTGTTCATGTTTGCTTTTAATTCTGCTTACTGTTAATTATTGTTTACAGTTGTAATGTTTTAATCATCATAGTTTAGGCATTTAGCAGACATTTAGGAATGTGGTGGATGCTGTTATCCAGAGCAACTTACAAATTTGCTTTGAAGTTTCCATCATTAAATACATCCTTATGCTGGTTTACTAGGTTATTATGGTAACTAAGCACCATCAGTCAAACACTGTTGGGAAGGTTTTTTTTTACCCAAATCCCCCTGAAACAGAGAGATATTTACAGTAAGGACCAGGTATAGTACACGTCATTAATGGTTAAAGAGTTGGTAAAAATAGTTAAAAGATTAAAGTTAAAAATAATCTGCAGATTTTTTATGTAATCAGGGATATTATTATTTTAGGTTAAAGGTAATATCTACTGGTGCAGGTGTTTGTTTACATTGAGCAAGTAGAGAATTAGTAGTTTATTTTAAAGTAGATTCTTAAATCTGGCACAACTGTTCATAACATCGCTTTTACTCAGTATTTAGATTTCACTTATGGTGCAGGTTAAACTTAAGGATAATTAAGTACTGCAAAAGTTTCAATAAGTTCTGTCCAAACAGTTTTGTATGGTGCTGTGAGAAAACATTTCGTTTATTTATACAGCTCATTGTTTTAAGGGCACAGTTTTGCTTACAATATTGCAATGCACACAACATTGTGGGTGACATATCAGAGCTCAAAAGAGGACAAATTGTTGGTGCACGTTTCGCTGTGGACAATGTGAAACTTGTATTGTTCTCTAATGAGTCCACCTTCATTGCTTTTCCCACATCCGGGAGAGTTACAGGGTGGAGAAGCCCCAAAGAATCAGTGATGGTTTGGGTTGCAATATCATGACATTCCTTAGTCCCAATACTTGGGCTAGATAGGCGCATCACTGCCCAGGACTACCGAACCATTCTAGGGGATGTGCAACCAATGGTGCAAACATTGCATCCTGAAGGCGGTGCCGTGCATCAGCCATATATCGATAATGAGTACAGGATCTCTTTATAAAATAAAGCATGTTCTTCAGATATTTCAGCAGCGTACATAATTTTACAAACGAATCTAAATCACTCAGAGAAACTTTTCCTGTACTTTGTAGACTTACAAGGAGAAAAGTGTCCAGTATTTTTAGCATTATTAATTTTTTTTTTAAGTTGCACAGCAATTATAATTCTTCTGACCTTTAGACAGGAAACAGACATCTTGGAACCTAATGAAATTACCATTATTGCATAATTGAGGTCAACTTATAAGCTATTATGAATTAAGATATAAATGCAGACATGTTAATTCTTGAACTAATCCTAAATAAATGCATTTTACAATTATAATAAAGTGATGAACATTTCTAAGTGCCTAATGGAAAATGGCAAAACGGATCTCCTTATATCCCCCCCCCCCCCCTTAATAAGGCTGCATGAAAAAGTGTGTATTCAGTGCTATTCACTCTGCTCTCTTAGATCCTCAATGTTGGGT
The DNA here is from genome assembly GCA_013621035.1 of Clarias magur. Taxonomy (NCBI): domain Eukaryota; kingdom Metazoa; phylum Chordata; class Actinopteri; order Siluriformes; family Clariidae; genus Clarias; species Clarias magur. The sequence continues at coordinate 1,259,689 of QNUK01000181.1, read as the reverse complement.
GTAAAAGCAGCTAATTTCTCTCAGTTCCTGTCGAAATACATTACCGTCTGAAACAGAAAGTGAGTGATTAATATTTGATTAAACTATTTAAGACCCCAAGACATGTTGACAAGTTCAGAGTTACGTTCCTCTCGCGATTCCAGTCTTCACATTGAATAGCGTAATAATTTATAGTAGGACCCATAATAAAGTGCCTGAGGGTGAATAGCTAAATGACAAGCTTGAAAAATGAATTAATCGTCTGGGGATATTTCTTTTGTGTTTTATTTAATAACCCAGGTTGCGTAAAAAAAAAACAAAATTATGTAACGTAATTCGGCAAACTGTTTGAAAAACATATTGGAAATAAGTAAAAGAATGTTTAAGCAAAAGTAGAAATAAAAGAAACGCCCCCTGATGAGAATAAAAAAAAAAGTAATTATAGTAATAAGGTACCTAAATTAATAGCTAATAGTATTTAAAAATAATTAAAAACAGATATCCCAAATATGTTCTCTTTTCAATTTTGTAATTATGCATTGGACATTAAGTAAAATTTAAAATTTTTAAAATTTTAAAGTAGCCTTAGCTAACTATCTAACTCATTACCAAGTGCTACTGGGATTTCATTAAGTGGTTAGGTTTTTAAAACAGCTTAGGAGATCTTCTGTTAGCTTCGCCTGAGAAATCTGATTGGACCAAGTGTGCTGATAATAGACAGTAACAGCTCTGTGATATAGGTCCGGCGGATGTAGTTGCTGTGGGCATATATGGTAGGCATGAACGCAGAGGGGTGTGCCAACAGAAATAGTCTTTATTAACAAAACAAAACTCAAAACAGACACAAACAAACAAAGGAACCAAAACAACAAATGTAAACTAAAACTAGGGCTCAGGAAAAACACAACAGGGAACCAGGAGCTGAAATAGGGAACCAGGAGCTGACACAGGGAACCAGAAGCTGACACAGGGAACCAGGGATGAGGAAACATGGAGCTGGAGCTAACTAAAGACACATAGGGGAACTAGAGACTGGCGAGACAGGGCGAGACAGGGCGAGACAGGGCGAGACAGGGCGAGACCGGGCTGGCGAGACCGGGCTGGCGAGACCGGGCTGGCGAGACAGGAGACCGGGCTGGCGAGACCGGGCTAGACAGGAGACCGGGCTGGCGAGACCGGGCTAGACAGGAGACAGGGCTGGCGAGACCGGGCTAGACAGGAGACCGGGCTGGCGAGACCGGGCTAGACAGGAGACAGGGCTGGCGAGACCGGGCTAGACAGGAGACAGGGCTGGCGAGACCGGGCTAGACAGGAGACAGGGCTCTCGAGACCGGGCTAGACAGGAGACAGGGCTGGCGAGACCGGGCTAGACAGGAGACAGGGCTGGCGAGACCGGGCTAGACAGGAGACAGGGCTGGCGAGACCGGGCTAGACAGGAGACCGGGCTGGCGAGACCGGGCTAGACAGGAGACCGGGCTGGCGAGACCGGGCTAGACAGGAGACCGGGCTGGCGAGACCGGGCTAGACAGGAGACAGGGCTGGCGAGACCGGGCTAGACAGGAGACAGGGCTGGCGAGACCGGGCTAGACAGGAGACAGGGCTGGCGAGACAGGAGACAGGGCTGGCGAGACAGGAGACAGGGCTGGCGAGACAGGAGACAGGGCTGGCGAGACAGGAGACAGGACCAGGGGCAACAGAGACCAGATGGGTTAGTGGTTAGTGAGGTTAGTAGCTACATGGAATACTGGGGATATTGGATGCTGACCTAACCGGGTTAGTGGCTAATGGGGTTAGTGGCTAACCGGGTTAGTACTGACCTAATAGGGGGGAACTGAACACAAAAGGCAGGGCACACATGAGGCTATACAAAACTAGCGGCTAACCTACTAGTGACCAGAACCACTAGCAGTCAATCCCACTAGAGGCTAGCCTACTGGAGGCTAACCCTACTAGGGGCTAACCCTACTAGCCATCAAGGCCTACTAGCGGCTAACCCTGCTAATGGCTAAGCCCTCATGTGGCTACACATACAAGGGAAGTTTTAACCAAAGAACTAAACAAGAAGACTGACACTTGGAAAACACAGAACAGTACTTACACTGTACACAGGAGGAGACACAGCCTAGCTAAACATGAAACAGGACAGCTCCATGAATCCAGTAACACAAGAAGTATAAAGAAAACTAAACTAGAGCCGTCTTGAACACAGGTTAAACAATATAACTAAAATAGAGAACTCAAAGAAACAAAAACCAAACAAAAGGAATGCCCACATGACGGTATATACAAAAACAATCAATCAATGCTCGACCCAGTTTCCCAGAACAAACTGCTACTTATAGAAGCTTTAATGAGCCACCTCAGTTCAGGTGAGCACTCATCACCTGACTGAGGTGCCTTCTGGGAAACTGAGTCAACCAACAAAAACTACAGACAGACATGAACAGTGACCTCAGGTGGAGGTTCCTAACAGTATGACTGTAGAGAGAGTAGGTCTGTATGGTCCACATTACTGAGGAGAGAGCAGCTGCCTGACAAAACCCACATTCACAGGAGCACTTTCAGGAACACACATCTGATAGCATCCAAGTTATTCTGTTCACAGCCAACATGAGCTACAAAGCTTACTAGATTGTAATAGATGACTGAATACAAATTGATCAAGGGCATTCATTATTTAGTGTAAATTTCAAATATTTACCAACATAGTAGCTAATAAATGTACTGTATATAAAGCACAAACTCTTAAACATAGGCCAATTTAGAACCAAAGCAGAAAAAACATTGAAAATGCCAAATAAATGGAGCTCGCAGATTGATTTGGACACACAACTGAATTGTGAAAGTCTAGCGTGTGAGACCGTTGTCTCATAACATTCTTCAGTAAACTTTTCAGCTAAAAGTTTTCTATATTTCTATATTATTATAGTTTCCCCTGTAATATCATATTTTATTTCTGTATTTGAATACTCTATTAATCTATTTAATGCTCTATATTTCTATTTTAATTAACTGTACTGTGAAAGCCCTTATTTTTAGGTCATAGGCAGTAATATAAGTACTTCACCTCATATAATACTGTGTATGGCTGCATATGTGACAAAGAAAAATTTAATTTGAAATTCAGAAAGATATTTTATTTGGGGTAAAGTGACTGATGTGCCCAACTTTTTTTTTCAGCAGGTCCTGAATATACAGTACATTAATTTTCATGACTCAGGTGACACCTAGAAATTCCCCAGAAAAATCTGGATTTCTACTGATGTTTCTCTATTTGGGATTTAACATAAAATGTATTTCAGTGGGATTTTATGTGACAGGGAAACACAAAGTGGCACACCATTGTGAAGTCGAAGGAAAATTATTTTCGTTTTTTTTTTACAAAAAAATATTTGAAAAGTGTGGCATGCATTTGTATTCAGCCCTCCTGAGTCTATGTCTCTACCAGCTTTGCACATCTTGAAAGTGATTTTTTCCCCCCATTCTTCTTTGTAAAATAGCTCGAGCTCAGTCAGACTAGATGGAGAGCAACAGAATGTGAGTGAACAGCAATTTTCAAGTCTTGCCAGAGACTCTCAAATAGATTTAAATTTGGACTTTTCTAACACATGAATATGCTTTGATCTAAACCATTCAAGTGTAGCTCTGGCTGTACAGTATGTTTAGGGTTGTGGTCCTGCTGGAAGATGAAGCTCCGCCCCAGTCTTAAATCTTTTGCAGACTAACAGGTTTTCTTCTAACATTACCCTGTACTTCCGTGTCCCTGCTGTAGAAAAGCTTCCCCACAACGTGATGCTGCCACCAGCATGTTTGACAGTGGGGATGGTGTATTCAGGGCACACGTGATTTCACATTTAGGCCAAAAAGCTTTGGTCTCATCTGACCAGAGCACCTTCTTTCACATGTTTTTTGTGTCCTCCACTTGTCTCAAACTTTAAATGAGACTTCTTATGGCTTTCTGTCAACAATGACTTTCTTGGTATTTATTTACTAATTATTGTAGGTGACTTCTGAAGGCAATTGGTTGCAAGCAACACTTTTTAAATAGTAAAAAGATAGAAAAAAATAAAGTTTTCTAGATAGCTCATTTAGCTCACTCGGGTAGCTCAGGGGTTAAGGTATTGGACTATGGTTTGGAAGGTCCCAGGTTCAAACACAAGTTACCACTGTTGGGCCCTTGAGTAAGTCTAGTCACCTGTACAGTATAATGAGAAAATGTCAGTTGCTTTGGATAAGCGCATCTGCTAACTGATTAAATGTAATTTAATCAGTTTCAATTACAGCTTTAATGAATGCATTTTTTTTTTATATTTTTTAACATATTTTTATTTTATTGAGTAATTGGATAAACATGCTATCTCTTAATTAGATTACGGTCTCTCAGTGTTTTACATTATCAATATTTTTTGTAAAATGTAAACTCCTGAAAAACTTTAACCTGATACAAGCTAATAAAATGTAGACTTTCGTCAAGCTGTGATTTGATTAGCTGTTGGAATTGGGTAAATATGCCATCTCTTGATAAGATTAAGATCTTTCAGGAGGTTACTGCATTAATGTTGTGTAAACATGTGTTAAATGAAAACCCCAAAATTAAATATTTTATTTCCGAAGGGGGAAAAAACACCCTGAAACCAAAGTACTATGTGTTAAATCCCACCACACTGAACCAAAGCTCAAGTTTCACAAGAGCACATGTTGATCATTATTTTCCATCCTGACATGAATGACTAAATAAATAAATTTGGGTTACAGTGTCACGGCACACAACACTCAATTTATTTTTATCTTCTGCAAAACAGCCCTATAGAATCAAAAATCAACCTCCATGTTGTGCATTGGGTTTGTAATTTACTTTTTCATGCTGTCAAGATATAATTTTTATTAAAAAAGCATGCTTAAGGTGTTTATGGTTAAAAATGTTAGCATTGTATAGAAAGTTGAGAGAGAGCTAGCTGCATTATCTATAAGGCTTGGGAGGTTTACGCGCTGCATGAGAAAAAAATGAATTATAGAAGGTCAAAATAGTTTATACATAAAAAGTGTCAATAATTCAATATTTCTATAGTCATTATTCTTATCTCACTCCTGTCAGCCAAGAACAGGATTCTGAGACTGCCATCAGCACAGCCTACCCAGGTGATATTTAGAAAAACCAACCAGATCTCAGCGCTCCATTTTAGGTCAATGTTTGCCGGTGATGCCCTCAATCCAGTGAGCAAGAAAGACAACACATTGACCAATTAGTAAAACCAAAAGTGTACTAGATCCAAAACCAACAAAGAAACAATACTTACAAAATATATACAGTGGAACCTTGGTTTGCGAGCGTTCCGCAAGATGAGCAGAGATTTTAAATAAATTTTGACTTGGAAAACAAACAAGTCTTGGTTTACGAGTACCGAGTATCATGTAGCACGTATGCGCTTCTTGTTTGACGCCGAGCATCACGTGATCACAACTGGCCCAATTGTTTTTCTCTCTCTTGCGCATCAAGATTAATCAACATCCGTGCGCCGATGTTCTGTTTACTATAACACTGTGACCATGTGTGTGCGCATAAAACATCTTTTATTTTGTGTTTGTATGTGTGTATACAGCGTGCGTGTACTGTTTATTATAGCACACATGTGCACGTGCGTAAACAAAAAGAAAGTCTCATTAAAGAGGTTAAAGATCCATTTTCTCTCTTTCTCTGTATCAGCCTGCAGGTTGGGGAAAAAAAAGCCTGCACGTTGGGTGCCCCTTGTTGCCTTCACACAAACACTCACATACACTCTCTGCTCTACACTGCTCTGTCTCAATTCTTTTCAAAGGTAAAGTGCAGGTTAATTTGTTTTATGTTTACTTTACAGCAATGATTCTGTTAGTCTTCGCTCAGTCAAGTGTCATTAGACAGATTTCTTTTTTTCCCCTGTTAAATGCAGTGTTTCTGTTGAGTGTGTGTGTTGTGAAACTTAATAAGGTGGGGGTGGGGTTACTGTGTAAGATGAGAAGAGGGAGAGGGGAGGGGTGTTTTGATATATAAGCCCGCTTCCGGAACACATTACGTTTGTAATCCAAGGTTCCACTGTTAAAGCGGAGTGCAAGTGTAAGTTGAATGTCTAAAGTTCAGGTTATTGCAAGTGTGTTTGTGTGATTAGAGATGAATCGGTCTCACCGGAATAATGGAAATAAACCTGGAGTTCGATATCGGAGCAAGCGTGATCTTATGAAGCAGTCCAGACTGAAGTCATCCGGAAAACCCACAAGGCACCTGCAAGTCTCTTTGAAAGCTCTGTAAACCAAATGGGAAAAAACACAATGCTATATCTCTATACTCTCTCCTCCCGAGCTTCTTCCTACTGTAGGTGTGCTTTATATCCGGGTCAGGTGACCATGTGATCACTTTTTCCCAGAGTGAGCAGAAAGCAATATACCAACGGCATAAGGCAGATAAAACCCCCTCGGGCACAATTTATACAGCACCACAGCTTTTTTTAACCTTAAGTCTGCTTATATTCACCTATATAAAAGTGCCCTTTATGTGGTTGTGCTACATAGATCCCCGCACTTATAAATAATCCCTTATAAACTTATAAGATGAAGCAGTTTTTTTTCTTTGCGTTAATATGCTTATAACCTTCTGTACTACTGTATATATATAAAAAACCTTTATGTTGCAGCACTACAACTCGAGTCCTCCATTCACTACTTAACAAGTACTTATTTTAAGTATCAAATTATGTATTAGCTTACAGCAACCTTAAAATCAAAGTAACACTTTGTTCCTACAACTTTTGTTGCTGTCTGCAGCTGTCTAAATTTTTAAACTCTTTAAATCTAATAGAAAATCATACTGTAAATCTCTCTGCTATTGTCTCTGCGTTCTGATTGAGTCAGCGGAACACTGATTTTTTCCCCACTTTCTTCTATTTAGTTAATTTAGTTATTTATTTGTCTGTTTATTTGTTGGTTTGCTCTGCCTACTGTTATTATTTATTTGCATATTTTTGCTAAGTTTGCTTATATTGTAACTTTTATTTAACTGTGGACAGATATTTGTATAATTTAATATTTTATACATACTGTAAATCTTATACTTTTATACGTTTCAGATTGTTTTTGCTTTTTTTTGTATTTAATAATAATAGTAAAATAAAGTGAACTGTGATTTTCGTTATTTCGTTGCTGTCTGCACCTGTCTGTGATTACACCTGCTATATGATTAAACAATTCATGGAGGCAAGGGAAATCACACAATTACACCTAGCTGTCAGCAGGTGATGATATTCATACTTTAAGTAATACCCATCATTGAGGTTATGTAACACAACCTTATGCAGAAATGTAGTAAAGCAGAAAGTACAGATATTTGCTGTAAGATGCAATGAAGTAAAATTAAAAATTATCCAATAATTCAGTGGTTCCCAACACCTTTCCTGCACATAAAAAAAAAAAAAACTATTTCGCAACAATTTTTACAGGTTATATGCTTCTAGAAGTTTTGATCAATTTTAGTATCAATATTTATAAATAAATTTAAGTAATTAGCATTTTTAATGATTATTGTTTGAAGTGAGACAGTATAACACTGAAAGATTACCATTTCGGGGGCTCATATAAAATCATCTCTCCAAAACGGCTGAAGTTAGCAACTAGATTGGTCACTTCACTGTTGCATGAACTTCAGAAGTAGTTTATTTGGCACACATTTTCTGTATTATATATATTTCATAAAAAAATAAAATCACCAATACTGTGTTTATGGTGTATGACTTTTTTAGAAGTTCATCAGAGTCTCATCTGAAAGAAAGAGTTAGCATGGTCAATATCACAATGTTGCTGAAATGGAGACAGTGAAGAATCTTCAATATTGGCTATTTAAAATATTGTTCAAACTTTTAAAGGACTTGGTTTATTTTCAGATTTAAGATACAAAAGTAGAGTTTAAGACTTCGCTGTAGTTCTCTACAAGTTGGAAATTCAAGCTGAATATACAATCTGGAAAGCTCAAAATTCCTCGCACCACTTTTTTCTTCTTTTGGGGTCAGACACATTTTAATGTGTGTTACTTTTACAAGCACCCCTAAACACGATTAGCTTTCTCCTCAGTGTTAGATTTTTATCTCAGGAAATGTGGTGCATTACACGTTCATCTTGATAATCTCCTACACTGTAATACAATTAAATTTTCAAAAGTTTATTTTCCACTCCACGAGCATACTGTATCCTCACTGCACATCTAACACACACACACACACACACACACACACACACACACACACACACACACACACACACACACACATATTATGAATTTTAATTGAATGCTGTCATGCTTGCAGCTGGGAGGATGATCTCATTCTGTGGTGACATTCAATGAAACTGAAAGGCAGAAATCCACAGAAGGATTTGCATGAATTAAAAATTCACCTCAACTCCTTATCTGAACTTCTGCTGTGGTGTCTGGAACCTCGAGCAACCTGTGATTAAAAAAGTAAATAAATATATAAATGGAGAAGAAAAAAAAATATAAATAAAAATCAGCAGCCAAGATGCAGCGATTTTCCCAGAGGTCCATTTTGTGTGAAGCTGAAAAAATGTCATCCACTAGACAGAAAGAGAGAGAGAGAGAGAGAGAGAGAGAGAGAGAGAGAGAGAGATGGAGTAATCTGCCTTGGGGGGACATTCTGAAATTGAGCTGATGGAAAGTTTATTTTGTCAATTAAAATTCCATTTTAAAATGATGCGTTATCCAGAGAGAGAACTCTGAGGCTATCACAAAGAATCATGATGTGTGGAATTACACGAAAGCACAATGTAAAGAATTAAACACTCCGTGTCTGGTTGTTACGGTAAAGTAATCAGTGATGGCCTGTAGCGGTATGATGAAGAAGTACTGTTTCCACCATGAAGTTGCTTATTGTTCTTCAACATCATGCCATACTGAATCATTTTACTCCCCTAACATCACAAGAAAAACATTGTGATGTTTTCATGAATTTAAAATATAAAACTCATATCAGACTTTTAACTGCCTGCAATTATATTTATTATACAGTCCTGTGTAAAAGTATTAAATTCCTCCATTTCTTTATATTAATGCTGTATTTCAGCTAATGAATTTAATTTGTATAGTTCCGCAGGCGAGTTCTTAAGGTGAAATTTCGTTTTGTGAAACGCATTTTCCCATAGGAAATAATGTAAATTATTACAATAAACTGTTACAGAATTTTTGTTTTTACCAATATTACCAATTTCCAACACTATACTATCATAGTTTTGCTTATAAAAACAATCAAAACATTTAGAAAAGACATATAAATGAAGTAAAATATGAAATAAATAGACATTAAACCTCACCTTGCCTTAATTTATGATTCCTCTTTGCACGGCTGCTTTAAAAAACAAACTGGAAGTGGCTCTGTTTTCTTCTTGCTACCGTCCTTGCATGCTAACTTTACTATATCTTGCACAAAATGCAAAAAATAAACCCAGACACACACATCATCTGTACCTGATTCTCGCTGGGTCATGCATTAAGTTGAATTATAGGTTACTGTGTGGCTTAACAAACAAAAAACATTCCCCAGATACAGAGACTGGACTGAAAATGATGAAAGACAAAAAGTCATTCAGGAAGCGTGGAAAGCTATTCCTCAAGACTTCATTAAAAATACTGTAGAAGTACTGTATTCATGAATCACATAAGGTTAAAAAATGCGCTTTAAAAAATCCATAATAGTTCCCATATCACATATCACCTGTCTAAATGATAACAGACCGGTTGCACTTATACCTTTATCTGCAAAATGTTTCGAGAGGTTGGTGATCTAGCGCATTAAGGATATCATATCACCCACACTGGACCACGTTTCCATACAGACCAAACAGATCAACAAAGGATGCAGTGGCTATTGTGCTCCATTCTATGTTATAACATCTGGAATGCAAAAATATGAATGCTAGACTCCTCTTTGTAGATTTTAGCTCGGCATTTAACACCATTTTGCCAAACAAGCTCCAAACTAAGCTTCGTGAGCTTGGATTAAGCACTGTACTGTGCATCTGGATTATGGACTTCGAGAACAAATCGTTCTCAGTGTGCGAACAGACAAACACATATCATCCACAGTGCGCATTAACATCGGGGTTACCCAGGGATGTGTACTAAGTCCCTTACTTTATATATTATACACACATGACTTCTGCGCCACCCTTCCTTTTAATTACATCATAAAATTCGTAGATGACCTCACAGTGTTATGCCCATCACTAGCAACGATGTGTCTTCATATAGAAGGAAGGTGGAACATCTGGCAGCTTGGTGTGATACCCACACCCTGACCTTTTAAATTTACATTTCTTGGCATAACCTAACATGGGGTAAAAATATCACCTCTGCCATAGGACAAGCCCAGCAGGGCTTCTTCTACCTAAGGAAACTAAGAAGACCCAATCTTTCTCAGCAACTTTTGGTGCACTTCTACTGTTGTGCTATAGGGAGTGTGCTGACATATGGACTTGGCGTGGTTTTCCAGCTGCACTAAGGTGGAACAACATACGCTGCACCAACTGGTGAAAGCAGCATGGAAATTCATCTGGACTAGTCTCCCGGAGATTAGCACCATCTACACCACACGCTTCCTGTGAGATCAGCATCACCCTGCACATCACCTGTTCCAGTTACTGCCCTCAGGTAGAAGGTACAGGTCCATACGCACCAGAATCACCAGACTGTCCCACAGTCTCTTTCCACAGGTAGTGAGGCCGCTGAACGAGCACTTACCTCCATCTCTGCCCTTGCCCCCACCTACTCTTACATATCGTACACCACTATTACAATAACTGTGAACTGGGCTTTGCATTGCTGCAGCACACACAATACACACACTTCTTCCCCTTTATGGTTACTTCACTGCTGCACTGTCGTCGCTTTTTATTACATCACATGCTGGAAAGATGATTCTCTAATGATACCTCGTTGTTATTTATACCCTGTTATTTATAACAATGATAATAAAGTTGAATTTAATTTTAACAAACTTTTTTTTTGTTTTGTTGCACAAAGCCTCCCACTAGGATGGAACCAGCATTTCTATAAAAAAAATAGCTGAATGGTCATGTTTTTATATATATATATATATATATATATATATATATATATATATATATATATATATACTTCATCCTAAAATAGTTTGAGGGCTTAGCTATTTTATGCTGCTTTTTCTTGCAGTGAAGAAACCTTAAAAGTGCACTTCCATTAACAGCCTCACAGAGTACATTTTCAGCCTGAGTACAGTACTGTGACACACTGTAAACAAACAGAGGAAATAAATCAATATGAAACCTGTGCATCAAATTGCACTGTGGTACAAAGGGTCAGATCTTAACACACTTGTTTGGATGTATAATAATAATAATAATAATAATAATAATAATAATAATAAAAACAACAACAACAACAGTCTTGTACAAATCTGAGCACTTCCCGTAATATGATATAAAAGTTTCCAAGTGTAGACTTGCGCAGCTGGCTGTTGAATCGGCATGCTCAGAGCAGTGATTGGGGAATATATTAGTATTGCTTAGCACGGAAACTTTTGGTTAAAAAAAAAAAAGAAAGCAGGAAGCATTTCTCTTGGTGAAAAAACTTCATGCTAACTATCTATAACATACATTAATTATTTCAGAAAACCTATCCCAAGGATACTTATGGTACAAGGCAAGATGCACAAACACACACAGTCAAATGAAATCTGGAGACACCAACCAGCCTTTGGACTGTGGAAGGAAACTGTAGCACCTCACCGCAAACCCTGCAAGCACAGCAAGAACATGAAAACATGTACTCAGACTAGAGGTGAGATTCAAACACTACTCCATCCTCACACTAAGGGCATAAAGACACTTGTTCTTAAGATCAACACAGATTAGACATGGTTCTCTAAATCTACTGTATATTACATGTGTTAAAATGAAAGAAAAAATTAAATAAAGTCACAGTAGCAAATGCAATGCGTCTCTGAATGTTTGAACCCTGAAATAATTGGACACAGACTAGGCTGATCCTGTGTACATGCCCATCTTTACCAAATGCTAATGAAAATTAATGCTCATGCAAATGTAACGGTCACGTGACAAGGTCTCAAAACAAACAAGATGTCGGAGTGAAGATTTGTCTTGGCAGATTCTGTAAAAAGCGTGTCTTTTTTTTTTGCGAGTCGGTTCCCAGCCTTCCACCAAACCACCAAGTAGACATCTATGCTACAAACCAATATTCAGGAATTTCACATTCTTATGCAAACTCTCCATATCATTATTCATGTTCCACAACTGATTTCCTCGTGTCTGAATACTGATATAAAGTAAAATTAGTTTTTTAGTCTTCAGCATTTTTATCTATCGTTTATCTATCTGCAAGCTTGTTCACTTCTCCTGCAACATGAGCCACAATCAAGGAAAAGTCCACAACTGTTCTGAATCTTTCCAGCCCCATAGGCAATGTAATTATTTTAATTCAAATATAATTTCTGTCTGACTAACCAGACTTAAAACCTCTGTAAGAAAGAAATAGAGTCAACTACAGTCGTGGTCAAAAGTTTCGAGAATGACACAAATATTAGTTTTCACAAAGTTTGCTGCTAAACTGCTTTTAGATCTTTGTTTCAGCTGTTTCTGTGATGTACTAAAATATAATTACAAGCACTTCATACGTTTCAAAGGCTTTTATCAACAATTAAAGAGTCAGTATTTGCAGTGTTGGCGCTTCTTTTTCAGGACCTCTGCAATTTGACTGGGCTGCTCTCAATCAACTTCTGGGCCAAATCCTGACTGATAGCAACCCATTCTTTCAGATCTGGGGAGTTTCCAGGCCATGGACCCAAAATTTCACCTTATCTTCTCCAGACAAGCCTTTTTCCAGATGCCCCAAACAATCGGAAAGAGGCTTCATCCGAGAATATGACTTTGCCCCAGTCCTCAGCAGTCCATTCGCCATACTTTTTGCAGATCAATCTGTCCCTTATGGTTTTTTTGGAGAGAAGTGGCTTCTTTGCTGCCCTTCTTGACGCCAGGCCTCCTCTTTAGGAGACGATCCTGGCGCTTGCTGGACTTTCTTGGACGCCCTGAAGCCTTCTTAACAAGAATTGAACCTCTTTCCTTGAAGTTCTTGATGATCCTATAAATTGTTGATTTAGGTGCAATCTTAGTAGCCACAATATCCTTGCCTGTGAAGCCATTTTTATGCAACGCAATGATGGCTGCACGCGTTTCTTTGCAGGTCTCCATGGTTAACAATGAAAGAACAATGATTTCAAGCATCACCCTCCTTTTAACAAGACGATTACTGAAATGATTTCAGCAGGTCCTTTAATGACAGCAGTGAAATGCAGTGGAAAGTTTTTTTCAGGATTAAGTTGATTTTCATGGCGAAGAAGGACTATGCAATTCATCTGATCACTCTTCATAACATTCTGGAGCATATGCAAATTGGTATTATAAAAACTTAAGCAGCAACTTTTCCAATATTTATATAATTCTCAAAACTTTTGGCCATGACTGTACATACTGTAGGCTTAATATTTTCCACCACCCTGATTGTCTCTGCTGAGCGTCCTGGCAAGTTATTTGAGGTCTGGTTGCAAATCTTTTCTTTAAACTCCAGCACCTGATCTTTTTCTCCCCCTTGGGAACCATCTGTACTGTATATATTAGTAGTTCTGAATAATATTTTTTATAACTATGTATGTGATTTGTTCTTTCCATCTCTTTCTTCTTCCATATTCACCTTTGGTGTGGAGAAGCTATCAGCAGAATCACTGCCCATTTCCAGCTCTTGCAAATTTCCCCTGTATCACCTTAAATAATTCAAATTCTCATATAACTTTTCTTTCTTACTGATTTTTATTCTAGAAGATTCCTTTCTACAAGTACACATTTTAGGCGTTTAAGTCTTTTTCTTTAATTACGTTACAGCACTCTTCCCTCCCCTGAGGAACTGCCCAACCTATTCTTCTCCATCTTCTCACTGGGACTGTTTGATTAGCTACATTACTTATTTATTAAAACTATGTCTCATATAAATTGTCTGTATCTTCACTTTTCAATGACCCTAACGTTCGCTCACACAAATAAATTAGCTTTTTCAAAATTTAATCTTTTATTTATATCATTATTATCTGTGTATATTTTAACTGAAAAATGATTGTGTCCTCTTGTAGCCTACCTATAAGTTTGTTAATTGAATCCATCAACTATTCTGTTCCATAGCCACATTACAACTTGTCACACTGCCATCATTTAGCATCTAATTTTTTTTTTCATATTTGTCACACAAATAATTAAGATCATTTAACAAATTAAAAAATTACAAAAAGATAACCGGAATAAATATAAAATGCATTTTTTTTTAAATGATGAATGAATTTTGATTAACCACGTTTTTTGAAAAGCAAAAGTTTTTGAAAATGTAAATTTTCACTTGACACCCCCAGGCCTGATTACTGCCAGACCTGTTGAATCGAGACATCACTTAAAAAGATCTCGTCTGACATAGTCTGACAAAAAGCAACATGATCTAAAGAAACGCAGTAATTGATATGCATCAGTCTGGAAAGGGAACATGTGAACCAGTGAAACATGGTGAGAGCCATTATCCACAAATATAGAAAACTTGAAACAGTGGTGAACCTTCCCAGGAGCGGTTGGCCTTCCAAAATTACTTCAAGAGCATTATGACAATTCATGCAGGATTTCATAAAAGAACCCAGAACAACATCTAAAGAACTGCAGGCCTCACTTACCTCAGTTAAGGTCAGTGATCATCATTCAACCATAAGAAAGAGACTGGAGGCAAAATAATTGCATCCATGGGAGCCAAACTATAGCCAAACATGGTAGTGGTGGTAGTGAGGTGGTCTTGGGCTTTGCAGCTTCAGGACCTGGACAACTTGCCAGATTAATGGGACCATAGATCTGCGTACCAGGAAATGCTGAAGGAGAATGTCCATCAGTTAGTGACTTCAATTTGGTTTCAAAGGTTTGGACAGCTTTTTACCTCATGCGAATGCAATAACTTCCCACACACAGCGCATGCGTGTCATGTCTCTTGTACACAAATTGGCTGTATATATTTTAAGCATTTAAGTAGTCTCTAAAAATGGTTTCCTCCAAACCATGTGACACCAGCCGACCGCATCTTTTGGACAGCGCTATCCGCTCCTTTCACTTGCGTGAATTTACAGACGTCCCTGATTGGCTGTAGAACCATTCAGCCAAACAGCTTTATCCTGGCATCCAGCTGTGAGAGGTTACAGCATCACTCAGGAATCGAACTCACGATCTCCAGATGATAGGGTGAGCACTTTACCACTGCGCCACTAGAAGGCAAACTGTTAATTTTCTAATAATTCCAGCTTATGAGGTTTATAACTAATTCAAGGCTTCCTTTCTTGGTCTTGATTCCTATATCCTCTGCACTCTTTACCATGACTTTATAGATGAATGTACCATAACACCCCCCACTCCTGCGCCTTCCTTTTTTATCACATTTATATTCTGGTACAAAAACATAGTTTTATCCATATCTCCCAAACACAAATACCATATGGTGCACCGTCTGAATTATTAATATATCTTTTAAATTCCAGACCACTGGCACCTTGGCTTCTGGCATTCCAGTGAAGGATTATTATCACCATGCTACATATAATTAAGGGCCAGAACCATGCTGTTTTAATTGACTTTGTAGCTCATGAATGCTTGTCCCTGCTCTTTCATTAATTACCTGGAAAGTCTCTAGCTGCTCGCGCGACTCTTAATCTATTTATTCTAAAAGACATTCTTTACCTGTTCATTCGTATTCAGTATACTGCAAATAAACACTGGAAAATAAACACATCTCACTCGCATCATTTCACATTAATTGTACACTGATGACTGCATCGATATCGATTTGTATTTCTTCTCAGCTACACTTGCGTCTTCCTGATCGATTGTGTCTTGCCTTTCACTGCCTCGACTCCTTCCACATAAAACACATCATGTAATATCTTATACTTCTGTTCCTCTGGTGCTTCCTTTGTAGAACACATCATCCAAATGCAACACTGTGTTCTCTCCACCAATCAATCATTATTCCTTTTACAACCTCTTGCCACATGTCCTATTCATTGACTTTTAGAACATCTGAGGGAATCTGGAATGACGTCTCTAACATAAAAGCTGATATATCCCAGATACACTCTTATTGGGTTCCCTCCATCAAATTCCAATAATACACTAGCACTCTCATCATTATTGCCTTTTGTATTAAGTCTTTTCACTTTCCCTACCTTTCCTGCTTTCAGTTGCTTTTTCAGGCGAGTTCTTCCATTGAAATTACAGCTCAAACTCTTGTGATTATCCGCCTCACTGCAGCTCTAGTGCCGGGTATAAAGCATGTTATTCTTTTCTCCATTCAGATATTTTAATTTTAAATTCTCCTGTCATTGTGAGTCACTCTTTGCACATATTTATGTTTTGAACTTCTCCAATTTTGGAGGTAATTGCATTAGACAAACTGTCTGAAAAAATTTAGATGTTTGGTTCAGCAGACACTACTGCTACTTTAAATTCATGCTTTTCCTCTTGCTGGTACTGTATGTTGCCTTACTAAATTTATTTCCCATATCCTCCAATGACTCACTGCCATTTTTCTTCTTAGTTCTTTTTCTATTTTATAGACTTTCCTGGAATTATTTTACATTCTCTTTGAATTAATTTACAATATGGCTGTGCTGATCTGCCACCACTTCCATCGGCTACCATCTTCTTCTTTGTGTTCTGTTTTAACCTCTAACTCTTAACCCCACCAAAATAATCAACACCCCAGGATGATGGCAGCTCCAGTCAATGAACATGTCTCTCTTTTAGTACATAATATCCAATAACACAATACAGTGGAACCTTGGATTGTGGGCATAATTCATTCCGGATGCATGCTTGTATATCAAAGAACTTGTATATCAAAGCAAATATCCCCGATAAGAAATAATAAAAACTCAGATTATCAGTTCCACAACCCGAAAAAAATGAAATATACTGTATAAAAATTATTGAAATTAATCATAATCAAAATATAAAGTAAAAATTAATCCCAACAGATAAGTGTTTCCGTTAGTGGGTTTGTGCACGCTGTGTGTGTGAAGCTAAAGTAAGAAAAGGGGGGAATTACTCCCTCCCCCCTTTTTTATCTTACAGATAGCCCTCCCTCCTTTTTTATTTGACGGGGCTACTGTGTGGGAAGACTTTTTCACAAACACAGACACACACACACACACACACACACACACACACACACACACACACACACACACACACACACACATTTTATCAGGAAACTTAACATGAAATCTCTCTAATGACACTCGAGTGAGCGCACACATTAAGGGAATCACTGCTGCAAGGTACAAATAAAACAAATTAACTGTATATACTGTATATACTGGAAAACTGACATTTGGTCCACTGATCTTCTGGATTTCCAGCATTCTGCCCATACCTGACCCCTGTCGTTTTCGTTGAACCATTACACACAAGTTGGATCGTATCATGTTTCCTTTAGTTTTTTTGCTTTGTTTTTGGAGTCACGAATCAGATCAGATATTTTGCTTTTCATTCATTACTCATATAACATAAAACAATGAACTTCTTCTCATAGTGTTAAGTGAAAAAAAAACTTTTAAGACATCTAAGGTTTACATAAAATTATAGTGCTAGAGGAGATATGATGGCCTAAAAAGCAATACTTTTTATTTACAAGTGAAGTGATCAAAAGGAGAAAGTACAGACCTTCTTCCTTTGACAATGAAAATGAAATAATAAGAAGTCTCCTTTTTCACCCTGGCAGCTGGGAAAGCTAGAAATGCATCTTAGTCAGGTGATAATAAATTAGGCCAGGTTTTGTGGAACAAAGTGTGTGTATCTATAATTAAGCAACAGTGTGAGCTTGAGAACTGATATTACTTGGGCTGTTCTTAATTGGAACGCTGGGGTTTCAGCACTACATGGGCAGGATTTTGTCAGTGTGATCTGGCAACCTTGGCCCCAAAAAAAAAGGGAACCTTGAGCAAGCAAAAATAGAATTTGTGCCTTAGGGATTCACATGACGGATTCAGACATTCAGATTCTGTGAAAGTTGCCTTGAAAGGTAAGATAAAAAAAAAAAAAAAAGTTTTAGCACCGCTTTGCTGCAGTATGATGTCAAAAAGGTATCAGAAAAATTGATAACTGCGTTCCACGTTTTAGGAAGCTCTCCAGAACCGGCTAACATAAAGGAATCAAGGTGCATATTAAGCAAGTTAAAACTCTTTTTATTTTTTTGTACACTTTCAGAATTTTCAGGATGAGATTAATTTTGTGATACTACTTTAATTGAATTTGAAGCAACTACTACATATATTAAAAATATCAATGCATGGGTATTAATCTCACTACTTACTACACTGTACATGTCTCAATACAAAGGAAACAGCATGATACAAAAAATAATATAAATAAAAAAAATTAGTCGATTCGATTAGGGTTCGATCCGGTATGATTTGGGCCACTTTAGTGTATGTTGATGTGTCCTAGTTTTAACTCTGTAAGGAACAACCGTTTCGAAACATTACTTCACTAGTCTTTATTTGTTTCATCCCCTGAGACTCGGAGCGTCGTGAGGTTTGTGAAGGCGCCTGTGGAGTTTACGGCAGTGTGTCTAGTTTTGCATTACCTGCAGCACTTTTGTTGAATACAAAGTATTTCTAAACTCTAAATTTTTCTGTCTCTCTCTCCCTCTCTCTCTCATAACCATATACAGGATCTTCAAAGCATGTCAGGATGGGACGAATGTAATAAAAAATATTTTGATTATTAGTTATATTAATAAATGATATTGGTTTGCCTGTTATATAAGTCAGTCAAGATGGTGCCACAAACAAACAAGGGGCGGGGCAACTCAACTCACCTGGGCTGGAGTGGGCAATAGAGGAGCTCATATTATCTAGAAGGGCAGCACTTCACTTTGATCACAGATCACACGCCTCTACAGTGGCTGGCAAGAGCTAAAAATCACCAACCCCTGTATAACCTGCTGGTTTCTCTCCATACTGGACCTCTTGTTCACTGTGGTTCAAAGATCTGGCGCACAACATGGGAACACAGATGCCCTCTTGCGACGGCGTACCCTGTACTCGCTGGCAGGTGCAAGCTCGAAGCTGTGAAGGCGGGCTACTCAGAGCAGACACTTCTCGCACACACACACATACGCACACAGTTTAAGGTGCCATAAGGTGCCATAAGGTGCCATAAGGTGCCATAAGGTGCCATAAGGTGCCATAAGGTGCCATAAGGTGCCATAAGGTGCCATCTTCGCCTTACGCGCGGCCCAGAAATGGGCTGTCCGCTTCCACCTGCGCCGCCTGCTCAGCGCCACCTGTTCTCACTGCCAATGCCACTGCACCTACTGAGAACCTCGACCATGGAGCCATGACATTCATCGAGACGGCCCACAATCCACTCTGCTTATACACAGCGTACTGTAACTTTACTAAGACTGCATTCTTATAACCTGTTTGATAGTGCTATAAAATTTGCTCATTTTTGTGACTGTGTCATCTGGTTCTCGTGTGTTCCTTTGCAACTGTTACAACACGTTTGTTCTGTCAATCAATTCATCGAGTTATACTCTATAGCCTGAATATTCATGATTAATTACATAATTTTAAAATATTATAATGTTTATAATATTTAAAATATACTCAGATTTACTTGTATTTTTTTTTTTGATCAAAGTCTTTTTTATTGGAAATATAAACAAGTTACACATACAAACATAGATTGTACACTATGTTTTTTCTACCTACACCCCTACCCCACCACACAATAAAAACAACAACCATCAAACAACAACAAAAAATTAACTAAAAAAAAAAAACAAACAACAACAACAACAACAACAATAAGCCAGTCAGCAGAAAGAAAAAATGAAGAAAAAGAAAGAAAATTTAATTCAATAAATAAATAAATTACGGATCAAACTGAAAATGTAATGAAGGAAGTATTAGAAACAGAGACTAAAAAAAGAAATATTTTCTTATAGATCCAGTTGATCTGCATCTATATTTTCAAAATGGCTTATAAATGGTTGCCAGACATCATAAAATTCCTGAGTCGATCCCCTTATAGAGTAGCGAATCTTTTCTAGGTGAAGAAAATACAAGACCTCTTTAATCCAGTGAGCGCCCACTGGTGGTAACGACTCCCTCTATTTAGCCAGGATTAGTCTCGTAGCGAGAAGGGAGCTAAAGGCGATCATATTGGCCTTGGCGTCATTCAGACGAGCACCACTTGAGTCAACACCAAAAAGTGCAATAAATGGGGATGGTTCTAATGGTATCTGGCATATTTTTGACAAGGTATCAAAAATAAAACTTTAAAAATTGTTTAGCTTTGGACATGTCCAGAACATATGCAGTAGTGTAGCTGGTTCCTGCTTACATCGGTCACATGTGGGATCAAAATCCTCTCTAATCTTTGTCAGTTTAACCTTGGACCAGTGAAGCCGGTGAACAATTTAAAACTCAATCACTGTGTGTTTGAGGCAGACTGATGATGAGTAAATTCTATGTATTAGCTTTTGCCACAGGAACAAGGAATCACATCTGAGATTTGTTCTTGTAAATTATTTTCCCATTTGTCTTTAAGTAGATCTAATGTGGCTGAGTTACTTGTGTTTAATAATTTCTGTACAGCACTAATTATCTGTTTGGCATCCGGTTTACAGCTAAAAACCGAATCTAAAAGGAATGGAGAAGGAGACAAAGGGAAAGACTCAGAATTACAGGAAATGAAATTCCTCAGCTGTAGATATCTATAAACATGTGTCCTGGGAATGTTAAACTTTTGTATAAGTTGTTCAAATGAGCCAAAGATATTGTCAATGTAAAGATCGTATAATGACACGACACCACACTCAAACCAAACCCCAAAAGCATTATCCGTATAAGACGGAGCAAACATACAGTGTCCATTCAGTGGTGCTATCAAACATAGATCTGTAAGCTTAAAATGACGCCGAAACTGATTCCAAATTTTAACGGAGTGCATAACCAGTGGGTTTGAGGTAAAAGAAGATGTAGGTTGTTTTTGTGGCAATTTAGCACATAATTATGATGAGTGTCACAACCCGTCAAACCACGTCTACACCATAGATGAGCCTGGCTCTTTCCCGTTCATACTCCAGTCTGCGTCTTGCCTTTCACCGCCTCAGTCACCGGATTTTGGATTACCGGTTTTGACTTCCGTGTTGTATTCCGACCACGAGATCGCCCAGCATTTTGGATTTATCGCATGTTTGGATTTGATTATCGCGTGCACATTGACCACGAGATTGCCGAGCGTTTTTGGAGTTACTGCACGTTTGGATTACCGGCTTTTGACTTCTGCGTTGCACACGGACTACGGAGCTGTTCAGTGTTTTTTGGAATAGCCGTATGTTTGGATCTATTCCACGTCTGGGCTACAGGATTTCACCCTCTAAGTCACCTGAAGCTTCTCTGCTTCCTCACTAATACTGTAAGTGCAAGTTATTCTTTGTCTCTGCTCTTGGATCCTCCTTTCTCCCTGCCGTTATAACCTGGCGTGTGACAGTATAATCTGGCTATGGATCCAGCAGAGCTTGCCCACCTGAGATCGGCACTAGAAAACCAGGGGGCTCTTCTTGGCACTCATCAGCAAGATATTCAACAGGTTACTGAAACCCTCAGAACCGTCACTGACACCCTCGCCTCCCTAACGGTCCAGATTCAGCAGATGCAATCCTCACGGACTCCAGTTCCAGTCGCCCCTACTCCCGTTGCTACTCCACCTTCACCCCATGAACCACGCCTTCCCGCTCCACCTACTTATGATGGTGACCCTAACACCTGCCGCTCCTTCTTATCTCAGTGTTCTCTTGTTCTGGAACTTCAAGCCTCGTCTTTTCCTACCGAACGGTCTAAGGTGGCATACATAATAACCCTTTTGTCTGGAAAGGCGAGAGAATGGGGTACGGCAGTATGGGATGCACAAGATGCCTGCTGCGCCAACTTCAGATCATTCACCAGTGAAATGAAGAAGGTCTTCGATCGCTCTTCCACTGGACACCAGGCAGCAGGTCAGATTCTAAATCTCCATCAAGGATCTCGCTCTGTTTTCGATTACGCCATTGAGTTTCGCACCCTTGCAGCATCATGCGTCTGGGATGGTCAGGCATTGTTCAACGCTTTTCTTCAAGGACTTTCGGACCCAATAAAGGATGAGCTACCCGCACGGGAGCTACCATCTAGCCTTCAGGATCTCATTGATCTTGCTGGACGCATCGACGCTCGCAAACGCCTCAGACAACAAGAGCGAAGCCTGGACACAAGGTCAGTTCAACCACCAACCCCTCCTTGTCCTTTTGAACCCCCCGCTGAACCCATGTTGGTGGATCGTACTCGAATCTCTCCAAAGGAACGCCAACAACGACGGGACAAAGGGGCTTGCTTCTATTGTGATGGAAGATATTGATCCCATGGATGCTTCCTCTATAGCTACCCAGACGGGAGGGTTGACGGCACACTGTGCCCAGAATAACATTGCCCTTACATTAGCAGCCTAATAATAATAAAGAAAGTTTGGAAGTGCCATTCCTCCTAATTCACAGGGCCTCTGTAGGATACTTTGTTTAATACGTGGTTGTTTTTTATTCCAAATAAAAGTAGAAATCTGACTACTTAAGTTACTGAAAAAAGATTTTGTTAAAAAGATTGCAAGACACTGAAATAGGTAAAGGAATTTTGGAAACAGATTCATTATAACTGTGTTTATTCTTCCGCCCAAAGAGAGAGGTAGCAGGTCCCATCTTTCAAGATCTAATTTTGTTTTGGAAAGTAGAAGCTGATAATTCGTCTTATACAGATCTGCATGGTTATGTGTAGATATTTAATTTTTCTGGGACTAATCTTAAAGGGGATCGAATCAGGAAACTGTGCTATATTGTTTTTAATTGGCATCATTTCACTTTTTTTGTAGATTAACCTTATAGCCAGATATTTCACCAAAGTCTTTCAGTAAATCCACAAGTTTTGGTACAGGGAAACTTTGTGTTCCACCCCCCCCACACGAGAGATACCTTTAATATTGGCATTTTTCCTTAATGCGATAGACAGTGGTTCAATAGCCACAGCAAAGAGAAGACGTGACAAAAGGCACCCCTGTCTCGTACCAAATTTACTTGTATTATAGACGTGCGATGTTGGAATAAAGAAATGTACGACAAACTGGTTAGAGGAAAAAGATTATGCAGTTTTAAAATATCACAAATATTAACATTTAACAAATGTTCAATTAAAATCTCTCGAATGGTAAACTCCCTACAGCAGCCACAGTATCATCTCCTTATCAGCTTGGCTAGTGAAATTGGTTAGCGCCTGCTGTGGCAAATTTGTTCTTCGGTGTTTAACGCGTCCAGCATGAATAAGTGCAGTTTCCATTTGTCAGTGATTAGACGTTCTGTTACACTGAGGTAGTTCTGGTGACTTACTGATGTAATTTAATGTATTCTTGTAAAAATATTTCCTGTTAAAGGCAGCTCGAGCACACGGCTTTGCTTTTATTCCAACTTCCATCTTAAACTGTTTTTATAATCAGACTTGTCGTTCAGCACATCTGGTGATGTTTCCTAAACAAGTCAGCTTATTATTTGGGCTAACCATGCTGCCATTGTGGGAAGCCATTAGGGTAAAACCTGGTCATATGATTAATTTGTGTTAAAAAAGTAAGGCATTAAAATGTATTGCGTTAATGTTGACGGCCAGTCTTTGATGCGGTGTATCCTGAAGTTTTGACACTCGGTGTATTGTACCGGAGTTCGCCAGCAGGATTCTGCTTGTCCACTATGATTGAACGATATAGAGAATGAGTGATGAACAGAAAGAGAATGAAGTGGGCAGAGGTTGCAATTCCCAGAAAGGTTAATGAAAAAGGACACGAGAAAGAATGGTGGGTGAGTCAGTCCTCGCCGAGGTCAGGCCAATTGCTTTGGCCTTTTCCCTCCTCCCAAATGAGTGTCATCTGTGCGTCCCAGCCTCATCACCCCCGCCATCCACACGTCACACACTAGCCCCTGTAGATTACATAGTGATGTACAAAAAATAAATAAAAAAATCACAAAAGCCTTGATAGCATGAGGGTTCTTCTCTCTGCTGCAGCGACGCGAGTCTCCCTGTTAGGATGATTGTTCAAATCAGTGCTGGGCTGATTGGTTAATGATGCTCAGATGCCTTCTGCCATTCAGCCATTCGTTTTAAAAAGCCTCTTGTATTATCTGTCATTTGTCATTTGAGATTGTTTGTCTCTCTTTATTTCTCTTTCTCTCTCTCTCTCACTGTCTTGTCTTGGTTGAAACTGATGTTTAAAGGCTTCCCGCGTTCCACTGAATCTTCTAATTTCAGTGATGACAAGTGTGTGTGTGTGTGTGTGTGTGTGTGTGTGTGTGTGTGTGTGTGTGTGTGTGTGTGTGTGTGTGTGAAATTAGTCTAGCGGTTTAATTTGATACAGAATTTATTCCAGCTTTTAGCAATAAATCAGCTTCACAGTAATCTGGATGTTGATTTATATTTCTAATAAACAGATCAGAGAGAGAGAGAGAGAGAGAGAGAGAAAAAAAAAACCTTCCTATAAGACGGCAATACATGAAACTCAAAAGAGATCGTGAGGTCTTCTAACATACAGTACTGTACATAAATCATTATCCTGTACAGGCACACTGTAGAAGTAAAAAGATACACATTTTACAGTGTCTAGCATGGATGTGGAACGCATATAAGCACAGTAGAGAATACTTTGTTACTGTATTCAACATACTGTAAATCATTCTTTTTACTCCTTTTACTTAGATCTTCAGAGTACTTGAAAGCTTGAAGGTCTCATCTCTCGACGGACTAGTCACTGACGATTTTCCACATTACTAAGTGCTTTCTATACATTTGTTTACTTTATAAATGAGGGAAAAACTCCCTAAACCATTTAGAGCCGTGTACGTAAGTAATGCTGGTTTGTAATGAATTCTAAACTGAACAGGTAGCCAGTGCAGGGATGATAATATTGGGGTTATATGATCAGATTTCCTTGATCTCGTGAGAACCCTGGCGGCTGCATTTTGGACTAACTGAAGTTTGTGTATTGAAGATGCAGGACAACCGCCCAGTAATGCATTACAGTAGTACAATATGATTTTCAAGGGACAAGTTGTTGTCTAATATTATGCCCAGGTCCTTCACTGTGGAGTTGCTAGTACCAGTATACATCCTTCTAAACGCAAGCTGAATTATGATAGCTGGTTTTTGGATACACATGATCCTGTGCTTTTATGGTTGTTTTCAGTTGTTTCTGTGACCAAAAATAAAACAAGCATTTGGTGAGTTCAGCATTTTCCACGAAGTAGTTCCCCTTTTCCAGTGGCGGTAAATTTTACATATAACTTCGATTTCACCTGACATTTACACAAACCAAAATGCACAGTTTGATGTCTGAATCTTCCCCTGTTGACACACACCAGCAGGACTTGTGTATAAGCAGTTGTGTGTTTTTCTTTTTATCAGTGACCGACCAATGCAGTTTTGTAAGCACAGATCTGTCCTGCTTGAGCTTTAAGGCTTAAAGCAGCTACATCCAATCACGTTATGATGGTGCATGACACATCATTTAGTAGGGTCGTTCCAATGTTAGGAAATGTCCTAGGAAATGTTTCGTTGTGGCGGAAATGAACAATGCTTTGCTTGGAGCTACTTCTCTCTCATAGACAACGATGAAGTATACAAATACGAATATGACGTATGTAAAAAAATTTTTTTTTTTAATGATAAGGTATTGTGTCAACACCACAAACCTGTCAAAATGCATTAAGAACAGCCATTGTAAAGAGCACAAGGATTTACAGCAGAAGCGAGAACAGGTGGAGGGAGCACAGGAATGTTCCCATACGCTGGCAGTGAACAGACCTTTCAGACGGGCAGGAATCCAGTCACAACACTCGGTTATTTTCACCATTTGAAAAGTAGGAAATGTTTCCATAATGGAAACGTGAAACAGACTTTCCCTAACTCTCTATTTGTTGGATACATTTTTTGTAAGACCTACAAATAGTTTAAATAGTTTTAAAGCCTTGTTCTATTAAAATAAACTGGATGATATTCAGGAAATATTTTACCTTGAAATGGGTCATATTTGTATCGAACAGAATAACTTAATGTTATCTGTTAATGATCTAGGGAATATAAGACTCGGGAAACACTGGACTGGGAACATAAGGCACTGGAAATATATGAGACTGGGAATATAGGGCTCTGGGAACATTGGATATTGGAAACAATGGCGGCTTTCGCAAAAAATTTTGGGAGGGGCGCAAACAAAATTTAAATTAAACTTTTAATACACGCCTGTAAATATCCATTTATCAGGTGATTGCGCATCATTACTACTAGTATAAAATAAAGTCCTGACTCACATCGCATCCAGTCAGCAGCTCCGTTCGCCATAAGAAGTGCTGGAAAAGACTCGTTGAGAATGGTCCAATCACATGAGCCCAAATACTTAAAAACAACATTGATTCACTAAGAACAAAAGTGGGCGGGTTCAGGGCGCACAGTGCTGCGCCTGAAGGAAGATTTGAAAAAATTCCAATCAGAGCTCAGCCTCAAATCACATGCTTTTCAAAAATGTACGTGCCTACATAGACACTCGTTTGTCCGGCGCCCCGCGTACACCAACACAAATGAACGTAATTTTTTTTTCATTGCAAATAAATTATATTAAGAAATACAGCGGAATATTGTGACTGAATGACTTTATTTCATTATTAAAATAAATCATTATTATGTTAAATAATTACATGTTAAAGTAGCATTGTTCTCTGCCTAACTTTAAGGGGGGCAGCGCCCCTGCGCCCCGTATTGACCAGCCACCACTGACTGGGAACACTGGACACTGGGGACTTGAGAATGGGGAATATATGATATTGGGAAGACATGACACTGGAACTATAGGGCACTGGGAATATAGGTTTTATTTAGGTAGTGCTATACCTGTCTGAGATTATTTGCACATACACTGTATATAAGACCCCAGAATGCTGTGTGGAACTTAAGGATAAGCTCTGAAAATTTTATAAAATGATCCATTTCTTTGTCCTTCATCTTGTTGTTATGGCATACATCAGACATCCTCTGCTATGCCAAGGCTTTCGAGGGAGGCTGATTGTACTGGCCACATGACCAAGTACTTGAAACCATTATTGACTCTATTTACAGTCTTCTACATCTGCTGCAAGTTTAAACACTTAAAGCTTTCTGTCGATTTTGGGAATCATCTTAATTGAATTAAGCATCTAAAGCATCTTAATTAAAGATATATGAGTTTTCTTTGCTAACTAGGTTAGACTACCATCAATTCCAGTAGCTACTATACTGTACATGGCAAGGTGTCAAGTCAAAGACTTGCTAAAGTCAAAATATGGTTATTTACAGGATTAAATAGAATAATATTAACACATTGTCTATTCTTTCATTTAAGTGTAATTTCTCCACCCTTCCATCTCCATCAATTTCCCCATACCTTTTCCATCCCTGGTGTTAAAAGCATGGTCAGTGTATATAGTGTTTATGATAATAACAGCAGCTCATAGATACAAATCTGCAAATGAGATCATTGATCATTCATTTTTTATCAACCTGCTAGACCTAATTGGCTTCAAACATTACGTAACACACAGCAAGGTTTCGGTTCCTTAATCCAAATGTGCGGTGTACAAAAAGAAAATACTTTGCTTTAATGTGGGCGCCTACCCTGGAATTATCCATTCCAATTCAAACTGTGATGCACATTTTTGTTGTCAGCATGCAAATACAGCTTGCATTCATTTCACCTCCAGTTGAGAACGTCTGCATCAGTCGACATCACTGTATATGTCAAACTAGTTTATTTGACAATAATATCTCAGAGAAATAGATGCTTTTTTTCATATTGAGATAAATACCAGGTATGAAAAGAAACCAAATTATTATGCTGGTCAGACGGAGCTTTTGTGTTTATCTTGTCAAAGTGTTGATTTCTCTTTTCTCATTTCCGGTATCACATTTGTCAGCTGCACCACAGGGACCTGGTGGGAACAGCAAAAAAAAAAAAAAAAAAGAGCTTGACTAGGAAGCTTCGTAAGCAAGGCACTGAAAAAGGAAACGGCTCCTTACTAGTCCGGGGGGAGGTCATGGCAGCTGTTGATGAGGACAGGGCCATCAGGGCAAGAGGGACGAGACAGTAAGCTGCTCTTGGGAGATGGATGCAATCAGTAAAGACCAAGCTTATGAGTGGCTTTGCAGTGGGCAGAACCACATCACATCAGATTTATGGTTATTATGGCACAGCGTTGACAACAGATTGTCCTCTTTGCTGCATAATGGCAACCCTGGAGCACATCACTGCTATGCCAAGGCTATTGAGGGGAGCTGATTATACTGACCACATGACCAAGTACTTGAAACCATTACTGACTCTATTTACAGTGCCTTCTACATCTGCTGCAAGTTTAAACACTTAAAGCCTCCTGTCAATTTTGTGAAAGCACAAAACAACACTCAAATCACCAGTGAAGTGGCTGAGGATTGGAAACTGATACTAGGCATAGGCAGGAGGAGACCAAAAACTGTTCTCGCATCGAAGACATCAAAAAATGTAATTAAAAAATGTTCTTATGGAGGAGGAGGAGGAGGAGGAGGAGAAGAAGAAGAAGTAAAGCAACTATAATAGTAGGAGAAGAGCTTGGTCAGTGACTACCTCGAACATGGTTTGACGATAAGGCTCCTTGCATGTAGAAATGATGTGCTTCATAATCATCTCCAACAGCACAGAAATTTCCATGAAGGGCTTCAGATAACACTGGGCTCATAAGATGATCATATATGAGATGCTGCCGTAACTTAGTCTGAGGCCTGATCAACTTTGGCTCAGTCAAAGAGTCTGATGTCACAGGAAGCTCAGTGGTTAAGGAGATGGAGTTGAACCTCCTGGATTCAAACCACACCACCACCAAATTGCCACTGATGAGCATCTGATAAAGACTCTTGTATAATGTATAATAAGATTAAAATGTATAATAAGATTAAAATTAAGTCGCTTTGGATAAGGGGATCTTGTAATGTACCTGCTGATCATGAGCCCTAGTCTAGCATCAGAAGATATGTTTTTACCATTGAATTTTTTGTGATTAGTCTCAAATTTCTGAAGAACATGATGGTGGTTCTTAAATTTGGATTGGGAGCAAGGTAGGAACAGCCCTATTCAGCTTTTATTGCATTTGTGGCATTGTTGTGGCAGGCAACAATAGATGGATGATTCCATCCATCAGGAGTGAGTATATACAGTATAACTGCCAGAGAAATGGGGTCGGGTTGCCAGCTCAACATCAAATTGTACAGTTGTATCCAATTGTAATTTGGCTGGGGGTGAAGGACCTTGCTCAAGGGTCCAACAGTGGCAACCCGGCAGTTTCGGGGCTTGAACCGGTGACCTCATCTGCAGGTCAGCACATTAAACACAGAGCCATCAATGCCCACACAGGCAACAATGCTACATGTAAAAATTTGTACGTGTCATAATTTCAGACTGCAAAGCAATAAAATCTGATAATTTTAATAAAAGGGGGGGGGGGGGTGAACATTTTCTATATCCACTGTAAGTTCATTTATAGTATACTTCACAGTACAGCTGCAGTACAAAATAAAACTTACACCTGTTGGTTGCAATTTCCTACTCGTACACTTAAAGTATACTTCAAAGAATTCTTTTATCAACTATGAAAATGTCCAAGTCAGTCCAAAGACGTATCGAAATACTACATTTCCAGGTATATTACTAGTACATTGACATTAGTACACTTACTACATAAAGTTTACTTGAAGTTCATTTAAGTTTACTTAGTGAAATGAAATTTAAGCATAGTATTTTTGGTAAGGGCCAGGCTGAATCTATAGCACATTTATTTTAAGAGTGTGGCCTAGACGTTATATATGTATGTCAGGTCTCCTGCACTTTCACAATTTAATCTGTATGTCATATTCAAGCTGTCAACCTGTCAGCATTTTTGCAGCAGGTGATGGTGTGAGATGTTGTAGCAGCATGTGTTAGTTCGTTGTCAGTGGAAAACTCGCACCTCTGTAATAACTGCTACATACTGTATGCCTGCAATAGATGTTTCTGCTTGTTTCTAGCTTTTCTCCCTCTCTCTCTCTCTCTCTTTTAGCAGATCTACTCCATTTTCACAAAGTGAAGGCAACGCGGTCACTCTTAGCAGGCTCTTGACTGAAAAAAGCTATTACTGAGGAAGGAACTTTAATTGCTTGCATATTGCTGTGAATAAAAACCCATGCTCTTACAAGAAAACAATCGACCATAGTGTCATAAACTTGCCACATTAACCATGTTTCATTACATCATCTCATCTTCCTAAAACAGACAGCAGTGTCTTACACTGCAGTAAAATTGTTGAAAGCACTAATACACTGAAGTTGATGATGTAATGAAGTGTCTTATTCATTTTCTATCACAGCAGATTGCCAATTATTGAAATTCTGTATATTTTAAAAACCAAACTATTTAATTTTGAATAAAGGTTGTGGAAAGTTCATGTTACACTGTAAAACTCCAATTAGATGAATGTGGAATGAATTATTATATAGTTAGAAATTAAAATGATTTTTTATAAAATGCAATTTGATGACATTGTGTACTTATTAGATTCAAGTTGAGACAGCAATTTACCTCCAGTGAGACACAATCACAACTTTATATATTTTTTATTAACATTAAGCACCAGGTGTTCACTTTTACATTTGATGTGCTGCTTCCCTTTTCTCCAACATATAGAATATAGAATTCCACCTTGTTTATACTGACTTACTGTATGCTCTGGCACTCTCAGTTCTTTTTGCACTTTGACAATACCACAGCATTTTTCCAGGAACTGAACAACTTCATGGACCACTTTAATACTATCTTTTACAACCAAGGTGTGAGTGAAACAAGGGCCGTGCTTCCACCCAGCTTTGTGCACTGCACAGACTATCTTTATGTCTGTGACAGCTGGTACCACCTTCTAAGCTCTGTCCCATTCATCTAGCTCTAAACTAATGCTGACCGGTGCTGTATGCTGTGCGTGGAAACACCAGGTTTCTAAAACAAACTCCAGCATTTCACAGTTGTCAATGAAATTACAGGATACAGCCTAATATGCCTCCGTGGACGACCTTGAAGCCCACGTCTGTAGTCAAAACCACATTGTGTGCAAGTTGCTTTATCTTGATTGCCCTCATTTTATCCTGACAGTCTTTATACAAGTTTGTGATTTTTATTTCCATCAAGTGTTGGCAGCTTGGGATTTTATGACATGCATCAAGGGTCTTGAGAAATGAAATGAAACCTCGGTCCTGAACCATTTACACTGACTGGATGTCCATAACAGTAACCTCTCATGGGCATCTTGCAATTTCTGCAGCTTGTTCGGAGTTATCTATGAAAAAGAAAAAAAAGAAATTCTCCTACAAGTTAAATAACATTTTAGTAGTTTAATTTTTATATGGGCACCTTATATACTTCCCATAAAACCTCAGATAGTATGACTACATAGTCACAGGTAATTGATTAACACTTTAAAAGCATAATGTGATTTCAAAAGTGTCATCAACTCAGTCATTCCAAAATATGTTGGATAAAAGTGACAGATTTGTGATCAAATGATGGCCACCATTGAAAAAATTTATTTACAGTAGATTTCTGAAGGTATCGTAAAATTGGGCAATTCAACAATTCTTGAGTACGTGTAATCAGGTGTTTCTGTATTTTGTACTGTCATGGAAAAGTGACACAATGTTTCAGCAAAAATTGTGCAATTTTTTTTACATTCAAGTAAAAGATATTGCACCAAAATGTCAGGAAAAAAAATAGCAAAAAAAAAAAAAAAAACAGTAATTACCTTTTTTTTCAATAATATGGAAAAGGATCACCTTCTCACAAAAATTACTTTAAACTCAATGAGGTGAAGCGAATCATTTTCTTAAATCACCTTCCCAAACCGCCTCTGCCCTCTAGACCTGTCTGACTTGTCCTGCTGCACCAATTCTGGTTGCAGATCTCATCTCATGGAGGCCTGTATGGTCTGCTTAGGATGCGGGTTGTGACTATGGATGGTTCCACTTTACCATGAAGACGGTCCTGTCCTCAGCTCAAGCATAACGCTGTTCTCGAAGGTTCAGGACTGGAGTTCCCTACAGTCTACCTGAGCCTCCAGTAACGACCTGGACTCCATATGAACTTAAACACATCTCCTGTTACACTGAACTTTCAGCCTCCTAACACACAGTATGAGTGCAGATCAATCCCTGCTATCGGTTATCATCCAAATGAGGATGGATTCCCTGTTGAGTCTGGTTCCTCTCAAGGTTTCTTTCTTTCGCCATCTCAGGGAGTTTTCCCCTAAGCACCGTCGCCCTCAATCTAATCATTTTGATCCATAAACATTTCCAGAATTTTCTTTTGATTCTGTAAAGCTGCTTTGCGACACTGACCGTTGCTCAAAGTGCTATACAAATAAAATTGAATTGAAATTGAAGTGAATTCTCATTTACACAAAACTGTGATCAGCTGTGGTCATTTTGATTAGCTCAGCATGACAAGCTGGAGAATTTCTGTCCCTGGTAGTGCACCTGAAGTGAACAATCAACTAAGGGCGGCAAGGAACAGTCAAAAGATCTCCAGGATCAGAAGTCAAAGAAGCACAGTGAAATCAAGAAGTGGAAGGTATTTGGTACAACACAATGGGAAGAAGGTTTGCCTTCCAACATGACAAAGACAGCAAAACTGCAAACACACAGTGGTTGAAGGAGAAAAAGGTGAATGTCCTTGCAGAGCCCAGACTAAAGTAGCTATTAAAACTAACCAAAATTATCACAGACTGGAAACTTACTGGTCTTCAAGCAACTTGGACTCTGGTTCTCCAAGAAGAATACCTGAACTTTATCAATAAGGCTTAATTTCAGGCTTAACTACACTTAATTATGCTTTCTTAAGTATATGCCAAAGTAAACAAACATTTCCATCTACTTGTCAGTTTAAGCCATGTATACTTGTATAGATGTGTACATTTTAGTTATGGCTATTTTTTTAAATAAGTACACAAAAGGTAACTTTCAGCATACTTTCTTATCTTTACTTTAAAAGAAGTATGCTATTGCGAAAGGATAGCATGACGGCAGATTATACAGCAACCTCCCCTATTCATTTGCATACTCCTAAAACAATGCTTCATTACTGCACAGCAGTTCATCACCCTCTTCTAATCCCTCCATGTTAACAATAACCTTTGATACCCAGCTATCATTTTGTCCTTATTAAATATGTAAAATATATTTATACATTAATCATGCCACATTGTGCTGTGAGGCGAAAACAATGCAGCGGAGTTAAGGTTACCGCAAGTTATAGCAAGTCCCAGCTTGTTTATTGTTCCTATAGCTCAGCAATTTGCCCACACACACAATTATTTAAAAAATGACATGCTTTTCATTATTTCTAACAAAATGTAATGATGAGAAATATCTGGAAAAAAAAAAACACTCTGCTAGTTCTTGTTCTTATTTACAGTAAAGAACCCATATTTGACTTTTACTTGAACTTGTTAAACATCTCAGAGCTCCACCAAAAGTCAGAGAATTTTTTCATCCTTCAAACTCGTTTTTAATTTTTTTTTTTTTTTTTCAGATTCATATCCTTCCACATCTGAACATGTTGTTTCACGGTCTATGTAAACGCTATTGCTGAGCTACGCCCCTACAGAGAACAACAGCAAGCCAGGGGAGGGGATCCCCTTATATGAGGTCACATTATGGGGAAAATCGGTCTGGATTCTTTATTGTATTCCCACCTGTCGAATGTCTTTGACCCAGAAATCCAATTTAAGACATAACGGCTAGTGATGCTAATACAATGGTAAAACCAATAAAGTGGTGTTGTCTGCATTAATATAACAAAATAACCACGTGGGGCATCTAATTTGTAAAGCTCTGTAAAATTGTCCATGTTTTCGCCGACCAGTTTGCTTCTAGCTAACTGGTCTGATGATTGTTTTGGTCTGTTATTTAACAGGTCACTCAGAAATACAATATTAACAAGGTGAAGGGGCATATTGGCAGATTGGAGTCAGACATACAGTACTTCGGTCAATAAATCGATTCCTCTGCTGTGCTTGTATAATGGGTCAAGTACAGCAGTCCAATTAAATGGCCTAGTTGAGCTCAAACCATAGCTCCAATTAACTGTGCATTGAAATGTACTGAGAATGTGTTTTCCTGGTTTCACATTTTTGCTGTTGTAATAACTGCTTTCCATAATAAAAAAATAAAAACAATAAAATCGCCTTCCCAAGAGAGTGGGAAAAAAGGGTGAATAAGTCTGGAATGCGAGGTTCAACAAATACATACTGTATGACTGTTGATGGTTCAAAACTTTTGCCCTTTTAATGTGGGTGTGGTTGCCGTCCACACGTCCTCAATAGTTTGTTCTTGAACGGTAACTTGCCAAGTATGTATTTTCCAAGTGTATGATTCTGTTTTGGTTTTATATGAGAAACAAATTTTGTAAGGAACGTTTGTCTACGGAGCAATATTCACAAAATAAACATACATAAATGAGTGTTGAAAACCACAAGGGTCTTCAGAGTGCGCTAGCAGTAAACCTGTGAAACCAAGCAAACTGAAGCAAAGCAAATATGAAGCAAGAAAACTAAAATATCCAATATTCTCAACAGACACCATAATCCTAACACACCAAAAAAGGCACATTTCTAATGCACCAGAAATGTTTGAGAAATGTATTCCTCAAAAACCCATATTACCCTCGTTCTTGCTAATTGCCATGAATTTCTCATGAGTTGAAGTCGTGAAAAAAAGAAAGCTTACCCTTAGACATGTTTGCGTCTTCCAGTGGCCCAACAGCATCATATGTTAAGGGATATGCTTTACCAGGCATCCTCTAGTAAATCAGCAGCCATGTCCTGCTGTGGAGGATGATCTCTGGGGGAAGAGAAGCTAGGTCAAAACACAGCAGAAATATAGTTTGCTAGTCTGGAGTTGTTCTCTGGTTGGGTTTGAATGTGTCCAATTACAATCTGATCGAGACGTGATACTAGCATCAAGAGACAGACAGACAGAGAGTGAGTGAAAAGAAATGCATCATGTTTTATTCTTCTAAAGTTGAATACCCAGAAAAAAAATAGAAAGGATCATTTATTAATCAGGATCATTTCTCTCTCTCTGTCAGCATTTATTCATATTACTTTATTCTAATGTACCCTAAGAAACTAATATACACACTATATAAAAGAGTATACAAGAATGTTGATTTACCACGGTATGCATGATATACTGTAAGTGTTGGAAGTGTGTGTGCAGCGCCTCGCTGTAGACGGAGTTCATATGGTTCACGGACATTCTCAACCTGGATTCCCAGAAAAAAAAACGCAGCAGAATTGCTTGCATAATGCAGGAACAGTTCTTGGAGGATCTTTACAGTTTCCCACATGTAGGTATCAGATGCGTGTAAGATCGGGGAAAGGGGACGGGTACGGGAAGAAATTGTTCTGCCACATTTTTTCAAACTAGGTTCCTGTTCATGACCGCTTCTCAACTACGAAGACTTGTTCCTCCATCGAGAGGAAAACCTGCACAACACAACAAAACCTGCACAACACAACTTCTTGTTTACTACTGGGAACATACTGTACACTATGCCTTGTCGGCAAACACGAATGCCAAAAGCAGGAGAGCACGGCGTGCGTTCAGCACCCTGGACAAGTACACCAACTGTGGTGGATTCATCACGGCTATTTGCGGATAATCAGCTTCCCTTCCCTGGTGTCTATAAAAGACTTGCAGCCTCTTCATATGGTGACTAGGATGTGTATGGGAAGTGACTTACTGTATACCTACAGCCTCTCTTAACGGGCAGAAAGCCGAAGAGAACAGACGCTCTCGCTGGTTGGACGTCTAACTGGCTTGCTAACACTTCACCCGAGTATCTCGCTGCTACAGTATGTCCAAAGTAACTAAAATCTATTCTATTTGTAACATCACATAAATCACATCAATCATATAAATTGTTTAAGAAAGCATGATTGGTTATGTTAAATTGTGGTATTCAGATTATTTCTAATTGAATTAAATTAAATCGACTTTATTATCACAATTTTCTTTTTTACATTTTTTTGTCCTGGGCAAATGCAGGTTCTTTTGCAAGCTCATGTCAATAAGGTTCTAAAGTCCAGGTTCTAACCACACTGTAAAAAATTTAATCTTGACTTAACTCAAAATTTCAAGGCAACTTGCTGCACAGCTTTTTTGAGTTAACTCCACTTTTAACCCAACTTGTTGACTTAACTCAAAAAAGCTGTGCAGCAAGTTGCCTTGAAATTTTGAGTTAAGTCAACTTGTTGACTTAACTAAATTTACTGAGTAAGGTCTCCCAACTTATATTCTTTTGTTAAGTTAAAAGTGATTTGATAGTTTCAAAAAATTATTAATTTAATAAATGTGAACTTGTCACATGTATTGGGTTCAAAATATGTGTTTAAATTTACTGAAGCACGTTTTTCTGTAATACAATATAATGAAAAAAGCTGTAACTGAATGCTTGAAAATTTCCTCCAAATTTTATTTTAAACCAAAAGGAACATACTACAACCACATTTGACTTTCAAATAAAAGTACACAAAAAGAAACATGGCAAAATGCCTTTTACAGTATAAACTTCACAAAACAAGGAAAAGAGTACAAAATAATAATAATAATAATTTGAAGTCTGAAAACAGCTCACAAAAGCAAAGTCATAGGAGAAGTTAAGTCTTAAGGGATTGTACCCTTGCAGAGCAGTGAGAGCAGTGAGCAGCCAATTCCATTGACACCTTCTCAATCACCTCAAAAGTGTACTTCCGATTTTTTGGTACTGAAATCCAAGGCAAACAGGTCAAAGGCCAAACTGTTCTGGAGCATCTTGCAAGACAATCCCTTCCTCCAACACAAGAGCAAAGTTTATGACACTGGTCAGAGTCGTAGGGGAGTCATCATCTTCAATCACAATAGGAACTCCCACTTTCATCCCTCTGTCTGCCATCAGGAGTACTGTCCTAATGTAATAAAGAGAACAAAAAAAATAACTTTTGACATCCATCTTTTCTATGTTTTTATATTTCTTTTTGTTCCATGAACGTTTTGGATCCTACTAGATTAATGTAGACAAAATGTACAGAAGGAAACACCTCATAAACCTTTAAAATCAGTTGAGATGATCAGATAGTTCAAATGAATAAGAATTTAAATATCTTAATAATGTCAACACAAATATTAACAGCCGTATTTTTGTCAAAGTGCCTGCAGAGAATCAATGCAACATACTCACCAGACATGTTCTGAATAGTGCAGATGATCCATCACGGATAAACACATCGAGATCTTCCAGGACAGTTTTCATACGTTTCATACGGACTTCATACGTTTCAAAGGCTTTTATCGACAATTACATGACATTTATGCAAAGAGTCAGTATTTGCACTGTTGGCGCTTCTTTTTCAGGACCTCTGCAATTCGACTGGGCTGCTCTCAATCAACTTCTGGGCCAAATCCTGACTGATAGCAACCCATTCTTTCATAATCACTTCTTGGAGATTAGTGGGTTTTTGTTTGTCCACCCACCTCTTGAGGATTGACCACAAGTTCTCAATGGGATTAAGATCAGGGGAGTTTCCAGGCCATGTGGTGATAACCAAGTGGCTCGGGGACCAAAACGTTGACATTTTTTGGTCCCCGAGCCACTTGGTTATCACTTTTGCCTTATGGCACGGTGCTCCAACGTGTTGGAAAATGCATTGTTCTTCACCAAACTGTTGTTGGATTGTTGGAAGAAGTTGCTGTTGGAGGGTGTTTTGGTACCATTCTTTATTCATGGCTGTGTTTTGGGGCAAAATTGTGAGTGAGCCCACTCCCTTGGATGAGAAGCAACCCCACACATGAATGGTCTCAGGATGCTTTACTGTTGGCATGACACAGGACTGATGGTAGCACTCATCTTTTCTTCTCCGGCCAGATGCCCCAAACAATCGGAAAGAGGTTTCATCCGAGAATATGACTTTGCCCCAGTCCTCAGCAGTCCATTTGCCATACTTTTTGCAGAAGATCAATCTGTCCCTGATGTTTTTTTTTGGAGAGAAGTGGGTTCTTTGCTGCCCTTCTTGACACCAGGCCATCTTCGAAAAGTCTTCGCCTCACTGTGCGTGCAGATGCACTCACACCTGTCTGCTGCCACTTCTGAGCAAGCTCTGCACTGGTGGCACTCCGATTCCGCAGCTGAATCCTCTTTAGGAGACGATGCTGGACTTTCTTGGACACCCTGAAGCCTTCTTAACAAGAACTGAACCCCTGTCCTTGAAGTTCTTGATGATCCTATAAATTGTTGATTTAGATGCAATCTTACTAGCCACAATATCCTTGCCTGTGAAGTCATTTTTATGGAACGCAATGATAGCTGCACGAGTTTCTTTGCAGGTCACCATGGATAACAATGAAAGAACAATGATTTCAAGCATCACCCTCCTTTTAACATGTCAAGTCTGCCATTCTAACCCAATCAGCCTGACATAATGATCTCCAGCCTTGTGCTCGTCAACATTCTCACCTGAGTTAACAAGACGATTACTGAAATGATCTCAGCAGCTCCTTTAATGACAGCAATGAAATGCAGTGGAAAGTTTTTTTCGGGATCAAGTTAATTTTCATGGCAAAGAAGGACTATGCAATTCATCTGATCACTCTTCATAACATTCTGGAGTATATGCAAATTGCTATTATAAAAACTTAAGCAGCAACTTTTCCAGTTTCCAATATTTATGTAATTCTCAAAACTTTTGGCCATGACTGTACTGTACATGTGAACAAGGTGAATTCACTGTTCAGCTCAGGTTCTGTTTCTTTCAAGATTTTCTCTGATTCCTTGTGCATTAATCTGAAATCCTTGATGGCTGCTAAAGCTTGAATCTACATTTCTGTAAGGGGCAAAATACGATCTCTCTATTTCTTATATGTTTTCCAAGAGAAGAACTGTGCTTCAGAGCAGATCTAACTGAACTCGCACAAGTTTTCATGAAGGTTACATTTATTTGATCAGAAATACAGTAAAACAGAAATAATGTGAAACTTTTTTCCATTGGAATGTATTTAAATGGTTTTATTTATTGCTGTGATGTAAAGCTGTATTTTCTGCATCATTACTCCAGTCTTCAGTGTCCTCATATTAGAGGGATTTCTGAAGACCATGTGACACTAAAGACTTGAGTAATGATGCAGAACATTCAGCTTAATGTCACAGCAATAAATTTCAGTTTTAAGTACAGTACATTCCAGTAGACAACAGAAATTTTGAAGTCTAACATTTTCACCTTATTCTAGTTTTACTATATCAAATAAATGTAGTACTTTATATTGATCAAATAAATGTAGCATTGATTAACATAAAACTCTTTTAAAAACAAAAAAAATAATACACATCTAAAACTTTTGAACGTTAGTGCAGAGCTAAACTGACAAATTATATTGACCAAAATATTCAATAGTCTTTTTACTTTTTTTTTTGTTATATTTAACGAAATGGGGCATGAATAGTCTTACATAAAAAAGTAAACTAGTAAGGTATAACAAGAATTATTTTTTGCCCTAACTTCATACTTCGTTCTTAAAATCATTAAAAATACTGCATTGTAAATGTTTACTTACATGAAATGGCAAAGTTTGAGGTCTTGTGATAAAGTCTGGAAATGTGTTCATCCAGGAGGATATTGAGAGAATGTGTTCTGAAACGTTAAATGCAAAGATTACAAATACTGTGGTGCAAATACTGCATATTTTTAAATACCAAGTGTCGATGGGTTATTATGAATTTAACCAGGCTTTCTAGACTTGTCTTATTATTCTCCAGTCTCTTTGGCTGTGGGTAATAAACGGCTACAGTTAAGTTGGTAACAAGTTATTTTATTAAGCCAAACGGCAAGACAAACTGCTCTCATATACTTCTCTCACACCGTGTCACACTCTCACCTGTCCCATGGGAAAAACCCCAGGCAGGTAACTTGTTAGGTCTTAACATAAGCAACATAACCAATAAATCAAATATCACACATGCAGGGATATATAGAAAATAATCATGTGCTGTAAATAATAACTCAATAATATTCAATTCTAAATTTTAAATTTCTAATACAATTACATATACTTCATAATATGCAACACTTGTAATAAATAACATAAATGTAGTAAACTCAAAATAATACAAAATATATTGTTTGTAGGAACTCAGGTTACAGGATGACTTGCATCTTTCTCACTGTCTCACGTTAAATACACAATTGCACCAAGCTCTATGTACTTCACAAAGAACGCCATATAATAACGCTCATTTATGTTACGACAATTTCTACAAAGGACTTCGATATAAATATATGCACTTACCAAAGTTTAAAAGAAGTTGTCCGTTGTGAGGTGGAGAAACGAGCTACTAATCCAGATGATGTTCAAAATACCCGCTGCACCCAACACGCATGCGCCAACTTCAGAAACATATCAGCGCGCACGCGCCAACTTCAGGAACATATCAGCGCGCACG
The DNA here is from genome assembly GCA_013621035.1 of Clarias magur. Lineage (NCBI taxonomy): Eukaryota > Metazoa > Chordata > Actinopteri > Siluriformes > Clariidae > Clarias > Clarias magur. The sequence goes on along the minus strand of QNUK01000181.1, from coordinate 1,218,934 downwards.
CGCCAACTTTAGAAACGTAACAGCGCAACTTCTGAGCGTGTTAACTTGCATTAGAAAGTCTGTTCAGTAATTAAACCTTAGTTGACCCAGCGAGTTTTTAATGAACTTGCTTTCACTAGTTCAGTCAGTTTTTTCATGTCTTATTGTCCAGATTACTAATAAATACTCATTATGCCAACATTTTGCTAGTTGGATTTTTTACAGTGCATGAGATTGTGAACTGATCAGAACCCCAAAAAAGATCATAAATGCTTTTCAATATGTTTAACATCTTTTAAAACGCATTCTTAAGGTGGACAGGTCTACAGTACTGTATCGCTTAATGCTTTTCATTTGATGTTTCTCCTAAACATGATGTTTCACTTTGACATTTCATTTAAAAAATATTCAGATGCGCATAGAATACATTCACCTGCATGACCAAACACACCAACAGCTCACATGTCTGCCAGCTGACCTGCAGTCTGCCGCTAAAATGGAAAAATTACCTTATCTCTCAGGCTCAAGGTCCTGAGGCTTGAGGTTGATTATTTTCTGTCCGAGCGTAAACAGAATGTGGATTTTAAATGGCCAAGGCCATCTTTGATGCATCTATCTTCCGGTAACATTGAATGATCATTGTCTGGCAGACGCTAGGACCGAATAAATAGTTTGGAGACTTTTCTAATACTATACCAAAAACTTCAGAAAGAAAACACTCCAAGGATAAACAACAAACCCCAGAGACAAAGTTTACTTCTTTCTTTTACCAAAATGAAATATTGAAACTTATAATACCGAGGTCGTAAACTGCAGCATGAGGCATCTCATGATGAATAAGTTTAGTGTGCAATACACTACTTACTGGTTTATTTTATTTTATTTTATTAAAATTTTTACCTATTTATTACTCTTTCCTTTCTACTGGATAACAGCCGTGAGCAACTGTAAACAAGAATAAGCAATTTCCCTCTGGGATTAATAAAGTACAGTAGGTCTGTACGGTCCACACTTTCAGCAAGAACACGCATCTGATAACGTTATGTCATCTTGATAATTATCCCTTAGGAGTCGGCGTACCCGCAGGTGGGTGCACTTGTTTTTTTGTTTTGTGTTTTGTAACCATGAAAAGAACTTAAAATGTTCTGTCATGTTTGATCATACACATAAGTGTAGCATGTCATGTGAATCTGTAAAGGGTCTACTTTTATTTATGTACATTGTACACAATATCCACAAATCAGTGTGCTTGTAAAATAAAGAAAATAAATAGGCTGCGCTTTCATCCGTCTCAGTCTCCGTGAAAATATTTTTGAAACACATCACTAAAATGAACTGAAACTCCACGAATACTGCACACACAGACATGATAAATATATCTATAGAAAGCTTAAAGGGTCTACTTTAACAAACATTCTCATTTCATGTAATCCGTGTGAAACTAAGGAGAGACATAGACGTTCTGTCACACTTCATTATCTGATAATGACCTGAGGCAGGACACGCCCACACGCTATTCACACGGAAAACAGTCCGGGTAATCTACATACAAGGCCACGCCCCTGGACACTGGCTTGAAAACACATACAGACTGATGTTCTATCAGTATCTCCTACTTGTCAGAATTTCTTACAAGTAGAAAAAACAGATCGTTATCCCTATCGGCCTGTCCTCCTTTATCAAAATTTCCTACCTACACTTTAAAATGGACATAACACTGCAAAAAATGAAATACTCAGTTTTAAAATGGGCAGCAGATTCTGACACATGATGGTACTTCATCAGAATGTAATTCCTATAGTTTTATCATGTGCATGTTGGGCTTGAAAACACAGTTTACACACAGATTCAGTGAGTTTGGAAGATGGCACGGGCTACACAGCCGAGGATGCTCTTCAGAACGTTCTGGACAGTGAGGAAGAATAAAACATTTTCTCAGAAGAACATGTTATTTCCCGGTAGCTAAGCTAATGCCCTATGGAGCTTATATATGTTTGTAAATGTTCTAATGTATTTCACCTCGTTTTAGATAGCTTTAGATATCAGCATGCTCATGGGTTTTTTGTTTTCCTTTTTTAAATAGTTGTGACAGTGAAAATGATCAGCCACCTGTCTCATGTGTACGTGAACAATTTCTACACAATTTCTGTATATATATATATATATATATATATATATATATATATATATATATATATATACATACATATATATATACATACATACATATATATAAATATATACATATATTATACATATATATATATATACATACATACATATATATATATTACATATACATACATATATATATATACATATACATACATATATATATTAAAGATATACATATATATATATATATATACATACATATATTATATATATGTATATATATATATATATATATATATATATATATACATATATATATATATATATATATATGATATATATAGGAGAGAGAGTATATATATATATATATACATATATATATATATATACATATATACATATATATATATATGTATACATATATATATATACATATATATTATGGCATGCCGTTTAGGAAAATATTCATAAGAGAACTTAATGAAAACTCTGAATATATTGAATGAAACGTGAGAGTTGCATACCGCCCGAACCGCTCCACAGATGATGCCATCTCTCATCTCCTCCACACAACACTCACTCACCTAGACACTAGAAGGGGGAATTATGTTAAAATGCTTTTCATCGACTACAGCTCAGCATTTAACACCATAATACCCTCCACACTCACCACCAAACTGGAGCATCTGGGACTCAGCTCATCTCTATGTCAGTGGATCTCTAATTTCCTAACTGGGAGACCACAGGCTGTAAGGATGGGTGGACACGTCTCAGCCTCTCTCACTCTCAGCACTGGAGCCCCACAGGGCTGTGTTCTGAGCCCCCTGCTGTACTCTCTGTACACACATGACTGTGCGGCCACTACCAGCTCCACCACCATCATCAAGTTTGCTGACGACACCGTCGTGGTGGGCCTGATCTCTGACAACGACGAGACGGCCTACTTGAAGGAGATTGGAAATCTGGAGAACTGGTGCCAGAGGAACAACCTTCTTCTAAATGTCAGTAAAACAAAGGAGCTGATAGTGGACTTCAGCACTAAGCAGGAGAGGAACTACCAGACCCCCGTCATCAACGAGAGCCCAGTGGAGAGAGTGGACTGCTTCAAGTACCTCGGTGTTCACATCACGCAGGACCTATCATGGTCCTGTCACATCAACACCGTGGTGAAAAAGGCCCGACAGCGTCTCTACCACCTCAGACGCCTGAGAGACTTCAGACTGCCCTCCAAGGTGCTCAGGAACTTTTACTCCTGCACCATAGAGAGCATCCTGACGGGAAACATCGCATCCTGGTTCGGGAACAGCACCATGCAGGACAGACGAGCCTTACAGAGGGTGGTGCGATCAGCTGAGCGCATCATCCGAACTGAGCTCCCTGACCTGCACTCTGTCTACAGCAAGCGGTGCTGGACCAAGGCCAGGAAGATCATGAAGGACCTCAGCCACCCCAGCAATGGACTGTTCTCTCTGCTGCGGTCTGGGAAGCGCTTCCGCTCCCTCAAGGCCAATACAGAGAGACTGAGAAGGAGCTTCTTCCCGCAGGCGATACGGTCTCTCAATCAAACCAACACACTGGACTAAACACCTTTGCATTTTCTTGTACACAACAGAACGGACAATTATGTCAATGCACATTGCACATATATGCACATATGCACATTTGCACACTTCGAGGACTTCTTTTCACCCCCCCCTCATCTCATTAAAATACTACCTCAAGTTTTCACAGACTATAGTCGCAATATATTACATCACATCCCACTTCTGACAAGAGCACATTTTTTTTTCATACTCCAGATTTTATGTATATATATATATTTTGTAACTTTGTTGGAATCTGTTTTATAGGTTCCTTTTGTAAAATTATTTAAGGTCACGGAGCGGTCGTATAAGCATTTCACTGCATATCGTACTGTGTATGACTGTGTATGTGACAAATAAAATTTGAATTTGAATTTGAATTGAATTTGAATTTTGAATATTGAATGGATTCCGAATATATTGATTGAAAAATATATATATTGAATGGATTCCGAATATATTGAATGAAAAAAAATATATATTGAATGAATTCTGAATATATGGATTGAAAACTGATATATTTAATGAAAAGTCTGAATATATGGAATGAAAAGTCTGAATATATTGAATGAAAAGTCTGAATATATTGAATGAAACATGACGTCATCGAAACACAGCGCCATCTTTAGGAAGGATGAGTGAGTCGGCGAGAAACTTGGTTGCTGCAATTGTGAGAAATGAAGAGATGGTGAACACATTGAGTGCGTGTCCGGCCCAAAGTGGTGGCACAAGCCGCACTCAATATCAGACTACGGATGAAGAAATATATTCGCTATTTCACCGCGGAAGACCGGTGTTATACACTAAAATGCCCCCCTGCCACAGATTGCCCCCCTTATTTAATCTCCGTCGAATATTATATTAGACCAGAAATTTCTAGGTTTATGATTTAGAAATTACAAATTAGACTAAATGGATTTGATTATAAAATAAGCATTATAAAAAAATTGCATGTAGTATAGGGAAAAAATATAAATTATTATTTTGTATATACAAGATGTATTTTTGATATTGCTTATTAATAATGAAAATCATTTCGTTAAATTTTTCATCATAAATATTTATTTAGTGCAAGCATTTTTGTATTACATGACAAATCCTGTAAAATAAATGTGCAATAAACATTATATGAGAATTTGTATTCATGGTCTCGACACCTGTCACGTGCCAAGGGTTAATTATAGTTTAATCATATTTGATAACAATAAACCTATGAATTTATGTTGTAATATAATATTTGATAGAGATTATGTAGGGGTGGGCAGGGCAACTTTTCGCTAAACTCTTCATCCTAATAATGAGTACTCATCCTTTTCTGACGACAGCTATCACTCACTTCCTTTCACTTCAGCTTCATTTCATCATATTCATCTTTCAGTTTTGTATGTTTCATTTTTCATTCATATATTCAGAATTTCATTCAATATGATTTTCAATATATTCAGAATTCATTAATATATATATTTTCAATCAATATGTTGGAATCCATTCAATATTCTCACGTTTCATTCAATATATTCAGAGTTTTCATTAAGTTCTCTCAAGAATATTTTCCTAAACATGCATAATATATATATATATATATATATATATATATATATATATATATATATATATATATATATATGTATATATATATATATATATATATATATATATATATATATATATATATATATATATATATATATACATATATATACATACATATACATATATATACATACATATACATATATATATACATATATATATATATATATATATATATATATATATATATACATATATATATATATATATATATATACATATATACATATATATATATATATATATATATATATATATATATATATATATATATATATATATATACATATATACATATATATATATATATATATATATATATATACATATATATATATATATATATATATATATACATATATATATATATATATATATATATATATATATATATATATATATATACATATATACATATATATACATATATACATATATATATATATATATACATATATATATATATATACATGATATATATACATATACATATATATATATATATATATATATATATATATATATATACATATATATATATATATATATATATATATATACATATATATATATACATATACATATATACATATACATATATATATATATATATATATATATATATATATATATACATATATATATATACATATACATATATATATATATATATATATACATATATATACATATATATATATATATATATATATATATATATATATATACATATACATATATATACAATATATATACATACACATGTACATATATATACATACACATGTACATATATATACATACACATGTACATATATATACATACACATATATATACATACACATATACATATATATACATACACATATACATACATACACATACACATATACATACATACACATATACATATATATACATACACATGTACACATATACATATATATACATACACATGTACATATATATACATACACATGTACATACATACACATATACATATACATACATACACATATACATATACATACATACACATGTACATATATATACATACACATATACATATATATACATACACATGTACATATATATACATACACATATACATATATATACATACACATATACATATATATACATACACATGTACATATATATACATACACATGTACATATATATACATACACATGTACATATATATACATACACATGTACATATATATATATACATACACATGTACATATATATATACATACACATGTACATATATATATACATATATATACACATATATATACATATATATATATATATACATATATACATATATATATACATATATGATATATACATATACATATATTATATATATAGTATATATATACATATATATACATATATATATATATATGGCATATACACACAACATATATATATACACACACACACACATGTGGACAAAATTGTTGGTACCCTTCGGAAAGAAAAACTCACAATGGTCACAGAAATAACTTTAATCTGACAAAAGTAATAATAACTAAGAATTATATGACTGTTAACCAATGAAAGTCAGACATTGCTTTTCAATCATGCTTCAACAGAATTATTTGAAAAAATGAACTCATGGAACAGGCCTGGACAAAAATGATGGTACCCCTAACTTAATAGTTTGTTGCACAACCTTTTGAGGCAATCACTGCAATTAAACGATTCCTGTAACTGTCAGTGAGACTTCTGCACCTCTCTGCGGGTATTTTGGCCCACTCCTCATGAGCAAGCTGCTCCAGTTGTTTCCGGTTTGAAGGGTGCCTTTTCCAGACAGCATGTTTCAGCTCCTTCCAAAGATGCTCAATAGGATTGAGGTCAGGGCTCATAGAAGGCCACTTTAGAACAGTCCAATGTTTTCCTCTTAGCCATTCTTGTGTGTTTTTAGCTGTGTGTTTTGGGTCATTGTCCTGTTACAAGACCCATGACCTGCGACTGAGACCCAGCTTTCTGACACTGGCCAGCACATTTCTCTCTCGAATCCCTTGATAGTCTTGAGATTTCATTGTACCCTGCACAGATTCAAGACACTCTGTGGCAGATGCAGCAAAGCAGCCCCAGAACATAACAGAGCCTCCTCCATGTTTCACAGTAGTGACAGTGTTCTTTTCTTGATATGCTTCATTTTTCCGTCTGTGAACATAGAGCTGATGTGCCTTGGCAAAAAGTTCAATTTTTGTCTCATCTGTCCATAGGACATTCTCCCAGAAGCTTTGTGGCTTGTCAACATGTAGTTTGGCATATTCCAATCTGGCTTTTTTATGATTTGTTTGCAACAATGGTGTCCTCCTTGGTCGTCTCCCATGTAGTCCACTTTGGCTCAAACAACGACGGATGGTGCGATCTGACACTGATGTTCCTTGAGCATGAAGTTCACCTTGGATCTCTTTAGAAGTCTTTCTGGGCTCTTTTGTGACCATTCGGATTATCCGTCTCTGCGGCCACGTCCAGGGAGGTTGGCTACAGTCCCATAGATCTTAAAATTTCTGAATAATATGTGCAACTGTAGTCACAGGAACATCTAGCTGCTTGGAAATGGTCTTATAGCCTTTACTTTTAACATGATTGTATATAATTTTCTTTCAAATCTCCTGAGACAACTCTTTCCTTCGCTTCCTCTGGTCCATGTTGAGTGTGGTACATACCATGTCACCAAACAACACAGTGACTACCTGGAGCCCTATATATAGGCCCACTGACTGATTACAAGATTGTAGACACCTGTGATGCTAATTAGTAGACACACCTTGAATTAACATGTCCCTTTGGTCACATTATTTTCAGTATTTTCTAGGGGTACCATCATTTTTGTCCAGGCCTGTTCCATGAGTTTATTTTTTTTTTATAATTCTGTTGAAGCATGGTTGAAAAGCAATGTCTGACTTTCATTGGTTAACATTCATAGAATTTTTATTTATTATTACTTTTGTCAGATTAAAGTTATTTATGTGACTATATATATATAGTATTTTAGAGCTTCGAATATTATATTATATTATATTATATATATATATTATGGCATGCCGTTTAGGAAAATATTAATGAGAGAACTTAATGAAAACTCTGAATATATTGAATGAAACGTGAGAATATTGAATGGATTCCGAATATATTGATTGAAAAATATATATATTGAATGAAAAGTCTGAATATATTTAATGAAAAGTCTGAATATATTGAATGAAACATGACGCCATCGAAACACAGCGCCATCTTTAGAAAGGATGAGTGAGTCGGCGAGAAACTTGGTTGCTGCAATTGTGAGTAATGAAGAGATGGTCAACACATTGATGAGTTCGTGTACGGCCCAAAGTGGTGGCACAAGCCGCACTCAGTATCAGACGACGGATGAAGAAATTTATTCGCTATTTCACCGCGGAAGACCGGTGTTACGCGCTAAAATGCTCTCCTGCCACAGATTGTCCCCCCTACATAATCTCTATTCAATATATTCAGACTTTCCATTCAATATACAGGTTTTCAATCCATATATCCAGAATTCATTCAATATATATATTTTTAAATCAATATATTCGGAATCTATTCAATATTCTCACAGTTCATTCAATATATTCAGAATCTTCATTCAATATATATAGAGTTTCAATCAATATATTCGGAATCCATTCAATATTCTCACGTTTCATTCAATATATTCAGAGTTTTCATTAAGTTCTCTCATGAATATTTTCCTAAACGGCATGCCTATATATATATATATATATTAGTTTTTATTTTGCACTGTTCCTGTTGCAGTTTTACCCTGCACGTATGGACAGTACTATACTGTATGTTCTGTTACCCTAAATGTCTGTTTTTACACTTTTTATTTATCTTGAACTGTTTCTGGAATTTCTGTGAATTGTTAAAGTGAATTTTGAGTTATTCTAAATAAACTACAAACAAAGAAATATATTTTTGTCTTCAAATAATTTTCTTGTAGCATGTTCCTAAGTCACATACCTGACTAAAAGGGGAAATTACGCAGCTTATTATGCGTGTCTTTGTCTTCTCTGGTGTGAATAACAGCATTATTAATTCACGCCTCCTCGCATAGTACAGCCTTTCTAAACAAAAAGTGTAAATGAATGTATTGTTTTCTGTAAATGAGTGAGCAGGATGACTGTCGCATCATTTTGAAATAAAACCTCTAGGCTACAAGTCTTGTACACAAATGTCATGAATGTGTTTTGTGGTCTTATTTCAGTGACTTTTTTTTTCTCCAATATACTGTACAACTTGTATGTACAAGTTACTCACATATTATTGTAGCCCAGTTTCTGTTGAATACAGTGTAATCAGATTTTACACACATATATTTATAAGTAACTAAAAAATACACAAATGTCAGGACATGTCAGAACTTCTTCAGGGCCCCAAAACACCTTCAGACTCATAAGAGCTAAACAACACGCTCTCTCTGCAGTAATCGACTCTAAGTCGTTCTGAATCGACTCTGAACCATCCGCGTTGTTCTGTTCTGTTGGCTAATGCCAACTTCTAACTAACTAGCTTCTAACACAAAGCTGAATCCCAAACCCCTCTCTAACACCTGATCAAAGGCACTAATTGGTGTATGGAACAATGGAACAAGGGATTGTACACCCTACACAGTGCGCTAGCTTTCTATTAAACGCTATTTGAGATTTAAACCTGGAACCCTGGAAATTAACTGATATATAAGAAGAAACTCTTGAGACTTACAGGACTATCCACCACCTCCAGGGTTAATTCTTCTCATCTTTTGGCTACATTGTACCAGTATGAATTACTTAATTACTTAATGGTCACTTGCTAACTGTTGAGCTCTGCCAGTCACAATCACAGTAAAAATAACTAGTTAAATAAAGAAACAAATCATAATCTGTTGATAAGAATTGGTGTTTGTGGAATTGTTGTAAAAAAGCAATATTACACCCAACATGGTGCTGTTGTACCGAATATCAGCATGGCTGTGATATATTCAGTACACGGGCTGCGTCCTTGTACCTACAGTACAACCACATCAGATTCGTGCTGATATTCAGTACAACAGCACAATCTCAAGTGCAGTTTTGCTTAGGCTTCATCAATAGAGCGGTGAAATGATGTCACAAAGAACAACCAGATATAACAAGAATAAAAGTGGCCCGAGAAGCGAGCTGGGACACCATCTAAAATTAATGAAATCGGGAAATCAAATCGCCAACAATGAAAAACAAATGAGCAGAAAATGTGCCACATTATCAAACAATAACAATCTAATCAGTTGTCATTTCAGTTAGAGTAGACAGAAAAAATGTAAATTGTTAAACTCTTGACCTTACACTGGAGAACTCATTCAATTCATGATGTCACACGGCACTTCATTATGTTTGCCTGAGTAGGGTCTGCTTAAATACTGACAGGCATTTCCTTCAATCGTTCTCCCATTCACGCCGGGAACAATATCATCCTCCAGAACTGAAGCATAATGGTCTCAATACAAATTATTTTAAAATCAGCTTCTTTTAATACACGTAGTAATGATACAGGTCAACTGAAACTCACTTAACAGCTCACAGTACTTGGATTCAACTTTGAATTTAGCAGATAATAGAAGTCCAAGCTTTTGTTAAATCACAAGCTCAAAGGCTCAGTGGCAATAACCAGTGCTGGAGGCGCTGAAAGGCACACAGCTGTGAGCAGATTATGAGATTATGGCAAGTCCAATGATGACTTTCTTGGTCGATTTATTAGGAATTGCACGTGAAAGATGTTTTTTGAAGGTGGCATGTTGTCGACTGTCAGGAGCAGATAGGAGAGCAGTGCAGGTCATCCAAAGTTTAACATAAAAACAACAAAATAAGTCAGGAATCGGGAATCTCAATGCATCTGAATATGTATGCAAAATCAAAACAAGAATAGCTAACCAAAAATGCAAGGCTTTGTATCAACTGGTAACTAAGACATTTAAAACTCTCAGCAGCCATGTTTATAGGCCACACCTTATCCTGGGAAATTATTTGCTGTATATTATATTTTTGCATATTTTTCACAAATGATTAAATGATACTGATCATCAAGTCAAATGTAATATTACACAAAGATAAACAGGGTAAATACAAAATTCAGTTTTAAAAAATTTGATTAAGGGGGAAGTCAGTCTTTCAGTTTAGGTCAGAGTTCATGATTCAATAGTAAATCCGATTGAGATAATGTGGCATGACCTTAAACAGGCTGATCATACACGAAATCCCTTCAATGTGGTTGAATTAAAACAATTTTGTAAAGAAGAGTGGGCCAAAATTCCCCCACAGCAATGTAAAAGATTCAGTGCTAGTTATCACAAATGCTTGATTGCAGCGGTTGCCGGAAATGGTAGTTATTACATTTGGAGATTAATTTTTTTCCATAGGGGCAGGCAGGTTTGGATGGCTTTTTTGCCCCTTAATAAATTAAATCATCATTTACAAACTGCATTTTGTATTTTCATTATCATTTGTTTGATGGTCTCAATCATTTAAGTGTGACAAATATGCAAAACAAATTTGAAGCATATCATGAAAGGGCAAATAATTTTGCACAGCACTGTAGTTGGGTGCCGATTCCAGCATATATATATAACCGAGCCCAAAGACACTACCACCACGATTGTTTTTTTTTTTTTTTCTGGGTTTCCCCCTAGGCTTTGGCCTTGGGCAGTTGTGTGGTGATTATTTTAATCTTAGTACAGCAAGTATGTTAACTACATTGTGTGCTATGATCCAGCACCTTGTTTATAACCATCCAGGTCAGTGAGGTTTTGGAGCTTACCTTCTCTATGCCATGAGCCTAGGATGTCTTTAACAGTGTGGACAGTTTGTTCATCAATGTTCAGGTGTGAGTCGAGGAGGAGGGTGGATTGGCTTTGGTGTGTTTACAGTAGAAGAAGCAGATCGATGGGACAGCGTGGTTGTGGCATGGCACTTACAGCTTGCTCAGTGAAGAACTTCTGAAGGTCTGAAGAAACAAAGGGCTAATTCTCTGTACCCTTTGGCCATGCACAGGTCTCTGATGGAAAGTCACACTCAACCACCCAGTTCATATACTGCTGTCAATCATTTTGATATGTTCACATTCACATTTCATACAAACTTCCATAATTCTTTTGATTTTGTAAAGTTGCAAATTGAATTGAATTGAATTGAATTGAATTGAATTATCTTCATTCAATGTTGGTCCACGATTTTTAAGGGGCCTCAGTGGCTCAGTTAAGGTGATGGTTTAAATACACATCAAAATAGCTGTATGAATTCATAAGCTCACCACCTGGTGTCCATACAGTACATGTATTGTGAATTGAAATGTGTGTGGTGAGAGTTGGAATCCTCGGCTGCCATGTATGCAGGCTGTGCGGTGTGTTAGAGGTCAGAAACTAACGCCATTACAGACATGACACGTGTGTCTATACGCAACTGATCTATTCTCTGTAAATCACTAGTGTCGAAAAGAAAACTATAGTTTCTTGGCCACCAGTTATTGATGTTCCAGAGCATATATCAAACAACAGACACTACAATTACTGATTAACTGAAAAAAGCAAAACAAAAAACAAAAACATCTTTTTATGAAACTCAGTTACTGATATAATGAACTATGCATTTTGGACATTTTTTTGGGGTGAGATCCTTGGTGATGAGTATGGTGTATCTTTTCCTAAGACTCCTTCTTGATGGAGTTTTTGCATTTAGCACAACAGTTAAGGCAATGTGCTGCCAGTGCTTAGAACAACATTTCTAAACATAAAAAAACATGGCTTGGTATTCACTGGTAACTAAGAAACAGGGGATATACTTCTTATATAGTTCTGCACAATGCCGTCAAAACCAAAATGGCGCACCTGGTGGAAAAAATGAAATGCAGTGATTCGTTACTTGTATTTTAAGGGAAAAAATGTGAAGGAAATTCCTGACGAACTGGTTGTTGTGTACGATGACAGCGCTCCAGCGTATGAACATAGTTGTAAAGTGGCACGCAGTGACTTCCTCTCACTTGAAGAACCTACAGGTACAAGATGGGGTACACCCTGGACAGGGTGCCAATCCATCACAGGGCACAGACACACACACACCACGAGCAATTTGGGAACGCCAATTAGCCTAACCTACATGTCTTTGGGCTGTGGGAGGAAACTGGAGTACCTGTAGGAAACCCACCAAGCACGGGGAGAACATGCAAACTCCATGCACACAGACCCCAAGGTAGGAAACAAAGTATTTTCATTAAGTTTATAAAAATTATAAGAAGAAATGTAAATTAATTAATTAAATATTTGGGGTATATTTACATTACATTACAATACAATAGTAAATTGTATATTTGGTTAAAATATTCAACCATTCAAAGAAAGGTCTCTAAAAGACAATGAGATGAGTCTGTTCATGTAGCGCTTTTCTCATGAATATTCACACCAGGCCAAGTCAAGTCAAGGCGCTACACAGCCAAAATGCTTTCGCTGTGACGCGAAGCCGTGCGGAAAACCACATCTCACACAGCAGTGTCAGAGATTTGCTCTCTGGGTTTATATTATGTGAAGTAACTGTGTGTGTGTGTGTGTGTGTGTGTGTGTGTATGTGTGTGTGTGTATTTGTGTGAGATTGATCCCAGGTGTTGACAATCAGTAATCAGATGAATTACAATGTGTGTGGTGAGAGTTGGAATCCTCAGCTGCCATGTATGCAGGCTGTGTTGTGTGTTAGAGGTCAGAAACTAACGCCATTACATACAATGACACGTCTGTCTATACACAACTGTCCTATTCTCTGTAAATCACTAGTTTTGTAGAGAAAGGATTGCTGGCCACCGGTTATTGATGTTCCAGAGCCTTCATAAAAACTGCTTTTAATGAAACTCAGTTACTGATATAATGCTTCAGGTGATACTCGAGAGAACTGTGCATTTTGGACAATTTTTTAAATCCTTTTTTACCTAAAGTTTACATATTGTATATCAGCTCTGAGGAATGTAAGGTATTATACCATATCTCATGTACAATATCTCACATTATACACGCTCGACATCATTTCTATACTAACTGCTCATTTCTAGCTATACTAACTCATTTAGGCATAATTTGGGCAAATATGATCATATGAATTTTATGACCACTCCTCGTATAATAAACTGATTTTAAAAGTTTTAACCATTTGTTTAAAGCTGTAATGACACAGCTTTAAAGTCATCGTTAATACATCATAAAAAATAATAATAAAAAATGCTAGAAATGTTGGCTACAGTGGATCTAGGGTTAGATCACGGATCGTGTGTGTGTGTGTGTGTGTGTGTGAAAGTGCATGGTGTCAAATGACGCACGTTCAACCCGCAGTCTGATACAAAGAGAGAGAAAATGGAACTTTAACCTTTCAAATGAGACTTTCTTTTGCTTTACACGCGTGCACACGTGTGTTATAATAAACAGTATATGCGCGCAGTACACACACACATACAAACACAAAATAAAAGATGTTTTACGCGCACATGCGTGGTCACAGTGTTATAGTAAACAATACACGTGTGCACGGATGTTGATTATACCAGTGAGAGACAAGCACTAAGACCAAGCAGGGGAGATGATTACCCACAATTCCGCAGCGCAAGAGAGAGAAAAACCGTTGGCTCAGTTGTGATCACGTGACGAGTCAAAACAAGAAGCGCATGTGTGATACATGATACTCGGTACTCGCAAACCAAGACTTGTTTATTTTCCAAGTCAAAATTTATTACAAATCTTTGCTCGTCTTGCGGAACACTCGCAAACCAAGGTTCCACATTATTTTCCTTTAACAATATAACAAGGAAGGCAACATGGTGACATATTGGTTATCGCTGCCGCCTTGCACCTCCAGGGTCGAGGATTTGATTCCCACCTCGGGGTCTGAGTGCATGGAGTTTCCTCTGGGTATAAAGTCCAAAGACATGCAGCAGTGTGTGTGAGTGAGTGTGTGATTGCGTGTGTACCCTGTGATGGATTGGCACCCTGTCCAGGGTGTACCCCACTGTCCTCTGGCATAGGCTCCAGGCCCCCTGTGACCCTGTACACCGGGTAAAGAGGTATAGGCAAAAAGTGAGTGAGTGAGTATGAGAGCATGACATGGAGTGCTGTATTCCTTGCATATAAACTGTGTTAGGAACTTTGAATTTTTTTTCAAAAAAGTATTTTTCTTTATTTGTATATTTAAGTTATAACCTCAAACTTATTAAAAGTTGTTGTTTTTTAACATAAAGTGAAGCTTGCTGCATGTGCAGAAGTGCAGGTGTAATGATGAGGTGCAGTGAGGCTGTGATTTAGCAGTGTGCTGCTGGATCATGACTCACTGCCATGCTGGAGGCCAGAAAACACATACACGCACACAAACGCGCACACACACACACACAAGAGAAGTTGCTATGAGGTTCGAAAGGTTGAAGCGCGTTGGTAGCGCTGTTGTCATGTTCTCTGGGAAAAGGAAACCTTTTGGATGGGCCACCTGGTGGGAGTGATTAGAGAGAGGAGTGATGTCGCTGATTTGATGCTGCTTGGTGTGCAGCAATGCCTTTTCACCAGGCAGAAGAACCCACAGAGCAAATGTATGTTTTCTTTTTGAATCTATACTTATACTTTATATAAAGCGACACGACATCTGCGTTAATACATCTGTGTCAATGTCAGTAATTCAACAGGCCAACTCCTGCTAGGCTTTATAACAAAAAAGGGGGGAAAGGGAGGTAATTGCATTATTGGTGCATCATTATTATTTCTGCACTCAAGACATTTCTTCAATTTTTTCCCCCAAGTCAGTTTGTACTGTACATACGAGTCTGCCCTTTAACACCTGCTTCCTCCAAGGACCAGGGACACCACACTTTTATTTACTAGTATTTTTAACTGCTGACTTACTGTGTCCCATGATTGGCTAGTGTCACCCTGATTGACAGGGTAATGAGAGCACGCCCCATCCACCCAGACAGCATGGCCAATTTTGTTTTCTTGGCTTCCACCCACAAATTTCTGTTGCAACCCGCCCCCCGTCCCCCTTAATTGTCATTCAGATGAAACTTGGCCAGTTTAGATTTCACATGATAATCACAATCACAATAATAATTTAAAATCCAAATTATTTTGGAATAATACATTATTCAGGTTAATGCCTTAAGGCTGGTAACATGGTTACAGACACTACATGTTTCAGAAAAAATACTTAATTTTGCATATTTTTTACAGTTCATACCTTCTAGAAGTGTACACTAATTTTATTATCAATACTCATTAAGAAATATGAATAATTTGCATTTTAAATGATTATTGTTTGAAGCGAGACAGTAAAACCCTGAAAAATTGTCATTTTTAGGGAACATATAAAATCATCTGTCTAAAACATCTGAAGTTAGCAACTTGAATTTTTTTTTTTTCAGGGAACCAAGATTGGCCACTTCCATGTTGCATAAACTTCAGAAATAGCTACTTTGGTAAACATCTGTATTATGTATTATATATAATCTGTAATCTGTATTATATGTATAACATAAAAAAATAAAACACTGTGTTTTGAGGACCAAAGTTTCAACTTTCCATTCTGTTAATTTCACTGTTGAGGCCATCGCACTTATTACGTTCCCATAAAAGATTAAAATGCTAAACTTAGGGAAGAGAACATGAACGTTGCCAAAGGAATGAAAACGGACCAGAATCAGCTGTATTTTAAGTACATAAACTTACTGCTAAACAAACAAAACCAGGGGAACTCATACATGGGTTGAAGGGAGCACCAAGCAACATACAGCACACAAACAGCACAAGAAGCTCAGGCAAGCAAGAGTCTCCAAGAGGACTTCAGTGGGCTGCTTTTAATCTTTTTAAAGTTTTGCCTTTTTTATTTTGGTTGGATCCTTGCCATCACATTGGTTAAATCCTGTTGATGAAGAGTAGCTCTGGGACCCTTCATAGACAGAAGTGAAAAACTGTAGAAATAGACAGAGAGAGAGAGAGAGAGAGAGAGAGAGAGAGAGAGAGATGCAAACCCCGAAACGTGTTCTCGTCAGCCCATATATCCCTCATCAGTGTTAAAGAGCTACATTCATCTGGTGCTTTAAGTCCAGCATTAGCACCAATATCTCCACTACATGTATGTATCAGCTACATTTCTCATCAATATGACGCTATAAAACAGCGAGTCCACCTAATTGGCCATAATCCTGATTTGTATGTTTTCTCATGGCCATAAAGTCACCCATGGTCTTTTTCCACCGTTTCCTCACTGAATATTCAACGCACGTCTACACTACACCATTCTAAGCCAAACTGTCTCCAACAGAGCACAGTATTCCATATACAGTACCAAGCACGCCAGAGCCATGCCATCAAATACGCCATTTACATCACTGTCATTTGCATATTCGACAAGAAGATTCCACTCCGAGCATTCATTAATCAAGAACGGGCTGCCGTCAGTCAGGACTGCCGTCAGTCAGATTGAGTTGACAGTTGACTGACAGCATGCCAAGGCGAAAGGCAGAGGTCTTAAAAAGAAAAGGGTGAACACTGCAAATATTGACTCTTTCCACAAACTTGATGTAATTGTCAATAAAAGCCTTTGAGGTTTATAAAATGCTTGTGATTATACTTCAGTATACACAGAGTAAGATCTGACACAAAGACATAAAAACATTGACATTGCGCGTCCGGGAGTTTAAGCCACTTTCAGTTTGGTTTTTAAAGCAGCTGGTGCCAAGAGGAATCATATGTTTAGGTTACATGAGGCTTAATGTCTATTTATTTCATATTTTACTTAATTTACAAGCTTTTTCTAAATTGTTCATTGTTTTTTTTTTTATATGCAAAAATATGACTATAATGTTGGAAATTGGTAATATTGGTGATCTATTTTGGATGATGGAATGGATTACCTGTATTTACATTATTTCCCATGAGACAATGAATATGAAATTTCACCTCAAGTACCTCAACTCCGGGATGCATTCAGTTCGTATCGTGAGGCACCGCTGTACTGGTCATATTTGCTGGATTTTAGCAAGAACGCTTACTTACAGTAGAATCCACTAACAGAATTTCCCCCAGATTTCTGCGCCACCACGGACACGATGCCGGATGATATGATGATCCCCAGGCAGATGTGGTTTCTACGAAGAATGTCTCTGACTTAGATTTCAATGCATACAGAATCTTTCCCTCTGGCCTGTCAGTAAACAGAATCAAAATTATTGTTATTATTATTTCTGTCATCTGAGAGTAGAACACATTTAATCCATCATATAGTTCTGTCAAACTGTCAAGATATATGTGCATGACTTCCTCCAAAAGAGCTGGAGGAAATACAATTTAAATGTCTGTGCAGGAAAGAAGAACATTATGTTCATACCTGCCCTCTGGAATAGTTTTATGGACCAAATAACTGATTTAAAAAAAGTTACCAGTTCGCTCAAACTTATTATAAAATCAGCTAAAGAAAAACACTACTTAATTCACTACAGGGCGTGTCTTTAGTCAGGTCAAATGGTTTTAATTGTGATTCCTCTGTAGTGTTCTTTAGACCAGAACGTCACTACATACAATACACAAGACTATGTAAAGTCAAAACAAAGAATATCTGAGCCAAACACAGAGGGAAAAAATTACATTCAGCAATAAATGACAAATAGACAGAGCTTGTGCTTTAAACTGTCTGATAGTTTAACACCCTGATCTGCAGTCCATTAAAATATTCACAAAATAAAATAATCCTGATAATAATAGTGAGCTTTAATTAATGACCTAATTATCAGTTAAAAATCAATACATTGTAAGTACAATTCACTGTAAATAAATTCAACAAAAAATGTTAAAAGTTCATCTCTCAGATTCACCCATAATCACATTTTAAATTTTTTAAAATCTAATTTGAATCTATACAACAACAACAACAACAAAAAAGAAAAAGAAAAAAAAGAAAGGAAAATACCTTAATCAATCAGTCTGTTAAATTAACAAGCATCTACAAATAATAATCTTTTTTCCTGATATCAGTGTTATCTGGTTTTGTCATTTACCCTTGGCTGTCCAGAAAGGTGCCTATATAAATAAAATGGATTATTATTATTATTATTTACAGAAGACTTTAAGCAGTATGCTGATGAAAATCGACAGAGCCAACTTGCGGAAGAGACACATCATTCGCCAACACGAGTTGCACGTTACAGGGACTTGGCTGGGATTTATTGCCACATCCCGCATACGGACCTGACCTCAGACGTGAGTCAGACAGACAGTCCGATCTTGACTCCAGCATACTGAGAAAACCTTCTACCGTGTAACTTTCACACGAGTGAAACACTGGAATAAGTGCATTAGTGTAGCAGGGGATTATATAGAGAAATAAAGGGAGTTTTCACTTTCATACAGGAGTATTAAAAGTCCCGGATTGACTCAAACACAATTTGCACAAGCTGAGGCCGCAAAGATGTTGTGCCTCGTTAGAAACCGAATGCTAAATGCGCTGAATGTCACAAATGAAACCACATGAGAAACGTGATTGAGTGCAGCATGACCTTCTGGATTAACACAAAGGTCAATTTCGTCTTCATTCCTCTCAGGCTGAAATGAAGTCAACAGTGAGGTGGCATTCAGCTCTAATGAGGTGCACAATATGATGTGTGATAAAGAATCCAAATATGGGTACAGAACTCGTCAGTAGTAAAGTTTATTTATTTAATTACTTATTTATTTTCAGAAGGAGCTGGAAAAATTGCATTCAGTATGTTGGACTTGGGAGTCAGAGAAAAATGTTTTTTTTTGTTTGTGTGTGCAAACAGAAAGTTTAATTGCATTACTTAATCAGTATAAGAGGCAATCACGGAGTATATCGCTTTGGTAAGTTTAAGTTTAAAGTCTTGCCCAGGGCCACACCCCTGCAGCACTTTTGCAGACCGTGATTGGTCATTTCACTCGGGACGCGCCTCGGCTTGTTTGCTGGAGATTACTGAGAAAGTTGCACCTTTTTCTTATTTTCTCGGAGTAAATTTGGTCTTTTCTGCAATTTACCTTCTTTTGGACGAATACTTTTCCGCCTGGCACTTATCTGCAGCTGGAAAAAACACCATTTGCAGTTCACAAGCTCGGACTATGGTAAAGCCTCCTTCATACATATACATGTACGTTCTGTACACAAGTCTGACTAGAAATCTCTCAGAGAGCAATTTTGGTGAGAAAATGGTCGTTTCATGACCTAGAAAAAATGTCATGTCATGGCCCAACAGATTTGAGATGAGCTTTGACGAGAACAAGGAGTTCTCGGCACATGTACGGTGAGTATATGGTGAGAACAATCTCATGGTTTTGTGAAAAGCAAGAATAAGGACCGCTTGAAGGGAGACCCACAGCCATGAGGAGAGCTCGCAACTACAGTACAAAAGCCTCACAAGTGAGGCACTAGAGGAGTCTACAAGTGCCAGGTGCATGCATATCTTTTTGATTGCCCTTCACAACCCTCTCATTTTATCCAATCTTGGGACCGGCGCTGCATTCACTAGCTGGAGTTTGGGTTTTGGTGGGAATTGAGCCACAGCTCTCAGTCACATGGAAGTGAGAAACCTACCACTGATCCCCCTCCAACGCCCGACCTACAAGAGAAATGCATCGATTCTTGGCGCAAAAGTCAATGGGAAGATTTTACATGTCCAACAATTCTGTATCTTTTTGCTGAGACTGTCGAGACTGAAGAGCAGTTTGGGGAGTTTGAGGAGAATCCTACACAAGCCCAGGAAATCTCCAGGAGTGATGCCAGTTTTCTCATCGGACTCCCGTATGCAAGAAAGGGGCATGAACAACAGTCGACTTCAGTAAAGAGGACGCCACTTTCTCCCGGGGTCAGAGAAAATGCCACTGTGGTAAAAAGTAAGAATAAACTGTAATAAGCCATAGCAAAACCTGTTTGGTCTTTTTAGGACGAATAATTCTTATGGTTTAGAGCTTATTTTTTGGAACTGGTTTTACATCTGTTAATATAAGTTTACAAAGGTCACATCATCAATGATATTTGTTTCCTTTTTGTGTGCTTTAATCATATTTTTATATACTTGTGTATATAAAAATATGATATATTGTGTGGCCATTTAAATTAGAAAAGCAAACTTAATTTGCATGACTTTTGCTATCCTATTTATTTTATTACAAATAATATTGTTTTTAAGTGTGTGTAAGTGTTTTTGACCTGTGATGGATTGGCACCCTGTGAGTCTTCTGGGATACGCACCAGACACTCCAAGACGCTGTATACAAGATAAAGCGGTACAGACGATGATTGATTATATGGTTTAGTTGTGTAGTTGACTTAAAATACAGGGTGATTCACTCGAAAGAGGCCCCAAATATTCTGTTTCACCTTGGATGTTTTCTTTCAAATCATTGCAGTCAGGAACATTATATCTCTGAAACCGCTTAAATGAATTGGTGACTCAGAGGGGTTCGCAAGAGGGACACGCTGAAGACACGCTGCTCATTACTGTAAACAGTAAAAGCAACGTGATGAGAAGTCAAGTGACTGAATTATGGGGTACGGCATTAAATGGAGTGATTGCTGTCTGGCACCTACGTTATTGGACCCCTCGTGTATTTGAAGCTACAGTACTGTACATATACTGAGACGCTCATTGTTTTGTACAGATTGCTTTGTACTAGCGAGAGTTATTAGAGAATATCCAGGGCCTTTTTCAGGTGAATCACCCTGTTTTAATTTCTTACCATTAGTGTAAAAGTTGGTTCTACTCGATTACTTAATTGTTAAATTGTTTCAGTACAATCAGGTTTCCTGGCGTTACAGTGTGGGAATATTGTACATGCTTAAAGCCATGCTGGTATATTGCAGGAAGGATATATTGAAGCTGAATATTACAACCATGCTTCAACAGAATTATTTTTAAAAAAATGAACTCATGGAACAGGCCTGGACAAAAATGATGGTACCCCTAACTTAATAGTTTGTTGCACAACCTTTTGAGGCAATCACTGCAATCAAATGATTCCTGTAACTGTCAAAGAGACTTCTGCACCTCTCTGCAGGTATTTTGGCCCACTCCTCATGATCAAGCTGCTCCAGTTGTTTCCGGTTTGAAGGGTGCCTTTTCCAGACAGCATGTTTCAGCTCCTTCCAAAGATGCTCAATAGGATTGAGGTCAGGGCTCATAGAAGGCCACTTTAGAATAGTCCAATGTTTTCCTCTTAGCCATTCTTGGGTGTTTTTAGCTGTGTGTTTTGAGTCATTGTCCTGTTGCAAGACCCATGACCTGCGACTGAGACCCAGCTTTCTGACACTGGCCAGCACATTTCTCTCTAGAATCCCTTGATAGTCTTGAGATTTCATTGTACCCTGCACAGATTCAAGACACCCTGTGCCAGATGCAGCAAAGCAGCCCCAGAACATAACAGAGCCTCCTCCATGTTTCACAGTAGGGACAGTGTTCTTTTCTTCATATGCTTCATTTTTCCGTCTGTGAACATAGAGCTGATGTGTCTTGGCAAAAAGTTCCATTTTTGTCTCATCTGTTCATAGGACATTCTCCCAGAAGTCAACATGTAGTTTGGCATATTCCAGTCTGGCTTTTTTATGATTTGTTTTCAACAATGGTGTCCTCCTTGGTTGTCTCCCATGTAGTCCACTTTGGCTCAAAGAACGACGGATGGTGCGATCTGACACTGATGTTCCTTGAGCATGAAGTTGACCTTGGATCTCTTTAGAAGTCTTTCTGGGCTCTTTTGTTACCATTGGGATTATCTGTCTCTTTGATTTGTCATGAATTTTCCTCGTGCGGCTACGTCCAGGGAGGTTGGCTACAGTCCCATGGATCTTAAATTTCTGAATAATATGTGCAACTGTAGTCACAGGAACATCTAGCTGCTTGGAAATGGTCTTATAACCTTTACCTTTAACATGCTTGTCTATAATTTTCTTTCGAATCTCCTGAGACAACTCTTTCCTTCACTTCCTCTGGTCCATGTTGAGTGTGGTACATACCATGTCACCAAACAACACAGTGACTACCTGGAGCCCTATATATAGGCCCACTGACTGATTACAAGATTGTAGACACCTGTGATGCTAATTAGTGGACACACCTTGAATTAACATGTCCCTTTGGTCACGTTATTTTCAGTATTTTCTAGGGGTACCATCATTTTTGTCCAGGCCTGTTCCATGAGTTTATGTTTTTAAATAATTCTGTTGAAGCATGATTGAAAAGCAATGTCTGACTTTCATTGGTTAACATTCATAGAATTTTTTTTAATTATTACTTTTGTCAGATTAAAGTTATTTATGTGACCATTGTGAGTTTTTCTTTCAATGACCGAAGGGTACCAACAATTTTGTCCACGTGTGTAACAGCATGGGGCGAACTTCAAGTTGACGATAGCATTTTGCTGTCATTCCTTGACCAGTTGCCATGATACCCTGTTAATTTCATAGACCATGGAGGCCGTTGAGTTTCCTGTGCTCTTTTCTTGTGGTGCATTCATATACCGCTTTAGTAATCATCAAAAGGATCAAAATATATTCATATTTACGGTGGCCCAGAAGGGCAAATCATCTTTCCTGTATATGCGTATGTTTTTTCCCTTGTAAATGTATGCTTTTTCCAGTATATGTGTGTTTTTTCCCCTTGTAAATGCTTTTTCCCTCAAAAATGTGTGCTTTTCCACTTGTAAATGTACAGTATTATTTTTCCTTTGTAAATTTTGTATTTTTCCCATGTAAATGTATTATTTTTAACTTGTAAAAGTATGCTTTTTCCCTTAAAAATGTGTGCTTTTTCCCGTCTATGATTTTTCCCGTTTGTGCGCAATTACTTTTTCCCGTGTGAGAACTCTCTTTCTCCTGTTTTTTGCAAGTAAAAGGTAAAGCTAATGCGCAAAGGATTATGGGACTGAGGTCAAAATGCAACTGAGCACAGAACCGTGCCGGTGTTCTATCAATTCATCCTACTCATCATTATTTCCTACCCAGGTTTCTGCTCATTAAAAATACGTCACGCTTAAATTCATTCATGTGCGAATTTACTTAGGTATTTCATAGTTTTGTGCTTTTAATTGACATGTTATTTGATTTACATGCGTATATTTAACAGTTGCCCTGTGAATTGTAGGGTAGGAGTGA
Organism: Clarias magur; assembly: GCA_013621035.1. Lineage (NCBI taxonomy): Eukaryota > Metazoa > Chordata > Actinopteri > Siluriformes > Clariidae > Clarias > Clarias magur. Next base: position 1,194,495 of record QNUK01000181.1, on the reverse strand, counting down.
TTCTTTTTTTTATCGTTTGTACCCATGTTAAAACTATAGTACTTACATTCTGATAAAGTACTGTCATGTGTCAGAATCTGCTGCCCATCTTAAAACTGAGTATTGCATTTTTTTGCAGACTTATGTCCATTTGGATAATGTTGGACAGACCGGTATAACTATATGTTTTTTCAACCGGTAGGAAATTCTGACAAGTAGGAAAAATTGATACCAGGATATCAGCTCCAGGACTTATCATGATGGAATATACAGTGAATTATAGCGTGATAACTTTATAATTCTCACTAAATTTACAACTGGACACACTTACCAGGTAATGTTTAATATTTATAATTAATCGGATGTTACTGTTTTAGGCACTAATGATAACTTTGTAGCAGTGCTAATGCTATTGGAGTGTTTGCCGAGTGTAAATGTCAGTGATTAAAAGGAATAGCGTCTCATTTAGACCATTAAACACTGATGTAAACCATCCAGATGCTCCTGTAATATACATCCACATATGGAGTTATAAGCAAGCTAATATCACAATGCTAACCGTTAGCGCTAGCATAAGGAAACTAGCTTGTTCATTAATGTATATTAATATAATAGTATATTTGGATCCTGTAAAATACCTGTCCAAATATGGATCTATAAGCTGGTTAATATCATTATGCTAGCGCTAGCTTACTGAAAGAGCTAAGATAATGACCCCAAGACATTGCAACATTGCAAATGCAACCTCAAAACAACACAATATCAACCTTAATGCATTTAATGTCCGTCCCATGTATCCTTTAATTTCATAACAGAGTTATGAAAAATCCTGATCCGAGGATCGTACAGGCACGACATTTCCACACAAAGCATGTCTCTTAGGCATAAAGCACTTACACATCTCTTGAGTATTTCTGAAATATTACATTAAAGTGCATCATGTCCCCCAAACACAGCACAAGCAGCGTTAGTGACAGCAAAGGAAAGGTAAAGGAAGGAGTGTGATCAATTTGGGAGTGAAAAAAAATGTTATACAAGTACACAAAGGTTGAAACCCAGTAGATGATATCACTCAGGATTAAGACGCCTCATGCCGTACTCGTGCACTGCATCCCATGTACTGTAGTACAGAACCGTAACATCCAAACAGCAGAACGTCAGCTTTCACAGAACAAATCTCTACCATTAGGCCAGGATTATTTTCCCACATTTTTCTGCTTCCTGATTTAATGTTGCTAAATTGTAGCTGTTTTTATTTATTTTTTTTACTTGGAGTGTATCACTTGTTGTTTGAGAGGCGTAGCATTCACGTGCATTTACAAGCATCAGGAGCAGCTTCCCCGGTGAAGAAGCAGTAAGCACTCAGCACTCTTACACTCATCGCGCTTAGTGCATCGGATTAAGAAAAGGGAAAAAAGCCTAACATCTGCAATGTGAGCGTTTCAAGCATGCGTTTCAGTCGAGAGATAAAAATAAATGCTATTAGTATATACAGTATTGCCTTGAAGTCGTACTTGCAGCATTGTCATTTGTTCAATGTTATTCCATCTTTAGGAACAGCATATGGAATTATTTCAAGGTCTCTAATGTCGCCACAACAATAAATAGGGTTTTGTTGTTATACACGTCCCTGTGAATGGGTCGTTACTATAGAAACAAGTACTATGTTTTTTACAACGCACTCTATTAGAACTAGTGCATTAATACAAACCTGTATTTTTAAGCTGCTGTTAAAGCTCCTAAATGTAACCAATCAGAATCCAAAACTTAACCAATCTGTCACTTAAAACATGATTGAAAAGCTTTGAGCTCATGGTCATATCATGGATACTGGAGAACTTTTCCCGCTGTGCCATTGACAGCAGTGACCGCACTGCTCAGGACCGCAAAGTCCAACGATTCATTGGCACCAGCTACTCACCTTGGAGGACATTTACTGTATAAGAAATGCTGCCTGTAAAAGATGGGAGGCATTATCAAAGGATACCTTTCTCCACAATCATGGACTATTCACTCTTCTTGCATCAGACAGATGTTACAGGTGCCTCAGAGCCCGCACCAACAGACAGAATTTTTTTTTTTCCTACATCACCGTACTCTCACTTTCTGTCTATATTGCACTGCTTTGTCCACTTCGTCCACCGATGGACACATTTTTGAGCATGTTATCTTCCAGACACATGTATCTACTGCACAATGATCACACACTATTACTTTACTCTCATCTATACATGTAATGATAATTACATATAATAAAACTGTAAAGTAAACTGTAAAATTTGAAATTATTTAGGGGGGGCGTAAGATTGTGTAATAGAATCATTAAGATTCAAGGTTTTTGGAATGTTTGTCTGTATGTTTGTGCACGCATCACATAAAAACTACTGAATGAATTTTAATGGAGGTCACAGGTTTATTAGACCGAGCTTGAGGCTCACATGTAGGCTTTGTTTCATTGCACTCGGCCCACAGGAAGAGAAGATATGCTACTTTGCAATTTAAATGGAAAACACCCTTACATAATTAAAAAAAAATCAACCTTGAGTTCATCTCAAAATTCAACAGATGGTGCTGTACAATTTTAAATATGCACTTATGAGTGTGCGATTGCATGTTGATAATCTTCTGGTTAGATACTAACTGCATTTTATTGGCTCTTTGCAGGTATTTTGCACAATGACAATAAAAAAAGCTGAATCTGATCTACTCATGGCAATATAAAATCGTACAGCTTCAAGTTCATAACGATGTACAAATTTGTTTTTCTTTTCATGGCCTGAGATATACAGGAAGTACATGAAGTTTAAATGAAGCAGTTCACGTCGTGACTTTCAGTGGTGAAAGTTTACCATAAGGCAACTTGATTGGTCTGAAACTTTTTACAGTGTTGCTGTAATGAAAACCTGAGAGCAAGTGAACAAGAGGTCTAAATGGTTCCTGTGTGCGCGGTACTAATTAAGGCATGAGCACACACTCTCCATAAAGAACGTGATGCCTCCAGAGCCGGCGATTTTAGAGTTATAATTAGGACGCTAGGGGCCGGAATTTCCATCAGCAACACTGTCAGTCAATACGTGTCTGATGGGAGCTGAGGGCAGATCTCAGTGTTCGACATTAAAATATTCTCAGCATACTCTCCACTCGATTTGGTTCTCAGCAGGGTAGTGTCGAGGGCATGTGCAGCTGACGGCTATGTTAAAGGCAGAAATGAACGCACCACGACTGCTTACTTGTAACGGAGCGACTGCTGTTGTAGGGGAGGCTGATATGGTCGACTTCAGCAGCAGCGCTCGACTTGGATCCTGTAATTGTATCCCGCAAGTACAGAAAATCCGCTTTTGGTTTTCCTGGCAGGGGTCAGAGAACAACAATCCAAACTGATCTGAAACCATCACAGAGAACCCAGGCGACACTGATGTGTGAGGATACAAGGATCAGAGAGACGGTAAACAGTAAAGAAATAAAGGTATACAGAATATATGAATATACTACATACAAATTGTAATATTTAATTACATATAAATATGTATAAACATACAACGTAATTGAAGGGTGAAATCAGGACAGGTGCACACATTACATAACAAACATTATTAATAGAACCCTTATAATTAATATAAGGGTTAGTTCTAAATCATCCGGACTCGCTCCTGTCTACCTGTGTTCACTGGTAACTACGATGTACCAAAAAATGCTTGTGATTTGAACATAAGAAGAGCTTCATGCAGTGACTCGTTTGTTGTGTGCCATTACTTATCAAAGAATGTTTGAATATCTGCAAAAACATATTGGACTGATACTCTAAGGAAGGTAAAAGTTTCTAAAAGGGAACGAGACACGGATTCATCACTATGAGTCTGAGAGTAAACAGTAGTGTATGGGATGGAAATTAAAATTCATCAGCTGGAAAATTCACCAACGCTTACACTTTTCTGGGATTCTCAAGGTCCCAAAGTATTGGAACATCATCAGGAAAAAGGTTCAACAATCAACAGGGCTCGTTACAGTGAGACGCTTATTGAAGAGTTAAAGACTAAACTTGGGATTAAACACAGTGGACCGCTATCCGAGGGTGTCATGATCTCACAGGACGATGCACACTTCTGCCCACACTGTCGACACTCTGAGGTGTTAAGGCATATCCTCCCTATAGTCCTGATCTCACTCCATCAGACTTTCACCTTTTCGGTCCCCTGGACGCAGAACTACGAGGAAGATTAAATTCTGATGAAGAAGTGAAGACAGCAGTGCATTCTTGGGTCGCAGCTCAGCAAAACATTTTTAATGAGGGAATACGGAAGCTTGTTGACTTGCTTATTTAAAAGCAAGAAGATTATATTGAAAACGTATATATTTCCACAGCCAGTGTGCGGATCATTTTTGACTCACCCTGGTATATAAACCAAATTATATGTTTTTTCGACTCCATGGTTCAATTGCTTTTTCTCTGGAAAAAACTAATTTACACTTTCTGCTTTCTTTACATATAATCATCTCAGCTTTGGATTCCCAGTGCGTTAATCCGAGCTTGTTATGAGGCTGGGGTCAAAGTGCAGGGTCAGAGTGCAGTTGAGGGTCTTGCTTAAGGGCTCAACAGAAGCATCATGGTGAAGTTGGGGCTCAAGGCACTGACCTTCCAATTTATAACTCAGAACCTTAACACACACTGAGCTACCGTTGCCTGAAATGAGTATGGCTAAGAATGCCTAGAGTGTGATACTGTATACATGCACACTTCCAGTCAAAAGTTTTAACTCCGTGGTCGTTCCTGGTGATTATTTCTTTCTACACTGTAAATCAATACTGAAGGCATTTATCCAAAATAATCCTCAATAAACTCCTCTGAACAGTTAATATTGAGATGTATCTGCTACTTCTGCTCTGTAAAGCTTCATAACGGCTCTAATCTGAGGTGCTGCTTGTTAATTGGTGATTTTTGAGGCTGGTGACTCTAAATGAACTTCTCCTCTGTAGCAGTAAGTTTTGGTCTTGCTTTCCTGGGAAGGTCTTCATGAGAGACAGTTTCATCATGGAGCCTGACAATGATGGGTTTCGCAAATGCACTTTTTGGCAATGACAATTAGCCAAAACATGGTATTGAAGCCAAAACCTTGGTGAAAAAGTGAGTTTTCATATTTCCACCATTTTTCATAATACTTAGTGCTTCTTATCTATCGATCTGTGATTCATTTTTTGTAAATATTCTTCCGTTATATTTTTTATCAGATGAAAAGAAAAACATTTGCTAAATACAATTCCATGCCCTTTTATGTTTTACGTTTTAGTGTCCATAACCTTTAAAAAAAAAATTATTATTAAAATTGTTCAGTGATCTTAATTGTCATTCAGATGAAACTTGGTTAATTTGGATTTCACATGAAAAGACAAAATTGTTAAGATATTGCAACATGAATTTGACTAGGGTACGGACACTACAGATTTTTCAGCGTCTTAAGCTTTTACCAAAAATATCTCTCATGCAAAGCACTGAAGTAGGAATTTGAATGGTATATGTGTTAAAAATAATTAACAAGCAATTTTAACCAAATAAACTATAGTTTTCATAACATACTGTAAGGTGTGTGTCTACAGTAATTTGAAGCATTTTAAAAATATATACATAATTTGGGGGAAAATCCTTGATTTTGCACAGGATGCTTTAATTTAAGCAACAAGGTCATATGCTTCTAGAAGCTTACCCCAATCTTAGTATCAATGCAAAGAAATGTGAATAATTTGCATGTCAAATTATTATTTTTTTTAAGCGAGACAGTATGATGACAAACACTGAAAATTATTATTTTTGGTGGCTCATATAAAATAATCTCTCAAAAATGGCTGAAGTTAGCAACTTGAATTTTTTTGGGAAAACAAGATTGGTACGTAACTTCCATGTTGCATAAACTTTAGAAGTACTGTAGCTTCTTTGGCCACATACATTTTCTGTATTTTATGTATAACATAAAAAAAAAATCTGCACCAACACCAGTGTTTTAGCCGAGAACTGTCCCAGAACTGTTGTTTTTGTTGTTACATAATTACATAATGTGTTCTTTTAAATTTTATTTGCATATCACTTTTAACAATTCTAATAACTTATTTCATAGTTTTGAAAAAATCCACTATTGATCTAAACAATCTTGTATCCAAACCTTTGACTGGTACGCTATACATGAATATACACAAACATTCATTAGTAATTATACTAATAAGTATAAGAAAAAATGTAGTACATCTGGTTATCCATGGAATCCAGGAGACAAAACACACACACACACACACACACACACACACACACACACACACACACACACACACGCACCCACACGCACACACACACACACGCACACACACGCACACGCACACACACTGGTCAACGTTCGCATGAAACATTAAAATTTTGGGTTCCAGGACGCAACCAGAAGCAGACAGACTGGTCCCAGAAATCACTGATTTTCTGTAGAGCTCAGATTTCACCAAGAGTGGCACAGGAAACTCAAAGTCAACCTCTATTCAAGCAGAAAGGGCTGCCAGATTTAGTCTGTGAGGTCACAACCCATCATCAATAGCCTGTCAAACAGCCCAGGTCAGAGGTGGCGGTGCAGTGGTGTGGGGAATGTCCTCCTGGCACATACCCAGTCCACCCACATACCACATGCACGTCCTGATGAGAGCCACAGTCTGTGTGTCTGACCGTCCTGGCCAATTCCAGCCATGCCTCTCGGTACAGGTTCTCCCAGACTGGTTCTACTTGAATAAAAATGCATAGAGTGTTTCACAGTGATGGAGTCCATGCCACGAAGAAATGAGTTTTTTATTAATATTTAATTTTCCTGCTGGTCAGTGTGAGCAAAGAAAAATACAGGAATCAGAATTTCTGACACACACACACAAAACCACACAAAATCGGATTCGGCAAATTTCTCTATAAGCTCATTACGGAGGAAAAATGCTGCTATTTAAGTGAAGAAACAAAGAGCGAATGCCGTCTGAGGTAGCGCTTTGAGTGCTATGCATGACAGGTTTAAAGCTAAAGCACTTTAGCCTTTTTCAACTGCTAGGTCACACTTCAGTTAATTTCAGGACGCACTTAAAATGTACTTTTCAGGTCATTTCAGGTGATAAGAATCAGAAAGTACATGAGGGAATAACAGGATTTTTTTCAAACACAAATGGTGCAGAGGAGAAAAATCCAGATGACGAAAAAAGAGCATTCAAATATTGACGACATAACAGACGAGACGTTAGAAACAAGCACAGTGGGTGTGTTTTATTTGCACCAACATGCTGCATGAAATAATGCTTCATAAACTTATTCAACACCTGATGATATTCAACACCCTTCAGCCTTCATTTGCATTAATTAGTGCTTTTAATTCAAAGTGAATGAACAACCTCCTAGAGCTGAGTGGTTATCATGGGAGTGGGTGTGTAACGGGTCGCGACGGCGTAAAAGTTTCTGTTCCCAGCCCTGTGTTTGGTGAAGTCTGTGTTCTGCGAGTGTCTGTCAATCTCATCATGGTTTTATTATCATAATTACTGTTATCATTATTAGAATTTTTCCAACACTCAAAACATCCGATTCGACTCACGGGGTACTTATGAATGCAGACGCTGCAGGTGTGTTAAAGAGGAGGGGAGGAAAACACGGGTTCATCAGGCTTCTAAACAAACAGTGCTGAATGCAAAATGCTGTTTGATTACACCATAACTAGTTTGGTCATGGTCTCGGGATTTATTATAGCCTATTTTTAGTCCTGTGACTGTCACTAGAAGTAGGCAGTCTTTACTCTTGTGTGACTGGGCGTGAGCGGTTTATATCCTTATGTGACTGCGAGTGAGCGGTTTTTACACTTACTGTACAGGTCAGAGACTGGGAGAGGGTGGATTTTACTCTTATGTGACTGGGAGTGGGTGGTTTTTAATGTCATGTATCTGGGAGTGTGTGGTTTTTAACCTTATTGTACAGTATGTGACTGGTAATGGGCATGTGACTGGGGGTGGGTGGTTTCTACCCTTATGTGATTGGAAGAAGGTGATTGTTAACTCTCATGTGACTGGGAGTGGGCTGTTTTTACCCTTTTGTGACTGGGAGTGAGCATGGGGTACTGTAGATGGGCAGTTTTTACTCTTATGTGACTGGGACTGGGCACTTGACTGGGAGTGGGCGGTTTTTACTTTCATGTGCCTGGGAGTGGTCATTTTTTTTACTCTTATATGCCTGGGAATAGGCGGAGTAGGCGGTTTTTACTCTCATGTAACATGGAGGGTTTGGATGGTTAAGTGCCGAGAAATTAGAAAACATTTAAATTTCATTTTGCATTCCAGCTCTATTTGTTCACCCCCATTTTGTTGATCTGAGTTAATATTGGAGTTTTCCTCCAGTTGTGAGATATTTTTTTAATTAATATTTTCCTTTCTTCATCGGATTTTATTCTATTTGTATTAGCCTTCAGAAACTAACAAAACAAAACGTATTTCTGACTGATTATGGCTGGTAAACACCATCTGGGTCAAGCTTCCAATCCCATCTTCCCTCACTGATCTCACTCAACATTGCTAAATATATTGGCACCCATCATGAATTCTTGAGTTTACATTTGGATTTCTTGTTAAGATTTTCAGCTGTGCTGTTTATGCACAATTAGTACAGATCTACCATAGTTTATAAGGAAAATGTTGTATTTTGACATGTCAGAATACATTGTGGTGGCTATCATATTACCTGTAATTCCTTCACTGAGAAGCACCAGATGGGTAAAACTGGGAACTATGTGGTTAACATTTAGCATTTTATGTCAACTTCAATGACAAAGGGCACATCACTATTCCTCCCCAATCTGTCATCCAAAGCTTTTTTTCAATCTGTTGATTTTACTCTGACCTCTAACATTGAGTTAAATACTTCGTTGAAGTCAGCCAATTGATTAAAGTAGCTGTGACAACAGTATATTAAAGTGTTTGATGTTCACTTTAGTGACGTGCACATCCGACCAACGGCCAGTAATTGTGCTCCATACAAAACACAATGTACACAAAATGAGCACAACACAATGTACAGCAGGGCAGTGATCATTCTGATGAGCGTCAGCAGCATAGCGCCAGTAATTTGTCAAAAAAAATTGCTACGTTTGATTAACTTTTTGGATTAATAATTAACCACATGTTTTGGCATATAGAGGAAACAGACTGTAAAAACACACATTATGACTAGAATGCCTCTGAAGCCCTGAAATGTTTTTCGTCACAGTCATACTGTAAGCTACAATTTACTCTGGGAGACACCTGGGCTGAGTGGCCTTCACTTTCTGACATTTTAATCCATTAAAATTATAGAACAGCTCACACCTTATGTCACGAGCTATCGGAGGGTAAGCACAGAAGCCTTAGCAGTTAGCCCGTGTAGCGTGGATGGTAAACCCAAACGCGGAAGCAACGCGAGTAGGCAGGATAACCACGCAATTTATCTAAGAACTCTCTTACACAAAGAGCTAGGATCTACACAAATAAATCCGCGTTCTAGCAACACACACTCAATCAAAGAAGCAACCCAAATAGGTGAGTACTCACAGAATAATCGGCGAAGCGTCAGACAAGGCATGGGCGAACTCAATGACTGAGCAATGTGAAGCGCCATTTTGTTTCCTTTTATGCTTCCTGAAAACCCGACCGTATTACTTCCGGGTCCTAGTGCCGGTCGTGTTACGAGTGTGCATGACAGTACCCCCCTGTCCAGGACCGACTCTCGACGGTCCTGGGGTGGAGGATACCCGACGACGGTAGTCCCGGATGAGTTCGGGGTCTAGGACGAACCGAGCCGGAATCCAAGATCGCTCCTCGGGACCGTAACCTTCCCAATCTACCAGGTACTGGAGCCCTCTGCCCCGAGGACGTGAGTCAAGGATCCGGCGAACGGTGTAGGCGGGACCACCCTCAATGATACGGGGAGGAGGAGCAGGGTGGGTGGGGGGAACCATTGGTGAGGTGATGAATGGTTTGAGCTGGGAGGTGTGAAATACCGGATGGATCCGGAGCGCCGCAGGCAGCTGGAGCCGGTAGGTGACAGGATTGATACGGAGGGTGATGCGGTATGGACCGATGAACCTGGGTGATAGCTTTTTGGATTCCGTGTGAAGGTGAAGGTTTCTGGTTGAAAGCCATACTTTGTCACCTACATTGTACAATCGTCCCGGCGGGTGTCGACGGCGATGTTGAGTGGCATAGCGGTTGTTGGCCTGTTGGATGGCGGCGTTTGCTTGGTTCCACAGCCGTCGACACCGGCGAACCAACTGTTGGGCTGACGGCACCTCAACCTCCAGTTCCTGATGATCGAACATCGAAGGTTGGAAACCATGGCATACCTCAAATGGACTGAGATTGGTGGCTGAAGAGACATGGAGATTGTGAGATAACTCAGCCCATAGGAGGTAGCGGGCCCAGGAGCGCTGGCGATCGGCAACAAAGCATCTCAGGTAGCGCTCCAGTTGTTGGTTGGTCCGCTCCGTCTGACCGTTAGTCTGGGGATGATAACCAGAGGATAGACTACAGGTGGAATTGATCAGACGGCAGAAGGCCTTCCAGAACCGGGCGGTGAACTGGGGCCCCCTGTCCGAGACGATGTCTTTTGGGAACCCATGCAGTCGGACTACGTGTTCTAAAATCAGCTCTGCTGTTTTTTTGGCTGACGGGAGTCCGGTGAGGGCCACCAGGTGCACGGCTTTGGAGAACCGGTCGACGATGGTTAAGATGGTGTTTTTCTCTTCGGAGGCCGGCAGGCCCGTGATGAAGTCGACGGCAATGTGCGTCCAGGGCCGATGGGGAACGGGGAGTGGTTGGAGTTCCCCCGGTGTCGGTTGGTTGGTATTCTTGGACCTGGCGCACACTGGGCATGCCTGGACGTACTCTTTGACGTCACTCGCCATAGATGGCCACCAGAAGGCACGTCTGATGAATTGGAGGGTGCGGTTGGCGCCGGGGTGTCCGGATAATGGCGAGGAATGACCCCATCGCAACACCTCGGTCCTTACAGTGTTCGGCACGTAGAGTCGTCCAGGCGGCACACCTGCCGGTGCGGTCTCCATCGCCTGTGCACGGCGAACCCTCGTTTCCAGTTCCCAGTGAAGTGGTGCAATGATCTTGGTGGGTGTGATGACAGGCGCGGGGTCCGCCCGGGGAACGTCCTCTTCGTGTTGTCGGGAGAGGGCGTCAGCTTTGGTGTTCTTGGACCCCGGGCGGTAGGATAGGTGGAAGTTGTAATGTTCGAAAAATAGTGCCCACCGCGCCTGTCTCGGGTTGAGCTGTTTTAAGTTGCGGATGGTGATCAGGTTCTGATGGTCGGTCCAGACGATGAACGGCTCTCTGGCGCCCTGGAGCCAGTGTCGCCATTCTTCCAAAGCCCACTTTATGGCCAGCAGCTCGCGGTCCCCTACCCCGTATCGCTGCTGAGTGGGGTCAAATTTTTTGGAAAAGAAACTACAGGGATGTAGCTTCTGGTCTGGACCTCGTTGAGAGAGAACAGCCCCGGCGCCCACATCCGAAGCGTCCACCTCCACAACGAATGGTTTACTTGCGTCTGGGTGCAGTAGAATTGGGGCATTGGTGAACCGGTGGCATAGGTCATGAAAGGCGGTGATGGCGGCAGGGTTGAGGCTGAAGTGATGAGAAGAGGGTCGAGTCAGAGCGGTTAAAGGGGCGGCAACCGTACTGTAGTCCCGGATAAAGCGACGATAGAAGTTCGCAAACCCGAGAAACCGTTGAAGTTGCTTGAGGGTCTTGGGTAGGGGCCAGTGACGCACAACTTCCAGTTTCTGCGGGTCCATGGCCACACCCTGGGGCGAGATGACAAAACCCAGGAACGTGGTGGAGCGCTCGTGAAAGGCGCATTTTTCCAACTTACAGTACAGTTGGTGGGCGAGTAATCTCTTAAGGACCGCTCTGACATGCTGGGTGTGTTCCTCGGCGGTGCGTGAATAAATAAGTATATCGTCTAGGTAAACAAACACCCACCGCCCTAGCATGTCCCTAAGGACATCATTGATGAACTGTTGGAAGGCGGCGGGTGCGTTGCAGAGTCCGAATGGGATGACCAAGCTCTCGTAGTGTCCAGTAGGGGTGATGAAAGCCGTCTTCCACTCATCGCCCTCTCTGATGCGAACCAAGTTGTAGGCGCTCCGGAGGTCCAACTTTGTGAAAATGGTGGCACCAGAGAGGGCGTCCAGGGCTGAGTTGGTAAGAGGCAAAGGGTGTCTGTTCTTAATGGTGATGTTATTAAGCCCCCGATAATCGACACAGGGACGTAAGTCGCCCCCTTTCTTCTTCACAAAGAAGAACCCCGCGGCGGCAGGCGAGGAGGAGGGCCGGATGGTGCCGTGGCGAAGGGCGTCAGAAACATATCTCTCCATCGCCTGCGTCTCATCGGCGGAGAGGGAGTAAAGATGGCCGTGGGGGGGGGACCGAGCCCGGCTGAAGTTCAATTGTCAGGTCATAGGGGCGATGAGGAGGAAGGTGTGTGGCTCGTCTCTTGCAGAATACTTCAGCCAGGTCTCGGTAGATGACGGGGATGGCATTGGTGTCGACATCGGGTGCCTCGGACTCCCTAGAACACGTCCCAGCCGGGCCCCGCAGGCAGAGTTCGGTGCAGGTCGGCCCCCACTGCAGGATCCGGTTCTGCGTCCAGGAGATGAGGGGGTCATGTTGGAGCAGCCAGGGGTGTCCGAGGATGATGGGTGGCGATGAAATGGAGGTGAGGTGGAACTGGATCCGTTCGTGATGTTGGCCGATGGAAAGTGTGAGCGGCTGAGTCTGAGTAGTGATGGGGCTGGAGGAAAGGGGCCGACCGTCGACGGATGTGATACGAACGGGCTGGGATAACGCCTCAAGTTCCACTCCTAGTTCTTTGGCAAACGAAGAGTCAATAAAGTTACCTGCGGCACCGGAATCGATGAACGCAGTACTTCCGACTCGTTTGTGGCCAAACCAGAGGTGTACTTGGACCGTGAGACGGGAATTATTGGGTGTCGTGACCGAGAGGTGGAGGGGGCCCGGTGAACTGCCCCGTTTGCTCACCGGGCCTGAGCGTTTCCCGGGCGAAGTGGACAGAGGGCCCTGTGGTGCGCCGCTGACCCACAGTAGGCGCAAAGCCCTTTTCTGAAGCGTCGTTCCCGTTCTGCAGCGGTCAAGGAGGCGCGTCCTAGTTGCATGGGTTCCCCAGCTCCGGTGTTAACCACGGCGGGAGGTGGAGGTCCGACCGGTGCCATGGCGGTGGTGGTGAAAGAGGGACGCATCTCAGGAACCGGGGCGTGAGGGTATGAAGGTGATGTAGTGGGTGGCAGGGTCCGGGGGGCTGGACTCGGACGAGAGAACAGGCGCTGGTCAATGCGAAGGGCGAGCTGAATCAGTCCTTCCAGCGTGGCGGGAATCTCTCGCCCGGCGAGTTCATCTTTAATCCGTGAGGCCAGTCCCTCGTAGTAGGCCGTCCGGAGGGCGGCGTCTCCCCAGGTGGTCTGCACGGCTAGAGTACGAAAGTCCGCTGTGTAGCGACTCACGGACGACCCTCCCTGCCGCAGATGATATAATTTGGTGTCGGTCTCCACCTCAGCAGCAGGATGTTCAAATGTTAGTTTCAGTTGATGGGTGAACTCTCCGTATGAGTAGGCCGTGTCTGAATCTGATCTGAGGACCGCCGTGGCCCACTCAGCTGCCTGCCCGGATAGCAACGAAACGAGAAGCGCAACACGCAGTCGGTCTGTGGAGTATTTGGTGGAATTAAACTCAAACACAAGATCCAATGCGGTTAGAAAGACACTGCACTTCCCATCTGTACCATCCCACTTATCCGGTAGAGCTATGAAAACATCAGAAGGGGGGTGGGGTGGCGGTGCCGCAGCCACTGCGATGGGCGTGGCAACAACCGAGTGAGCAGCCGCCCCACGGAGGGTCGCGTTCTCCTGCCGTAGCTCCGCCACCTCGCGGCGCAAAGCCGCGACGTCTTGGAGGTCCTTTTGGAGAGACACGACTTCTCCACGGAGCTTATTGATCAGCTCGGCATGCTGATCAACCACATCACAGAGGCGAGCAAACTCCGCTGGGTTTACTGCTTTTGGCTCAGTCATTCTGTCACGAGCTATCGGAGGGTAAGCACAGAAGCCTTAGCAGTTAGCCCGTGTAGCGTGGATGGTAAACCCAAACGCGGAAGCAACGCGAGTAGGCAGGATAACCACGCAATTTATCTAAGAACTCTCTTACACAAAGAGCTAGGATCTACACAAATAAATCCGCGTTCTAGCAACACACACTCAATCAAAGAAGCAACCCAAATAGGTGAGTACTCACAGAATAATCGGCGAAGCGTCAGACAAGGCATGGGCGAACTCAATGACTGAGCAATGTGAAGCGCCATTTTGTTTCCTTTTATGCTTCCTGAAAACCCGACCGTATTACTTCCGGGTCCTAGTGCCGGTCGTGTTACGAGTGTGCATGACACCTTACACCGATTCACTCTTGAAAAGCACCACCAAACCCTGATTAGGAAACTGTCAGGGTCCAAGGAAGACAAAATGAACTTGGGATAATGGGAACTGGTCACAAAAAAGCATCCATCATTCTGTAATAATCAAATTATTATTGCCTGCAGTACCTGTTGAAAGCGTGTACACCCCTTCTAATTCCATGGTCTTTCCTGATTTCAGGAAGCAGGAAATTTACAGGAAATTTCTTTCTACACTATAAAACAATGCTGAAAAATACACAATAATCTCTTTTGAACAGGTGAAATTAAGATGTGTCTGCCACCTATGCTCTGTAAAGATCTAATCTGAGGTGCTGTTTGTTAATTGGTGATTTCTGAGGCTGGTAACTCAGAGGTAAGTTTTGGTCTTGCTTGTGCAGAGGTATGGTACAGGATTTGGTGATGGCAAAAAATGAAGACACTGAGGAGATTGCTGGTTTGGTGATGCTGGAGCCAAATTAATGATCTCCTCAGTGTCATAATTTGGTGGTGCTCCAGTGTCATTACACACCATCACTGACGGAGGTAACCTAGCTGGAGGAGGACCACTTGGGAGGGTATCAGTGGGCAGACAACTTCTCCTTATTGTCTTCTCTCTCTCTCTCTCTCTCTCTCTCCCTCTTTTCTCTTTCTTATATGCTCCCTCTTCTCCTCATTCTTTGTATTTTCTTTACAGAAATAAGGGCTTGATCACTAAAACCTCCCTAATCCCCATCTCCATGTCTTTCTCCCAATCTCCACTGGAAGAAGGATTTGCTGCTGGGAGTTGTAGGAGCATCCCAGAATAACACCATATGATGGAGGTGTAGGCGTTGTTCCAGATCCCCAACACACTCCATACTGCCACTCTTCTTCCTTTGCTGTCTCCCAATGAATGCAGCTAAAAAAAAAAAAAACATCAAATAAAATAAAAATAAATATAGGTATAATAAGAATAGGTATAAAAAAAGATACACACACATATATATATATATATATATATATATATATATATATATATATATATATATATATAAAACATAGAATTAAAAGCAAAATATGAAAATATGAAAAATATGAAATGAGTTTTGAAAATATACTGTATATGTAATATATATATATATATATATATATATATATATATATATATATATATATATATACACACTGTAAACAGTAGGTAGTGTGCAAAGGAGATGAAGGAGAAGATGAGTTGATTGCCATCAGCATATGACCTCAGAAAGGACATAAAGAAATAAAGAAAAAACAGAAGGGGGCTAAGCACTGAGACTTGTGGGTCACCAGTGGAGATCTGAATAGAGCAAATGGGAAGGATGGCATTGCATTTCAAAGTTCATGAAGATGAGTGGGATAGCCTTTTGATTGTGTTTAAAAATACTAAAAGATCAATGGGGAAGAGGACTGATGATGGTTTTGCTTATTTAGTTGCATTGATGGTCACAAGGGCAGCGGTTTCTGCGGAATGTACTGGTTTGGAATTTTAAGAATTGTTCAGTGAGAGATAGAGAAAAAGTGCATTTGATGGATTTTTGAAAGATACAAAAGACATCCTACCAGTCAGTAATTGCTGAATGTTTCTTTGTTCAAAGCTTAATGTGAAGGAAACTGTGCCAGAAAATCATGTCATTCATGTCGTTTCAGGTGTAAGAAAAGTGGTTTATTTTGTCCAGGCCTTGAGATCAGCAAAGAACACCTTATGATTCCATACATTTTATCTGAAATTTATCATGAATTTTATGATGAATCGTCTGGACTCTGATGCTGATGGTGGTTTTAAGGGTTTTGGTCTCTCTCTCTTTATTGGGTTTTCCCAGTGAAGGTTAAAGACAATGCTGTCTCGTCCTGTTCTCTCATCCTTCAGGAAGGTAAAATGAACCTGTCATCTTATATTTTCTAAGAGATGCTTGAAAGACCAACCTTAATAACATTTTTTTTTTGTTTTTTGCCTGCCGTCAGTCAGCCTGTGTGGTGACGGGAATGGGATTAGAAGACTGAAAGCCTGACCTGGAGAAAAGGTTTATCAATCATGTTGCATTGTTTAGTTCATCAGACCCAGTGCTCAGTGCATCATTAAACTTACAAAATGTGATCAAACTTTCTCCACAGGTATTCACCCTGCAATCAGACCTGGTTCTGTCCTTCGTGACTTTGCTTCACACAGGTTTATTTACACCTAATATAATTCCCTCAATAATTGCATCCTTTCACCAAGATACGAGATTGTGTCTATAGTATTTATTCCTAGAAATGTGTTTATATATTTATATTTCCGTGAAAAAGCTGCAGCTGCTCTGTTCTCAATATGTTTTCTGATTGATAAACATCTCTGTAGAAAATCAGAAGACTTTTAAAATCTAAATCAGGAACTAGATGTTTGCTTTCTTCTGATCTCTCTCCACAGGATATGAATGATTTAGTTCATGTTGAATTGCACAATTAGAACATTTTGCATTTATATTTTGTATAAATTTATTCAGGAACTACAAAACAGTCGTTTGGAGAGATTTATTATTTAAAGGAAAATGTCACCACGTTTAAATATTCAAATACTTTGACCTGAGCCTCCGGGAACAAACTGGACTCCTTTTAATTTAAATTTTAACACATCTCCTGTTACACTGAACTTCCAGTACACATTATTATGCTGATCATTCTCTGCTATCCGTTATCACCCAGATGAGGATGGGTTCCCTGTTGAGTCTGGTTCCTCTCAAGGTTTCTTCCTATTACCATCTCAGGGAGTTTTTCCTTGCCACCGTCGCCCTCGGCTTGCTCATCAGGGACAATCTTATCATTTTGATTCATACACATTGCATAAAAACTTACTTCTTTTTATTGTGTAAAGCTGCTTTGCGACAATGTCAATTGTTAAAAGCGCTATATAAATAAATTGAATTGAATATAAATACATAAAAACACACCGCTGGTTGAGAATGAATCATGGAAGAAATCATTTGCAAACAAATAAAAAATGAAGCCTTGTTTATTTTTTACATTGCAGTCATTTGGTACTGTATATTTGTCATTAATACGAGGGCTCCTTAGTCACACATGCTGAGCAGTTGTGAATGTGTTACTTCAGTTCATTTGTAACGACGGTGCGAGCAAAAACAGATGCCCTAATTGTGATTTGCATGAACAAAGAGCAGCGTGCAGTGATTGTTTTTTTTTGATGGTGTACACACAATGGGAACACTGAAGGTCTACGCCACTTGTGGGTCGCCATAACAACTCACAGAAGAGCATAAACAGAAGCGTTTGGATATCTGCAAACAAAATTTGGAGCGATACTTTAAGGAAGGTGAAAGTTTCTTAAAGAGAATCATTACTGGTGACGAGACACAGATTCATCACTACGAGCCTGAGAGTAAACGGCAGAGTATGGAATGGAAACATCCTCAATTGTATATTTCCGAGGAAAAGTTCAAAAGTCAACCATCAGCTGCAAGATTCATCAATGCTTATAGTTTTCTGGGATTCTCAAGGGCCAGAAGTATTGGAACATTATCAGAAAAGAGGTTAAACAATCGACAGTCCTCATTACATTGCGATGCTTATTGAAGAGCTGAAGACTAAACTTCAGATTAAACACAGCAGACTGCTATCCGAGGACGTCGTGATCTCACGTGATGATGTATGTCCGCACATTTCTGTCCACACTGTCAACACTTTGAGGTGTTAAAGCGTCCTCATTATAGTCCTGATCTCACTCCATCAGACTTTCACCTGTTCAGGACCCTGAAAGCAGAGCTACGAGGACGGAGA
Source organism: Clarias magur (assembly GCA_013621035.1). Classification (NCBI taxonomy): domain Eukaryota; kingdom Metazoa; phylum Chordata; class Actinopteri; order Siluriformes; family Clariidae; genus Clarias; species Clarias magur. The sequence goes on along the minus strand of QNUK01000181.1, from coordinate 1,176,245 downwards.
CTCACTTTTTCTGAAGAAGTGAAGACAGCGGTGCATTCATGGCTTGCAGCTCAGCCTAGAACGTTTTTATACGAAAGCTTGTTGACTGATGGACAAAATGTTTTAAACAACAAGGAATTATGTTGAAAATATATGTATTTGCCATTTCTAAAACTTAAGTAAACTTGATAGCCAGAGTGTGCAAAATTTTTGACACATGCTCATGTTGATCTTTTGGCTGCTCCTGTCAAGGGGTCACCATAACGGAACTGCATATTGATCTGCACACTACTTTAGCACAGGTTTTACACAAGATGCCCTTCCTGACTCAATCCTCCCATTCTATCCAGGCTTGGGACTGGCACTGCATCTAGTGGCTGGGGTTTGGGCATTGGGTGAGGACTGAACCTGGAGAAACCAACCACTGATCCACCAGTGTTCCTTATACCTAAGCCATTCATTTAGGAACATTTGTAGTCCAACTAGGGACCACAGAGGCCAATGATGACCTCTGTATTTATGGTAGGACCTCCGGTCAATATTCACATGCACATTCACACACTACAGGCAATTTGGAAATGTCAATTAGCTTAATCAGCATGTCTTAGGACTGTGAGAGGAAACTGGAGAACTCTGAGGAAACCCACCAAGAAACATGAAAGAACATGCAAACTCCATGCATATAGACAGAAAGCAGGAATTGAACCCAGGGCCTGGAGGTGCAAGGCCACAGTGCTAACCACTAAGCCATCTTATTCACAATAATTAAATATTAAATATATTAAATAATTGACAGTTAAATAAATTAACAAATGACAATGGATATTGCACAATGAATAGTAAAGTTTCCTCTAAAATGTGTTTTTATACCAAAGTAATTTACTTCAAGGGAAATGAGAAAGGATTGAACCAACACCATTAATTAATTAATGTATTTATTTATTAAAACAAGCTAATTGATATAAACATGTCATTTGCAGCTGCACCAGTGTCAGAGCTGCTGTTATAGACCGTGATTCCACAGTGCTCATAAATTCTTTAATCTGATTCATCAAAATCTGCTGAGTCACTTTTAATAACAGCCAGATTCTGCAAATCACAGGTTAATATTAATGAGCTCGTTCTAAATATATCATTGTTTCCATAGTAACAAATAATTCACAGGGACTTGCACAGCGGATGCTCCACGTAAACCAATTTAAAAGTGTGTAATCATTGCTATGGTGAGGGACGTTGTGGGCTCAGTGATACTGTAGGCTTCTCATCTTTCTTGTGGAGGGCCAGAAGTTCATGTCGAGAGAGATACATGGACCTCACATTTTTGTAGGTTACATGGCTGAAGAAACTGTTAAATTTCATTTTCACAGTACGTGATTTAATTACCCTTCTTTGGGTTAGAGGGTTGAAATTCATACCCCAAGTCACCCACAAGTTTTACCGTTTAATTGTTAGCTGAATGGGCTGGCACATTGTCATGAAGAAGGCGAACTTCCTTCAAGGAGACTTAAAGCACTAAGCGGGGTACACCCTGGATGGGGTGCCAATCCGTCGCAGGGCACGCACTCATTCAAACTCTATGGGCAATTTGGGAACGCCAATTAGACTAATCTACATGGAAGGGTTACAAGAGAAAGAGGATTCATTGTGAAGCATACATAAGTCACTAAACCTCTTTAACAGCTTTAAAAACAGCTTTAAAAATAAAAAGTAAAGAAAAACAGCAATCATTGATAGGGTGATGTTTTCTCTAAAGCAATGAAAAGCTCAAACGTTTCTGAAGGATGCAGTGAGAGAGAGAGAGAGAGTCTGGTTTATTATTTAAAATATTATCCAAGTACAAGTATAAGTACTTGGATAAGACTTCACAAATCAAACATCTCCGTTTTCACCTTTCAGCCTTTGAGTGTGTAATTACCTAATGCTGGCGCAGATCAACACTCTTGATCTCTGATTAAACCACTCGAGCTTCTTCACCAAACATCAGCAGACTGTCACACTGATGAGCCACACAGACCAGTGAAAACGCAGCATTCACTTTATCCATCTGATTTATCACCTAGATGGAGAATATAAGCGTATCAATGGACCACAGACATCACTCAGACGTCCATCAGTTCTCCCCTGCCTTCCGAGAGGAGGATCACTGATTGTGAGCCCAGATGTTTTTTCAGCTCTTTATCCAGGAGGCTTGAAACGGTATCCATTTGGTTCACAATGCCATTCTGACAGGAAGACAAAATGCATCCCAGGATGCACATAACCTCAGACCTGGTTTTTTTTTTTTTTTTTTTACTCTGTCAGCTTTATTTTTGTGCCAGACATCCAGCACACCTTTTAGACCTGTTCGTAACATTGTCAGGAGGTACAATGAGCTTTGCCATGCATTCAACCATGAAAACACACGCACACCTCTAGACATCAGGAATCAAAGGCTCAAGTTTGACTGAGATAGATCCAAGTCTTTAAAAGAAATAAAAATAACTAATATTATTTTGGACATTTTGGACATTTTTTATTTAGATTTTCGTAGAATCTTTTATGGTCTTATAAGAGTAAAGTTAAGCAGGACCTCCAATTTTTTGGCTAAGGGTGGCAAAACCAGTTATTAGGTTTAGGGGACAATTACTTATTCACATAGGACCAGGCATGCTTGGACAGCTTTAATAACCTTAATAAATAAAATCATCATTTAAAAACTGCATGTTCTATTTACTCAGGTTATCTTTATGTAATATTAACATTTGATGGTCTGAATCATTTAAATGTGACAAATATACAAAAGAAAAAAATCAGGAAGGGACAAATACTTTTTCATAGAACTGTAATGTACAGAATGCATTGGTATTATATTCTCAAGGACAAAAGAAATGTTGCATGTGTAAATTTCTGACAAATTTTATTTCTGTCAAATAATTAAGAAACAAAAAAATAAGATTTTACACCCCAAAATTCACATGTTGTTAACAATGCCCACGATACGCACACCCTCCTAGCACACCCAGCATGTCCGCCTGCGGCCAAATGCCACTGAATATTTTAATGATTTTTCATGCTTACTCTGGAATACCAGCAGCAGTGGCTGCATTTTCTCTAAGATTTCTCAAACAAAGCCATCAAATTAGTCTGGCTTGTCTCAGCATCGTCGCTCTTGGCCTTCCACACCTAGGCTGATCACCAGTGAAACCAGTTACTTGGAATCTGTTCCACAGTCTGGAAATGGTTTTCCTGGCAACTCTAAACTGTCTGGCGACGTCTGCTCACACTGCACCAAGTTAAAGCATCCTGACGGCCCTCTCTCTCTGCAAGCACTGTCTGGACAGGCCATGATGGTGCGACGACACAATGCATAATCAGAATGTTTTATTTACTTTTGATACCAGGACACGTCAACTCCAAATAATCACATGGTAAATTTTGTGCATGACGACCCTTGAGAAGTTGTGAGTTAAAGTAACTCTCTACTAAGCATGATGTAAATTTTACCTCACCTGTAGTCTTGATCCCACAAGGCAACCAAAACCATGATATAGATGTTGGGTTTCCATAACAGTACACTTTATATTATTATTTTTTTCATAGTGCAATGTTTCTTTTGTCCATGAATATAGATAGGATATGGCGGCACAGTGGCACAGTCATCTTTCACCTCCAAGTCCTGGGTTCGATTCCTGCTTTAGGTCTGTGCACATGTTTTGCATGTTCTCCCCTCCACAGTCCAAAGACATGCAGATTATCCGATAGTGTGTGTATGTGATCGAAGGTCTCACTACGGTCATACAAAATGGGAATAAATACAATGGCCTCAATGGTTCCTGCTGGACTACAGAGGTTCCTACTGTAGATGGATGGATGGATGGATGGATAAAATATGTGTGGGAATGTACAGTACAATACTGTACGTCTTTACAAACAATTGTGCAGTTTTGAAGACATGGTAAAAATATAACAAGATAAAAAGAATACACATTTGTACATTATGTGTATATAAATATTGTACATTTGCCTGGTGCAAAGACCCATACTGGATAAAGTAGAATATTTTTTTAAATTATGGTTGCCTTTTTGATGTTTGTTCTGTGTTAGTGACGCTCTTGAGTCTACAATGAATGTATAAAATTGACTGCAGGACTCACAGTTCCTCCAGCACATGCATGTGCGTTTGAGCATACAGACACATACTCACTCACACACACACACACACACACACACACACACACACACACACACACACACACACACACACACAGAGAGAGCTCACTCACCCTTCTTGGCTTTCATGGCAACCCCCAAGTGAATGTTTCCCCAATAGAGTCCCTTCCCAATGGGAACTACACCAGTTTCTATAATGTATATATTTTTTCCTTGCGACTTTGGAATGTGAAGCTTTAAAAAAAAAAAAAAAAAAACAATCACAATACACTCAGCCAAAACATGTTGGTGCTAAAAAGTCTCACCCAGGTGAAAAAGTGAATTATCAGATAGGATCATATAACACAATTTTTCAAAATACTTAATGCTTCTTATCTCACGATCCATGCTTCGTTTTTTGTATATATACATATATGCATACGCATTTATATTTTTATCAGATATCCATTTTATTGGTAAACATTTCCATTTTCTAAATACATTTTCATGCCCTTTTATGTAACTTTTTTCAGTTTAAATGTTTCAATGATCTTAGTTGTTCAGATGAAACTTTGGTAAATTAGATTTCACATGAAAAAACATAAACTTGAAAAAGTGTATTATTTTTAAACGCAAAATTGTTAACATATTGCAAAATGAATTTGACATGGTTACAGACACTACAGATTTGTTTTTATAACAAAAAACAATTTAAGCAACAGTTTTTACAGGTCATATGCTTCTAGAAGCTTACACCAATTTCACTCTCAAAATATGAATAATTTGCATTAAAATTATTATTGTTTGAAGTGAGAAAATATAGATTTTGGGGGCACATAAAAAAAATCATCTCTCTAAAACGTCTGTTTCCAAAACGGAATTTATTAGGGAAGCAAGACTGGCCACTAATGTTGCTTAAACTTCAGAAGTAGCTTCTTTGGATCACATACATTTTCTATATTATATGTAATATACTGTGTTTTTGCCGACTGTATTCTGGTGGTGGTGAAGAGGGAAAATCCTGGAAACTGTAAACGATATACAATACAGGACGTCAGCCAATGAAGTCAACACAGAATATGATCCAGACCAAGAGACCAAGATTGCATGTGGTGCGACCCAGGAAAAAGCCCTGCTGTTGTTACATTCTGTTCAAATGAAGAGAATACAGAAGGTTTTCATCCCCACCTGAGAGGAAAGATCAGCTGTCAGCTGAAAACTCCAGGGCCAACCAGATAGGCCAAATTGTAGACTGCTGACAGAAAGGCCTGCTTTGACGGAATCAGTTGAGGTCGTACTGATAAACATGATCAACTCTGAGAGGAGACGTGCTTACAAAGACAACACAGATGATTTTGTCTGGTGTGCGCAGAAACAAAGCCACCAGCAGTTTTTAGAATCACATTTTTATGCCATTATGCCACTCGCATGCCATCACCGGTGATTTGCTTGAACAAAACCAGGGCTTGTCAACGGGTCAAGCTGGCAGCAATCAGAAAGATTTTGAGACAGGTGGGTACAGCATCTGTCACTCAACTCTAACCCAAAGCCCAGACATCACGGTGGATGAGTGTCTGGTTGCTTTTCAGGGGTTCCAAAAATGGAATAAAATGGAGGACACATGATAATAGGACAATCTATGCCTGGAATATGCAGGTTTATCACAGGAACCTTGTGATAAACGTGAGATAAACATTTACAGTGTTGCTAAAAGGAACCAGGGAAGTGGGTCGGCCTTGGAAAAGGTCTCCACTGGCACAAGGTAATGTTTTTTTTTTTTTTTATTATTTATAATTTTTTATACCTCATATGCTCTTGCTCAGAAGCTCCCCAAAATAAATACGAGGGTGACAGTCAGAACGTACAAGCCGGAGGTGGCTCCTGCCCTAATCTCTACCAAAGACAGGGCTTCACCTGTACACACTGTTCTGTCCTATCAAATAATGTGCTCGTGAGGAGAGCTCTGCACAGTAATGCCACTGTGACCACCAGGAACGGATTACAACAGGAACATGATGGGAATTCTTAAAATTTATAATGGTACATTCAGGTCCTTGTCTATAAAAAGCCACTAGTCTATAAAACGTCTACTCCTCTATAAAAATAAAATGTATTGTTGTGGTAGGTTACTTGACTGCCATGTGGAAGGCCTAGGTGCAGTTCCTACGAACTGAATGAGGTACCGGTCTCAAGCTTGGACTGTGCCAAGTTGTGTGCCGATGGGCCGATGTGGCGACCACGTGATTGGAGCAGCCGATAGACAGACAACAAAATTGTTGGCTAAAAATTATTTGTTGAATTTGTGGATTTTTGAAAGAGTTTGATGCCACTTTGGCCCACAGGGATGTTCCTCAAGATCTTGGATGTTTCAGCCTACAGCTCCTTCTTGGTGTGGATGGAAGTGAATCCAGACTGTTCTTCTCCAAACATAGGTATCTTTTGTTGGAAAAAGACATGGGAAATGCATCCTCGTGCATCCTCAGAATGGCTCCTAGGAATGGTGCTGAAATGTAATTCTTACTAAAAATACTTTACAAAGCTTCTTTAAGCTTCCTACCTTTACTTTCATCAATGAGTATCACGTGGCAGACTGTACATTATATAGGTGCTTTAAATCGTGAAAATGTGAAATGCTGAACTCAGCGGCCGTTGTGCGAAAGCTTCATGCACATGGACAAAACTTATGGATGTATGACTCGCTGCATGACCTTGTTCTAATCAGACGGCTCTAATCCCAATTGTTTAAAGCTCCGATAATAGAGATTCATACAGAATCTTTCCCTCTGGTCTGTCAGGAAACAGAATAAAAAATATTGTTATTATTATTTCTGTCAGCTGTGTATTATCTGAGAGTCTGTCATTATCTGATCAAGATGACTTTGAAAGGAAAGCGAAACTGGAGAGAGGATAAGAGCGTTTAGCTTGCAGAGGAGTTGGTAAAATGTAAAGAAATAATGAAGTTAAATTGCTGCCCTATTCTTACATTTAAATATATAAGAAGTGAGAGGATGGCCGTTTGAAGAACTCATCCATGCCACCTGTCTGTTAGCCGCAACAGATGTTATTTGTAAACAAACAAACAAAAAAAAATATTCAATGATCATGTTGTATCTATAAACACTTGCTGTGATAATGTTTTTGGTGTTATAAGAGTTAAGTTTTATTTATTATTGCCAAACCCAAATCATTACTGTTGCAAAGCTGAAACTGTTAAAATAAACAGAAGATAGCATTCACCTTAGTTTCTGTGGAGACAGCATACAAAATGTTCGTTGATGGCCCAGTTGCATGCAATCTGTCACAAAAAGTATTGTCAAACGTGTCTTTTAATGAGCCTCGTGTCACTCAATGTTACCAAAATGTCTCTCCTCAGCACACATCTCTGTCTGAACATCATTTCCAGAAGTGTCCTAACTGGTAAGGAATAGCGAATTCCTTACCAGCTAGGACACCTCTGGAGCTGTCCTACATTTTGGTGGAGATACCAGTGATTTCCTACTTTAAGAATGTTGATAAATTGCTGTACTCCTACTCCTTAAATTAGGACCAAATGGTGTCACTCTAGGAATATTTGACCACTTAGAAACGATTTCCTACTCTGTGATGCTTAGTGCATACCGACCCAGGGGACGTAAAAGCTTCCTATTTTTACTTTCGGCGAGGAGTAGGACTTGCGCCGAGGAAAGCCATGACGTCACTTTTTACATCACTGAGATGTAGGCAGCTGAGATGTAGTGGTAACTATTTTTATATAAGTACATAAAATGTATATAAAATATAAAATGTGTGTGCCATGGATGATGCCCACAGCGCCATGAATGCAGCTTGATCTGCAGCTTGAATCATCACATGATCTGTAAGTGCAGACTTTAATTGATTATTTTCGACACTGTCGGCCAGGCCACTGCTTCAAAGCTTCATCTTCAGTGTTCTTAAAAAATTTACAGCATTAGTCACCTGCAATGTAATGTTCATTATTGGACTTCATTATTTAAACACCACATGTGATTAAAAAAAAGGATTCCATTTTTGTCTGAACGTGACTTTTATGAGCTCCGTGTCACTGAGTGTTAATTAAAACTTCTCTTCTCCGTGCTTGTGTAAACCAAGCAAGACACCATTTTTTGCTATTGCTGAACAGTTAGGACACCTCCAGTGCTCTCCTACATATTGGTGGAGATGGGAGTGACTGCCTATTGTAAGAATGTTGATAAATAGCTGTTATTTCTACTTCTGAAAATTGGAACAAAATGGGATCATTCTGAGAATTTTTGACCACTTAGGAGCAATTTCCTACTCTGAGACACTTAGTAGCCACTAGAGATAGATGCATCAAAATACAAAAAAACATTTAAAAAAAGTCTCCAATACATATGTGCATGAGAAGACAAAGAAATTTAATCTGTAATTGACATACTGTGAACATTTTAATGTTTTGGCTGTTGTTAGTAATGCTATAATAAAGCGGTATAGACGATGAGATGATGTGCCATGCCAACCCTACAGTCAGGCCCATACATTTTGGAACAACAAGATATGATTTTTGTCATTTGGTCTCAGTAAACCACCACATTGAATTTAAAATGAAACACTCAAGGTGAGAGTTAAGACTTTGAGATTAAATTCAAGGGGCTGTTTTCATACAAACAACCATTTTTTGCTCATAAATAAGACAACAAACTAACGCAATTACAAATATTAATACCAAGATGAAAATCCTTGTCCGGAACTCATGGACGTGAATAAATGCTGAGTTTCCTCCCTCCACCATAAATGTGGTGTGTGTATGCGCCTCAAATGTTTGTATTTGTATGCATGAACACAGCTGTCATTCCGGAATGGTTAATGCCACACTTTTGTCAACCACCTTGAATTAAAGCTGAAAGTCTTGACTTCACTCACATCTTGAGTGTTGCATTTCAATTTCAATGTGGTGGTGAACAGCCGCCAAAAAAATTATAAATCTTTTTATTTTACAATTTATGGGCCTGATTGTATGTCATTTCTTTTCTAATAAAATCATAATAGTCAGGTTTGAATAGAAGCACAAAAGATGTTTTTTTGTGCCACTTAAAAAATTAAATGTTTTTCAATTTTGACACAAAGTGTTCTGTAATAAGATGCACAATATCTTAGTTTTCATAGTTTCCATCTGTCACAATAATCGGAAAATAACCTTTTTTGTTTTATCTACTCAAAAGTGAGCGGTACTGTACTGTATGTACTCAGAGCAGTGAAGCCTGCAGGCAATAAATGGCGAGCAGAAGTTCATTATAATTATGCATTTAAATGATTAAACGCAAATACTAGTACTGTATATCAAGCACGAATTGTTCAGTAAAATTGTGATATGCTCCTTACATTTACAATACTATTATACTTCTAGCATATGTCCTGATACGTCTGAGCGGTTTAGGGTTAAGGGCCTTGCTCAAGGACCCCGTGCATATTGTTGAGAATTTTTTGATTATCTGTCTTGTTCTACTTCTTGTATGACATTAAACGTCTTTGTTAAAGGGATCGTCTCAAGAACCGAGACAAGAACGACGCAAGCGAGAACAGGAAAACTCAGCCCGACCTCAGACACGTCTACAAAATCAACAGGGCAGAAGAAAGCCGAACAAAAGGAAAAAATCTCGGTCATCAGGAGTCTCGGTCATCAGGAGGGAACCTCAGATGACATAAAATGGTTTGAAACTCAATTAAGAAAGAAATACAAAAGTTCTAAGTGAATGTAAAATGGAGTTGATGGAATGTGAGCTAAAGGCCATGTTTATTTGGTAATGTGTGTCTAAAAATATATACATGTAATGTCTAGATAATTTACAGCGCATGTTGTGGAGAATTTTAAGAACTGCAAGAGTGTGAAGGAAAAGGTCTGCTTAGTGTTTATTGCTTCTTTCATCTGTGAAATGAGACCCAATGCCACAGAAATACTAGAGATTTTTATTTTATTTTATCTTGTATTATTTTAAATGCGGTTTTTCCAACCCTTTGGCCATGGGTTGCTCAGCGGTAGGTTCCTCGCCTGCCGCATGGAAAGCCTGTCTTTGATTCCCGGCTAATAGCCAAACCCCAGCCTTTAACCCGAACTGACAGCACAGATTTTGTGACCGGGCAATCTCAATGTTCTATTGCTGTTAGTGGAGGCGAGGGGTTTTTAGAGGATTAGGTAGTGTGACATTTTAAGAGCTGATAACACTGATAATGTGCCACAGAAGATCTAGATCTTCTTTTCTAAAATCTGTAAACAAACATAGTAAGTATTTTACCAAACCTTTCATACTGGACAAAGTGTCTTGCAAAACTGTTCACAAACTGGTGTCGAGGTTTGAACCAGAGAGACATGTAAGTCAAGGTCATGAAAAGCCTAAAGGAGCGAAATTACACAAACGACTGGCAAGGCACAAAAAAAGGGAATACATACTACACACGTGGACAAAATTGTTGGTACCCTTCGGTCAATGAAAGAAAAACTCACAATGGTCACATAAATAACTTTAATTTGACAAAAGTAATAATTAAAAAAAAGTCTATGAATGTTAACCAATGAAAGTCAGACATTGCTTTTCAACCATGCTTCAACAGAATTATTTAAAAAATAAACTCATGGAACAGGCCTGGACAAAAATGATGGTACCCCTAGAAAATACTGAAAATAATGTGACCAAAGGGACATGTTAATTCAAGGTGTGTCCACTAATTAGCATCACAGGTGTCTACAATCTTGTAATCAGTCAGTGGGCCTATATATAGGGCTCCAGGTAGTCACTGTGTTGTTTGGTGACATGGTATGTACCACACTCAACATGGACCAGAGGAAGCGAAGGAAAGAGTTGTCCCAGGAGATTCGAAAGAAAATTATATACAATCATGTTAAAAGTAAAGGCTATAAGACCATTTCCAAGCAGCTAGATGTTCCTGTGTAATAATTCCGTTGAAGCATGGTTGAAAAGCAATGTCTGACTTTCATTGGTTAACATTCATAGAATTCTTATTTATTATTACTTTTGTCAGATTAAAGTTATTTCTGTGACCATTGTGAGTTTTTCTTTCATTGACCGAAGGGTACCAACAATTTTGTCCATGTGTGTATGAGCTAAACTAAGGTACTGTAGGTTAGTTGTTAACTTTTTTTATATCCTTTATTTATGCCCTTTTTCTTGTTTGTTTATTTGTCTGAAATGTGCTACTTGCACAACTTCATTATTTTAATTAACCTTCACAAATGACTACATGCTAATAATGTACTACATATGACTTGGTTAATAAGTGATCTAATAATTAAATATACAGTGTAGATACAATCAGGAATAACGTTACAATGCAGAACTTTACGCCCAGTATTGTGTCGGGTGTGGCTCTGCAGATCCTCTGGGAGTGTACTAGAACAATGGTAATAGAACTTGTGGGTGCTGTGGATTGTGGGGCTATAGATGTAGATGATAAATATAAATTAGAGGTTTTGTCTGTACATTGGTCAGAACTTTGAATGATATCTTTACGTCTCATACAGTACATTGGAGGACCAGCCAGATTTTGTCAGAGCAGTACTTGGATATCTGCCTGAAGTTTGACCTGCACCATAAATTAAATCAATGTTACAGTAGGTAAAAGCGATGTTGGATTTAATAATCTATTTTAAAATAAGCTACTTGCTTAATATAAACAAATACCTGCACCAATAGATCCACCCAACCATGAACTTCCGACTAGGGACCATGGAGGCCAGTGGTGATCATTGCATTAATTCCCATTTTGTATGACTGTGGTAGGACCTCCAGTCAACTTTCACACACGATGGGCAATTTGGGAACACCAGTTTGCCTAATCTGCATGTCTTTGGACTGTGAGAGGAAACTGGGGAACCTGGAGGAAACCCACCAAGCACGGGAAGAACATGCAAACTCCATGCACACAGACCCAATGCGGGAATCTGGGGCTTGAACTGCTGACCTTCCGATCAGAAACTCTGATTCTTCAATTTAGAGGATTCATTTAAAGAAAATGAGAGCACATTAAAATAAAAAAAAGATGCAGTGTTTGCAGCTATTGAATAATGCAAAGAAATTGCTTCACGATTGAAATTTGACCCTAGCTTCAGTTTGACAGTGCATTTGAAAATCACTTGATGTTCTGCCATTTGCCACATAAACATTACCTTGCTCAAGCACCCCACAGTGGCAACTTGGGGTTCGAACCATTGACCTTCTGTTCAGTAACTCAGAGCCTTAATAAACATGATCTCAGTAACTGAGCCTTAACAAACGACCCTTAGGATTGGGAGTGAAATTCAAATGAGTTTGTGAATGATTGATCCCTGGCAAGTAGAGTTTTTTTTTTTTTTTTTTTTTCCCCCTCTCTTCTGCCAGTCTGTAGCAGTGTTGTCCCCAGTGTCTGGTGCTTGAGCTTCTTCTAGTGTACTGCTGCCTTTAGAATTTTGAGAATGGAAGCAACCTGATGCTCACTGCATCCATGTGCCAGGGAACCCTTCTTTTCCAAACCTTTTTTCTTTTGAACTATTTCACCATGGTCATTCATTATTTATAAAAATCCGGTTACATTTGATGTACTACTAGCCCTGTCATCCAGCTGGTCACACTGCAAGAGGTGAGAGATGATCAGAGCTCATCACTTTAAGTGAAGGTTAAATAAAATGCTCAAACTCCATCAGTGATTTTTAGACTTTTTGTTGTTGAATAAGATTTGCTTCGGGTTATCACCCCATTAGTACCTTTATAAAGTAGACTGAAGTGTAGTGAATGTGTTAGAATTCAAGGTGCATATATTATAGAGCTATATATATATATATATATATATATATATATATATATATATATATATATATATATACATATACTCATGTAAAAATGAGTTGGAGCATGTGCTACAGTTCACAGCCCTGCTAGCTTTTCTATATAATGTTGTAACCTCGACCACCAAGCTTTCACTTTGCACATTTTCAACAACAAAGACATTCATAGACTCTTTCTTTCAATCAAAACCATCAAGGCAGTCTTTTTGCCTATGAAAGCCTTCACATAAACTGGACTCCAGAGCTATTTTTAATTCAACACAAAGGTCACAGTGGAATGATACACTCCATCAAAATTGCATTATCTGGCAGCTCTTTGATTTTTTAAAATCAGAATTTCAGCCAGATGGTTCTGCGCTTTCTGCTTCATTTGAGTACCTCCTTTTCAATGTCACATCCATAGCTCACTGCTTCTACGCTCCTTTTGGTTTTATTCATCAAAGCTCTATTGGATTTCATGGGAAAAGACAAAACATTTCCTTGTATTACCACCTGTCATAACCGGCAGGATGCAACACAGAAGCTATCAAAGGAAAGACAGTTCTAGTCATACTGTGCACACTATATGCAGGCTATAAAATATTTTAAGCAGGTAAGATTCCTGATGCATGGAATTAAAGACAGATAAAGCAAGAAAAATCTATCTGAACCACTAATACAGTAACCTGTGCCTAATTACATTATAAAGTTGCATGATAGTATGTGTCAGCTTCTCAGATAAACCTACCTGACACAATTAAGGCTTATTCTTATATTTAGCTCCATCAACTTTAATTATACAGTGCGTTTTTAGAATGTTCCAGTATTGGAAAATGGAAATTGCATCAGAAATGATGAGCATTATCTAAAAAAGGTTTCTATATGGAACAATATGTAAGGAATTACTGAAATATTTGTGGTTTCCAGGAAGGCTACAAATAAAAACAAATAATGGCAAGTTAAAAACTTTTAATTATCACTGACAGATGCTGCCTGGCCAAAAAAAGTCCTAATTTCAGTAGCGTGAGGTTATAGGGCCGCATCAAGCAAAGAAAACAACAAAGGAGATTTGACTGGAACTGGATTAAGAAAACTCAATTACCAAAATTACTACATTACCAAAAAAAACATGAATGCAGCATCTCTTACTGTCTCTAAAAGCTAAGTTTAATACTGAAAGTAAAATTTCCATACACATACAGTACACCAGTGAGACTCATCAGAAAAAAGGTTTTATGTTCATAATTTGGAAAAGAGAGAGAGAGATTTTATAATAAAAAAATCTACAGTGAGCTAATGCAAGCCATGTATTTTTGTTACTTAAGTAAATTGAAGGTGAGTACTTTTGTACTTTTGCTCAGGTAGGCAAGTCAATGGAAGACTTCTACTCGAGAAATATTTGTCCTATGTATATTTAAATCAAATCTGCTAACCACTCATCAGCTAATCAAGCTCTTCTTAAAAGAAGATCTAGATCTTCTTAAAAAGGCTAGTTTACTGTTAGAATTTATATGTCTGCTACCCTAACCTTATCTTCTCTAGCTGATGAAAATGCCATCCAGCGAATGACAAACCTGGGCAGAGCTGAGGCTCATGGTACTGTATGGTATATAAGGTCATAATAGGCGATTGTTTAATTAAACAATTGAAAAAAAACACAAACGGCTCTGTCAGCTTCTTCTTCGCCTTCACCATTTGTTCATGGGCGCAGGAGACCCTTCTGAATTCCTACAAATGATTAAAGAGTATAGTATATTTGCATAATAGGTCCTCTAAGTGTAACATAAACAAGTGTGACTGCACTGACCTTTGAGTTACAGATGTACTGTAGATGGAAAATTGTGCATTTAAAACATTTAACTGTATACATATGCACAAATAATTACAATGCACTTTATGACACATCTAATCCTTTGCGTTGAGTATCGTCTCAGGTAACACTGTTCCCTGAAAAAGCGGGAGCGAGATGTTGCGTGAAAACGCTATGGGAACATCTCTTTGTTCAGCCGGTTGTGAAGCAGATGTGTATTAAACATACCAAATTTTGGCTTCTATAACCTCGGTCAGGTGACGTCATCTGAAGAGGTGCACCTGCAGGTTATAAATAGGAGTGAACCAGAAACATCCTCAGGTTAATTTTTGTCTGGTTACAGTACAACATAGTAACCCGAGAAAAAAGCTTTCAAAAGCTACGCTTGATGCTGCGTGAAAACGCTATGGGAACGAGAATACCAACGCCTCCGCACTGAAAGTGCCTGGACCCCCACGTTGTGAAGTGTGTGTGCACAATAGCCAAAGAGGTCTCAGACATAACTTTGGGATACTGACTCGAGGACCTGCAAGCGCGGAATAGCATGGACATCCAAACTATAAAATCTGACAAATGTGTGCGGAGAGGACCAACCTGCCACATCACACACTTGCTGCAAGGGAACACCTCCTGCCAGAGCAATTGTTGGGACAATACCCCTGGTCGAATGAGCCCTGACTCCTAGAGGCGAAGTGTGACCACGGGCCTTGTAGGCTAGGGCTATAGCATCTCTCACCCAATGTGACAGCGTTTGTCTAGTGGCGTTCGCATCCCAGTTGCAGTCGCACCCCCATGGCAAATAAAAAGCTGCTCTGACTTATGCCACTGGCTAGTGCGGTGGACGTAAATCTGAAGAGTATGTACTGGATACAGTAGAGCTGTAAAAGGCGGAGGACAGAAGGCTTTGAGAACAACTGGGTGCATGGTCGAGAATGGAACTTAATTCGGGTGAGGATGCAGAATAGCTTTGACTAGCCCAGGGGCAAAGTCTAGGCAGGATGGGGAGACCGACAAAGCCTGCAGATCTCCAATTCTCTTCAAAGAAGTAATAACCATAAGAAAAACCATCTTAAGAGTCAGAAGCCTGACAGGCGCTGACTCTAGTGGTTCGAAAGGGGTGTCAATCAAACCTTCGAGCATGAGTCCCATGAAGGGACCGTCGCTCTAGTGGGCGGCCTCATCTGTTTAGCTCCATGAATAAAACGGGCAACTAAAGGGTGGTTTCCCATAGAAACCTCATCGGTCAGAACATGACAAGCCAAAATAGCGGGTACGTAAGTTCTGAGAGAACTAGGGCATAAGCTCGAGGACAACTTTTCTTGCAGGAGCTCGAGCACTGAAACAATTTGCCAGTGGACTAGGTCTACATGTTTTGCCATGCAACAACTTTCAAATACACTCCATTTGAGGGCATAAGTTCTTCTAGTGGAGGGAGCCTAACGCTTAGAATAGTTTCAATTATGCTGGCTGGAGGACCAGCATCTCTTAGTTGGTCCCCTTCAGGGGCCAGATGTGAAGGTTCCAGAGCTCGGGCTGGGGATGAAATGTTGTCCCCTGACAGACTCTCGCCAGGACTCCCGGGAGCAGAGCTATTGGAGGAAATGCATAAAGGTGTAATCTGGGCCACGTATGGGCCATCGCGTACAGACTCAGGGGAGCTGAAGGAGTCAGAGAGTAGTAATGGGGACATTGTGCTGTTTCTTGCAACTATTTCGAGGTGGAGTTTCCATTCCCCATGTGTCACAGCTTGTCTGGATAGCAAATCTGCTCCCACATTCATATGCCCCGGAATGTAAATCGCCCTGAGGGACAGGAACTTGTCCTGTGCCCAAAGCAGAACCTGGTGCACTAGCTTGTTCAAGCGGCGCGAGCACAGTCCGCCCTGGTGATTTATGTATGAGACTACAGAAGTGTTGTCCACCCGCACTAGGAAATGGTAGCCTCTCAACTGCTGGAGGAAGTGTTTCAGGGCCAGAAATAGAGCCATCATTTCGAGGCAATGGATGTGCCATGCAAGAAGATGACCTCTCCAACTCCCTTGGGCTGGACAGACATCTAAGACCGCACCCCAGCCCGTGAGGGAAGCATCTGTCGTTAGCATCTTGCAATGACAACACGGAGTGGGACGCAGAGTCAAAAACTGGGGTCTGAACCACATAGAAAGGGTACGAAGCCCCTGGCGCGTAACCATTATTTGCCTCTGGGGATTTGCCCTTGGATAAAATCCCCTGGCAATTAGCCACAACTGAAACGATCTCATGTACAGAAGGCCGAAAAGTATCACCGTGGACGCAGCTGCCATGAGAGCTAAACACGCTGAAAGTAATGAACAATCACTTTCTGGCCTAGTCTGATTTCCTTTAGGGTATTGAGAATAGATTCGACACGCACAGGAGACAGCTGTGCCTGCATTGCAATCGAATTCCATATGACACCCAAATATGTTGTCCTCTCTGCAGGAAAGAGAACGCCACTCCTGGAGTTGAGTGTCAATCTTAGAGAATGGAGGTGAGCTAAGACGACATCTCGATGACGAAGCACTAGCTGCTAAGACTGAGCCAGAATCAGCCCTTCATCTACTACAGTATATAATTCAGAATACGGACCCTTGGAATCATAGAGCCAGAGCTGCATCCGTGAATTTTATATTTGTGCAGGGTGACAGGGCTAGGTCAATTGGAAGGACTCAATATTGGTAAGCTTCGCCCCCGAAAGCTAACCTCAGGAACTTCCTGTTGTTGCAATATTTCTACATATTCTATGATATGCATCCTTCAGGTCAATTGTCACAAACCCATCCCCTGGTTGGATTTGAGAAACAATCATTTTGGCTGTCAACATTTTGATGTTCAGCCCACGAAAATGTAAAATTGGACGCAACCCCCATCTCTCCTGGAAACCAGGAAATACTGACTTTAGTAGCCTGGGTCTTTGTCTGGCAGGGGAACATGTTCTATGGCTGCTTTTTCCAGCAAAGTCTGTAATTGCCGAGTCAGCAGGTGCGCTCATTCTGGTTTTATGGAAGTGAAAATCACGCCATTGAAACACGGAGGACGATGTGCAAAATGAACCCTGTAGCCTCACTCTAAGTGCTTTGTACCTATGGAGACATACCTGGCAGTATGTTCCCTGCTGCCAGCCTCTCTAAAAGGGGCACAAGTTTTGACACTGAGGCTAGATTGGGCGGAGGTGTTAAGTGTTCGACATCCTGAAACATGGCAGGGAGGAACCGAGCACATTTCTCTGGAGACCGCTGCTCCCCAAAACACCAATGCTGGCGGAGATTGGACAACGGCCTCCAGAGGGTGCCTGGAAGGAGTCTTTCTTATTGTAATTTTTACATGCCCCTCCCCAGGAGGAGACACTTCCATGGTCCTGGAAACGTCAACCTCAGGACTTCTTTTTGGCAGAAATGATACTCCTCAAGTCCGGTCTTTTTGAGGCAGATTGCGAAGCAATCGAGGGGCGAGGGGCTACCCGGCTCGCGACACTCTTCTTCTGCGCCTTACGCCTCGACTGGGTGGCGGACAGTCCTGACTCCTAAGCACGGCAGGGGAGAAACCTCACAAAGGCCTGCGCATAGATTTTCGCCTCCCAAAACCTAGTGGCGTTGGTGTTTACGGCGTCGCGAAAGAGGCCGGAAGGCGAGATGGGGGCATCAAGGAGGAAAATGTGATCCCTGTCCTTGATGCCTTTCCGGTTAAGCCATAGATGTCTCTCCATGGCGACAATGGGAGCCATAGAACGGCTGAAAGCACGGGCCATCTGCTTGGTGGCATGGAGACATAAATCTGTGGCTCGGCATAGCTCCGCAAACGCCACATCGTCAATAGATCCGCCAGTGCTCAGATCTCTCAGCAGGTCAGCCTGATATGCCTGCAAAACCGCCATGGTGTGCAGGACAGCACCAGCCTGACCCGCTGCCTGAAAAACTTTCCCATCCCACAAACATGTTAGTCTACATGGCTTGGTGGGGCGTGTGGTCTTTTTCAGGGAGGATGAGCTCCCAGGAGAGAGATAGCCCACAAGCGTCTCTTCAATCTGGGGCATGGATATGGTTTGTATATACAGTTTTGTATATCCGCTTACACACACACGCAAACACAATACGGTCCTTGAAGACAAAAAGACCTCAGTATGTTTCTGGTTGACTCCTACAGATCTCGCCATTAAGAATGCGTGCTTTTTCCCGCAATTTGGCTCGCGACATGCCGCGAAATCCCTCAACCAACTTTCGGGAATTTAAATAAATGTGTTGTGCTTCACTGAATATCCGCCAGATGGCGCATGGAAGGACTTTATCTAAAAGCCAGACCAAGTACAACGAAGAATTGTGTATAATTAGTTATCCTAAAACAATATTGTTTCCAATGCTGAAGCAAACATGAATTTTATTTTGTTTTACAATAATAATATTTTATGATGAATGTGCGTATATCTGCTTCATATTATGTTCATAATGATGAAAAGAGATGCCCTAAACTGTGAGGCGCCGTATAGGGCTTAAATCAAACTTCACTCATGCACACACAAGTGAAACACTTGCATACACATATATGAAACAGTCACACATCTATATATACTACTAACTGCTCACACAACTACATATGAAATACGTGCGCACAGACACCTATGAGACGCGCGCACATATACACAAACTCTCCGCGCACGCACACCTGTGTTATTTATTTTTATAAAAATAATCATCTGGCTTTTTTGCTGTTTGTGTCCAGCATTGAATAATTATTTTACCCACGATTTGACCACGGCTGGAAATAATAGCTGGAATGTGATTGTGGATTTATGACTGAAATAAAGTTGTTCATCGGCGTGCGTGAACCCGCGGCTCTTACTTTCACTTTATAAAAGGTGCAGACATACTCGAATGTCCTGATTCGTGAATATGCCAACATATCTTCGTTAAAGCGTAAAAATGTGTCGACATTGAGCACCATCAGAAGACATGAATGAAGAAAAAATCTATATATTTTTTGTAAATATTCTTATATGCACACGAAGTGCTTCGGGCTTTTTATAATAAACATGTTTTTTTGCTGTTTGTGTCCAGTATTTCATCCATTATTTGACCATGGCTTGAAATAATAGCTGGAATGTGGTTGTGAATTTATGACTGAAATAAAGCTGTTCATCAGCGTCCGTGAACACCGATTTGTCCGTAAACTTTCACTTTACAAAAAGGCAGAGTTTTGATCAAAAGGCTGATAAACCCGTGCGATTTATCGATAAAAAAAGTATCAACTCCAACTATGAAGACCTGTTGTTCAGTTGTTCCCTGCATGGAGAGTTTGTGTGCGTTTGTGCGCGCGTCTCATATGTGACGTTCATATGAAATGCAATTCTTGATAATTGCTGATAAATTGATGGTGTCAAAGGATTTGTGGACATATAATTAGGAAAAAAATGTAAATTAACGATGTCTTGAAATAAGCAGTAACTCTTTAGTTATTTGAACACGGCAAAGGTGTTAATGTTTTGTACATTCTTTTATTCGTTCTTTCTGTTTGTGTTTAGGTTTCACTGTTTTCCATATACATAAAACGTATAGACAACAATGTTCCGGAAGCGTTAGTAAATATTAAATAAGGAAAATACACAAATTTGTTTCAATACAGTTTTATTAAATATAGAATATATCAGACAGGTATATGGCTAATGGTCACTCTTTGCAAAAGTGAGAGTAGTATGATTTTTTTTTTTTTTTTTAAAGAGGAAAACTCAGTCTTTTATTTCTAAGAAGTTCGTTGATTCTTTCTCTTATTTGCTTTTTGTTGCGGGCTGTGGGGTGGAATTTCCAAGCAACAGCATCGGAAATTGCTTGACGCAGAGTGGAGGGCAGTGCGTTTTTCCCCCTGGAACCATCATAGTTCACCGAACCTACCCAGTTCTGGTAAACGTTGAGCAGACTTAACCTTTTAAACAAAGTAACAGCAAACCAATCTGCCCTTGGTCTGCCATCTGATTCTGCTGAATCCAGATATATTTGTTTCTCGTCCACGATGGTCACGTGATTTAAAGTCACATCGGGTATGATCGTCTGCCATGTATGAGAGACCGGCGAACAGGATGGTGAGAATGCGAAGCGTTTCTCTGTGTTTCAGGCAATCTCAAACAGAATGATGAAACTTCTCAATGTTCTTGTAAGGCGTTGGGCAGAGAAGACACTGAATGTTCCAGAACTGGTGAACTGGGAAAGTCGAGGACTGAACCAGTTGCCAGTTGATGGTTTGCAGCTGATGCAACATTTTCCGTATCAATCTGCAACCTGGTACGGTCAGTCAGGGGTGTTGAGGCGGCTGGTGGAAAGCCAAAATCGACGTCATCCAACTGTCCGATAGTTGACGTAGAATGGTCTCCATCAGTGTCATGAACATCAACCGGACTGTCTGTGGACGTAGACTGACCTACTGTTGGCAAATGTGATGATATCTTCTCCTTCAGACGTGCCTCCAACCAACCGACCCTGGCCTCTAATCTCCTACGTGTCATAGCCGTTGAATCAGTGTAGCCTGTAAAAGCCAACATAAAAAGCATTTAATACCTATAGCACACCACTGACATGTACAGATTGTTTAATGGTGTTGCAAGAAAAATACATACCGTTTTCTTTTTTACGAGCCGGGTATTCACAGGTTTTTTGGTGCTTTGAGACAACTTGTTCTCTTTTCCAGACTGCTGTACAGACAGTAAAGAGTTAGGATACAAGTACAATAAAATCGGAATGTCAAATAGTCAGTAGAAAAATCGGTAACTGAATAACTACTATATATTATTAAAAGGCTTTCTTACCCTTTGTTTTTTGCCCGCACATACGGCACCATTCTTCGTAGAATAAAATGACTTTGCCTCCATGTCGGTTGCTACTAGGAACTGCAAATGCCTACAGTGGTTTCGTTCACTTTATTTTATAGCTTAGGACCCTCCCTCCGTCCCTCCGCCCCCCCAAAAAAATTGTGTGAATGTCTGCACCGATCACTAACCATCAAAATGTTGGATTTGAATTAAAATGCCACAAATCTATACCCATGACCAAATTACAACATAAAGACCAGAACACGAGGATGTGTTTATGCAGTAATTTGGTTTACCCCACTGTATCCAAATAGCTTTAAATGGTATTTCATCGTACACTGTAAAAGTATGATTGTAAATTAAATTTAAAAAGTTTATTTTTTACAAATAATAATTTTGTTAAAGTGAAAACTTTAGAGTATTAAGTAAAATCTATATATATACTTAATTTAGACTTGCAAACATTAAACATTCAACAGTCAATTAAATGTTACTTATGGTTCTTTGACAAATCTAAACGAATTAATAGAGTACTTATATACCTCTAGAAAATCAAGTAGAATTTAAGCTGACTCTAGGTAATCTGCGCATGCGCAAAAAAGAAGCTCACCCGTGAGGATCACCTTCTCCAA
Source organism: Clarias magur (assembly GCA_013621035.1). Classification (NCBI taxonomy): domain Eukaryota; kingdom Metazoa; phylum Chordata; class Actinopteri; order Siluriformes; family Clariidae; genus Clarias; species Clarias magur. The sequence goes on along the minus strand of QNUK01000181.1, from coordinate 1,154,092 downwards.
AGTGTTTCTCCATTTTCTTCGACAGGTAAGTAATAGTTGAAAATGCATAATATCTTGGAGTGTATTTGGTAATTGTGTAATTGAGTTGTCATCACTTAATTCTGTATATTTTCTGCACATTTGGAAACTCGATTTGGTGATCTTTAGTCTCCGTCATCCGACTTGAATGCAATACGTTAAGGAAAACTACTTTTAATTATTTTTTTTAAATGAGAATGTCGTGCCCTCACAACTATTCGCCCCATATCCCGATGCAATGCAGACAGACTGAACCAGTGACTCCGTTGATATCCATGTTAACCTTATCAAAATCCTTTTCTTCAAAATATAGTGTAAAACAATAGATTCTTATGTTTAGCCTTGTTTGTTTCATCATTAGATGAGTGAAAGCATTTTGAATGTATTTGTGAGTGGTCTTTTGCAGATTACTAATTACTACTTTTTTATGTTTTCTATATTGCAGACTATATTTCTTATGTAGATCCTATCAGCTGTATTATCTTTGCTACAGAGCACTTGGCCATGGACGTGCCGAATTTACTTGAAAGACAGATTTATTTGTAAAAGCAGTCTGTTAATATTTGGTCTAATACTTGCTCTAGTTAAGATTCTGTCCAGTTTTTGTATAGATATGTAAGTTAAGATGGCTTGAATAAGCAAAAGTTTTATAATCAAAAATGTCATTGCACTTTACTGCTGCTTGAGCTGTTTAAATATTAAGCACTGATCTTGTTTATGTATGGGCATGTTAATTCCTTTAAATAAAGATCTTAATAAATGTGCAATCAAGAGTTATTTATTGTCACAGTACTATTTTGTCATATTGTAACAGTGATTCATTTTATTTATTTAAATTAATTAACATTGACTGAATAAAACGTGTAAAATTTACGTAAAATAGAAAATAGTTTTACTTAATTATATCAATTAATTACATCAGATCAGTAAGTAAATACTACTTAACATGATTTAAAGAGGCCATGTGATATGTAATTATTTACTTTGTTAGTTTTACTCACCTTCCTTAAGTAAATTTTACTCATTTTCACAAGTGTAAAATTTACTTGAAAAACCTGAGTGCAAAAACTTGCAAAATAAAAATTGAGTAAATTTTACTTCTTATTTTTTTCAGTGTAGTGAAAGTACCATATCAATTTATATATATATATATATATTGCTATGGTACTTTCACTACGCTGAAGTACCATTTAACTAGAATTACTGACTTTTTTTTTCAAGTCCCGAGGTGTTATTCACCCCTGATTTTCACAGTTCTTTACCTGTGAGGTCTGGCACAATTGCATTAGTTTACTCAGAGTAGCTCAGATCCAAGGCAGGCCAAACCTCGGTGTGGGACAGGCAATGGGTGTGTTTTGTGTTTGCACAACAAAAGCAGTAGAACAATGGAGCGGTAGGGGTGCTAGTAGGTGTCAGGTCCAGGGAATGTACGCGAATTTGCGCAGGGGTAGTAAATCTAGTGTTAAACCTATTTATATTCATTTATCTTTTACTTGCTTACTCACAGAGAGATTAAGTTAGATTTCAAATGGAGATTGACCTGTATATCAACTTGATGACTAGGGAATGCTTTAGTAAAGGGCTCTAAAACCGCAGCAACATGCCTGAGCTAGTTGACGCCCATGCACCGATCACTAACCATTAAAATGTTGGATTTGAATATATGACTTTTATATTAATTATAAAAATCCAAATTTTTTAACACATTAAGGATTTTGTGTTTTATTAAATTCTTAAAACCTCATGTTGCAGTGGTTATGCAGTAATTTTGTCATGTTCACCCATGGGGTAACACTATGATTATTCATTATTTATTATTATTCTTACTTACTTTGAGAGATTCTGTTTGATTTTGCTAATTTTAAATCATTTTCAAATGCAGATTGACCTGTATATCAACTTGATAACTAGCGAATGCAATAAAATGCCCATTACCAACCCATTATCATTTTTCACATCACCATGACATTCGTAGCCTGAATAAATACAGCCCATCCACACGTACAGTAGAGGCATTTAAAAATGACCAAGATCTCTAAGCTTCATTCTGAAGACATCAGGACAATGAATTCTGCTGGAAGTTCCAGTTGCAAAATACACCGCCATCTGAAATCTGTTGGTGTAGACGTAACACTGAGCACCATCAGAAGACATTGTAAAGAACGAATATGACGCAAACGCAATCCTTGCAAAATTAATCGGTAAGTAGCTCTCCCTTATACCACTATCACAATTTATATACTGTCATGTGTTTGTTAGGCTTTAAATGTCAAATATTTAAATTAATGTTATTCTCTTATTTTACAGAGCAGTTGTCGCAGCCATAGAAACCATCACTAGGCAAAACGACGAAATGCTTTCAAGCTCAGTGAAAAAACAACTGTGGCGTGACAGTGGAGTGGACATCAGTGAGAGATCAATTCAGAGAATCAGGCAAAGACTTGGTTGCACTGTCCCATGATCCGCGACAAAAATAAAGAGATACGGCTCCAACAAGCTCAAACATTGATCAATGAAGAGGAAAAATAATGGACAGGTCTTTCTTCGAAGAGGCGATTATAAAAGGAACCGCTGCCCCATACATTAAGGAAAATTTCGGTATTGCTCATCGTTTTTTCCAGGACAATGACCCGAAGCACACCGCTGCAAGAAAAGTGATCGCAGAAGAGGGAATTAACTGGGTGAAGACTCCCGCCGAATCTCCTGACATGAATCCCATTGAAATGGTGTGGCATGCTTTGAAAGACTATATTCGAAAAGAAGCAAAACCGACTACAAAATTAGATTTAATTCCTGCCATTAATAAATTCTGGTTTGAGGTACTTACAGAAGAGGCATGTAATAAATACATATATAGGTTGTTTAAAGTTCTTCCAGTCATGGTTAAAAATCAGGGTGGACACACTGGAATGTAACTAAACACTGCATTTATGACCAAAAAAATAAAAGCTTTTAGATTATCTATTTATTGTATCCCAGCAAACATTTGGACGTTTGATGACCGTTGAAATGACGTCACTCCGACACGTCCCGCCATGGTTGAAAAATAGTTCCAAAATGAAAGTTGAATGGACGTCAACTTGCCGTGAATTCGACGTCGTTTCTGCGTCTTTTCTGGACGTCTAAAGTTTCGTCAGCTGGATGATTTTAAGATGTGTTGCTGAGTAATGTCAGTGTACTTATGAGCTGTGTACTTATGTATATAAAAGTCCCTATTGTGAAACGCACATCAGAACATGAAAGGTTAAAAAAAAAGTCCAAAATCAGTCCAGTCAGACCTCAACGTCTATAAAATGTTTAAATTACGAAACATTTTGTATTAAACAAATCAAAAAAAAATATATATTTTATATACATAAATATAGATGTAATAAATATTATACACATAATATTTACATATTTGTGTGCATATTTTATATACATCATATACACACATCTAAAATTATACAACATTTTAAACTAAAGGCTAAATATGCAGTACAACAGTAACAGAGTAACATCAGCTAAACAAGAACAAAAAGAACACGGACACTCAAATTATTGCCGTCAGCTGTTAATGGCTCATTTCTTATATCCGCCACCCCTCTTCCTGGAGCATGTTTTAGATGTTCCGCCATTGCTACCTCAATCTCAGAGTCTGTAGCATTTGGGCTCCATCTTTTCACTGCATCTGAGGGAAGTGAATATTAAATAAATAAATAAATAAATAAATAGGCAAAATTGTAGATACATGAAATGCACTTGATTTGAAAAAAAGTCTTTATGACCCTACAACTAAATTAAAAATATGTCTTGGAACAATATTATCAGTTTCATTAATGAAGCATTTGGGGAAAAGTAATCAACATGCATTACATTACATTTTACCTTTGAATAATGTTTTTGTTAATAAAATATGTTTTGCATTAAATGTGTGTCCCCTTCCCCTTCAAAACCACTGTGGTTGAGAAAGTCCCATAACTCTGGGGAAATAAACAGGACATTTCTGTAGTCTTTAAAACAATATTCCTTGAATAGATCAAAAAGGTACCAATAAATATTACATAAATGCTAAAGAATTTCACATCATAAGGCCAAAAATACCTTGAATTATATTGTATAAGGAGGTAGCTCCAAATGGCTTCTTTTGAAGTTGGGCACCACCCCTCATATTGAATTTTGCCATTAAGACATTCGACATGATTCTGTGAAAGAAATTACTCAGGATTACTTCTCCTTCAGTAAAATTTACATGCAAAGTCAATATTACAATAAGCAGTTGTAATATTTTTACCCTGTCACTTGCACGCAATGTTAAACTGTTATACACTTTCACAACTAATTATCTGTCATGTAACAAGTTCCCTGAACTATGTCCTTATCCATATTCACATTTTATGTGACAACCAATTAGTCATTAATAGTTTAATGGTAAAAATTAGGTTTAGATTTTTTGGTAGACTAAGTCAGTACAAACATCTAAAACCTTCTGAACAAGAAAATAGGCACGTATGTGAGATATAATAAAATATTAAATCCTGAAAGAAAGAAAAAAACTAAGACTGGGTTTATTATTGTGGCCATAATGTACATGTACATTTTATTTATGAATTATGCAGCAATACAAATAATACAAGGTAAAATGTATACCTGTTCATAACGTTGTTAACACAGTCCCTGACAGAAGATCCCCCAACTCTGGACAGTTGCTGAACCTAAATGTGACAATCTGTAGTATGATATTTTAAAAAGGACACATTCTTTTTGTCACATTTAAAACTTGCGCAGATCGACTTCTTCTCATCATCTTTGATGGACTCTTCAAAGGATTTCAGGTCACTCTCCGAATCCAGTCTCTTTATAGATGATGTACATGTAGTGTTGCCAGGGTCCACAATGGCAGCTACTCGCTGAAGTTCCTCTTTTAAGTCAAACAACATTGCAAACACCTTCCTTTGGAATCCTGGAAGAAAGAAAAAAAATCAGTAGATTAATATGTTAAACATCTACACATTACTACTTAAATTTCTGAAATGAGACGCTTTGTGTTTATGCAGGACATTAGGCTTAGCAGTTTATTTATAATCTTGTTTGCCTGCTGATTAACGGGGAGAATAAGGTCATAAAAACTTAAGTGCAAACTGAATTAACAGCCAGCAAAAACACTGGTATTTATTGTCCTTCGATACTTCGTTAACAAAAAATACTTGTAGTTCTAACAAACATTGACAGCAAACTGTGAATGCATAATGACTTCGCTTAAATATGCATTTTATTTTACTGCCTAGGCCTTTAAACACACCACATATTTTATATTATATATACAGAAATTTCTTACTTGCAGTTGACATGGGGTAAGCACTTCTTGAAAGTCTGGTGCCACCTGTTACAAAATGTAAAAAATGTAAAACCAAATTTTGATAGGACAAGCAGTTGGCTAGAACAGACCATTAACATACATACATACCCTTACTTCTGTGCTCTCTCTGGGATGCAGCTGTTAAGAAGCAGGCCAACGTTAGGACACGCTATCATTAATGTTTCACCACACATACAGACAAAAATAACAAGGTACTTAAAAAAAAAAACACAAACAACCCATGTTGGATTACTTGAACTACTTCATGGATGTACCAAACATTTACACTTCTTATGGTCCAATTCAACCTAGACAAGTATTGTAGCTATATTATCTGTCACTGTTAACCTAGGGTATGGATTACCACCTTGATACTGATGATCACGATCATGAAGCCTGTTATCTCTTGTGTAGAAAACACACCAAAACAAAATTTATATCCTTTTTGCTGTTTCATATCTCTACAAAATTGATCCTACACTTGCACCATCAAACCCTGCAACAATCAGACCTTATTCTAAAACATATATAACTGATACTTATTCATGCTCTGTATGTTTCAAAACTCTTCTAACCCTCCCCCACTCCAATCTCACCTGAAATGATATCTTTATACCGATTTGACAGAACACACCTGCAGTGGGTAGGGCAGGGATAATTGGAAAACAATTAGGCCAGGTGTCCTTGAGGACCAGGGTTTGGAGCTCCATATCTATTAAACCATGTGCCTGCAGTAGCATGAAACTGCCCTGTTTATTTGTAAATATATATATATTTTTTTACAAATATCCAGCCAACTTAACATTATGGGGATTGTCATTTTGCCATGAGTTTTCCACCAAGACGTTTGCTCAACTGCATAAAATAGCTTAACTTAAGTTACATGTGCACTCATGCTAACAGCGTTTATTTTAGGAGAAGCCTAACATTAACACTACAAACTTTTAGCCTACTAGTTAAATTTAGCCAAAATCAAACTCAATTTCAATTCCTTCGCGCCAAACAAGTAAAACTTATAAACATTTATAAAAACAATAAAAATAGTATACTCACCAAACAATAGTTTTTTTTTTTTTACGATGTTAACTTGCACACTCCTCAAGGCCTCCTCTTCTCTTGGCAGTAAACAAAAGATGAAAATGCGCTAACTCTCAAGATAAGCAAGAATACAGAGAAATATCGCGAGACTTTCCACTTTCCAACTTTATTTATCCACATGGAGCAATTATACGCACGCAGAGTAGGTTTTTTTTTTTTTTTAAGTTTGCCACATCCAACTCGGACCATAAATGGTGACCAGATATATAACTGTTTATATGTAAATGCATACATTTAAAAAAAATAATAAAATCATTATGTAATATACGAAAACACCGGTCGCGTAATGTCAAATGCAGTGGCTTCACAATCGTGCACAATAGAGCACTTTGTGAATATATAATTTGTCATAAAACAAAATGTAAATAAAAATGATTGTTTTTCATTTAAAAAATTCTCCCTTTTTACCCAATGAGTCTTGCTTGACAATAGACGTGCATAGGACGTCAATGGCCGTCTATTCACAACCTCTTAAAACCTACTCGTGGCACTTACTTTTCATTGCAGTATTAACCACGGTGTAAGCACAATCGCTTTTGCATGTTTCGTGCTCAATATAAAGATCCTTTAGAGTGGATTTGATAAAGGATCATGATGGACTGTAAATGCACGTGTAAAGGACATCACATAGTGGACATTCTCTCACACATGCACTCACTATTGAAAACAAAAGTCAAAGTGACCGCTATACATGCAATCCCAGACAACTGGAGACATGTACAAATGTATCTGAATGCATTTTTAGGAAATGTTTTGTGTCACATATTTTTACCGATTTATGCTGTCTTACCGCGATTGTTTTTGGCCAGGGACACGACGTTGCCGTCGGACCAATGTTTGCTGGGATGTTGTGTTTATTTGATTGAATTTAAACCATTTTAAGTTCTTTAATAATGAACACAAATATGAAAAATACATAGAAATACACAAAATCATGTTTGCTTCAGCATTGGAAACAAAATTGTTTTAGGCTAACTTTATTAAAGATTATACACTTTCGTATTCAGAATTGAGGGGTTTAATATGAATTAACAAGACCGAGCTGACGGTTTCGCCAGCAAAACATAGAATAAATAGAAATAAAATGTTTAATGGTTCCAATTAAATCAGATTTCATAGTTGGAGTTGATACTTTCAGTGTAATTCACAAATTTACTGAATATATTCAGATTTTGTAAAATAACGACAACCGTTTCCTTCCAAGACTTTAGTCTCCATCACAATGAACTGAAGCTCTGCGCGTATTCTTTCCTTGTTTTAATCTGTAATATTTATGTGAAATATATTTAGCGTATATGTCTAAATATTCCTTTTTGTTTATGGACAGGTGTATTACGAAGTGAAGACCTGTTGTCCAGTTGCTCCCTGCACGGTGTATCTGCACGGAGAGTTTGTGTGTGCTTGTGTGCATCTGAAAGTGTTAACTAACTACCTGATTCGCGAATATGTCAACATATCTTTGTTAAAATGTAAAAATGTGTCGACATTGAGCACCATCAAAAGACATGAATGAACAAATAAAAATCCTTTCTTTGTAAATGTTCTTATATGCACTTGAAGTGCTTCTGGCTTTTTATAATAATAATCTTTTTTTTTTTTTTTTTGCTGTTTGTGTCCAGTATTGAATAATTATTTAATCCATTATTTGACAGTGGTTAGAAATAATAGATGGAATGTGACTGTTAATTTATGACTCAAATAAAGCTGTTCATCGCCGTGCGTTAACCCCAATTTGTGACTAAACTTTCACTTTACAAAAAGGCAGTGTTTTGATCAAAAGGCTGATAAACGCATGCGATTTATTGATAAAAATCCCAGAAAGTCATCGCATCTCGCAATAATTCAGATAAAACATAATACACATGACCATAAATAAAAAGGAATATTTAAGCATATACACAAAATACATTTCACTTATTATTTCACAATATTACAAATTAACTCAAGGAAAGAAGACGAAATAGATTTTAGACAGAGACGTCTGCTCAGTCTTCTTTTTAAACCCCTCAATTCTGCCAATCTCCCATCAGTGAAACCGGTTTGATACTTTCACGCCTATCACGAATGAAAGGTGAGAAGAGGGATTACAGTAACTGGGAGTTCTGTGGGTGTTCACCTCGGAGTGCGATGTCAAGTTCTATTCAGTGAATAGACTAAAACAAAAACAAAATCATGTTTGCTTCAGCATTGGAAACAAAATTGTTTTAGGCTAACTTTATTAAACACTATACACTTTTGTATTCTTTGTTGTACTCCGTCTTTTTGCACACGCGTGTGCATCTTTAAATTTGAACAGAAAATAATAGTGGGCTGGTAGGCACATTATTTTTTCATGTAACTTAAACGGCTGAATGAAGTTAAATATACAAAATAAATTAATAATTGTGTTTGCTTTACATTTGAGCACTCGTGTAAATAGATTTTTCATTGTATATACAATGTATATTTGTGTGTGTCTAATACTGTTTTATTCATATTTTAAATTACATGCAGTTTGTAATTTACTTGCAATTGTACTTTTACAATATAATCTACGTATCTACAGTATAAGCATATTTAACTACTTCAGCTGTGAATGAAAAATTTGGTCTGGCTTTTAGATAAAGTCTTTATTTTATATAATTTTATTATTAAATTAATTATCTTATTATAAATCCAATTCTTATTTTCTATATCCTTGTCGAATATAGTCCTTCAGAGCAAGCACTGTGTCAGAAGATTCTGCGGAATCTCTTCTCACCTTTCATTCACGATAGGTGTGAATTTATCAAACTGGGTGCGCTGTTGGCAAATACTGTAGGGGGGTTTAGATTAATTAACAGGACAGAGGGGACGTCTCTGCTAAATTTTATCTCCCCAGCAAATTAAATCAGACGTCATAGTTGGAGTTGATACTTTAAGTGTAATTCACGAATTTACTGATTATTTTCAAATTCAGATTGACCTGTATATCAATTTGATAACTAGCGAATGCTTTAGTAAAGGGCTCTACAACAGCGGCTATATGAATGACAATGGAATATTACAGAACATGCAAGTTGACGCCCATGCACCAATCACAAACCATTAAAATGTTGGATTTGATTTAAAATGCTACACACATATTCGTGTTTAATTAAATTCTTAAATCCTTGTGTTCCAGTGTTTATGCAGTAATTTGGTCATGTTCATCCATGGGCTGACACTATGATGATTCATTATTTATTATTATGCTTACTTATTCGGAGAGATTCTATTTGATGCAGATTGATCTGTATATCAACTTGATAACAAGCGAATGCTATTAAATGCCGCATATGTTTAACCCATGGGTGAACATGACCAAATTACAGCATACAGTATATATATACTGCTACTGTATGGTACCTTTACTAATATTTAAAACTATTTATTATAATAAGTGGTGCAGAGGTGTATAATAAACCGAAAAGATAAACACAAAAAAGATGGACAGTGTCACGGACTAACCGGAGATGAAGCAGAAGACTAGCAGTTATCCCTGTAGCGTGGATGGTAAACCCAAACGCGGAAGTAGCGCGAGCAGGCAGGATAACCACGCTAGTTATTCTTAGAACTCTCCCGAAGCGAGAGCAAGAGTTTACACAAATAAACCCGCGTTCTAAATACACACACCCAATCAGAAGCGATAACCCAAGAAAGTGAGTACTCACGTTTAGACGAGCGAGGCGTCGGCGATAGCATGGGCATAACTAAATGACTGAGCAATGTGAGGCTTCATCTTGTTTCCTTTTATGCTTCCTGAAACCCGACCGTATTACTTCCGGGTCCTAGTGCCGGTCGTGTTATGAGTGTGCATGACAGTACCCCCCCGTCCAGGACCGACTCTCGACGGTCCTGGGGTGGAGGATACCCGACGACGGTAGTCCCGGATGAGTTCGGGGTCTAAGACAAACCGAGCCGGAATCCAAGATCGCTCCTCGGGACCGTAACCTTCCCAATCCACCAGGTACTGGAGCCCTCTGCCCCGAGGACGTGAGTCAAGGATCCGGCGAACGGTGTAGGCGGGACCACCCTCAATCATACGGGGAGGAGGAGCAGGGTGGGTGGGTGGAACCATTGGTGAAGGGATGAAGGGTTTGAGCTGGGAGGGGTGGAATACCGGATGGATCCGGAGCGCCGCAGGCAGCTGGAGCCGGTAGGTGACAGGGTTAATCCGGAGGTTGATGCAGTATGGTCCGATGAATCTAGGTGACAGTTTTCTTGACTCAGTCTGCAGGTGTAGGTTTTTTGTCGATAGCCATACCTTATCACCTACTTGGTACATTCGTCCCGGTGGGTGTCGACGGCGATGTTGCAGGGTGTAACGGCGATTGGCCTTTTGAATGGCGTGGTTTGCTTGTATCCAAAGCCGTCGACACCGGCGAACCAACTGTTGGGCCGACGGCACCTCCACCTCCGGTTCTTGATGGTCGAACATCGGAGGTTGGAAGCCGTAGCATACCTCAAATGGGCTTAGGTTGGTGGCAGAAGATAGGTGGAGGTTGTGGGACAGTTCAGCCCAAATGAGGTAGCGGGCCCAGGAGCACTGGCGATCAGCAATGAAGCATCTCAGGTAGCGCTCCAGTTGTTGGTTGGTTCGCTCCGTCTGACCGTTAGTCTGTGGATGGTAACCGGAGGACAGACTGCAGGTGGAATTGATCAGACGGCAGAAGGCCTTCCAGAACCGGGACGTGAACTGGGGCCCCCTGTCCGAGATGATGTCCTTTGGGAACCCATGCAGGTGGACTACGTGCTCTAATATCAGCTCGGCTGTCCTTTTAGCTGATGGGAGACCGGAGAGGGCCACCAGGTGAACAGCTTTGGAGAACCGGTCGACGATGGTGAGAATGGTGTCCCTTCCTTCAGAAACCGGCAGGCCCGTGATGAAATCAACGGCAATGTGTGTCCAGGGTCGGCGGGGAACCGGGAGTGGTTGAAGTTCCCCGGGCGATGGTCTGTTGCTGTCCTTGGACCTGGCACACACTGGGCACGCCTGGACGAACTCGTCTACGTCTTTTTTCATACTGGGCCACCAGAAAGCACGTTGTACAAACAGTAGGGTCCGCCGTCTCCCGGGGTGTCCTGAAAGGGGGGAGGAGTGTCCCCACTGGAGTACTTCGGCCCTGATGGCATTGGGGACATAGAGTCGGCCAGGCGGCACACCTGCTGGTTCGGTCTCCGTAGCTTGTGCCTGGCGGACCCTCGTTTCCAGGTTCCACCTGAGCGGTGCGAGGATCTTGGTGGGTGGCAGTACAGGCGCGGGGTCCGCCTTCCTCGTGTTGTCGGGAGAGGGCGTCGGCTTTGGTGTTCTTGGACCCCGGGCGGTATGACAGGTGGAAATTATAATTCTCGAAGAATAGTGCCCACCGCGCCTGTCTGGGGTTCAGCTGCTTTAAGGTGCGGATTGTGATGAGGTTTGGTGGTCGGTCCAGACGATGAACGGCTCTCTGGCGCCCTGGAGCCAGTGTCGCCATTCCTCCAAGGCCCACTTTATGGCCAGCAGCTCGCGGTCCCCTACTCCGTATCGCTGCTGAGTGGCGTCAAATTTCTTGGAGAAAAAACTGCAGGGGTGCAGTTTTTGGTCTGGACCTCGCTGGGAGAGAACAGCCCCGGCGTCCACATCCGAAGCGTCCACCTCCACAACGAATGGTTTGTCAGCATCCGGGTGAAGGAGGATGGGAGCAGTGGTGAAGCGGCGACAGAGCTCATGGAAGGCAGAGACGGCAGTTGGGGTGAGGTTGAAGGGGTGAGATGATGGGCGGGTCAGAGCGGTTAGTGGCGCTGCAACGGTACTGTAGTCCCGGATAAAGCGGCGATAGAAATTGGCAAACCCGAGAAATCTCTGGAGCTGTTTAAGAGTCTTGGGTAGGGGCCAATGACTCACAACTTCCAGTTTCTGCGGGTCCATGGCCACACCCTGGGGCGAGATGACAAAACCCAGGAACGTGGTGGAGCGCTCGTGGAAAGCGCACTTCTCCAACTTACAGTACAGCTGGTGGGCGAGCAATCTCTTTAGAACCGCTCTGACATGCTGGATATGCTCGTTGACAGTTCGAGAGTAGATGAGGATGTCGTCAAGGTAGACAAACACCCAACGGCCTAACATGTCTCTGAGAACGTCATTTATGAACTGTTGGAAGGCGGCAGGTGCGTTGCAGAGACCAAACGGGATGACCAGACTTTCGTAGTGTCCTGTAGGGGTGATGAAGGCCGTCTTCCACTCATCGCCCTCTCTGATGCGCACCAAGTTGTAGGCGCTCCGGAGGTCCAACTTAGTGAAGATGGTGGCACCAGAGAGGGCGTCCAGGGCAGAGTTGGTAAGAGGCAGTGGATGTCGGTTTTTTATGGTGATATTATTGAGCCCCCGGTAATCGACACAGGGACGTAGACTACCATCGCGTTTTTTCACGAAAAAGAACCCCGCAGCGGCAGGTGAGGAGGAGGGCCGGATGGTACCATGGCGAAGTCCGCTGGAAACATACTCCTCCATCGCCTGCGTCTCGGTGTTGGATAATGAATAGAGGTGGCCGCGGGGTGGTGTCGCACCTGGCTGAAGATCGATCGCCAGGTCGTATGAGCGATGGGAGGTAGGTGGGTAGCGCGTCTTTTGCAAAAGACTTCAGCCAGGTCCCGGTAGTCTAGCGGGATTTTGTCTGTGTCGACATCGGGGGCCTCGGACTCCCTAGAGCACGTCCCAGCCTCGGCCCATAGGCAGAGCTCGGTGCAGGTCGGCCCCCATTGTAGGATCCGGCTTTGGGTCCAGGATATGAGCGGGTCATGTTGCAGCAGCCAAGGGTGTCCGAGGTTGATGGGTGGTGACGAAATGGTGGTGGTGTGAAACTGGATCTGTTCTCGATGCTGGTTGATGATGAGGGTGATAGGTTGGGTCTGAAAGGAGATGGGGCTGGAGGAAAGAGGCCGACCGTCGACTGATGTAATGGTTACGGGCTGGGATAACGCCTCGATCTTTATCCCCAATTTTTTGGCATAGGAAGAGTCAATGAAGTTACCTGCTGCCCCGGAGTCGACGAACGCGGTACTTCCGACCCGTTTGTGGCCAAACTGGAGATGTACTTTTACCGTGAGACGGGAATCACTGGTCAGGGTGGTGGAGAGGGACATGGGACCCGGTGAGTTCCTCCCATTTCTCACCGGGGCTGCGCGTTTCCCGGCCGCAGAGGACAGATGGCGGGACCACGGCGGGAGGTGGAGTACCGACGGTTCTGGTGGGTGCTGCAGTGAATGAAGCGTGGACTTCTGGAACTGGAGAGCGGGAGAGGAAGGCGTGGTGTGAGGTAGTGCTGTCATGATGGGTGGCAGGGTACGGGGAGCTGGCTTGGGGCGAACGAGCAGCCGTTGGTCGATCCGGAGGGCGAGTTGAATTAAACCCTCCAAGGTCGCTGGGAGCTCTCGTCCGGCGAGCTCGTCTTTTATCCGTGAAGCCAGTCCCTCGTAGTAGGCCGTCCGGAGTGCGGAGTCTCCCCAGTCGGTCTGTACGGTGAGAGTGCGAAACTCCGCGGTGTAGCGGCTCACGGACGACCCTCCCTGCTTTAGATGGTATAATTTAGAGTCGGTCTCCACCTCAGCAGCCGGATGCTCAAAGGTGAGTTTAAGCTGGCGGGTGAATTCGTGTAGGAGTAGGCGACATCTGAGTCTGAACGAAGAACCGCCGTGGCCCACTCAGCTGCCTGCCCGGATAGCAACGAAACGAGAAGAGCAATGCGCAGTCGGTCTGTGGAGTATCTGGTGGAATTAAACTCAAACACAAGATCCAATGCAGTTAGAAAAACACTGCACTTCCCATCCGTGCCATTCCATTTATCCGGTAAAGATAAGAAAACATCAGAAGGTGGAGAGGGAGGTTGGCGGCGCAGCAGCCGCTGCGATGGGCGTGGCCACAGCCGGCTGAGCGGCCGCCCCGCGGAGGATCGCATTCTCCTGTCGCAGCTCCGCCACCTCGCGGCGCAAGGCCGCGACGCCCTGGAGCTCCGTGCGGAGCGATGCGACTTCACCACGGAGCTGATCGATCAGCTTAGCATGCCGGTCAACCACATCGCAGAGGTGAGCAAACTCCGCTGGGTTTACTGCCGGTGGCTCAGTCATTCTGTCACGGACTAACCGGAGATGAAGCAGAAGACTTAGCAGTTAGCCCTGTAGCGTGGATGGTAAACCCAAACGCGGAAGTAGCGCGAGCAGGCAGGATAACCACGCTAGTTATTCTTAGAACTCTCCCGAAGCGAGAGCAAGAGTTTACACAAATAAACCCGCGTTCTAAATACACACACCCAATCAGAAGCGATAACCCAAGAAAGTGAGTACTCACGTTTGGACGAGCGAGGCGTCGGCGATAGCATGGGCATAACTAAATGACTGAGCAATGTGAGGCTTCATCTTGTTTCCTTTTATGCTTCCTGAAACCCGACCGTATTACTTCCGGGTCCTAGTGCCGGTCGTGTTATGAGTGTGCATGACAGACAGCTATTTATTTAATTATCATTTTAAATATTTATCAACAACATCCATCCATCAATGCAGTATTGTTATGCGTTTATCACCTTTTGATCAAAACGCTGCCTTTTGTAAAGTGAAAGTGCGAGCCGCGGGTTTGAAATGAATTGTAGATTAATTTTAAAGCACAATCTCATTTCATTATTAGAAACATAATTTATGAATTACACTCAAACGGGCGATAGAGCTCTGATTAGACTACGTATACTAGTAAATAGGCTCAACATCCCGGAGCCCAAGCCTCATTTAAAGAAAATTATTTAATTAACAAATATTGAAAGTAAACAACAGTAGCACAAGTTTAAAAAAAATATTTAGACTCTAAATAGATGCCGAATTATTTTCTAAGGTGTGCCAGCTGGCACTATTCTTATATTGCTCTTTGTCAGGGTATTGTAAATCGGTCAGTGACAACCCCGTAAAATTCCATGTACTGTAAATAGGTACAGTACAGTACTGTCCATCTGTATGAATTAACCGAGATGCCCACCCCCATGAAAATGGCGAATTCAGGGAAAGGCTCCTCCGTGAGAGGTTTTGTCCGGACCACTGAGCTTCTACGGATTCTAAAATTGACATTGTTACTGTTTTTTAATACCTGCAGTGGAAGAGTCTGAGAATGTATTTACCATAAGCTTTGTTGTATTGTTTTTAATCACTATACACAACCTATGATTTCACCTATGCTATTTTACAAAGGGAATATTTTTTATGTTAAACTCTAAAACTGCTGGGTTAAATGTTAAAGTGCTGGGTAATTTTATCTATTTATTATTTAGTAGATTGCCTGTTAGAAATACCCCAAATTAAATTAATCCGCTGTTTTAACTACTGCAGAGATTGTTAATCAGCGATAGTTTTCACTACTACTTCTAATGATAATACTGAATGGAGAAGGCGCAGTCAAAGTAGTATCATCATTGCAGGAGAGAAGAAACTGAAGAATAAATACATATCAATATTGAAAGTTTGAGCTTGACACGTTTATGAGCTCTGTCGCTTCCTGTCAATGGGCGCCTAAGAGAGAGAACACATTTTTGGCTTCAGTAGACACACAATACTTCAGATTGAAACACGACGCCCCCTACAGGCAGTGAACGGCATTTTCACAGCTTCCCGCGAGCTGCCGCGGAACCGCGCGAGATCCCTTTTCAAGAAACGTGCGTTCTTAATGGCGGGATCTATATTTATAATCTGCAGGTGCACCTCATCAGATGACATCACCTGACCAAGGTTATATAAGCCAAAATTTGGCATGTTTGATACACACATGCTTCATAACCGGCTAAACAAAGAGATGTTCCCATAGCGTTTTCACGCAGCATCAAGCGTAGCTTTTGAAAGGGAACAACTTCTGAGACTTGATATTTTCACAGTTTTTGTTTCACACTTATGTTAATGTGAATTCAAATGTCTTGTGATTCCACACACAATACTCCACAATGACATTTACAAAAATAAAGACTGAATGGTCTGCATAAAGACCATTTCCATTCAGACCCTTTTTACATGCAATTGAGCTCAGATGGATCCTATGTACTTTTACAGTTCCTTGGGATCCTTCCATAACTTGAGTCCACCTGTGCCTAAATAAATTTATTGGTTATAATTAGAAAAGGTAACAAAACTGTCTATATAAAGACCTCACAGGGGATGGTGTGTGTCAGAGTGAAAACCTGTAGGCCTATGTCAAGACAGAAAACTGGAGAAGGATACAAGGAAATTTTATCTTACACCAAGGACCCAAGGGTCACTATAAATGAGATCCTGAGTTTACTTGTGGAGATGATAGAGCCTCACAGATGGACAACCATCACTGCAGCACTCCATCCTCTATGGTAGATCGGTCAGGCAGAAGCCATTTCTTACTTAAAGGCACACGACCTGGGAGTTTGGCAAAATGCCCCTGAAGGACTCTCTCAACCCATCAGAAACAAAATTCTCTGGTGTGATGGCAGGAATCAGGAAATCTGGTAGTGCGCCAGGCATGGACAGGGTTCAAAAACCCAGAAACAGAGTGTAAATGTAAACCAGCATTTTTCCACCCTGAACATGACAGCTCATGGTCCTTAAGTGAAGGTGGGGGTCAGTTTTGAAATTAGGGGACACATGAAAGTGCAAAGCTGATTGGCAAGATCGGTAATCCTATTCCATGAAACAAAAATCAGTCTCCGTAAAAGCAGGCAGTGTCAGACACAGTGACTATCCAACCGGAAGCATATAACTCCGAAAGTGGGAAGCAAAGTTCAATATCTGTTGAAGCGGCCAAGGTCAGACACAGTGCTAATACAAACGAGAAATAAAATCCAAAAAACAAGAAGCAAAGTTTGATATCTGTTGAAGCAGATGAGGTCAAATGCAGTGATAATCGAAATGAGAAATACAAATCCGAAAGCACGAAGTGATGTTCAAAGTCCATGGTAACAGGGGAGGCCATACACAATGATGAATCAAACGAGATAAGCACTTGTTTAAAAAAAACTAGATTTGAGCCACACTTGTGCGTTAAATGAAGTTTTTTCGGCATCAGGAGTTGATTCCCTGATAGACTACAGAGCGTGGCGGGAGAGATTGGCTCGACAGGTGGAATGAAAGCCTGGAGCAGACTGCAGAGTAGAATGAGTTAACTAAGGACAAAGACATGGATGTAGCAGTCAGATCTGGCTGGCTTGTGACACTTATGTGAGGTTTTCATTGCAACAAGAAAAGAGTTGGGGCCACAGGAGGAGCTTCTGTGAAATTACTCAAGCAACCCAGCCTGAACCTCATAGAGCATCTCTGGAGAACCCTGAAAATGGTTGTGGTGCCCTTTAAACCTGGTTGAGCTTGAACGAGGGAAAAAAATGTCTAAACCAAAGGTTTGCCCAGCTGTTGTGGCAAAATTCTGATTTCTAGGTACATTTTGGGTTGAGAAAAAACAAGACCAAATTTTATTACAGGAATAACCATATGCTAACCCACAAGACAAAATCAAATATGAAAAAAAAAACATGTTAGTGGAAAAAATCTGAACCAATCAGAAAGTAGTTCACGACATGCTGATTAACTGAGATTACACAAACACCGGGTTTTTATCACATCTGCTGATGTTGACAAAACCCAACAACAAAAAGGACACACAAATAACATTCAATATACCAAACCCAAATGTTTATTATTACAAAATAGACAATGCAGTGCACAAAATATGACTATTTACAGCTACATATAAAATATTTTGGCGTGTATGTGAATGGATGTATCATCCCAAGTCCTGTATACTGTCCAAGTGTGTGCGTGTGGCAATATGTGGTAGTATTGTATTGGCCTCACCAGCTTTGAAAGTCAATCCAGGAGCACGATGATGGAAAAAAAAAAGAAAAAAAAACATGTGATACTGTCCCAATGGCAAGTAATTTGATATATTCACAAAGAGACAGAAGGATTCACTGTCATACTCTATGTGTAAAAAAACAACAATGGAGAGTTGCCCTGCCAGCTTCTCTTTAAACCTGGTCAGCTGACTGTGACTACCTGCATCATCGGGATTCGGAGAGAGTCTCGTGAGAGTAAAAACGCTCAACCAAAACAACAGATGGAGCAATACATCATATGGTAACAGATTATAAAGTATACAACGGCATATAAACAATTATTGGCAGCTTTATAAAAACCCCATTACGTGGCGGTATCAAGAACTGAACTGCTTTCAGTTTGGTTTTTAAAGAGGAATCATAAATTAAGGTTAAGTGAGATTTAATGTTAAATGAAATTTCATATTTGACTTCATTTATAAATGTTTTTATTATTTTTATATGGAAAAAATATAATTATAGTGTTGGAAATTGGTCATATTTTCTTGGTGGCTGGAACAGATTATCTTCATTTACATTATATCCTATGAGAGAATGCTTTTCACAACACGAAATTTCTCCTTAATAGCTCGTCTCTGGGACAGATTCAAGCTGTGTTAGAAATTATTCCGCTCCCTAATTTTTTATATTATATGCAAGGCCACTTTATTCCCCGCCCTTCTCCACTCAATCTCACATGAGGGTACAGTAAGTACTTTTGGCTGATTTACCTCTTATCGCCCTGTGGTGTGACTTTTATGCTTCATGCATTACTGGACTATAACTAAGTCGAAGTCTATTTTGTGCTCTTAACCTGATCATGTGATCACTAGTTTAAATTCTATTATGTGCTAAGTATTATGTCTTAAGTATCTTGTACATTTAACTGTCAAAGTTAAAAGGTTAGACATCATTGTATTCAATTATGCCCCTTATCATACGCTTATTCTATTATACCTTTTTTCATATCATGAGAGATTTAAATACTGTATAGAGGGCACCTTAATTTATCTCTTCCTTTCTCTACTTCATGCCTCTTATGGTACTTAAAATGATTCCATTCTGCTCTGTCAGATGTTCTTTCTTGTTTCTACTGATCCTGATAGCCCAACAATCCAACAACAGTTTGGTGAAGAACAATGCATTTTCCAGCATGATGGAGCACCGTGCCATAAGGCAAAATTTATAACTAAGTGGCTCGGGGACCAAAACGTTGAAATTTTGGGTCCATGGCCTGGAAACTCCCCAGATCTTAATCCCATTGAGAACTTGTCGTCAATCCTCAAGAGGCGGATGGACAAACAAAAACCCACTAATTCTGACAAACTCCAAGAAGTGCTTATGAAAGAATGGGTTGCTATCAGTCAGGATTTGGCCCAGAAGTTGATTGAGAGCAGCCCAGTTGAATTGCAGAGCTCCTGAAAAAGAAGGGCCAACACTGCAAATACTGACTCTTTGCATAAATGTCATGTAATTGTCGATAAAAGCCTTTGAAACATGTGAAGTGCTTGTAATTATATTTCAGTACATCACAGAAACAACTGAAACAAAGACCTAAAAGCAGTTTAGCAGCAAACTTTGTGAAAACTAATATTTGTGTCATTCTCAAAACTTTTGGCCACAACTGTACACTAATTTTAGTATCGATACTCAATGAAATATGAATAATTTGCATTTTCAATGATTATTGTTTGAAGCGAAACAGTATAAAGCTGAGAAAAGGGCAATTTTTGGGCGCATACATTATAGAAACACCTCTCCAAACATACAAAAAAAATTCAGGGAAACATGATTGGTCACTTCCATGTTGCATAAACTTCAGAAGTAGCTTCTTTTGCCAGACATAATTTCTGTATTGTATGTATAACATAAAAATAATAAAATCAGCACCAATAATGTGTTTTGGCAGATGATACAGTTTTTTATACAAACGTTCTGAATCATTCACAAATAATCTTGAGGTGGTCATTGTGGTCAAAGCTGCTTTAATCTGTTACTAAGGTATGAGTCTGAATACTTACATAAACAGAATATGTTTGTCTCTCTTTCTTTTATTTTAAAGAAGGAATTGGATCCATTTTCAGATGAGTGTGAGACATGACATAAAATATCTGAAACCTTTCCTTCAGCATTGTACATTAATGTACACATCATCTCCATGGAGACCTGAAGTCAAACAGTTTAAATTTTTGTTTATTCATTTATTTAAAGAAGGTAAATGACTGAGCACACTCTTAAAATGAACCCTAGTGCTGGCCGGGTTTTTCTATTTCTATTCCCACTGGTTAAGATAATGACTTTCTATTCTTCTGCAGGGAGTAATATTTTCAGATGCAGCTTTTGAATCTTGTAACATGTTCAGCCCAATTACGGTACAAAACATTCGCTTGTGTGACCATAAGGACCTTTTAGACTTTTTCTGATATTTTACAGTTTTATAACAGAATGACTCATGTCACTGTGCCCTTTATGGCAGCACATAATATACGGTTCCTGCAGAATCACCCATTAATGCAATTATACCATGATTCTGAGCGAAAACGAAAAAAGAAAAAACATTTTATTTTAGCTCCAGACAGAGTGCGTCGAACTGCTATTTGAGGGTTTAAATGCCAGAAGATGCTCAGAATGTGACGTTAGAGTGTATACAGTGTGTGATTATAGATACAGGATGACTGGGAGGACATTTAGACATCTGTATTGAGGTGATATTGCAGTTACAAACCTTTATGTGAAGAGTAAAGATTTTTTTTTAAACAATTACAGTTTAATAAACAACAAGATACAGAATGTTGATGATTTAAATAAATAACTTCAGAAATGAATAAAAACACTATAAAAAAAACTATTTCCACTTTATAAAATGAAATTGTTGCCTGAGATGTGTTTACATATTTGTTACTATTTATAGGAAATGCATTATTGAAATAAAAGGCAAACTGTCATATTGGCTTAAACATGGTATCGGTGCTCAAAAGTGTCTCACCTCAGTGAAAAGTGAATTATCAGAATCATATAACAAACCATACTTCATAACACTTCTGTTTCTTATCTCTTGATTAACACTTTTACATTTTTTGTAAGTATGCATACACTTTTATATTTTTATCAAATAAAAAGAAATGCCCTTTTAAGTCTGTGGTGTCTGTAACTTTTTTTAATTCAAATCTTACAATTATTCTGTCATTCAGATGAAACTTATGTAACAATTTAGATTTTACAAACCTGAAAATGTGTATTATTCTAAAATGTAAAATTTTTAAAATATTGCAATATGAATTTGACATGGTTACGGACAAAAAATAATAATAATATGCTTCTAGAAGCTTACACCAATTTTAGTATCAATACTAAACATTTGCATTTTAAATGATTTTTAAAGCTAAACAGTATCACCGTGAAAGTGGTCATTTTGGGGGCACATATAAAATCATATAAGTTAGCAACTTGATTTTTTTTTTTTTTCAGGGAAGTAAGATTGGTTACTTCTATGTTGCATAAACTTCGTAGCTTCTTTGGCACACACACATTTTCTGTATTCTATGTATACCAAAAAAATAATAATAATGAACCTTCACCAATACAATGTGTTGGCTGAAAATATCAATAATGTTTTTCTGCAAATATATATATATTTTTTATGTATTTTTGTTTACTTGTTTAGCCCACACAATGCTTAAAAATGGAGTTTAATTTACAAATCTAAGATTAGTCGAAGATTATTTACAGATCCAAATGTTAATAATTAACATTCGACCATAGAATATTTCACTGTTGACCTGAAAGAACACATTGTGATTATACAGACTGTTCTGTGAATCGGTTACAGAAGTATATTTTTGCACGAGTAAAATATTCTTACTTCATTACAGCAGCTTAAAAAGTCTTCTGCCTAATCCCTCTTTAAAGTCACTTTCCTCCTATTTTTAGTTATGTATATTAGTGCAAAAGCTTGTCTTTCATCTGCTCAGTAATTGCTGATACACATGTAAGTCACTAAAGATGAACGTTTAGCACTTTTATATTAACTTTTAATTTTAAAAAAGAATATACATGACCAACACGCTAAATTTAATTTGCATATTATTCATACTTGTAGAAAACAGGGTGAACGTGCAGAGAAATCATTATAATTAACAAACAAGCATACAGGGATTTGAGGGTTATTGCCTGGGTGCTGTAAGCTTTTAGCTCTGTTTTGTGTGTTTTGGAGATTAAGTAATCTTTAGTCCGCTAAATATAATCCTTACCAGTGGTGATTAAAGCCAGGAATCACAACATGGAGACAAAATTTTTTTTCTTTTAAAATTTGGAAACTGGAAGATTTTTATTCCTTTTCTTTCTTTCCTTATTTGTATTTTTTGTTTCTACATGTACAAAGAAATTAATCATTTATTTTTATTGTTTTTTTCTTTTCACTGGTGTTTTTTCACCGCAAAAAAACCTTTAACGAGAGGAAACATTGAATATACATAAAATATTTTTTTAAACTATACAGTATATTACATTTCCAAATAATAATTGATATATATAATGAAAGCTTTTATCTGTATATTGGTCAGAACTCACTCTTTCAGTGATATCCTTATATTTCATACATTGGAGAACCAGAAACCAGTCTCAGAAAAAATTCTGTCTGTCTGTCCAGACAGATTTTGTCTCAACATCATGCAAAAATGTTATAAGCAGTTTCCTGCCTGATTATAAACTGCACATTATGACAGTGTATATGCGCAAACTGTGGGCGCGTCTTAAATCAAACGCTGGACAGAATTTAATGACACTTTTGCAGTTTAACTTTGAATGTTTAATCTGCACCATCAGTGAGATTTAAATGTTGAGTAAAAGTGATGTTATGAACAGTTATGTGTGGTATTTAATAGTCTACTTTAAAATAATCTACTAATGCGCTACTGTCTCAGTGTAAACAAACACCTGCACCAATAGATATTAATTAGAAAAGCTAAACTGAATATTTTTACTGGGATTAGTTCATATTTTCACTTTGGCTGAAATAACAGCGCTGAAGTGGTATAAGTGAATTTTAACACGCTGGAGTCGTTTTAAGACCAAACTTCATCTTTATCTGATCTACTTTTCCATTTCTCATCTGTGATTTACTCTTTGATTACCAAACAGGGAGTGTATTTGTCTGACCACCAAAGAAGTACAACTTAGTGTAAACAAGGCATCAGATACTCAACCTTACAGAATGTGATTAGTTAGACAGAGAGTTCTGCTGTACAGAAAGACACACAGACATGTACGTGGACTTCAACCTCAAATAATAATAATAATAATATCACTGATTACATTAAAGATCAGCAGATTATTTTTAGATTTAACCTTTGAAGTCTTTCTACAAACTCTTTCACTTGCATGGGTACTTGCGCTAGTATAAAATAAAAGTGCCCTAAAATGTCCAAATGTTTCTTTCCAAAAAACAACTGTAAGGATAGTAACATCCCATAATAAAGTACTGTTCAAATAACACAGTTTGTAATAACACAGTTTGTCTGGTTTTACCCACAAAATCAGAAGCAGAATGACAAAGTGTACTGTACATGATGATTTATTGCTGCATTTTCCTGTTTAAACATGTAAAATAACTATTACAAACAGCGATGTGTTGTTTAAACAGGTTGCATTTATATCTAATGGGGAAATATCAGTATATTAAGGTAGTGGCAGCTGAAGAAAATGAGAAGAATTCTTTACAGTCAATATATTATGTTGCCATGGCTACTTTAATATGCTTTTTATTGAGGTTAGATTAGTTTGGTAGTTTCTTACAGATTGTTCCATATGGTTACAGTTATTGTTCTAAATTAATATCAATTATGTTCCCCTATGAGCATATTTTTAGTGCAGCTGTTCATTTTTCTTGGTGTTTCTTTGTTTTCTCTGGGGAAATAAAGCAATATACACAGCTAATTGAACTAACTGGCAAAACATAGAAGTTATATAATTATTTATTCGCAAGCTCGCAAAAAGTTTTTTTTCTTCTTTCTCTGTTCAATCAGATCTCACAGAAACGCTCATGCAGCTTAAATCACAGAAAAAATCTGTGCTTGCCACGAGAACCACAGCCCACTGAGTACAGGGCCAACTAGGCAAAGAGCCCAAGGTAACTGATCTGACTTCCAAACTCCTGATCAAGCCCAATAGGATGTCCTGGACAAACAAGTCCATGACATTCATCGAGACCCCATCCCACAACCCACAGCCACCTAAAGGCTAACATTCTGCTGACACAAGCCACATCACACCCTCCAGAGGGCCAGAGTGACCCCGGTGGCACAAGTGAAACCTTGTTTTAATGCTATGTAAATATTATTCAGTTGTAGGGCAGAAACGATTTCTTGAGTAAATCGAGTAATTCGATTACAAAAAATGATCAAGGCGAGATCAAAGCTTCGTTTAATTAATTTTACAAGCTTGCGTTATGTTTGTGCGCAATTATTTGTTGACAGCACAACGTGCACGTTGTGTTGACACAATGTGCTTTCGGGTGCAAGCCACCAGTAAACACCAACGAAGAAGGAGCACTTATGTCACCCACAAAGCAGAAGGAGATGCTACAGTCTGTCTATTGATCAGAAGGAGCATTCTGTTGTGGGCTGCAAATGTAATAAAGACGGACTCACTCAAGATAAAAGGTATTAATAATGAGCAATCTTTATTTTCAAGTGGTGCAGGGAAATGGCTGTTGGAGGTCGGTCGAGAAGCCTGGCGAGGACGTTGTGCAGATGAGACTTTGGAGAGATGGGGAGCACACACCACCGAGCCGCGGAGATGAAGCCGAAGGGAAACTTCTTGGAAACTTTCTTAGAAAACTTCTGGAGAAACAAAGAACACAGGTAAGTAATGCGGTACACATATACTCTTTTCGTGTGATCTCAGAGATTTGGTCCTCTTTCGTGAATACAAGCCTGGACAATGGGTGCGGCATGGTGTGTGCTTTTATGGGCGTGTGTTGATTGACTTCAGCTGGTGATGATTAGTATTTCGGTGATACAGGACGCTTGTGTCAGAGCCTGGCCCGACTGTGACAGCAAAATGGAAGGGAGCAATAAAATCAGCGAGGTCAAGAGAAGAAGAAAGCCAAAATGATCAGTAAAGGTTTATGTTATGCCTGAGATGTAAATTTTGAAACTTTTATTTGCACAACTTAGTGTTGTTGTATAATTATTTATTTTAATGTGTGCCTTAGTTTTTTTATCCTTAAAGTCATTTGAAAAAGAAATTTTTGTTGCAGCCAAGAAAACGCTTTAAAATAAGAATGTATGGTGCTGTAATGCACTTAATTAATCTCAGTCAACTTTAATACCCCTATCTCACCTACGTGGTTTCGCATGGTGGCCGGAAGTACGGTTCTTCATGATTCACCGCAAGTTTTGGCGCTGTGATTACATCTCCATCTTTCTGCACAAAAAATTTAATATGTTTAAGCCGCCTTAAAAACATGTTTAAACAGCCGGACCTTGCAGAACTTTGCGGAACGTCGGCGGGCAGTCGCAGCGGCTCAAGGTGCCTAACACCGCATCTCACTGCGAGTCAAACTGCATAGGTGAGATAGGGGTATAAGCTATTCCTTGTATTGGGAATAATGAAAATGTTAATTTTTGATAAAATGCTGTATGCATTTAAAAAATAAAAGTAGATTTTTCTAAAAAGAAAACCAATTAATCTTTGTTTTTCTTATATATTTTACATTGCTGTTTAATTAAGCAAAAATGCATTTTATCCGATTACTCGATTATTTAATTAAATTTTTGTTAGAATACTTGATTACTAAAATTTTCGATAGCTACAGCCCTACTCAGTTGTATAAAGTACAGTACTGTGCAAAAGTGCTTCCATTTTTTTTTAAATACAAATTTGGTCTCAACTGTTTACTTTATGATTTTTGTGTCAAAAGATGTTTTAAAAAAGCAACATACAGTATTTAATAAAACATCTTCAACAAACAAGGAGCAACAGCTCAGGGCCTGAATCAGCAGTATACCTTCACCTGAAGGACAAAGGACACACTTTTTGTTTGAGGATGAGAATGTATGAATTTTGGAAAGAGAGGAGAGAAGATCGGGAGAGGGGTTCACCTTAACTACTCTCCCTAAACTCTCTCTCTATATTGTCTTTCTAACAACTGTCTCTCCTACCCGCAGAATCTTCACAATCAGGCATATTACATAATACAGTTAAACCTTGGATTACGAGCATAATTCATTCTGGAAGCAGGCTCGTATTCCAAAACACTTGTAAACCAAATCGAACTTTCCCATAAGAAATAATGAAAACTCAAATTATTCATTCCACAGCCCCAAAAAATAAATACATAAAAATAATTAATACAATATATAAAGTAAAAATAAATCAAATTAACTTGCACTTTACCTTTAAAAAAGTAAAAATAAATCCCGACAGATAAGTGTTTCCTGAGGATGTGTGTGTGTGTTTGTGTGTGTGTGTGTGTGTGTGTGTGTGGAATTAGCCCCTTCCCTCGCCTCATCTTACACAATAAAAACTTACAAAACTCCTTAAGAGACAAGCACTAAGACCTAGCAGGGGAGATGCTTACCCACAATTCCGCAACCATTGGCTCAGTTGTGATCATGTGATGCTTAGTCACAAAACAAGAGCGCATGTGTGATACATGAAACTTGGCACTTGTCTTGTTTTTCAAGACAAAATTTATTTAAAATCTTTGCTCGTCTTGCGGAACGCTCATAAACCGCGTTACTCACAATCCGAAGTTCCAGTGTGCATGATTTTTCAGACAAAAGTCCTAATGAAGTTCATGGGAAATTATCTGCTAATGTACCAGCTAATGTCCTAAAACAATGTGTAGCTGAGACCACTGATCCATTTCTAAACAGCAAAAGGTTTTTACACTTGATATTGTCTCTGTTTGTTTTATTACTTTTTATTGGTTTCAGTAGTGGATTTTTATTATTTTTGAAGGCATCATTGCATTGGATACCAACGCAGGTGAAACATTTTATTAAAACCCAGTAGAGCAAAATCAATATAACATCAGAAATCAGAAACAGGTGGGGGCCAGGAGATATGCGCTCAGGCACAAACTGGGGAAAGACAAAATCAGGACTAAACAAGGTTATATACTCACCTCAGGTCTGTGAGTTTAAGGAGTTTGCATGTTCTCCCCGTAATTGGTGAGTTTCCTCCAGGTACTCCAGTTTCCTCCACAGTCCAAAGACATGCAGATTAGGCTAATTGATGTTCCCAAATTGCCTGTAGTAAGTCTATCCATGTTTGCTCTGAGATGGATTGACACCTTGTCCAGCGTTTACACCCTGCCTCATGTCTGAAGTTTACTGGGATGGGAACTTTATATATAGGATAATCAGTATAGAAGAGATGAGATGTGATTACAGCGGTACCTCAGTATGCGAACGCTCAGCCTCACAAATTTTCACCTTAAGAACAGAAATTTTCCAAGACTTTTGGCACATGAAGCATTTTTGGCAACCGTTCCGAGCCGAACCGTATACACGTGCATCAGTGTAATGCCCAGCAAAGCAAGTTTATGTATTGTTTCATGTTTTTTTTTTTTTTTTGCATTTTGTGTAAGATTTGGTGAAGACATAGCACCATGGGTTCCAAGAATGCTATCAAGGATGGTAGCAAGAAGAAAAGAGTGCCACTTACATTTTTGTTTTTAAAGCAGCCGATGACAAGTGGAATCATAAATTAAGGTAAGTGAGATTTAATGTCTATTTTACTTCATTTACATGTAGTTTCTAAAAGTTTTGATAGTTTTTATATGCAAAACATGTGTTGGAAATTGGTAATATTGGTGATATTTTTGATTGGCTCAAACGGATTATCTGCATTCACATTATTTTCTGTGGGAAAATGTGTTCCACAATACGAAATTTCATCTTAAGAACTCGTCTATGGAGACGAATAAATACAGTGAAATCTTGGATTACGAGCATAATTCGTTCCGGAAGCAGGCTCGCATTCCAAAAACACTCGTAAACCAAGTAGACTTTTCCCATAAGAAATAACGAAAACTCAAATTATTCATTCTACAGCCCAAAACAATAAATACATACAAATAATTAATACAACATGTAAAGTAAAAATAAAACAAATTAACCTGCACTTAACATAAAAAAAAAAGTAAAAATAAATCCAGACAGTTAAGTGTTTCTGTTTGTGCGCGCAGGCGCCGTGTATTTGTGTGTGTGTGTGTGTGTGTGTGTGTGTGTGTGTGTGTGGAATTAGCCCCTCGCCTCGTCTTAAACAGTAAAACTCCTTCTGCCTCCCACACCTCGCTTTTTAAGTTTCACAACTAACATACACAATGCAAACACTGTTTTAACGGGGGAAAAAATAAATCTCTCTAATGATACTCACGTGAGCGCATACTAAAGGAATCACTGCTGTAAAGAAAAAAATTAAAAATTACAAATGAACCAGCACCTTACCTTTGAAAAGAACCGCGACAGAGCTGAGTTTTCTGTGTAAATAAAGCGCGGGTGTAAAGCACCAAGGAAATCTGTGTGTGTGTGTGTGTCTGTGTGTCTGTGTGTCGGTGTGAACACTCATAAACCACGTTACTCGCAATCCGAGGTTCCACTGTACATATGTCAAGGTGTCGCTGTAAAGTAAAGCCTTATTAGATTCATAACTTGTGGTTCAAGACCCCCCTAGAACCACCTACTAGGATACAATTGTAAATAAAAAGGCTTGATTTGGGTTCATCAATGAAAAAAAAGACTCATAAGGTGCTCAGAGCATCTCCATAGTGGAAATATTGAATATCTACAGTCCGGTAATGGAAAGGAAAGGGAGAGTCCTTCAGGAGCTCTTTTTGTTCAACAAGCAGATAAGCTGTAAGATATTACTCATATAAAAAGATACAGTTTTCTTGTGCCAGATCAAAGCAATATTCTCAGCGGGATGTCAATAGAGTAGCTTCAGAAGAGTACAAAGGAACACGGCGAAACACTACCATCCATTCTAAATAACGTACAATAGCAAAAAATAGAATATCATTCATGCAAATTACTGCTTTTCTGCACAGCCTGCTGGTACTAAAGGCTTTACAATGCAGAGTGGATTCTCATTTTTTTCTTACTGCTTTAGCCTGGAAAGGATGTGAATATGCATACACATGCTGCCAGGGAGAGAAATCACCATACAGATTTTAGAAAGATTTGCTTTGGTTGTTGGTAATAAGCAGGCCAAACGGGAATCTTTAGGGAACTGCTTCTGAATTTCATAGCCATCACTCTTCAAAATATAAAATAAAACCTGCAGACTCTAATCTATCATTAGGATGCCCGCGTGTCTTGGCACTGGGCGTGGCTCAGGGCCTTTAAAGGAGATTTTCCTGCATAGCTCATACACACTTGAATGTATGCATGTGAAACCCGGTACATTTCTACAGGTGCGTTGCAAAAGAATTCATCCTCCTTGGCATTTTTCATGTTTTGTTACATTATAACCTGTAAATTAAAGAAATAGTCTAAGTTGGTGAAGTGAAATGAGAAAAAGAAATATAAAAAATTATTTGAAAAAATAAAAATTATGAAAATTGGCATGTGAATATGTATTCACCCCCTTTGTTACGAAGCCCCTTACAAGTTCTAGTGCAACCAATTACCTTCAGAAGTCACATAATTAGTTAAATGAAGCCCACTTGCAATCTAAGTCTCACATGATCTGTCAGAATAAATACACATTTTCTGAAAGGCCCCAGAGGCTGCAACACCACTAAGAAAGATGTATCACATCATGAAGACAACGAAGCTCTCCAAACAAGTGAGGAGTGGGTTATTAAAAAAATATCCAAATGTTTGATGATTCCCCATCAAATCCATCATCTTCACATAGACAGAACATGGTACCACAACAAACCTGCCAAGAGAGGGCCACCCACCAAAGCTTACAGACATTAATCAGAGAGGCAGCACAGAGACCAAAGGTAATCCACAGCAGAGACTGGTTCCACAGCAGATTTGTACAGCAGAGACTGGTGAAGCTGTGCATGGGATCACAATACAATGTACACTAAATAGAGCAATGCTTTATGTAAAAGTGGCCATAAAAAATTAATTACTTAGTGTAAAAATAAGATGGCACGCTTGAGTTTGCCATAAGACATACGGTATGGGTTCCCAAATGAATGGAGAAAGGTGCACTGGTCAGAAGAGACTAAAATTTAACTTTTCAGCCACCAAGGAAAACGCTATCTCTGGCGCAAACCTAACACATCCCATCACCCCAAGAACACCATACCCACCGTGAAACAAGGTGGTGACAGCATCATGCAGTGGGGTTGTTTTTCTGCAGCAGGAACTGGGAAAACTGATCCGAGTTGAGGGAAAGATGGATGGTGCTAAGTACAGGGATATTCATGATAAACCATTCATCATGGAGGAGCTGGAGCAGTTTTGCATTGAAGAATGGGCAAAAATCCCAGTGGCAAGATGTGGCAAGCTCATAGAGACTTATACAAAGCAACATGCAGCTATAATTGCCGCAAAAGGTGGCTCTACAAAGTACTGACTTTAGGGGGGGTGAATAGTTATGCACACTGAAGTTTTCTGTTATTTTGTCCTATTTGTTGTTTGCTTCACAATAATAAAAGAAAAAAGGTTGTTGGCATGGTCTGTAAATAAAATGATGCAAACCTTCAAACAATCCATTTTATTTGCAGGTTGTGAGGAAACAAAACATGAAAAATGCCAGGGGGGGTTTAAGGCCCTGTAGATCTCATTGAGCTGAACAATACATGCACTATGCACTATTTCATGGGCTCAACTTAACACAAAGTCAAATATTTTGTGTTGTTTGCAAAACACACCCAATAGATTTTGATATATTCAAAAATACCACAGTATTGAGCTACAGGTTGTGTATCAAGGCCCAAGGTGGCAAAAGGGCAGGTGCTTGGTCCCATTGCTTGCAACTATATTATTATTTAAACTTTTTAATGCTCTGGCTATGATTTAACTGGACTCAGTAAAGGACCAAAATACAAGCCACCGGATATCATCAGTTCTATATTTATTGTAAAGAGGCAGTAGTAGTAATAATAATAATAATAATAATAATAATAATAATAATAATAATAGGGCATGAACTTTGTAAGAGAGAGAGCATAAGGATTTGATGAAAAAGACAGAAGAGCCTTCTGTAGAGGCTGTGGGAGGACTAGAGATCTGAGTGTGCTCATGAGTAAAGGCTGGAGGCAGATAGAGCTGTAGGCAGTGAGTAGACAGGGGATGGCACACTGGAAGGGAGTGAGGGATGTCATAGGCAGAGCAGGAATGAGTTCATAACATCCTTTGTGATGATTAGCAGGCAGGGCAGACAGGGTAGAGACGGAGTCAAACTTCACTTATTCAAAAGGTCTAGACAGTCCAACTGTCACGATCCGAACAGGCGTAGTGGATCCAAGCGCAGAGCGCGTGTGGAATATAGCGCCGATTATCCTGTGATGAACGCGCTGTTTGTTTTGTGAATGAAAGCTCCCGCTGTGCGGAGATGCGGCGGCACGGCGCGAGCCTCGCGTAGAGAATGTGAAAGTGAAGAGCCGGTGCGCGCTGAACGCAACTCAGGTCCGCGGGGAATAATCGTGGTTGTGAACGTGCTTGCTTCGAGGTCATGAAATCCAATACAGTCCGTAATCCTGATTCGTGGTCATGAAACGTGAGCGATGGTCGATATCCAGAAATCCAAAAAAGCAGTAATCCAAAACGTGAAACGAGAGCAAGGTCCGTGAAACAGAGCGTGGGTCGAGATCCAAAAGTCAAGGCAGTGAAAAACGCTGGAAAATTGGGCATGAGGGCACACAATAATCTGGCGAGAGGTGGTGGTTTGTGAAAGAGTTTTATAGAGCAGAGTAATGAATGAAATGAAGAACAGGTGTGCTGAGCCGGTGAATGAGGCGGCAAAATGAAAGCAGCGGACTGGAGTGTGGAGAGGAGTCACAGGTGATCACTTGGCTTGAGGTGTGGATGTGACATGGTGTACCGTGACACCAACTGTCAGAAATCCAATAAACATACATTAACATGCAGACAGGGTTACGGACAGTGAGCTGACTGAGATCTGGTCTAAACCAGGCAGGGGTCAGTTTTACAGGAATAAACGGTAAACACTCAGAAAGCTAGAAACACAATATTTTCTGCAGATGGACAGCACTCAAAACCTAATTATCAGTCAAAGGGTCAAATGTCTACTGAGTCAGGCAGTCAGTATTACAACAGGTACACAGGTGAGTCCAGGAAACAGATACCCAGCTGTGAAACTCAAACACAAAAGGTGCGTTCCAAACGGCCTGAAGTACCCTGAGAAGTACACTTCACTGGGTGTTCAGCCATGTTAAGATTCCATGTGATTCCAAACCGCAGGGAGCGAAAATGTTCAGTTCAAACATTGCAAATGATGTAGGGAACGAGTGAACATCAGGAACGTGAAAAAAAATGGAGCTCAAAAAAGCATTTATATATTTATTATAGCTACTATTGAGGACGATATCATATTAAAAGGACAAAAAATATATATTTTAACTTAATAAAAAAATCCTTAGTATTATATAGCCTAAGAATATGTTAAATAAACTCTGTATATCTTTAATCAATTATTATTATTAATCAATAATGTATTTCCAAGTTATACATGTTTCAAAAGTATATGTTTTATAATGGTATCAGTTTTTGTTTCAATGACTATTCAATATTTAATGTCCGTAGTGTGAAATTTTCACAACAGAAGCGACAGGTATTCGAGGTGCTTATGTTACCATGGTAACGCACGGAGGAAGTGATGTCCGTGCTGGTGACATTGCAGGGTGTTCCGCCTTACAGTTAAGCCTTTGTTTGTCACATGTACATTACTGCACAGTGAATTTCATTCTCCACATGTCTCAGCATGACTGGAGTCAGAGAGCAGGATCAGCCATGATACAGTACAGCACACTGGAGCATAAAGGGTTAAGGGCAACCTGGTGGAGCTGGGCCTCAAACTGGTAACCTTCTGATCAGTAACTCGATGCCTTAAGAGCTCCCACTGCCCCTGTTTTGTTTATTCCTCAACTTTCCATTGGTTTCTATCTGACACTATTGCAAACTGCAGACATTCAGTTCTCTCAAAGAGTTCAATTTAAATACACTAAGCAAGTTTAAAAGATACCAATTCGTGGGGCAGCAGAAGCTTCATCCGAGTCTTGGCTGAACTTTGGAATGTTTTTTTCATTTTTGTACGGAACGATGGTTGAAAAATCTGAACCATCACTTCAAGCCAGGTTTGAGTTAATTTACCTTCGTTTGAATGACAGTGTTAGCATTGTTTGGCATCTTGAAGATTTGTACCCATCCAATTGTGACTCAAGAGATTTATAATTTCTGAACTGCTCAGCTGAGTACACACTAACACCACACGCAAGATAAGGAAACACATCAGCTGTGTATAGTTGAGTTAGCAGGGCAGGGTCACCCGTCTGCTCTTTGTTGGGATTTTCTCTGAATACGACGACTTGCCATGGAAATCCGTCCTCTTTGTTAGGCTTTATTTCCATTTTAGCATTCGCCTCACACAAATGATGGCTGAGACAACCCGTACTTCAACACATTCCCAGCATGTTCACAAGCCCTCTTTGTTGTGCCTGGGTGTGAAGGATTAATTTTAATCCAACAAATTGTTCTTCTCAAATTTTTCTATATTAATCTTGGTAGTTAAAACAATTAATCCACGGCCCTAATTACAAGTTTTGTTGCCACATTGAACTGAAAAAAAAGGTTAAATCTTCATTTACAGGCAATTTTTTTTGTTAAAATATGCTGTGTATAAATTCACACACTAACAGCCAAAAGTTTGAACACTCCTTCAAATGCGATGATCTTTCCTTATTGGTATTTCTTGTCACCATGTAAAACAAAGATGAAGGCAACCAAAATACACAATAATCTCCTCTGAACAGTTGATATTGAGATGTATATCTGCTACTTCTGCTCTGTAAAGCTTCACAATGGCTCTAATCTGAGGTGCTGGTTGTTAATTGGTGATTTCTGAGGCTGGTGACTCTAAATGAACTTCTCCTCTGCAGCAGAAAGTTTTGGTCTTGCTTTCCTGGGAAGGTCTTCATGAGAGACAGTTTCATCATGGAGCTTGATGGGGTTTACAAACACACTCCACACAATACTGTTCTTGTAGGAACTGTTCCAGATCAGCTGACCTTCATGTCTTAAAATAACAATTTTATTATTGCCGTTGATTCTGAATTATCTAATTCCATGTGTTACTTCATAGTTAGATTTGAAAAAAATCCAGTATTTTTCCAGAATGTAGAAAATGAATCCAAAAAAATAACCACACTTTTAACTGGTACTGTCACATGTGATATCTGACATAATGAGTCTCCAGTGTCAGTTCTAACAAGTTTTTTTTTTTTTTGACATCTTTGTGACAGATAATAGTTTGCAAGGTCTTTGCAGTTTCTCAGAAAGACAATAAAATAAATAAATAAATATTGGTAAGGGACCATATGTTTGTAGCTGATATAATGTAAGTGAATGAGAAGAAGAACTAAATGGTTTCATGTACTATACATTTTACAACATAACTAATCATGCTAATACACTCCATATAATGATGACAGTATTTTTCAATAACAATATGATATGATGTGATTTGCTTCATAAAATCTCCTTAAAGAACTGAAATGTACTTTGAATTTTTACAAAAAATAAATAAATTAAAACTAAGATGTATTAACTAAATTCCTTGATGCATAGAAAAAAATAACTTGTGCATTGAAATGGCACAATAAACAAAATAAAGAAAAATAGTTAAAGTAAAATTTCACCTCAATACTGGGCACTGTGGAAGTTTTGAATTTGTAGCATTATTGTCATTAACCTTAGAAACATTGAGAAACAGTGAGTCACACTTATCTCATTTAACATCACACTTACTGAATGAGATCAGAAGAGGTACAAAAATTCAATTCTAATTAATCCTGAACTAATCTGCAACAAATGAAATAGCATCTAGCGAAGACAAATGGTTTGAGTCATGAAGGGTGAAGAACATTATTTCCTCAGACATTTATTGAATTCCTTTTCAAAACAGCCAGAAGCCTATCTGCTGGGGGAAACACTCGGTGTGAAACAACAGTACAAACAGAGAATGTTGTGGATATTTGAAAGGATTTTTACAGTGAAAAGTAGAACAGGCCATGCAAAACATGAGCTGGAAACATCTGCTGTTAACCAGCATTAGTGTGTGCCATGGTTAAATACACTACCGCTGGTTTTAGCCAACAGGAAAAAAAACTTTAAACAAAAGCATTTCTTTGTTCTGGTATTCTAACATAATTACAATACTTTTTTTATTATCTTATACCTTTGATCCTGATGCTGCATTAAATGTTTCCTATTGTTATAACTCTTTATTTAACTTTTAATCGTGTTTGTCCTACCTGTGACTGCAGACATTAGATTTTGTTTAGTTCAATATTTTTGTTTAGATTCAGCCTGATCATGTAAACCGAAAATAATAATTATTTTTTTAATGTTACACGTACAATACTGAAACTGTGTGTGGCCAAAGAAGCTACTTCTGAAGTTTATACAGCATGGAAGTGACCAATCTTGCATCCCTAAAAATTTTAAGTCTCTAACTTCAGCTGTTTGTCAGGGTTAACCCCTAGAGGGCGCCTTGCACTTTTTGTGTTTTTGCATTTTTATTAGTTTTGGGACTTCACTTCACAGAATGCACCTCGGTCAGGTGATGAGGTCACTCACCTGAACCGAGGTGACTGGTGATTAGTTTGGTTATAAGAAGCCTGGATTTTCAGTTGTTTCTTTGTCTTGCATTGGTTTGGTTAAAATGCTGTTTTGATGTCTGTTTTGTGGTCTGTCGATATCCTGGTCGTGTCTTTTGTTCATGTTTTGTTACCTGTGTTTGTTTGTTTGTTTTCTTTATATTATTAAAAACATCTAATGTCTTCACCTCTGCGCTTATGCCTCGCCTACAACCTCATAACATTCTTAACACTGTTTTGAGAGATGCTTTTATATGAGTCCCAAATGGCCATTTTTCAGCATTATACTGTCTTGCTTCAAACAATAATCATTTAAAATGCAAATTATTAATATTTAATTATGAGTATTAATTCTAAAATTGGTGAAAGGTTCTAGATGCATATGACCTGTTTTTTGTTGTTGTTGTTGTTGTTGTTGGTTTTTGCTAAAAACGTTTAAAATAATAATAATAAAATCTGTAATGCGTGTCCATGGTAAATCCGTGACCATGGTAAATTTGTTGCAATATCTTAAAAATTTATCTTTTTCAGAATAATACACTTTTTTAAAGTTATGTCTCTTTTTTTTATCTAAATTGGCCAAGTTTTATCTGAATGACAACTAAGATCATAGAAAGATTTGAATTCAAAAACGTTCTGGAAACTATTGACATAAAAGGGCATGAAATTGTACTGTATTTAGCAAATGTGTTTCTTTGAAGCATGGATCAGGAGATTCATTGAACAAATCATTAAATATTATGAAAAATGGTGTTTATATGATCCTATCTGGAAATGTAACTTTTTCACTGAGGTGAGACGCTTTTTAGCACGTATACCATGTTTGGAGTGTATAGTGTTTTGTCTAGAACAAATGTATGGTGTTTTATGTTGGTCAGTATTTTGAGAGCCACAAAAAGCCCAAAATCAAATTCCTCTTGTGGGTCAACATACTTGCCCAATAAAACCAGATTCTGATTCTGAACTGAATGCACTAAACGACTCGCCATCACTACTGAAAGTATTCATTGATTACATTCACACAATTCACAGAATAACAATAAGTGAACATGACTGAAACGATTCAATCACAGATCCACTTATGGACAACAAGTCCAATCTAGGCCATGACCAAAGGAGATCACTGAATAAAATAGTAATGAGAAAGGGCAGAGTCTCCATCATAACTGACATGATTATGTTTTATACACTGATTTGTTGAAGCTCAGGCATAGTTGACTCAAAGCGCAATTTGATGAATTCCAATCGGCCTGATGTACCCTAAGAATTACCGCACAGGGTGTTCAGCTATGTTAAGAACTTCACACGGGTCTCCACTTTACCGGAAGTGAATCTAAAAAAAATTCCATTCCGTCACTGCTCCTCGCTTGAGCTCGAAAAATCATTCATTATTATCAAGGACGTCATCACATTAATATGACACGAGCATTTTACATTTTACATAATCAATAAATCCTTACTATTTCATATGTAGTCTAGTTATCTGTAAAAAAAAAAAATGGCACAATATTTTTTCTATACATCTTATAACTTAATCAAATTTTTTAAAAATATTAACGAGCTACACACATTTTAGTAGTGTATGTTTTATAATGGTACCAGTTCTCGTTTCAATAAATATTTTATAGTTAATGTAGCAAAATTTCTACAGCAGCAGAAGCAACAGGTATCTGTGTTGCTCATGTTACCATGGTAACGCACAGAGAGAAGTGATGCCTGCGCTGGTGACATCACAGGGTGTTCCAAATGGTGGAATTTTTTTAATTAGTTCCCTTCTCCCTAAATAAGTTCCCTTAACTGACGTTCCCTGCACACGGAGCAGGAAACAGACTTTGAAGTATGTACAGTCTGGAACAAAACGCATGGACCAACAGAGAACCAGATCTCAGGCTTGACTAAAAAGCAAAGGGACAGCTCAGTGCTTACGGGGTTAAGGACTACTGATCTGAAGGTCCCAGGTTCAAACCCCAGCTCCACCAAGTTACCACTTAATGTTGGGCCCTTAACCTTCAACTGCTCAGATGTACAAAAGAAAACTCGTAAGTCGCCCTGGATAAGGGTGTTTGCCGCATGTCATAAATATAAAGTAAGCAAACTTGTAAGATTAATTCTCAGGTGCTTTATTAAAAAAAAAATAGTTACATTTGAAAAGGTCAGTAATTGGCTGTGCATGATGCCATAGGCTATATCTTTACCATTTCTGAATTTGCATCGGTGCTTAAAGCAGAATACGGCAGTAAATAAATATAGCCTGGATGTGG
This sequence comes from Clarias magur, assembly GCA_013621035.1. Classification (NCBI taxonomy): domain Eukaryota; kingdom Metazoa; phylum Chordata; class Actinopteri; order Siluriformes; family Clariidae; genus Clarias; species Clarias magur. Next base: position 1,115,731 of record QNUK01000181.1, on the reverse strand, counting down.
AACAGGCTGTGGCTCACAGCGTACAAATCAGTCGGATCAATGCGCATTAAAATCACATATTAAAATTGGTGTTTTCGTGTATAGCAATATTTTAATAAAGTTTCGTTTTATTAACTGTGAAATTGACCTTTAGATCTCTGCTCTCAGATAATGAGCTTTTAACAAGAAAGGAGACGTTTTCCTCAACAATGTGCAGCTGTGTGGGAACATAATGTCTTAAACTCGGCCATTTATATTGATAGTTATGGATTAATTACATTTTACGCTTTATTGTCGCAAGACAGAGCAAATGTGGGTGCAACATTTAAGTTCAGCCTTGATTCGTCACAAATACGCTACGGCGCGTCACAAATACGCTATGTGAAATTATTTATTCTTCACATATCCCAGCTCCTTGTTAGTAGGCTAGGGTTAGAGCGCTGGGTCAGCATTTAGACAGCGCCCCCTGGAGCAGACACGGTTAAGGGCTTTAGGCAAGGGCCCAACAGTGGCAACCTGGTGAATCTGTGGCTTGTTGTTGCAGTCATTGTCGGAAGTTGGTCTCTCGATGGAGGAAACCGTGTTCATAGTTGAGTATTATTTCCGCTCACACCCATCCCATTCCCGCGATATTACACCACCTGGGCCCGTATTCACAAAGCTTCCTAGAATTCTCTCAGAGAGCACCTATCTTAGCTTAAAAAGTCCTAGCTGGGAGTCCTAGACTAAAAGTGATTTAGGAAACTTTTTAGAGCAACTCTTAGTAAGGAAAGTAGAAAAACCTTTATCTTAGTGAGGGGGTGTGGTCGACCCTGTTGCTAGGGATGATGCAGCAATTCAAGAACTGTGATTGGTTAATAAAAATTAATCTCTGACCTCTGCAAAGGTTTTCAAATGTGCTCTTTTAAGAACAAAGAGAATACACGATAATAGAAAAAAACAATGAAATCATAATTTTAGTATATGAAGAAATTGCATAATCATGACTACAGGCTACTTCATGCAAAGTTTCTATGCTAAATGTCTTAAAGATAATTAAACACCCAAATGTTGAAAATGGGTCGACTTTTGAAGCAACCAATTTCCACACAGTAGTTACTATATTTAAGTTCCACATTTATTTACTAAACTAATTTTATTACTTGTAATCCATTTTAGATTGATGGGAGCAAAATGTATCAGCTTTTACAATTTACATGATCACAGGACAGTTTATTTAATTTGCACTTTTGGATGGTCTGTAGCCAACAATTCAAGAGAGATGCAAGGAAGTAAAACAACAAGAAAACCAGACTGGACGGAAGAGCAGTGTTTAATTTTAGCTTTACGTTCAGTGTTTAGAGAATATTTCTTCTTTCTACCATTTTGTCCTCTGCTAGAAAAACTCTTAAGCCTCTTAAAAGTCCTCCTCTCTGCTCTTAACAAATTTTACCTTAGGAGCTGTTTTTAGGGCTAAGATGTTTTGTGAATAATTTTTATCTTTACTAAGGTTTAATCCTAAATTTAAGGGGAAATTCTAAGAAAATGCCCTAATTCTAAGATTTTTCTTAGAATTCTGTCACTAGGAGCAACTTTTATGCTTAAGAAGCTTTGTGAATATGGGCCCCTGGTGCCTACTTGTGGAGAATGTTAAATCAGAGCATATTGAGAATCTGCGTGAACAATATGAAGACTGTCTACATTGAGGTGTTGCACACACACTTCCAACACTTACATTACACAGTGTGCTGCTGATAGTGTGTATGTTAGTTTCTTTTAAGGTCATGTTGTTCGTCTTTTCATTTCAGTCCTGTATATTTTTGCCACATACAGTAATAGCGCAGTACATTGTGTATGATTACAGCAGCAGCTCTTAGAAACACGTCAACAGTACACACAAATACCCAAATACAGGGTTTACTCAACAGCAAACTGTAACCTTACTGTATTTACAAACCCTCCGTTAGATGATTGCTGTTTCATTGTAAACACGCATGGAGCTGTGTACAGACGTGGCCAAAAGTTTTGAGAATAACACAAATATTAGTTTTCACAAAGTTTGCTGCTAAACTGCTTTTAGATCTTTGTTTCAGTTGTTTCTGTGATGTACTGAAATATAATTACAAGCACTTCATATGTTTCAAAGGCTTACATCGACAATTACATTACATTTATGCAAAGAGTCAGTATTTGCAGTGTTGGCGCTTCTTTTTCAGGAGCTCTGCAATTCGACTGGGCATGCTCTCAATCAACTTCTGGTCCAAATCCTGACTGATAGCAACCCATTCTTTCATAATCACTTCTTGGAGTTTGTCAGAATTAGTGGGTTTTTGTTTGTCCACCCGCCGCTTGAGGATTGACCACAAGTTCTCAATGGGATTAATCTGGGGAGTTTCCAGGCCATGGACCCAAAATTTCAACATTTTGGTCCCCGAGCCACTTGGTTATCATTTTTGCCTTATGGCACGGTGCTCCATCGTGCTGGAAAATGCCTTGTTCTTCACCGAACTGTTGTTGGATTGTTGGAAGAAGTTGCTGTTGGAAGGTGTTTTGGTACCATTCTTTATTCATAGCTGTGTTTGGTCTCAGGATGCTTTACTGTTGGCATGACACAGGACTGATGGTAGTGCTCACCTTTTCTTCTCCGGACAAGCCTTTTTTCAGATGCCCCAAACAATCGGATGTCATGCACACTCGTAACACGACCAGCACTAGGACCCGGAAGTAGGACGGTCGTGAACCAGGAAGCATAAACGGAGACAAAATGGCGCTTCACATTGCTCAGTCATTGAGTTCGCCCATGCCTTGTCTGACGCTTCGCCGACTATTCTGTGAGTACTCACCTATTTGGGTTGCTTCTTTGATTGAGTGTGTGTTGCTAGAACGCGGATTTATTTGTGTAGATCCTAGCTCTTCGTGTAAGAGAGTTCTTAGATAAATTGCGTGGTTACCCTGCCTACTCGCGTTGCTTCCGCGTTTGGGTTTACCATCCACGCTACACGGGCTAACTGCTAAGGCTTCTGTGCTTACCCTATGATAGCTCGTGACAGAATGACTGAGCCAAAAGCAGTAAACCCAGCGGAGTTTGCTCGCCTCTGTGATGTGGTTGACCAGCATGCCGAGCTGATCAATAAGCTCAGTGGAGAAGTCGTGTCTCTCCAAAAGGACCTCCAAGACGTCGCGGCTTTGCGCCGCGAGGTGGCGGAGCTACGGCAGGAGAACGCGACCCTCCGTGGGTGGGGCGGCTGCTCAGTCGGCTGTTGCCACGCTCGTCACAGCGGCTGCGGCGCCGTTCCCCTCCCCTTCTGATGTTTTCATAGCCCTGCCGGATAAATGGGATGGTACTGATGGGAAGTGCAGTGTCTTTCTAACTGTGTTGGATCTTGTGTTTGAGTTCAATTCCACCAGGTACTCCACAGACCGACTGCGCGTTGCGCTTCTCGTCTCGTTGCTATCCGGGCAGGCAGCTGAGTGGGCCACGGCGGTTCTCAGATCAGACTCGGACACGGCCTACTCGTATAGAGAGTTCACCCACCAACTAAAATTGACTTTCGAACATCCTGCTGCTGAGGTGGAGACCGACAGCAAACTGTACCATCTGCGGCAGGGTGGGTCGTCCGTGAGCCGCTACACCGTGGATTTCCGTACCCTCGCTGTGCAGACTACCTGGGGGGGCGCCGCCCTCCGAACGGCCTACTATGAGGGACTGGCTTCACGCATCAAGGATGAGCTCGCCGGACGAGAGCTTCCGACCACGCTGGAGGGATTGATTCAACTCGCTCTCCGGATTGACCAGCGCCTGCTCTCTCGTCCGAGGCCAGTTCCCCGCACCCTGCCGCCCATCATGCCATCCTTCTCATACTCCACTCCTCAACCACCAGCTTTCATGACCACCGCTATGACACCCGCCGGATCTCCACCTCCCGCCGTGGTTGACACAGGAGCTGGGGAACCCATGCAATTAGGACGCGCCTCCTTGAACCCTGCAGAGCGCGAACGACGTTTCAGGGAGGGACTCTGCGCCTATTGTGGGTTGGCGGCGCACCATAGAGCCATCTGCCCTCTACGCCCGGGAAACGGCCAGGCCCGGTGAACCAGGGGCGCAGCCAGGCTCCATTCCATTCGGGGGCTAAACAACATCACCATAAAAAACAGACACTTGCTGCCTCTTACCAACTCAGCCCTGGACGCCCTCTCTGGTGCCACCATTTTCACAAAGTTGGACCTCCGGAGTGCCTGCAACTTGGTGCGTATCAGAGAGGGTCGATGAGTGGAAGACAGCGTTTATCACCCCGACTGGACATTACGAAAGCCTGGTCATCCCTTTTGGACTCTGTAACGCTCCAGCAGCTTTCCAGCACTTCATTAACGACGTTCTCAGGGACATGTTGGGCCAATGGGTATTCGTCTACCTAGACGATATCCTGATTTACTCCCGCACTGCCGAAGAACACACCCAACACGTCAGGGTGGTCCTCAAGAGATTGCTCGCCCACCGACTGTACTGTAAGTTGGAGAAGTGCGCTTTTCACAAGCGCTCCACCACGTTCCTGGGCTTTGTCATCTCGCCCCAGGGTGTGGCCATGGACCCACAGAAACTGGAGGTCTAGGTCTAGGTCTAGGTCTAGGTCATCCTAGCTCTTCGTGTAAGAGAGTTCTTAGATAAATTGCGTGGTTACCCTGCCTACTCGCGTTGCTTCCGCGTTTGGGTTTACCATCCACGCTACACGGGCTAACTGCTAAGGCTTCTGTGCTTACCCTATGATAGCTCGCGACATCGGAAAGAGGCTTCATCCGAGAATATGACTTTGCCCCAGTCCTCAGCAGTCCATTCGCCGTACTTTTTGCAGAAGATCAATCTGTCCCTGATGTTTTTTTTTTTTTTTGAGAGAAGTGGACTCTTTGCTGCCCTTCTTGACACCAGGCAATCTTCCAAAAGTCTTCGCCTCACTGTGCATGCAGATGCGCTCACACCTGCCTGCTGCCATTCCTGAGCAAGCTCTGCACTGGTGGCAATCCGATCCCGCAGCTGAATCCTCTTTAGGAGATGATCCTGGCGCTTGCTGGACTTTCTTGGATGCTGTGAAGCCTTCTTAACAAGAATTGAACCTCTTTCCTTGAAGTTCTTGATGATCCTATAAATTGTTGATTTTAGGTGCAATCTTAGTAGCCACAATATCCTTGCCTGTGAAGCCATTTTTATGCAATGCAATGATGGCTGCATGCGTTTCTTTGCAGGTCACCATGGTTAACAATGAAAGAACAATGATTTCAAGCATCACCCTCCTTTTAACATGTCAAGTCTGCCATTCTAACCCAATCAGCCTGACACCAGCCTTGTGCTCGTCAACATTCTCACCTGAGTTAACAAGACGATTACTGAAATGATCTCAGCAGCTCCTTTAATGACAGCAATGAAATGCAGTGGAAAGTTTTTTTCGGGATTAAGTTCATTTTCATGGCAAAGAAGGACTATGCAATTCATCTGATCACTCTTCATAACATTCTGGAGTATATGCAAATTGCTATTATAAAAACTTAAGCAGCAACTTTTCCAGTTTTCAATATTTATGTAATTCTCAAAACTTTTGGCCACAACTGTACACCTACTCACCATGAGCTCATGTTAACCCACCTGGTGTTGTGCATGTACGTAATTGCTTAAATATGTTAATTTCTCTTGTGTGTGGAGACTTTTGGGGAACCAATCTTGAGTTGTTGATGAGAAGAGGTGAGTCAGACGCCTGAATTCTGTCGAAGCCTGGCCTGTCTGTAACAAAACCTGATATTCAATATTGTTGGACTTTTTTTGTTGTTTGTTTGTTTTACTTTGGCATTAAACAGAAGAGTAAAAATGTACTTAATGTATCAATCAATTCAATGATTATCTTAGGACGTGTAACCAGCTGAGTGATTTTTAATTTAATAATAATAATTGTAAAAAACATGTGTATAGGATAAATGGTCTATTTATAAATTGGATATATACTGTATATATGAATATACAGTGTAAAGTGAGCAGAGACGGATAAATTAATGTACAGAATAATTCTAAATCTACAGACATGTCTAAATATAAATATGTGGAATAAAGATATACAGAAACTATATATAGGTGAAGTTACAGTATGTGCAATAGAATGAATATACATATGAATAAATATGAGTAATTTAACATGGCAGAAAGAAGAAATATCCTCCAAATGCTAAAAGTACAGAAAAGCTTAAAGTAAACACTGCTCTTCTGTCCAATCTGAAGATTCTGTTTTCTATCTGAAATTGATTACATGTAATAAAATCAGTATGGTAAATAAATATAGTAACTACTGTGTGGAAATTGGTTACTTCAAAACGAGACATTTTTAACATTCGGCTTTTTAAATGAACTGTAAGATATTTAGCCTAAAACAGAAACTTTGCATAAAGTAGCCTGTAGTCATGATTATACAATGACTATAATGACTTCTTTATATACAAACATTATGATTATACCGTCTGTTCTATTATCATGTATTTTATTTTCACAAAGAGTGCATTCTAAGACCTTCACAGATTTATCAACCAATCACAGTCCTTGATTTGCTGCATCATCACTAGCAACGGGGTCAACCACACCTCCTCACTAAGATAAAGAGTTTTGTACTTTCCTTACTCAGAGTTGCTCTGTGAAGTTTCCTAAATCAATTTTAGTCTAGGACTTCCAGCTAGGACTTTTTAGGCTAAAATAGGAGCTCTCACAGTGGATTCTAAGGTGCTTTGTGAATACGGGCCCTGGGATTCAAACCAGCCGTAAGTTGTTACATTCATGTCTAAAAGCTCATCATCATGTCTAATGTTCTTAGAGAAATAAATAGATAGATAAATAAATAAATAAACCCAATATCAGACACTTAAAATACAAAATGTTCATAATTAGTTATTTATCTCATTATCTACTTATTTGTTTAATGCCAGCTACATGTGTGTGTTTTTTTATATTTCTTGATGATATCTTCACTTTTTCAGCTGCTGTATTTCTTACCACTTATTTGCCGAATTAATGAGAGAGGATTTTAGGTGTTTATATTGTTTTAAACATGTACAGGGTTAAATATAACCAGACAGCATAGAAAGCGAACACGCCGACTTTACTCTGGTCCAGAATGAGCATTCATATTAACACTAAGAGAGAACAGTTTGTGGAAGACAATTTCCATAAAGACATGATTTGTTATATTAATGGCCTGCACAGAGGCCTGACCTCAATCTCATCAGACACCTGCTGAGTGATTATCAGAGGAAATCATTTAAACAGAAGCAAATCTCCAACAGCCAGGTTCCACAACAACATGGTGAAAACACTTTGCAGAAGAGAAGAGACTCGTAAAGATGTAAAAGGGGGTCCATCTATGTTTTGATAGTAATGTACAGGATCCGTTCTAGTTAAAGGTCAAAGATCAATTTAAGGTTCTATTACATCATCAAAACCACAATTTAAGGAACTGTTAGATCCACGTTTATTTGCTCTAAAGTCAATTTTTTTATGAAAACATGTACAAAAGTAATGTAACGGCCAAATCACAGTATTAGTGCTGATTTTTTGTTGTTGTTGTTTATATGTTATAATACAGAAAATGTGTGTGCCAAAGAAACTACTTCTGTTTCTGAAGTGACCATCCATCCATCCATCCATCCATCTTCAACTGCTTATCCAAAATCGGCTCGTGGGGTACCAGTTTCAGCAGGGAACCCCAAACTTCCCTTTCCCCAGCCACATCAGCTAACTCTGACTGGGGAATCCCGAGGCGTTCCCAGGCCAGTGTGGAGATATAATCTCTCCATTTAGTCCCTGGTCTGCCCCGTGGTCTCCTCCCAGCTGGACGTGCCAAGAACACCTCCCTAAGAAGGCTTCCTGGTGACATCCTTACTGTACTAGATGCCCGAACCACCTCAACTGACTCATTTCCACGCAAAGGAGTAGTGGCTCTACTCCGAGCTTCTCACGGATGACCGAACTTCTCATCCTATCGCTAAGAGAAAAGCCAGCTACCCTTCTGAGAAACCCCACTTCGGCCGCTTTATTCGTGATTTTGTCCTTTCGGTCATGACCCAATGCTCATGACCATAGGTGAGGGTTGGAACGAAGATCAATAGGTAGATTGAGAGCTTTGCCTTTTGGCTCAACTCTCTTTTTGTCACAATGGTGCAGTAAAACAACTGCAATACCTCCCCCGCTGCTCTGATTCTCCGGCCAATCTCACATTCCAATATTCCATCACTCATAAACAAGACCCCAAAATACTTAAACTCCTTCACTTGGGGTAATGACTCACTCCCTACCTGGAGTAGACAATCCATCGGTTTCCTGCTGAGAACCATGGCCACAGATTTTGAGGTACTGATCCTCATCCCCGCCATTTCACAATCAGCTGCAAACCGATCCAGCAAGCGCTGCAGGTAACAGACTGATGATGACATCATATGCAAAATGCAGCGATGCAATCCTTAGCTCACCAAACTGGAAACCCTCTCCTCCATGGCTGCGCCTTGATATCCTGTCCATGAAAATCACAAACAGGATTGGTGACAGAGCACAGCCCTGGTGGAAGCCAACACCCACTGGAAACAAGTCTGACTTACTGCTGAGAATCCGAACACAGCTTTCACTTTGGGTGTAAATGGATTGGATGGCCCTGAGAAGTGACCCCCTCACCCCATACTCCCGCAGTACCTCCCACAGAAAATTCAGAGGGACGCGATCATATGCCTTCTCCAAATCCACAAAACACATGTAGACTGGATGGGCATATTCCCACGCCCCCTCCAGGATTCATGCAAATGTAAAAAGCTGGTCCACTGTTCCACGACCAGGACGAAAACCACATTGTTCCTCTTCAATCTGTGGTTCGACAATCGACTGAAACCTCCTCCCTCCTTTCTGTGCCGAATCAATATTGATTCTAAAATTGTTGCAAGCTTCTAGAAGTATATGACCTGAAAAGTCATTGCTTAAATAGTTGTTTTGCAAAACCTTAAAAAGCAAAAAATCTGTAGTGTTCGTAACCATGTCAAATTCATTCAGCAATATCTTTAACAATTTAGCATTTTAGATAATAATACACTTTCTCAGGTTTATGTCTTTTCATGTGAAATCTAAATTGGCTCAGTTTTATCTAAATGACAATTAAGATCATTGAAAGATTTGAATTTAAAAAAGTTCCGGACATTAAAACATAAAAGGGTATGAAACTGTATTCTTCATTTTATCTGATAAAAATATAAATGTGTATGCATATTTACAAAAACATTAAGCATGAATCAGGAGATAAAAAGCCTTAAGTATTATGAAAAATTGTGTTTTATGATCCTATCTTAAAATTCACCTTTTCACTTGGTGCTAAAAAGTGTCTCACCTACAGTAACACCATGTTTTGTCTGTCAGTTATAGAAATGACATGAGGCTCATTTCTTTCTCGATTCAGCCTGTGAGTAATTACATCTACATCCAGGCATTTAGCAGACACCCTTATCCAGAGCGACTTACATTTTTATCTCATTACATCTGAGCAATTGAGGGTTAAGGGCCTTGCTCAAGGGCCCAACAGTGGCAACTTGGTGGTTGTGAGGTTTGAACCTGGGATCTTCTCAACCGTAGTCCAATGCCTTAACCACTGAGCTACCCCAATATTATTGATATTATTTACATACTTCCCCAACATGTCTCAATTTTATTTGATTTATTAAAGCTCATTATCACTAGCTGAGAATAAATTGACAGGTTGTTACGCCACTACCACTAAGAAAAGGAAGAACCATCCACCTTAAAAAATTCAGATTAAAGAAATTATGAAATTCACATAGTTATAATACATTTTTATATCTCCTTGATTCCACTTAACTAGACTGTTGAAAACTTTTAGCTCGGGCATTAGAACATTGCTAAAGTGCAATATGCAAACACTGTAACAAACCAGCATCCCTATTTTTTTTTTTCAAATAAAAAAAAAATTCAACTTAAAAGTGGTGTTAAAATGTTTTTTTTTTTTTTTTCAAAGTTTTCTTTTAACAGGTGTGATGAATGTGAACCAGGTGGATTATTTTCTCTGTCATAATTTTTTTAAATGCAAAAACAGCTTTTGTATGAAAGAAAAGAGAAACTAAAAGAAGACAAATTCTAAACAGATATTCAAAAATACAAGGTATGTAATTACAGTGCTGTGGTTTTGGTTTGATATTCAGAGAAAACTGTATGGAACACAACAACAACAAAATGAAATTTCAAATACATCTGCAGATGTGGCTGATTCAATGCATTACATGAAAATATTTATACATACAGCTCTGGAAAGATGGAGGGTCACAAACCATCAAGCAAAGCTGAGCTGTTTGCTTTTTTTTTTTTTTTTTTTTGCAAAAAGAGTGGTATAAAGTAACTCAACAGCAATGTGAAGAACTGGTGTAGAGCCAAAACACAAAAACTTAAATTGTAAATCGGGGTTATTATTCCACCAAATACTGATTTCTTAATGTTGCTTAGTCAAAGCATTGACACGATTTTTTTACAAATTGAACAAAAGTTACTGCAGACTACTGCAAAAGGAGACGATTTGCTGGCATAATGTACAGTAGAAACAGTTCTTGGCGGATCTTCACAGTTGAACACACTCTCCTTTAACATTCCCCACAGGTGGTGTAAGATCAGGGAAATGGGAAGGAATTGTTTTTTTATTTGTATTATTTTTGTATTTCCTAATAAATATATAAGATATAAACTGAAGATATATTATCAAAGATATCTATCGAATCAGACTGACTGACTTACAGCAGCTACAAGAGACACCAAAATCGCTCAGAAATATCCCAGAATTCAATGCTCTAAAAGCTTTTACCTTTTTCAATGGCTAATCAACATTTTTTATTTTGAAAAATATATATATCATTATAAAAGTGTTGCATGATGTTCACATTCAGATAATATTTCATTCAGAATAAAAGTATTGATTTTTTTTTTTTTTTACTTTTTTAGCAGCAGAAGCCAAACCCAGTAGAGTAGAGTGAGTAGAATTTGAATAGAGTAACCGGGTAAAAGCCTGCTTCGGGAAAATAACTAGACTAGGTGTGAAATGACGGCCATTTAGGAAATGTGTGTGTTCTTTCTGATACCTTTCTGCTTGAATAATGGTGATGGAAATTTAATAGTGGTGGACAGAACAACAAACACATTTCTGATGATAAAAAAAAAAGACTTTTCCTGGATACCGGACACATTTTTCCAACTGAAATATGTTTCTCTATTTTATATCTTTTTCTGTATATTTTTGGATTAAATGATACATATTTTAGATTCTATTCAAATTTCTTTTCAAATTTTCTCTCATTTCTCACTTACCTTGGCTAAAGTTAGTAAGTTTTCAGACTACTCATTGAATAAGTTATGATGATGATGATGATGATGATAGTGATGACGTGATGACTCGTGGTTTTTTAAAGGTAGAAATGTTAAAATACATTAACAGGTTAATAAATGAACTTTAATATTTGCAGACTGCAACGCTGGAGGAAGTGTGAGTGTTGTGGGTGATGTGGGTGTATGAGGAGCTGGTTCAGGGGAAGTACCGACAAGGTTAGCGCTGTAGCTAGCGTGGTCATTAGCACTGGAGCTGTCAGTGTTTTGGCTCCCTGATGAGCTGAGCTGGTGGAGCTCACCGTGGATGCAATACACCCAAACAGCTAAAACGTCACGTCTAATATCATAAACACGGATCCTCCGGATTTTGACACTTTTTTGTCCCTTATTTTTGCTTTTCCTAATTTAATCTGTGTATCACGTTTGAGTTTTTTATTTATCATTTCTCCTTGCAGTGAATAAATTATCTCATGGTTTATCATGCAGCGTGACAGAGGTGTTGGAGAAAACAAACTAAATCAATTTCCTCATTTTTTTCTCCTGCATCCTCTGATGGTTTTTGCAGCCCAGAAAGACGTCACATTAATGATGTTCCCTTTATGACCTGAGGAGTTGCACCTTCACCGTGCTGGCTATGGTGACCGGACAGAATGTTGATCATTATTAAATTATTTTCATCCTGTTTTGTTTTTCTCCCAAACATAAAGGGACAAAGTAATAAAATGCTAATTCCTTTTCTCCCTCTACCACACACCTTTAAGCAATTTAAACAGCTGGTAAAAATGTGCAAATTATCAGACAAGACCACCTTTCTATATTTTTTTTCTTAATACATAAATAGCTTTCTACGTGCAGGGGGTAAAAAGTGTCCAGGTTGGAGTGTGGAGCCATGGTAGCAAAAATGTCTCTCCTGTGCCATCAGGAGGGCTCTGGCCTGTCGGGTGTGGCTCTGCAGGGACTTTACACATAACACACATGATGTTATATAATTTCTGCTATCCGTTATCACCCAGATGAGGATGGGTTCCCTGTTCCCTGTTCCTCTCAAGGTTTCTTTCTATTGCCATCTCAGGGGGTTTTCCCTTGCCACTGTCGCCATCACGCTTGCCTTGTTCATCAGGGACAATCTCATTATCACATTATTACATGACACATTTTTCTCACTCATACACACTTCCATAAATTTCTTTTCATTTTGTGAAGCAGCATTGAGACAATGACCGTTGTTTAAAGTGTTACAGTATATAAATAAAATTGAACTGAATTTAATTGAATTGATCTTTATGGGTGTGCTGTGGTGTCTGGCACCAGGATGTTGGCCTTGCACATCAGATCATTTTGTCCTGTGCATCCCATGAGTACTTGATCAGATTGGGATCTGGGGAGTTCCATGGCCTTGGGCTCTTTGCCTGTTGGTCCCTGTACACGTCAGGCTGTGGTGCACTTGACAGGCTGGCGTATGGTGCCCACGGGCATGGGAGCGCTTCAGGTGCCCATCATTCTGTCAAGAGTTTATTGGTGTGTTATGTGCTGGTAAAGTTTTTTTTTTTTTTTTTTACATTAAAGCTTTGACACAATTATGAAAATCTTTTTTTTAAAAAGGAAACCTCTTTTTTTATCAACAGTTTTTACTAAACACTGGTTTAATAAAACCATTTTAATTAAATAAAAAAAATTGAAAACGTCAAATTTTAAACTGTTTCTCCTTCGGCTTATTAACTCTCCTCCCTTTGGAAAAAATTGAGCTGACAGACGAAGCAACGATTCCCAGGTATTTTGCTGTAGCAGTGCATCAATGTGTGCATCAAGCAATCATTCCTGAGAAAGGTACGAATCAATCGTTCCTAATGTGAAAACGCCCTAAAGTGGACTGATGGTCTTCTTGATCCAGCATGAATCAGGTCTCACTGCTGACTGATTTACAGATCATTGCTTACAAGAGCGACTGAGAATTCGCATTTTCTTTAAATGCAGAGCCAAAGTTTTTCATTGGAAAAAAAATTATCATCATCATTATAAAAGCGTTATGTAATGTCCAGATTATACAGATAATATTTCAGTCAGAAGAAAAGATATTTCTAACTTGCAGCAAAAGCCAGATTCAGTAGAGTTTGAATGGAGTAACAGGTTAAAAGCCTGCATTGGGAAAATAACTAGACTAGGTGTGAAAGGACGGCCATTTGGGAAATGTGTGTGTGTTTTTCTGATGCCTTTTCCGCTTGTACAAAAGTGGTGGATCAAACAAGCAAAAACACTTCAGATGGTGAATTTGTGACATTTTCTACGGAAAACTGGACACTTTTATTAACTAAAATATGTTTTTTTTTTTTTATGTTTCTCAAACAACTATATTTTCAGGATGTTAAAAGTGGCAAAAAAAAACTTAAAAGGAGAAAATGGTGCATATTTCAGATTTTATTCAAATTTCTCTCCCTTCTGTTCCTAAATTTCTAACACTAGATTTCTGGTCATGTTGAATTTTTTACTTTTGTCAGCCAATAACCTATCATGATGATGATGATGATGTGTACATCACTTTGTTCATTTTAAAGGTAGAAATGTTAAAATACTTAACAGGTTAATAAATGAACTTTAATATTAGCAGACCGCAACGCTGGAGGAAGTGTGAGTGTTGTGGGTGGATGAGGAGCTGGTTCAGGGGAAGTACCGGCGAGGTTAGCGCTGTAGCTAGCGTGGTCATTAGCACTGGAGCTGTCAGTGTTTTGGCTCCTTGATGAGCTGAGCTGGTGGAGCTCACCGTGGATGCAATACACCCAAACTGTTTATGCAGCTAAAACGTCACATCAAATATCATAAACATGGAGGCTCCAGATTTTGATTTTTTTTTTTTTTTGCTTTCCCTAATTTAATCTATTAATCACGTTTGAGTTTTTTATTTATCATTTCTCCTTACAGTGAATAAATTATCTCATGGTTTATCATGCAGCGTGACAGAGGTGTTGGAGAAAACAAACTAAATCAATTTCCTCATTTTTTCTCCTGCATCCTCTGATGATTTTTGCAGCCCAGAAAGACGTCACATTAATGATGTTCCCTTTATGACCTGAGGAGTTGCACCTTCACCGTGCTGGCTATGGTGACCGGACAGAATGTTGATCATTATTAAATTATTTTCATCGTGTTTTGTTTTTCTTCCAAACATAAAGGGACAAAGTAATGAAATGCTAATTCCTTTTCTCCCTCTACCACACACCTTTAAGCAATTTAAACAGCTGGTAAAAATGTGCGAATTATCAGACAAAACCACCTTTCTATATTTTTCTTTTTTCTTAATACATGAATAGCTTTCCATAAATGCAGGGGTATGAAATGTCCAGGGTGGAGAGCGGTGCCATGGTAACAAAAATGTCACTTTCATGCCATCAGGAGGGCTCTGGCCTGTCGGGGTATGGCTCTTCAGGGACTTTAGTGGTGTGCTGTGGTGTCTGGCACCAGGATGTTGGCAGTGGGCACTTTGTGACATGGGGAAACTTTGTGCATTAGATTATTTTGTCTTGTGCATCCCATGTGTACCCGATGGGATTGGGATCTGTGGAGTTCGATGGCCTTGAGTTCTTTGCCTGTTGGGCCCTGTACATGGCAGGCTGTGGTGCTCTTGGTGTTTTGGTGCCTTTCAGTCAGGGCCAGCATTGACTTTTTTTCCCCTAGTTTCTTCTACATCGGATTTTCTGTAGGATCGGACCGGACAGGATGGCGTTTGGTCGCCAGGGCATGGGAGAGCTTTGGATGCCCATCATCCGTATCTGAGTGAACTGGTAGTGTCTTATGATCCGCCACGCATACTTCAATCAAAGGATGCAGGCTGCCTGTCAGTGTCATGTATTATGAAAACTACAGCAGGGGGCCGAGCTTTTTCTTACAAAACCCCAAAATTATGGAATAGTCTTCCAAATATTGTTTGGAACTCAGACACAGTCTCAGTGTTTAAGCCTAGACTAAAAACCTATTTATTTAGCACAGCATTTTTGTAAATAAATGTGCCTTAGGTAAAGGAGCAGATCTGGGGGACTCATGGACGTAGAGTATTCTGGTGAACTGGTATGTTTAGATGCTGTCTTCCCCACTCTCATTGATCACTCAGGTTTGTTGACTGTGACGTGATTGGTCGCTTTACATCTCAGTTCCCCCTCATGTCTGTGCTTCCTTCTGGCTCCTCCCTTTTAGTTATGATGTCATAGTTAGTCCTGCCGGAGTCCCTGCTTGCACTCTACACTAAATATACATTCACCTTATACAGGACTGTGATAATACCTAACTGTTATCTCTCCTCTTCTGCTCTCCCTCTCTCTCTCTTTCCCGATCTCTGTCGAGGTACACATGTCGTTCCTTAGCTGCCAGTGATCCAGACTCCCTCTGCCCTCTGGACCTGCCTGACTCATCCTGGTGCCTCGCTTCTGGTTGGAGATCTCATCACATGGATGTCCCGTGTGTCTCATTGGGATGCGTCCAATGTCTGGGGACGATTTCACTCTTCTATGAAGACTGTTCTGGCCTCAATACTCTTTGATGAGTTGATCTAGTTCCCCTATGTACTCAATCAAGCAGCACATCATAAGATCCCTTGTCATGTTGATGCTTGGGTTGTTTGGGGCCTGAAATGGCAGAAAAAAAGGTCAGTATCATCTACCTGTAATTAATACTGTAGTTACTATAATACCTTTCTCTCCAAGAAAATAGATTGCAAAATGAGCTTTACTCTGAAGTAATAAGTACAGATAGGACCAGAAGTATCCAGACAGTAACATTTAAGGGCTTGGTCAGAAAAAAAAATGGATGAACCGTGTAGGCATTACAGACATTTACATACATAGACACCTATTTTTGGTGGCGCAAAAATATTGGAACAGCTTGCTCCTCAGCTGTTCCATGGCCAGGTGTGTATTTCCTCTTGAGTTCATTAACAAGTCAGCAGATAAAAGGCCTAGAGTTTAAGTGTTGTATTTGGATCCTGTTGCTGTCAACTGGCAATGTGAAGTCTAAAGACCTGTTACTGCAGGGGAACAAGCATCATTAGGTGAAAAAGCTAGAACGAATCCATCAGAGAGATAGTAAAAACATTAGGTGTGGGCAAATTCACTATTTGGTGCATTCTTAAAAAGACAAAAAGGGACTGGTGAGCTCAGGAACATCAGCCTTCTGGAAGACCATGGAAAACAACGGTGATGGATTACAGAAGAATTCTCCTCTTCTGAAGAAAAACCCCTTTAGAACAGCTGTCAAGAACAAGAACACCTTGAACAAGATGTAGGGGGATCTGTGTCAGTGACTCTAAACCAGAGTGAATACAGTGGTTTTGTCACAGGGTGCCAACCTCAAAAATAGGAAGGCCAAGCCCTAAAATGAAAGCTATTGTGTTTAAAGCTATTACGCTTCAAAAAGATGACAAGAGATATTTAAAACATGTTAGATTCAGATACAGTACCAGTTAAATGTTATGACACACATTCACATTTAGTTAAATGTGTACAAACATTTGACTGGTTCTGTATGTCACGTAGATATTTTAGAAAGCTTGTCATGTTAGCAAATGTCAGTCAGATAAGTACCCACTTGTGGCATCCAACACACAACACAGGAATAGCACCTATGCTACTGTAATTACTACTGAGAGGTCTGCAGTGGCTAATATTACCTGTAGCTAACGTTAACTTACGACACCCGGATACACAGAGTGAGAGACCCGCGCTGGGGTGATTATCACTGGGGTCAAAGGCGAAGCAGTCACTAAAACACGATAACATTTACCCTGACGTTATACAAACACCCAGATCATCTCTACTCTTTCTTCCCACCTGACAAGCCGCCGGCGAAGTTGAGGCTGCCATGTCGCTCAGCATTTTGACGGACTTTAAGCTAACAACATCTTTGACTCGGTTAGCACGCTAACAGGTGGCCGGGTTAAGAAGAGCTGACTTGCTGGAGAGATTCTCGTCCAATGAGAGCGAGGATTTGCACGTTCACACGGACACATGCAAATTATTGGTTGAAAAAGAAAAACTTGAGCGCGCTGAAATGGAAATAGGAAAAGTTTTTTTTTTTTTTTTTTGTTAACGTTGTTAAAATTTAGTCATTAAATAAAATATAAAAATTGCCAAAAATTAACCCTGACTGACTTACTTATGTTTATTTGACCTGTATTGTGCATTTTGTAGTCTCTCATGTGGCAGTTTTGCTAATCATACTTTGACGAGGGGTAGGGGAAAGAGATACAAGGCTGCCACTACAGAATTGGTAAAATATAGAAGGGGACATTAGTGTCATGCTTTATAATTTTAAATTAGAAGGGTATAAGTTCTTAACAGATTTGTATAGTTAGACAGCCTTCCTCAGTCCTAACCATGGCCTGAATCAAATCAAGATGTCTGTCACACTCCTCTGTTACAACACACAAACAGAATGCAATTATTTAGTTTTCCGCAAATTCAGCACCAATAAGTTAACTTAACTTTAGCGTTAACATGACTTCAGTTACTTAAAGATACTTTAAGCACTTGTTAACTATAGTAGCTTTTATTTTTGGCAGCTCATGTGCAATGAATTTAACTAATGTTAATCTGTCAAATTTCATTACACCAACATTGCTACTAGAAATGTATTCATTAAAAATAAGGGCAAAACATCTTACCTTGAGGTCTTTACTTGAAATGTAGGTAATCCAACAAGCTCCTATGGGCAATGTCCATGTGATGCAGGTCGAAAGTGGAAGTTAATTAAAATCAGAGTTTTTTTTAGTTCATCCTTACTTATTACACCTACTTATTTAATGCCGTCCATCCTTTTTTTGAGACTTTAATTTTCCTCACTTAATTTCTACTCAATATATTTAGTCAAATAATTTTCAACAAAAATTGAGTAAAATAAATTAAATGTTTATTCAAATTTGCTGAATTAAGCTTAATGTTGTTTAAAACTACCTGCACTCTTTTTATTTGTGTAAATTTTAATCATATTTTTTATTAAATATTACTTCACCCCAATCTCAGTTTTTACAGTGAATGCTCTTCAAAGGGTCTTAGGGCCTCAGTGGTTAGGTGGATTGCAGTCTTCTCTTCACTGCTTAACATCATTGCCATTCTTGTAGGCTGACCAGAAATGAATAAAAAACAAAATTTAATATTTCAGCATCATTTATCATACAGTACAGACCAAAAGTATGGACACACCTTCTCATTCAAAGAGTTTGAATTTGTATTATGGCAAGAAAAAAGCAGCTAAGTAAAGAAAAACGAGTGGCCATCATTACTTTAAGAAATGAAGGTCAGTCAGTCTGAAAAATTGGGAAAACTTTGAAAGTGTCCCCAAGTGCAGTCACAAAAACCATCAAGCGCTACAAAGAAACTCACATGCGGACCGCCCCAGGAAAGGAAGACCAAGAGTCACCTCTGCTGCGGAGGATAAGTTCATCCAAGTCACCAGCCTCAGAAAAACGCAGGTTAACAGCAGCTCAGATCAGAGAGCAGGTCAATGCCACACAGAGTTCTAGCAGCAGACACATCTCTAGAACAACTGTTAAGAGGAGACTGTGTGAATCAGGCCTTCATGGTAGAATATCTGCTAGAAAACCACTGCTAAGGACAGGCAACAAGCAGAAGAGACTTGTTTGGGCTAAAGAACACAAGAAAGAACACAAGAAAGAAAACCTCAAGAATGAACTCCAATCAAGTTGTAGAAACATCACCAGGATGATCAGTGAAAACATCACATGGGCTCTATTTGCTATTTTTATGTTGCTATAAATCTATGAACATTATAACAGTTAACTTATTTATATGAAAACCACATTGAGTAGGACAAGGGACAAAGGCTGATCCTGTGTACACACCCATCTTTGGCAGGCGCTAATAATTATGGAAATGAAAAGGTCATGTGACAAGATGTCAAAACAAACTTTGTTTGTTTTTAGTTGTTACTAGTTACTGTCTGCCCACCATAATAGTTGCTTTGATTTAGATAAATTTTTCAGGTCTCAGGTCATGTGATCTCAGTGCTACGGAAGGTAGGTTGGGGTAAATTAACATACTACAGCAAAGTACAGGCTGCACTAAACATTTTTCTATAAAAAAAAAATTGTAGGTAAATGTGCTAGGCTGAGACAATACTGGTATCACTCGTCATTGTTTTAATATTCTTCTTATTTATTGTGTAAAGTTTTGCAGATCACAATGTCGATCAGAAAAATAATTTCAAGGTATGAGTTTTAGAAGACGGATCTGCCTGATTCTATGTTTTGACTTTTGCAGTATTTTTTCCTCCCTCTGGTGCACTATGGGACACTTTGTCCGGCATTGTGACTTAATTGTGACCATGTATATGAGGAGCCTTTTTTTTTTAATTATTAATTACTGTTTTCTACATAAAATCATAAGTAGAATGATTTTATGTTGGACAAAAAAAAAAAAAAAGTAAATTGCAAAAAAAAAAAAAAAAGGCACAGAAAGCTTTTCACAGAAAGCCTGGGCCACAATTTGTTAATGGTGAGCAATTAATGCATTAAATCAGTATGACGCATGCATTAGTTAAACATTACTTTATGCACCCTGGTGGTACAGTATACAGCCCCATTGATTTCTTTTTATTTGTAGCATAATTAGATATTCTGTGAAAAATCATTCGTCTTTTGTCTTGTCTTGTTTTCTTCACTCAGAGCTCTGATGTGAAGCATCGGGTCAGAGGGGTGACTGGAGCTACCGGAGGAGCGTGAACAAGCTGCTGGAGCTGCTGTGCTACTGGAGGGCAACGGTGGTCCTTGAGGGACTGGGTAAGTATGCAACAACAGCTTTTGGAGTGATGTTTGGTCGGGTCTTTGTGCTGAACGTTGAATTCCCAGAGGACTGGACATACAACTTTGAAGCCATCTAAATGTTTTTTATGGACTTGGAGAGACACGCTCCCCTTGGATGCACATGTTGAGAAACAAAGTCTTGTTGCCATGGACACTTTTTTTGTGTCTCAGAGGGGGGGGGGGGGGGGGTGGTAAACAAATAAACAAAAACGGTTTATAATAGGCTGTTATAATAGAATAGAATAGAATAGAATAGATAGAATAGAATAGAATTTATTGGTATACCAGTATATCTTGTATTTATTTTACTGATCTGTAGCTCAGCATTTTATCATTTATTTGTTTTGCTGTTTTGTTTATATATACTGTATACGGCTCAGTGCAGTACACAGTGACGTATCCTTTTTTTTTTCAACAGAACGTAAAGTAGGCAATATGATGAACAATAATATCAATATCAATATTTGAGACAATAATGGCATCACTAGTCATTTTTCAATAAATTTATATTAAATTTTACTGAATTTTAACTAACTATACAAACCTGACTGAAAAAAAAAACTATTAAAAAATGCATCACTCAGTCAAAGAAATCACACAGATACACATGATCACATGTTGTTTGTTTTCAGTTGTTCCCATGATCATTCTATAAGCTATGATGAAAAAAAAACAATATTAATATGCTCATTTATTCAGCATCTCTGTCACGAACTAACCGGAGATGAATCAGAAGACTAGCAGTTAGCCCTGTAGCGTGGATGGTAAACCCAAACGCGGAAGTAGCGCGAGCAGGCAGGATAACCACGCTAGTTATTCTTAGAACTCTCCCGAAGCGAGAGCAAGAGTTTACACAAATAAACCCGCGTTCTAAATACACACACCCAATCAGAAGCGATAACCCAAGAAAGTGAGTACTCACGTTTAGACGAGCGAGGCGTCGGCGATAGCATGGGCATAACTCAATGACTGAGCAATGTGAGGCGTCATCTTGTTTCCTTTTATGCTTCCTGAAACCCGACCGTATTACTTCCGGGTCCTAGTGCCGGTCGTGTTATGAGTGTGCATGACAGTACCCCCCCGTCCAGGACCGACTCTCGACGGTCCTGGGGTGGAGGATACCCGACGACGGTAGTCCCGGATGAGTTCGGGGTCTAAGACAAACCGAGCCGGAATCCAAGATCTCTCCTCGGGACCGTAACCTTCCCAATCCACCAGGTACTGGAGCCCTCTGCCCCGAGGACGTGAGTCAAGGATCCGGCGAACGGTGTAGGCGGGACCACCCTCAATCATACGGGGAGGAGGAGCAGGGGGGGTGGGTGGAACCATTGGTGAGGTGATGAAGGGTTTGAGCTGGGAGGTGTGGAATACCGGATGGATCCGGCGCCGCAGGCAGCTGGAGCCGGTAGGTGACAGGGTTAATCCGGAGGTTGATGCGGTATGGTCCGATGAATCTAGGTGACAGCTTTCTTGACTCAGTCTGCAGGTGTAGGTTTTTGGTCGATAGCCATACCTTATCACCTACTTGGTACATTCGTCCCGGTGGGTGTCGACGGCGATGTTGCAGAGTGTAACGGCGGTTGGCCTGTTGAATGGCGTCGTTTGCTTGTCTCCATAGCCGTCGACACCCGCGAACCAACTGTTGGGCCGACGGTACCTCCACCTCCGGTTCTTGATGGTCGAACATCGGAGGTTGGAAGCCGTAGCATACCTCAAATGGGCTTAGGTTGGTGGCAGAAGACATGTGGAGGTTGTGAGACAGCTCAGCCCAAATGAGGTAGCGGGCCAAGGAGCACTGGCGATCAGCAATGAAGCATCTCAGGTAGCGCTCCAGTTGTTGGTTGGTTCGCTCCGTCTGACCGTTAGTCTGTGGATGGGAACCGGAGGACAGACTGCAGGTGGAATTGATCAGACGGCAGAAGGCCTTCCAGAACCGGGACGTGAACTGGGGCCCCCTGTCCGAGACGATGTCCTTGGGAACCCATGCAGGCGGACTACGTGCTCTAATATCAGCTCAGCGGTCCTTTTAGCTGACGGGAGTCCGGAGAGGGCCACCAGGTGAACAGCTTTGGAGAACCGGTCGACGATGGTGAGGATGGTGTCCTTTCCTTCGGAAACCGGCAGGCCCGTGATGAAGTCAACGGCAATGTGTGTCCAGGGTCGGCGGGGAACCGGGAGTGGTTGAAGTTCCCCTGGCGATGGTCGGTTGCTGTCCTTGGACCTGGCACACACTGGGCACGCCTGGACGAACTCGTCTACGTCCTTTTTCATACTGGGCCACCAGAAAGCACGTTGAATAAAAAGTAGGGTCCGCCGCTTTCCGGGGTGTCCAGAAAGTGGGGAGGAGTGTCCCCACTGGAGTACTTCGGCCCTGATGGCATTGGGTACATAGAGTCGGCCAGGCGGCACACCTGCTGGTTCGGTCTCCGTAGCTTGTGCCTGGCGAACCCTCGTTTCCAGGTTCCAACTGAGCGGTGCGAGGATCTTGGTGGGTGGCAGTACAGGCGCAGGGTCCGCCCGGGGGACGTCTTCCTCGTGCTGTCGGGAGAGGGCATCGGCTTTGGTGTTCTTGGACCCCGAGCGGTATGACAGGTGGAAATTATAATTCTCGAAGAACAGTGCCCACCGCGCCTGTCTGGGGTTCAATTGTTTTAAGGTGCGGATAGTGATGAGGTTTTGGTGGTCGGTCCAGACGATGAACGGCTCTCTGGCGCCCTGGAGCCAGTGTCGCCATTCCTCCAAGGCCCACTTTATGGCCAGCAGCTCGCGGTCCCCTACTCCGTATCGCTGCTGAGTGGCGTCAAATTTCTTGGAGAAAAAACTGCAGGGGTGCAGTTTTTGGTCTGGAACTCGCTGGGAGAGAACAGCCCCGGCGCCCACATCCGAAGCGTCCACCTCCACAACGAATGGTTTGTCAGCATCCGGGTGAAGGAGGATGGGAGCAGTGGTGAAGCGGCGACAGAGCTTATGGAAGGCAGAGACGGCAGTTGAGGTGAGGTTGAAGGGGTGAGATGATGGGCGGGTCAGAGCGGTTAGTGGCGCTGCAACGGTACTGTAGTCCCGGATAAAGCGGCGCTAGAAATTGGCAA
Source organism: Clarias magur (assembly GCA_013621035.1). Classification (NCBI taxonomy): domain Eukaryota; kingdom Metazoa; phylum Chordata; class Actinopteri; order Siluriformes; family Clariidae; genus Clarias; species Clarias magur. Next base: position 1,092,495 of record QNUK01000181.1, on the reverse strand, counting down.
ACCCGAGAAATCTCTGGAGCTGTTTAAGAGTCTTGGGTAGGGGCCAATGACTCACAACTTCCAGTTTCTGCGGGTCCATGGCCACACCCTGGGGCGAGATGACAAAACCCAGGAACGTGGTGGAGCGCTCGTGGAAAGCGCACTTTCCAACTTACAGTACAGCTGGTGGGCGAGCAATCTCTTTAGAACCGCTCTGACATGCTGGATATGCTCGTTGAGTGTTCGGGAGTAGATGAGGATGTCGTCAAGGTAGACGAACACCCAACGGCCTAACATGTCTCTGAGAACGTCATTGATGAATTGTCGGAAAGCGGCAGGTGCGTTGCAGAGACCAAACGGGATGACCAGACTTTCGTAGTGTCCTGTAGGGGTGATGAAGGCCGTCTTCCACTCATCGCCCTCTCTGATGCGCACCAAGTTGTAGGCGCTCCGGAGGTCCAACTTAGTGAAGATGGTGGCACCAGAGAGGGCGTCCAGGGCAGAGTTGGTAAGAGGCAGTGGATGTCGGTTTTTTATGGTGATATTATTGAGCCCTCGGTAATCGACACAGGGACGTAGACTACCATCGCGTTTTTTCACGAAAAAGAACCCCGCAGCGGCAGGTGAGGAGGAGGGGCGGATGGTACCATGGCGAAGTCCGCTGGAAACATACTCCTCCATCGCCTGCGTCTCGGTGTTGGATAATGAATAGAGGTGGCCGCGGGGTGGTGTCGCACCTGGCTGAAGATCGATTGCCAGGTCGTATGAGCGATGAGGAGGTAGGTGGGTAGCGCGTCTCTTACAGAAGACTTCAGCCAGGTCCCGGTAGTCTAGCGGGATGTTGTCTGTGTCGACATCGGGGGCCTCGGACTCCCTAGAGCACGTCCTAGCCTCGGCCCGTAGGCAGAGCTCGGTGCAGGTCGGCCCCCATTGTAGAATTCGGTTTTGGGTCCATGATATGAGTGGGTCATGATGCAGCAGCCAAGGGTGTCCGAGGATGATGGGTGGTGATGAAATGGTGGTGGTGTAAAACTGAATCTGTTCCCGATGTTGGTTGATGATGAGGGTGATAGGCTGAGTTTGAAAGGAGATGGGACTGGAGGAAAGAGGCCGACCGTCGACTGATGTAATGGTTACGGGCTGGGATAACGCTTCGATCTTTATCCCCAGTTTTTTGGCATATGAAGAGTCAATGAAGTTACCTGCTGCCCCGGAGTCGACGAACGCGGTACTTCCGACCTGTTTGTGGCCAAACTGGAGATGTACTTTTACCGTGAGACGGGAATCATTAGTCAGGGTGGTGGAGAGGAACATGGGACCCAGTGAGCTACTCTCATTTCTCACCGGGGCTGCGCGTTTCCCGGCCGCAGAGGACAGATGGCTCGATGGTGTGCAGCGGATCCACAATACGCCCAGAGCCCCTCTCTGAAACGGCGTTCCCGTTCTGCAGCGGTTAAGGAGGCGCGCCCTAATTGCATGGGTTCCCCGGCTCCTGTGTCAACCACGGCGGGAGGTGGAGTACCGACGGTTCTGGTGGGTGCTGCAGTGAATGAGGCGTGGACTTCTGGAACTGGAGCGCGGGAGAGGAAGGGTGTGGTGCGAGGTAGTGCTGTCGTGATGGGTGGCAGGGTACGGGGAGCTGGCTTGGGGCGAGCGAGCAGACGTTGGTCGATCCGGAGGGCGAGTTGGATTAAGCCCTCCAAGGTCGCTGGGAGCTCTCGTCCGGCGAGCTCGTCTTTCATACGTGAAGCCAGTCCCTCGTAGTAGGCCGTCCGGAGTGTGGAGTCTCCCCAGTCGGTCTGCACGGCGGGAGTGCGAAACTCCGCGGTGTAGCGGCTCACGGACGACCCTCCCTGCTGTAGATGATATAATTTAGAGTCGGTCTCCACCTCAGCAGCCGGATGCTCAAAGGTGAGTTTAAGCTGACGGGTGAATTCTGTGTAGGAGTAGGCGACGTCTGAATCTGAACGAAGAACCGCCGTGGCCCACTCAGCTGCCTGCCCGGATAGCAACGAGACGAGAAGAGCAATGCGCAGTCGGTCTGTGGAGTATCTGGTGGAATTAAACTCAAACACAAGATCCAACGCAGTTAGAAAAACACTGCACTTCCAATCCGTGCCATTCCATTTATCCGGTAAAGATAAGAAAACATCAGAAGGTGGAGAGGGAGTTGGCGGCGCAGCAGCCGCTGCGATGGGCGTGGCCACAACCGGCTGAGCGGCCGCTCCGCGGAGGATCGCATTCTCCTGTCGCAGCTCCGCCACCTCGCGGCGCAAGGCCGCGACGCCCTGGAGCTCCGTGCGGAGAGATGCGACTTCACCACGGAGCTGATCGATCAGCTTAGCATGCCGGTCAACCACATCGCAGAGGCGAGCAAACTCCGCTGGGTTTACTGCAGATGGCTCAGTCATTCTGTCACGAACTAACCGGAGATGAAGCAGAAGACTAGCAGTTAGCCCTGTAGCGTGGATGGTAAACCCAAACGCGGAAGTAGCGCGAGCAGGCAGGATAACCACGCTAGTTATTCTTAGAACTCTCCCGAAGCGAGAGCAAGAGTTTACACAAATAAACCCGCGTTCTAAATACACACACCCAATCAGAAGCGATAACCCAAGAAAGTGAGTACTCACGTTTGGACGAGCGAGGCGTCGGCGATAGCATGGGCATAACTCAATGACTGAGCAATGTGAGGCGTCATCTTGTTTCCTTTTATGCTTCCTGAAACCCGACCGTATTACTTCCGGGTCCTAGTGCCGGTCGTGTTACGAGTGTGCATGACAATCTCCATATTCCAGTAGTGGTAGTACAGTAGTACACATTATAAAAGTAATGTTTTTTCTTTAATGGTTTGAGCCAAATAGAATGTATATTTATCTGTTTTATGCAAATCACCATTTTAACATTGACTTGTTTTGGAAGAATTATTTTTTATGTGTGTGTGTGTTTTTATTGTTGCGGTAATGTTAGGGGCAACTTTCTTTTTCTATAAAACCATCACTTGAACCAACAACATAAATGGACGGAGTCTACGAACCATTTTAACAAACAGAAATATTTGAGCGACTCGACTCTGGAGATGAATAATTAACTAAACCTGCAGCTGCAATGGAAAGAGACAACTTACCTAAAGTCAACCCTAAAGAAATAGAATTAATTTCATCCACAAGCAACAGTACTGAGCTCCTGAAATAGAGAGTCAGCCACAAACATGTATACACACTTCTGGAAAAGAGCTGATGAGGTTTAATATAGTAATATAATATTAATAATATTATCATGTTATTATTATGTTATTATCATATTATTATCATATATGAATGTATAATGTATAGTCATTTTTTAAAGCATTTTTTTCTGTATTTTACTGAGAGATCCAGGTAAATTAAAAAGCAAAGTGAAAAGTTTTTTTTGGTCAGCATTTTTTTTTTTTAAGTTGAGGTAACTCGAAAAAGCTGTGCAACCTGTTACTAAACCTTTTTTACTTTGTTTTACAGAGTATTTCTGGTCTTAAGCAGCAATAGCAGCTCTAATCAATCGTTCCCTTCACTACTTTCTTTAAGTTAAAGAAATTAAAATAAAATGAATGAGAACAAAACAGCTCGTTATGACACAAGAGAGAGATGGCACAGTTTCTCCACTCCAGTACGGCTAACCTCTCAATCTGTCCTTCCCTTCTTCTGTCCTTCCTGTCAGTGTTGCTGCTGTTTTATTCAATAACCATATTACCTACGTAGCCTATTTTAACCGAACTGTTCTGAGCTTAATTCCACCCGACTTCGCTCCCTGGGATGTAGACTGCAAGTAAAGTACGTCAGTCTGATGCTTTGCTATTAAAGACCTCCACCTCAAGGTGAAAATATTCAAGGCTAAGATTGAAATATTCGCTGCTAATGCCCTGAACGATTGGAACTAACGATGCCACTGGAGATACAGACATGTACTGGAATATTTGGAGTAGCACTAAAAGTCATCCTTTCATACACAGCACTTGGACTTTTCATTTCCGTATAATGTACTTTATTTATTTTTGTGTGCATTTCTGCTATGAACGTACACAGGGTAATAATTGTTCTAACAATTATCTGGTTGCTATTTTTCTTTCTTTCTTTCTTTCTTTATTCTCAATCCTGCTAAGTGCTTTGGAAGCAATCTATAGAGAATTAGGTATAATTATCACATGTACACCTACTTATTTAATGCCGTACTAATGAACATAGTGAACAGATGTTTGCAGCTCGGCTATTGAACAATGCAATGGATGTTGACTCATAACCCCATGCCTGGTTACTTTTAACTCAATGTGTGAATTATTGTACATGCAGGTTGAATTATTCATGTGGTTTATATAAATTCAACTGCTTTTATATTTTCCTCACTGAGAACTTCTGAAGTAGAACATTAATTTAGAAATCCAAATTTAAAGACAAAAAAAAAACAAGACCATGCAGTGAATATTGTGTTATTGTCTCCTAGGCAGGACTGGCTCGACATTTTAGTCTTAATTCCATTCATCATCTTTTGGACATGGGCATCTTCAGCTGAGTTAAATTATAGGGAAGGCCTCCGGTCTGAATGCGATGTAATTTCTGAGCATGGCTACAATCAGCGCGTGGATTGTTACCTGATTGGTTTTTAATTGCTGTTATACAGTATAATATGGAATTGTGTTATTTTTGCCTCGTTCATTCACAGGCTCGTGAGTTCACTCTAAGACCCCGTGTACCCAGAGTGACCGTTTGATCAGACAGAATAATGTGATTAAAAACATTATGACTTCTTTTATTATTTGTTGATTGTTCATTGTTCGCTCTGATTGGTCAGAAGTTGTCACTTTTTATACAGTATGGTATTAAAACCTTGAGTAACAGCCAATATCAGCACGTAGAAATGACGTACCTGTAAAATAGACTATCATTACTAAGTGTGTTAAAAGGAACATTATTTGCGCCTGGTTTATACCGTTACCCCAGGTGAACCTGGTTACCCGAAGCAGAGACCGTACACAGATCATCCATAAGATTATGACCACCTGCATAATATTGAGTGGGTCCCCCTTGTGCCACCAAAACAGCAATGCACTGTGTGTTCTGGCTCCTTTCTATGCATTTATTGCATTGACCACTGCGGACTGGGAAGGTCCCACAAGAGCTGCAAGTTTTGGAGTCGCTCTGACCCAGTCCTCTAACCATCACAGTTTGGCCCTCGTCAAAGTCACTCAAATCTTTACACTTTCCTATTCTTTCTGCTTCCAACACATCAACTTCAGGGACAAAACATTCTGCCTAGTATATCCCACCCACTTCCAGTCGCCATTTTAACGAGATATTGTAACTGTAGCTACTGTGAGAAAGGCCAAATTGACTACTGGGTTGGAGCAACTCCATCAGCACTACAATTGGTGTAAGCTTTTAGAATCATATGACCTGTAAACATTGTTTCTTAAATTTGCTTTTGGTAAAAGCTTAAAAAGCAAAAAATCTGTAGTGTCCATAACCATGTCAAATTCATGTTGCAATATCTTACCAATTTAGCATTTTAAAATAGCACCTATTTTCAGGTTTATGTCTTTTCATGTGAAATCTCAATTGGCCGAATGACAATTAAGATCATTGAAAGATTTGAATTCAGAAAAGTTACAGACACTACACCTACAGTAGGTGAGACATTTTTTAACACCAATACCAATTTTTTATTAATCTTATCTTTGCTTTAATCCAAATCAGTATCTGAGTACACTATCTTTACACCATTTTCTGTACAGCATGTTCTGGACTGACAAACAAACTTTTTGATCCTTATCAGATCAGAGGTCTTATAATGCTTCACACAGTGCAACAGAAAGGCCAGGGTACAATAAGAAAGCTTATGTCTCTAGGACCTGCTTGAGGTTTTAGTATCTGTACTTATGTCTTGCCAGAATTAAGTTGAAGAAGTTTAAAAGTGTTTAATGTCCTGTATCTAACAATAATTTTAGTCCGAGAGTAAAAAAAAAAAAAGTAAGTGACTTGTGGAACAAAAACCTTTATGCTAGGTTGCAGAGAAATTGCTGGATTTCCATCATTCAAATAAGACCTACTGTAAGTCAGTAACTTTACCTCCAACTTACCTTCAGAAAGTGCACTGAGGTATACTATTATGTAATAACTTAAACCCTGCTCTTGCTGGAATAAGAGGAACGAATCACATTAGCTAGTGATAATACCTCCGATTGTGTATTCCCTCTGTCCCACTGTTAATTATTTTGCACACATCATGTTTAAATAATACTGTATAAAAGCCGAGGCACTGAAAAAATACATAGCCACTTTTCTGGAAGACCACTAAAGACCATTTTTGATGGTGACCCCCGTTGTAAGGTGCACGTCAGTAACGTCTGCAAACAGCATTCAGTCACTTCTTCACTGTCATTTGCTTGTTAACATAAAAACCTGGCTTTCAGTTACCATGGCAACCAGCACTGACATTTTCACCTTGAAAACCTGTGATGTTATTGTATGTGAGGTTTTTTAAATTATTGAAACGTTTACACTTTATGTGCAGTTTAGGGAAAATAAAATAAAATAAGATTTGTGTTCTAATTGATGATAATTAGGGCTATTTTCAGTAACTCATTTTGGGTGTGTAAGAAAAAAATGAAATCACTATTTATTATCTTTTATTATTAATAATATTTAAATGTGTGTGTGTGTGTGTGTGTGTGTGTGTGTTTGTGTGTTTGTGTGTGTGTGTGGTGTGTGTGTGTGTGTGTGTGTGTGTGTGTGTGTGTGTGTGTGTGTGTGTGTGTGTTTGTTAATGATCCAGCCGAAATACCCCTCAGATACATCACAGTATTTAATTCTTTAAACTGCCTTTATTTCACTCCTCCTCCAAACACACCTTTTGGTCTCTGTGTAAATGAGCTATTTCTGAGCTGAGTTGCAAAATGTGGTAGGGGCTCTTCTTATATGAGGTCACTTTAGAGGGGAACATCTAACTGGCCAATTCATAATGGGAAAAAAAAAATTCTCATGTTTGTTGTTTGTACTCACACACTTGAATAATTAAACATGAGTACACTTTGCGTAATAGGTACCCTTCAATAAAAAATTATATTTGTTGTGATTTAAAAGGCCCTGTGGATAATAATAATAATAATAATAATAATAATAATAATAATAATATGCCTTATCTGAGAAGTCTACATATGCACCATGCTCACCCACATACATAGGCTGCATAATAACGATCCCAGGCTGCCCCTCAGTTCATCTAAGCTCTGTCACATTTCTTGAAGCCCCCCGTGGTGCCAGAGATGAGGAGATGAGTAACTGTCCATCTCACTTGGAGTGGAACAGGAACATTCTAAGAAAAGTTCACTTCATATTGAACATTCTTTGAAATTGAGTTCTGTCTGTTCTTTTTTATTTTCAGGGCTTTTTTCAGAGTTGTTTTTTTTTTTTTTTGCTGTCTGCCAGCGCAATACTCAATTGCACAATGTGCACTACTGAGGGTGCTCCCCTGCCAGCCTCCAGAGAGAAACAGACTGAAATTCAGTACACACTCACATTCTTACATTATGTGCTCCAATCCCAGTATTCAACTCAGTTGTATCCTGTATTACATAAATGACCAAACACACCCAGGTTGATGGGGAACTACTGTAAAAATTACAGCAGATGGTGAAGTGGGAGGTGCGTCAGAGAGCCGTGTGCCAAGTGCTTCACTCAAATTATACATCAAGCCTTTTAATTAAGCCCATTCCCATCAGAGCAGAGCCAGATGAATTTGTGTTGATATGATTTAACTGTCCTTTGAAGTAGGCTTTACACGGGTCAAAACTGAATCCAGCGTAGATCTGATATGTTGAGGATAAAAGGCCTCGCTCAAAGACCTCTTGCTGAGATTTAGACCTTGTGTATGGAGCAAACCACACAGTTCCATAGTTAAATAAAATTAAACTGTCAGGATGCCAGCAGTGCATGATGAAATGTAGCATAACTCTGGCTTTCCACCACGAGCAGTTCTCTGTGATGTAGCTCTTTCATCCTCGATGTGGATTTATATCCCACCGGTAAAGTTTTAGCTTGACTTGACAATTGGTGTCTGGTAGGAATATTCATGGGGAATGTGCCACCTAAACAGACTCAAATCACAAGACTTTCCTTTGAATAGGAGTTGAGTTTGTCCTAATCAGTGTTATTTCTCTTTAACTTTAAATAGTTCAACTGACGAGTGTAGACACTTTTTAAATGTTTTTGGAATGTTTGGGGACCAATTGCTTCCAGATTGACGGATTTTTACTTTTACACTGCTTTGGAGAAAAATAGACTGGGCGTGAATCTTTAGTAATGCAGCATGGAGAGCCACTTCTGGGATGTTTTGGGAGTGTGCACCAGGTGGAAACACAAGCACTGAGGAGAGTAGACCGGATCACCTCCAACATCTGCATTGCAATTTCACTGCATTTCAAAGGAAATAACGGCTAGTTTTAGTTTTAGCGGCTAGGTTTAGCCTCCCGTATGTTCCCTTAGCCTCCCGTAGTGTTTCCCCTAGCCTCTGGTGTGTTGCCCCTAGCCTCTTGAGGTCCCATCTAGTCTCTAACCCTGTCCCGTCCAGTCTCTAGCCCTGTCCCATCCAGTCTCTAGCCCTGTCTCTAGCCCCTGTGTCCCTGGTCCTGTCTTGTCCCTAGTTTCCGTGTCAGTCCTAAAGCCTCTGTAATGCTTGAAGGGTCTGAAATGTCTGTATATGTCTAGAGAGACTGTGTGTGTGTGTGTGTGTGTGTATGTCCAGAGCCCTATGTTTTTGTTTTGGTTTAAAAAATAAAAGATTATTTATGTTAAAACTACCCCTCTGCGCTTATGCCTGCCCTCTATGCCCACGGCAATGAAATCCGCCCGAACAGCTTGTAATACCAGTTCGTGACACCTGCTGCCATTTCTATCAGCTGCATCTGTCTCCAACTTGCCTACCTTACAAATTCCACAGTTACTATCTGCGTCCCATTCCAAAGTGTACCTGACAAGGTGCTCCCTACTCCCTACTCCATTTGCAGTGAATGTTGGTGAAGGGAACTTCCCTTGAAAAAACTCACATGCTGCGAAAGTCACCTGCACTGACGTCACTTCCTCCATGCGTTACCATGGTAACACAAGCACCTCGGATACGTGTCGCTGCTGCTCCTGTGTATTTCACACTACAGACATTCAATATTGAACATTTATTGAAACAAGAACAAAAAAATACCATTATAAAACATGTGCTATTGTAACATGTATAACTTGTTAATAAATGATTCATTATTATTATTATTATTGATAATAAGAATAATTCATTAAATAATCAGAATAACTATATAAATCTTTTTCTAGCTCCTTTTGTTTCATGCTCCAGCGAGACTCACTGACTGGGAAATCTTTTGTTCTCTTTTCCAGTGAAGTGAAGACCTGTTGTTCACTCGTTCCCTAGACCGTTCGCTGTTTCCTTTGAACTGAACATTTTCGCTCCCTGCAGTTTGGAATCACGCTTAACATGGCTGAACACCTTGTGTAGTGTACTTTGCAGGCTACATCAGGCCGATCGGACCTCACCTACTGTTTCCTCTGCCAGATAAGAGCCAGATTCCTCTCATGTCATGTTGGAGCTCTCCAGTCTTCAAACCGTTTCTGAAACTGCCTGGGAATGTGATTGTGCTTGTTCTGGGACCTGCTCTCAGCCTGCTCCTTGTCTGCCTGTTCCTCTAAAATTCCTAAAAGTCAAGTCAAGTTTGTCTTCTCTCCTCTCTGTCCTGTAATATACACTCACTAGCTACTCACTGTAATAAAGTACACCTTGCTAGTCCTGGTTTGGACACCATTCTTTGTGACATAGCTTGAACACGTTTCTGGAAACTTTCCTGTGAGATTTTGCGATTCTCCATGTTGGCATGACAGCATCACCGAGTTGCTGCAGATTTATCAGCTGCACATCCATGATGCAAATCTCCCATTCCACCTCATCCCAAAGGATCCCGTCTACTGGATTGAGATCAGGTGACTGTGGAGGCCGAGAGAGTCACCTCACTCTCATGTTCAAGAAAACTATTTGAGATTATTTTAGCTTAGGCTGTGGTGTTTAAACCAAGCTTAATTAGTACTGGTACAAGTACAGTAGGGCAGTAGGGCAGTGTTGGCTCATAAGGCTAAGCCACTGAGTTACTGATCGGAAGATCGGCGGTTCGGTTCCCAGCTCAGCCAGGTTGCCATTGTTGTGCCCCTTGAGCAAGGCCCTTAACCCTAACTGCTCCAGGGGCGCTGTACCATGGCTGACCCTGCGCTCTGACCACAGTTACACTGGGATATGTGAAGAAGGAATTTCACTGTAATGTATATGTGACAAAATAAAAGGCTTTACTTTACTTTTACTTTTTTTACAACGCAGCATGAGTTTCGTGGGAGCGTGGTGTGGTCTTCTGCTCGATGAGACTCGATGAGTTGTGCGTTCAGAGATGCTCTTGGGCATACCTTTGACCAGGAAGGATTTGCATCCAATTATTAATTATTATCAGCCTGCAAAAATATACTGCCGAAGATCCCTCTTTGTGTGGGTCGTATAGACCGTTATCATTGCTAAATGCTGATGTGAAATGCTAGATAAAATAATTGCATTTTGCGTTTTCGATTGGAGGATTTATTAGCACATACTATATATCTGTAGATCAGACTGGCTTCAAAAAATGACAGCATTTTTTAAATACTCCAAACTTTTTAATATAATTTACAGCAAATAAACATTTGTGTCCCCAGAAGTTGTAATTTCACTGGATGCTGCATTTGCCTGCTTTACAAATCTCCCCAAGCTAGAGTTCACACAAATTAAAATCAAGCTCTGATTATTTCACTCTTGACGTGGAGCAGCAGGGGAGACCATTTTCACCACTGCTTTTTTCCCCCTCGCTTTTGAACTGTTGTCTATTATGTTTAGATCCTCTAAAGCTATTATCTGCAATGGGGTGGAGCACAAATTATTATTATATGCTGATGACCTGTTGTTACTGTCCCTGTTCCTGCTATTTTCATTATTTTGCATAATTTCTGCTTTTCCCAGGATATAAATTAAAATTGTACATATATTAAATATGAATATTACCCAGTCTACATCAGTGCTTTATAACTTCAGGATCTGAACTCGCCTTTCAAACCTAATCAAACTACAGAGTCTAATTAAGTTAAACGTTTTGCACAGAATCCATGTTTTCCAAAAGTCTGGCTGCAATCTATCCTGATGTTGGGAACAGATGTGACAGTTGTCATGCCTGTCCCTGTCATCTAAGTGACATATGGACAGTTTTTTTCAGTATCGTGTTCACTATAGTTGGAGTGCAGTTGCAATCAAGTCCATTAATTGCTATTTTTAGTTCTCCAGATGTTTAGATCTCCAAATGTTTTGCACATGTTTTAGTTTTCTCATCTTTGTTGGCCAGATGTTCCATACTTTTGCATTCATTTTTCTCTGTTCCTGTACAAAAATTATATACTTTGTTTAGGAGTTTTCTTGATATTTTTTGTAAATGATGAATAATTTGAAAAAAAAAGAGTCATAATGACTTGTAGAAAGGTTCTTCAAGAGTTATAAATCTGTCTTCAGAAGTAAAAGAGTTTACCATATTCTCTAAGCATTAAGAGTTATATAGATGGCCAGTTTCTTGAAGAATTTATTTTATATATACAGGGTATATATTTAAATATTTTTTTACCTTTAAGTCTGAAAAGTATTGGCTGCTTAAAATGCTCTAAAATAGTATGAAGTTCTTCACCAAAAACATTAAATATGGTATGTTTTTATGTGTAATAGTTATTAATAGTACACACACTTGCAGGGGTGTGAGTAGCTTCTTAAGGGGGATATCATCAATATCTTTTAAAACCCCACTGTTGGATTCACACTGAGTGCCCACTGTGAAGAATTTATGTTTTTGTTTTTTTTAACGTCAGGGTAGAATCTCTAATTAAGCACAGCTCACTCCCCGGGGTAGCAGATACAAGCGATCTGACATCCACCAACCCAGAAAACATTTACATACAACCCAGTGCAGCAGGTGGTGAAGTGAGACTTGGACAGACGGATGGCAGGAGCAGAAGCCTGTGACAAGTGTTCTATTCAAATCATGCATGTAGCCCTTTAATTAAACCCATTCCCAATAGAGAAGCACCAGATTTAAATGATTTATTTGTCTTCTAAGTGGGCAAGAACCAAATCAAAGTGAAGATGGGAACAGTTGAGGATGCAAGGCCTTGCTCAACAGGCCCCTTCCTGTGATTTAAAAGTCGTGTACTAAACAACCTACATACAAACTCAGCTTTCAGGATGCCAGTAACCACTGCAAAAAAAACTCTTCTTAACACATTTGATGAATTTCAAAGGCAAGAAGTAAGAAAATAAATTCACACTGCAGCATGGGGCAGCTTCTACATCATAGGAAACCTTTCTGAAACTTATCCATATTAGATTTGATTTAATTGGAGTACTGTTTAATTAGCATTTAATTTCTCATTACTGTCTGAATTTTATAGCCTGTTCACTGCATCTGTATCTATTTTTGGATTGTACAATATGTTAGTCAGCTGTGTAGTCTTTAAATTTGCTTTATAAATACATTTGCCTTGAATAAAGTAGATTAAACTGCATTGCCATTGTGTACATTGTACTGTACATGTACAGCGTCAAAGAAATGCATCTAAATTGCGTGTATAAGCATCTAAATGCGTGTATAAGTGGCAAATTTACAATAAAGAGTAATGACTAGAGAAGTACAGTACATTTTCTGAAGAAAATAAAAGTCCTCAAAGCCTTCTTACCCTCCTGTCAGTGGTGATGGCTGACTCCAGCTGATCACAACATTTTTGGTTGACAGCTCTCATTAGATTGATGAACACACAGTACAGAGGGAAAGTCCAAGGAGCTCAGTACAGATCTGACAATGAGGGTGGTAGATTTTTATTTTCAGTGGTGAGTGGTGCTTGTTATGGAAAAACCCAGGTCTCTGGATCTATGGGATCAGTTGCCAAAATGCTCTAAAGTAGTTGCTCGGGCGTGGCTTGATGGCTTCACCATGATCCTGAGAAACTGAGGGACAGAGTGAAATGAGCGCACCACAGTGGGATCCACAGTTAGGTTTAGTTTCACAATTCCTATGGAAGTTACGAAAGCAGGGAATGCAACTTTGAGCACTTCCTGTTTCAATGGGGAGTATCTTCACCATCATATGTCAATGGGGCAAATTTGAGCACCTTTTGAGCACCTCTTGCATTACAGAGGTAAAACTTAGACCCTCTTGCGGAGTATGTAAGCTTCTTCAAATGTGGTGAATTTTATATGTCTACAAAATTATTGCTCTGTGTTAGAATCCGTCAAAAATGGTGTCAATGTGGAGTCTATTAACAAAGGTTTTGGCTTTCAGTTTGTTTAGAAGTTTACACAGACTCATCATGAAAATGAGTACAATGGCAGAAGTCACTTCTTTAAGCTGGGCTTCTTCTAGGGCAGAATGATTGTATGTACTTACATACAGTACAGTTATTTGTTTTGAAATGGCTCTGAGGGATGTTCCTGACTACCACCCACCTTCTCATCAATCCAATGAATGCTGTCAACCAAACCTTTTTTATGTTGCACAGAGAAGCAACCTGCTGGAGTCAGCCATCATCACTGACAGGAGGGTTAGAACTTTTACCAATGAAATAAAAATCTAAGTGGGTGCTTGTATATTTTTGACATTGCATGTTTGTATAATCTTGACAATAATGTCAAGATTTGACATTATTGATTTTTTATAAAACCTAGAATAAACTAAAACCTGTGCACTAAATTCTAAGTATTACAGATGCATGTTTTCTGCCCAAGTAGTAGCAATTTTCCTCTGGGATTAATAAAGTTCTTTAAAATTAATTGCAAGCCCAATTGTCATGTATGCTCATGTTAACACGAGACAGCTATGATAAATATGCAGATAAATATGCCCTGGATTCACATGTTGGCATCTGAACATGGTTGGAATGAGCCTGCAATTAAGGTAGCTTTTGATAGAACTAGATTTCTCAAAAATATTAACTGACGTGTACATCTGCCTCACCTCATCAGGAATTACTGCTCTTGAAGCCTTACCATCCAGCTCAATATCAAAGATTCTGATCCCAATCCCCTTGCACTCAGAGTAAGCAATGTTGGATTAACATGAGCACTACACACACCACCATGCCTTACCGTGCCTATATTTTACTAAGTATTTCCATTATTACACTGACTAACTCTGGGATTCCACTGTCTTCTCTTAACTTCATCATCTGCAACTATATCACTGTGAAAAAAAAACTGCAGTTAACTCTTAAACCATTACAACACCAGTTGAAGTTTCTGACTCCCATGTGAGAAGGTTCTGTAGGGCATTAAACAAGACCAGTCATCTTCCAAGTCAGTGGGGTGTCACTGAGGCATCCTTGTCTGCTGAAAGGACGCCTTTGTGCTCAATTGTTCCTCTCCCTGAATACAGTGGAACCTAGGATTGTGAGTAACGTGGTTTACAAATGTTCCGCAAGACGAGAAAAGATTTTCAATAAATTTTGATTTACAAGCACCGAGTATCATGTATCACATATGAGGCTCTTATTTTGACACAGAGCGTCAAGTGATCACAACTGAGCCAATGATTTTTCTCTCTCTTGCGCTGCGGAATTATGGGTAATCTATGGGTAGTCTCCCCTGCTGGGTCTTAGTGCTCGTCTCTTACTGGTATAATCAACATCTCCCTCTCCCTCCTATGTGTGTGCGTGTGCGCGTAATTTGACACTGTGCCCCACGCACACCGACACACACACACACACACTTTACCCACCGCCCTATGTGTGTGTGCGCGTAATTTGACATCGACACACGCATACACACTCTCCCCGGCTGCACATACACACTTTATTTACACAGAAAACTCAGCTCTGCCGCGATTCTTTTCAAAGGTAAGGTGCTGGTTCATTTGTTTTTTTTGTTAGTATTCCGTTAGTATGCGCTCATGCGAGTATCATTAGAGAGATTTCTTTTCCCTTTAAAACAGTGTTTGCATTGTGTGCGTTAGTTGTGAAACTTAAAAAGCGAGGTGGGGGGAAGGAGGAGGAGTTTTACTGTTTAAGACGAGGTGAGGGGCTAATTCCACACACACACATACAAATACACAGCGCCTGCCGTAAGTGTTTGAACACTTATCTGTCGGGATTTATTTAGACTTTTTTTAAATGTTAAGTGCAGGTTAATTTGTTTTATTTTTACTTTATATATTGTATTAATTATTTTTATGTATTTATTGTTTTGGGCTGTAGAACGAATAATTTGAGTTTTTATTATTTTTTATGGGAAAATACTATTTGTTTTACAAGTGTTTTGGAATACAAGCCCACTTCCCGAACGAATTATGCTCGTAATCCAAGGTTCCACTGTACAAAGAATTCCAAGTCTTCAGCAAACCAGCCCTTGCGGTCTGCCATACCATCATACATACAGTATGTCTGTAAAACCATACTATTAATTAGCAATGCCCCTCCAGCAGAGTGTAGTCCTCATCCTTAAAAGACACCTAGACCATGTAGAAGTGCATCAATGAGGCCCTTACGTAGGGTTATATTCATTCCTGAAAAATCTTCTTTTTGAAGAACAAAGGTGGACGGCATCAGTATTGACTATCATGGGTTACACCAAGTGATGATCAAAAGACGGTTCCTATGTCTGCTTGTATCCGAAGCCCTCAGAAAACTTCAGGAGGCAATGCTAATCACTAAACTGGATCTACTGGAGGATCTAAGACTTGTCATTAAGTATACAGTATCTACATGTGTACGAGCAATTTACAGAACATCTCCAGGAAACCGCATCTAAGCGAAAGAGGTAGAAATGTGAGTGACTGGTCCCCAGCACTGAAAAGAACTTAAATTTGGAGATTTGCAAATGTTCATCGTCATTTCATGAAGTGGTTGAGTATTACTGCAAAACCTCTAACCACCATGGTAAAACGCGAGCTAAGCTACTTTAATGGAACCTGGTGACCTCCAAAGCCTTTGAAAGCCTGAAATGTGCATTCTTTTCAGCTCCTATCTCTTACTGTACACCCTAATTCCTTAAAATCTTTTATTGTGGAGGTTGACACCTCAGAGAATAGAGTGAGCGCAGTTGGGACAAGCCCAAACTCTTCTATGAGAAAAATGTCATGAGATAATCGACTCCTTTTGAATGATGTGGACAATAGAGAGCTGCCGTCTGTAAAATTGTCTTTGGAGGAAGACTAGAGACATGGAATAAAGGAAGCACAACATCCTTTCATAAGAATCCAGTGTAAAAAACAAGCATCTAGTGTAAAGTGCCACAGGCACAAATTATTGTTTTTAATCACCGGAGACCTAGACATAGAACTGTCCAGCATCCCCTCAGCCAGAATCCCGAGGAAATGCTCCCAACAGAGGAAATGTTTACCTCAAAACCCCAGAGCATTTAATTACCTGGGCAAACACTTTCCATAGTACTGAACACTGACACTGCGTAAGCTTCTGCCACTTCCTGTTCCACGATGCCCCACATCAATTTCATCACTGATTTCCCACCATATAATCATAGGCCAATTTTCAAAAACACACAACTTTCAAAACAGTAGAACTTTTTCTTCAACATGCATTTAGATATTATGGCATTCCTGAAGGCGTCACAAGAGACTGAAGCCCACATCACAAGTCTGAAGGAACCTTAGAGAAGAAGAGCGTATCATTGGAAATTTAACTTCAGGATGTAATCCACAAGAAAACAACCAGGTTGAGTAAACAGGAGGATCTGGTCCGGTTCCTACAGTGGGCTTAATTTCCCCCTCTACTTAATTTTAGGGCACTTTGACCCTAAGCAGATGCATTTCCAATGCGGCTCCTGGAACTTCGACTCTCATTCCTTCCCTGAAACGCCAACCCTACTGACTCCAAGCTAAAGACAGAAGCTGGTTCCAGAAAAGTGACACATCAGCTGCTTCAGTGATAAAAAAATTGTTGATCTACAGCAGGGAGAAATGCTTAAAAATTAACCAGGCAATTAAATGTGTTTTTTTTTTTTGTTTGTTTGTTTGTTTGTTTGTTTTTTGCAAAGAACCTGTACATGACCAAAGATTTTAGAAAACGTTGTAAAGTCTAAAAATATGTGAATGTCATTCCAGTCACATTGCTCCATTCTTTTATGTACCTCCTTGAGTTGGTTCAAGTGATCAGCCCATATGTGTCTAGATTTACTGCAGTAATAATGTTCTTGATTTTTTTTTTTAATATATTTCTCATACTAACTCTATGGACCGATCGGATGATGGTAGCTCACTTGAATGAGTCCTGAAGAGAAGCTTGAAGGATGTGAACTGTGAAATGGGTTCCCTGATGATGAAGGGTACAATTCTAAATAGATTTGTCAACTACCTGATAAGTCAAAAGCAAAAGCACTACCCTTGGCTGGTGACCATGTCCTTTTGCAGGCTGACTCAGATAAATAATACGACTGGTTCCCATGCAATTATTTGTGATTGTTGCTTTTTTGCAAAGGTGAATTGGCTTACAGTAAAGGGTGGTATTGAAGACCTCAGGGTTCTTTTAGTATGGATCCCAAAAGGTCAATGCTGATTAGTTCAAACAGAACCCCAATGATGGGAGCGTGTATAAATGGGGCTGTTGAGTGCTTCCAGGGCGAGGGTCAGGACACAGGACGCAGCTCTGATTAATAATGGAGACGGATGAATACATTGGGAAATCGCATCAAAACATTAGAACATTCTTGTTTTTTTTTTGTTTTTTTAGTTTTAATAAATTTAATGGAATGATGTTGAGACAAAATTTAACAAATGACACAAAAATGACTTCAAAGCAACATTTCTTTATGTTGACATGAATATTATACTTTTAACCTATATTTTCATGATTTTACATTTGCATTGTGCTGACATACAAAAATTTTAGACGTGTAAAATGTTTTTTCTTTCCTGAATTTCTTTAGTGTAAAATGATTAAAATAACTGTATCAGGATTTTCAGCATGTTTAAAGAAATACTGCACCACATCCAATGGAAAGTTTTTTTTTCTTATTCTTCACATAGATCTCTCTCTCTCTCTCTCTCACTCTCTCTCTTTCTATAATTCGGCTTTTCTGTGAAAATACTATTTTTCCAACTCTGAATCAGAACATTCTGTTCCTAATGACCTGAGGTTCACTCCTACGCACTGAACAGGTTAATGTGTCCATCACTAAATCTTACACTTAAGTATTATTCTGATTTTTAAAGTTTGAACTTTAAAAGACTTTCATGTATTTTTTAACATAGTCTTAATAATTAGTTGTAAAATTGGTGAAAATTCACTTTTTTTCACCTAGGTGAGCCACTTTTTAACACCAATACCATATTTTGGCTGTACTCTATGTAAAGAGAGAAAGATCCCAATACATAACATGTTTCACATTTACCTATATTCTTTTATGAACACTATTTGTTTTTTGTATAAATGCTTCTACAGATGATGTACAATTAAACGTCTCCATTCCTCATGCTAAAATGCTGCAACAGAAGAGAAATGTTCACATATAATTAAAACACACTCGACAGACCAGACAGACAAAACACGCTGATCTCCTTTGAGACGTTTTTTATTAAACTGCTGGCCGAAGAAGGGTTTGGATGGAAAAATATCCTCTTCTCCGCTCAATACCTGTTGTCTCAAGAGGCAGGAAGAAACACCCGATGGTACTTAATGGTTTTACAGTAAGTATCACAGAAAAAATAGAAACAAGTTGAGTTAATGGACCTGCTTAATTCAAAACTGTCATGCACACTCATAACACGACCGGCACTAGGACCCGGAAGTAATACGGTCAGGTTTCAGGAAGCATAAAAGGAAACAAGATGACGCATCACATCGCTCAGTCATTGAGTTATGCCCGTGCTATCGCCGTCGCCTCGCTCGTCCAAACGTGAGTACTCACTTTCTTGGGTTATCGCTTCTGATTGGGTGTGTGTATTTAGAACGCGGGTTTATTTGTGTAAACTCTTGCTCTCGCTTCGGGAGAGTTCTAAGAATAACTTGCGTGGTTATCCTGCCTACTCGCGCTACTTCCGCGTTTGGGTTTACCATCCACGCTACAGGGCTAACTGCTAAGTCTTCTGCTTCATCTCCGGTTAGTCCGTGACAGAATGACTGAGCCACCGGCAGTAAACCCAGCGGAGTTTGCTCACCTCTGCGATGTGGTTGACCGGCATGCTAAGCTGATCGATCAGCTCCGTGGTGAAGTCGCATCGCTCCGCACGGAGCTCCAGGGCGTCGCGGCCTTGCGCCGCGAGGTGGCGGAGCTGCGACGGGAGAATGCGATCCTCCGCGGGGCGGCCGCTCAGCCGGCTGTGGCCACGCCCATCGCAGCGGCTGCTGCGCCGCCAACTCCCTCTCCACCTTCTGATGTTTTCTTATCTTTACCGGATAAATGGAATGGCATGGATGGGAAGTGCAGTGTTTTTCTAACTGCATTGGATCTTGTGTTTGAGTTTAATTCCACCAGATACTCCACAGACCGACTGCGCATTGCTCTTCTCGTTTCGTTGCTATCCGGGCAGGCAGCTGAGTGGGCCACGGCGGTTCTTCGTTCAGATTCAGATGTCGCCTACTCCTACACCGAGTTCACCCGCCAGCTCAAGCTCACCTTTGAGCATCCAGCTGCTGAGGTGGAGACCGACTCCAAGTTGTACCATCTAAAGCAGGGAGGGTCGTCCGTGAGCCGTTACACCGCGGAGTTTCGTACTCTCGCCGTACAGACCGACTGGGGAGACTCCGCACTCCGGACGGCCTACTACGAGGGACTGGCTGCACGGATAAAAGACGAGCTCGCCGGACGAGAGCTTCCAGCTACCTTGGAGGGTTTAATTCAACTCGCCCTCCGGATCGACCAACGGCTGCTCGTTCGCCCCAAGCCAGCTCCTCGTACCCTGCCACCCACCATGACTGCACTACCACACACCACGCCCTTCCTCTCCCGCTCACCAGTTCCAGAAGTCCACGCCTCATTCACTGCAGCACCCACCAGGACCGTCGGTACTCCACCTCCCGCCGTGGTTGACACAGGAGTCGGGGAACCCATGCAATTAGGGCGCGCCTCCTTGACCGCTGCAGAACGGGAACGCCGATTCAGAGAGGGGCTCTGCGCGTATTGTGGATCCTCTGCACATCATCGGGCCATCTGTCCTCTGCGGCCGGGAAACGCGCAGCCCCGGTGAGAAATGGGAGGAACTCACCGGGTCCCATGTCCCTCTCCACCACCATGACCAGTGATTCCCGTCTCACGGTGAAAGTACATCTCCAGTTTGGCCACAAACGGGTCGGAAGTACCGCGTTCGTCGACTCCGGGGCAGCAGGTAACTTCATTGACTCTTCCTATGCCAAAAAATTGGGGATAAAGATCGAGGCGTTATCCCAGCCTGTAACCATTACATCAGTCGATGGTCGGCCTCTCTCCTCCAGCCCCATCTCCTTTCAAACCCAACCTATCACCCTCCTCATCAACCAGCATCGAGAACAGATCCAGTTTCACACCACCACCATTTCATCACCACCCATCATCCTCGGACACCCTTGGCTGCTGCAACACGACCCGCTCATATCCTGGACCCAAAGCCGGATCCTACAATGGGGGCCGACCTGCACTGAGCTTTGCCTACGGGCCAAGGCTGGGACGTGCTCTAGGGAGTCCGAGGCCCCCGATGTCGACACAGATAAAATCCCGCTAGACTACCGGGACCTGGCTGAAGTCTTTTGTAAGAGACGCGCGACCCATCTACCACCTCATCGCTCATACGACCTGGCGATCGATCTTCAGCCAGGTGCGACACCACCCCGCGGCCATCTCTATTCATTGTCCAACACCGAGACGCAGGCGATGGAGGAGTATGTTTCCAGTGGACTTCGCCATGGTACCATCCGGCCCTCCTCCTCACCTGCCGCTGCGGGGTTCTTTTTCGTGAAGAAACGCGATGGTAGTCTACGTCCCTGTGTCGATTACCGGGGGCTCAACAATATTACCATAAAAAACCGACATCCATTGCCTCTTACCAACTCTGCCCTGGACGCCCTCTCTGGTGCCACCATCTTCACTAAGTTGGACCTCCGGAGCGCCTACAACTTGGTGCGCATCAGAGAGGGCGATGAGTGGAAGACGGCCTTCATCACCCCTACAGGACACTACGAAAGTCTGGTCATCCCGTTTGGTCTCTGCAACGCACCTGCCGCCTTCCAACAGTTCATAAATGACGTTCTCAGAGACATGTTAGGCCGTTGGGTGTTCGTCTACCTTGACGACATCCTCATCTACTCCCGAACACTCAACGAGCATATCCAGCATGTCAGAGCGGTTCTAAAGAGATTGCTCGCCCACCAGCTGTACTGTAAGTTGGAGAAGTGCGCTTTCCACGAGCGCTCCACCACGTTCCTGGGTTTTGTCATCTCGCCCCAGGGTGTGGCCATGGACCCGCAGAAACTGGAAGTTGTGAGTCATTGGCCCCTACCCAAGACTCTTAAACAGCTCCAGAGATTTCTCGGGTTTGCCAATTTTTATCGCCGCTTTATCCGGGACTACAGTACCGTTGCAGCGCCACTAACCGCTCTGACCCGCCCATCATCTCACCTCTTCAATCTCACCCCAACTGCTGTCTCTGCCTTCCATGAGCTCTGTCGCCGCTTCACCACTGCTCCCATCCTCCTTCACCCGGATGCTGACAAACCATTCGTTGTGGAGGTGGACGCTTCGGATGTGGGCGCCGGGGCTGTTCTCTCCCAGCGAGGTCCAGACCAAAAAATGCACCCCTGCAGTTTTTTCTCCAAGAAATTTGACGCCACTCAGCAGCGATACGGAGTAGGGGACCGCGAGCTGCTGGCCATAAAGTGGGCCTTGGAGGAATGGCGCCACTGGCTCCAGGGCGCCAGAGAGCCGTTCATCGTCTGGACCGACCACCAAAACCTCATCACAATCCGCACTTTAAAACAGCTGAACCCCAGACAGGCGCGATGGGCACTATTCTTCGAAAATTGCAATTTCCACCTGTCATACCGCCCGGGGTCCAAGAACACCAAAGCCGACGCCCTCTCCCGACAACACGAGGAAGACGTCCCCCGGGCGGACCCGCGCCTGTACTACCAGCCACCAAGATCCTCGCACCGCTCAGGTGGGACCTGGAGACGAGGGTTCGCCAGGCACAAGCTACGGAGACCGCACCAGCAGGTGTGCCGCCTGGCCGACTCTCCGTCCCCAACGCCATCAGGGCCGAAGTACTCCAGTGGGGACACTCCTCCCCCCTTTCAGGACACCCCGGAAGACGGCGGACCCTACTGTTTGTACAACGTGCTTTCTGGTGGCCCAGTATGAAAAAGGACGTAGATGAGTTCGTCCAGGCGTGCCCAGTGTGTGCCAGGTCCAAGGACAGCAACAGACCATCACCCGGGGAACTTCAACCACTCCCGGTTCCCCGCCGACCCTGGACACACATTGCCGTTGACTTCATCACGGGCCTGCCGGTTTCTGAAGGAAGGGACACCATCCTCACCATCGTCGACCGGTTCTCCGAGGCTGTTCACCTGGTGGCCCTCTCCGGCCTCCCGTCAGCTAAAAGGACAGCTGAGCTGATATTAGAGCACGTAGTCCGCCTGCATGGGTTCCCAAAGGACATCGTCTCGGACAGGGGGCCCCAGTTCACGTCCCGATTCTGGAAGGCCTTCTGCTGTCTGATCAATTCCACCTGCAGTCTGTCCTCCGGTTACCACCCACAGACTAACGGTCAGACGGAGCGAACCAACCAACAACTGGAGCGCTACCTGAGATGCTTCATTGTTGATCGCCAGTGCTCCTGGGCCCGCTACCTCATTTGGGCTGAACTGTCCCACAACCTCCACCTATCTTCTGCCACCAACCTAAGCCCATTTGAGGTATGCTACGGCTTCCAACCTCCGATGTTCGATCATCAGGAACCGGAGGTGGAAGTGCCGTCGGCCCAACAGTTGGTTCGCCGGTGTCGACGGCTTTGGAGACAAGCAAACCACGCCATTCAAAGGGCCAATCGCCGTTACACCCAGCAACATCGCCGTCGACACCCACCGGGACGAATGTACCAAGTAGGTGATAAGGTATGGCTTCAACAAAAAACCTACACCTGCAGACTGAGTCAAGGAAACTGTCACCCAGATTCATCGGACCATACCGCATCAACCTCCGGATTAACCCTGTCACCTACCGGCTCCAGCTGCCTGCGGCGCTCCGGATCCATCCGGTATTCCACACCTCCCAGCTCAAACCCTTCACCACCTCACCTATGGTTCCACCCACCCACCCTGCTCCTCCTCCCCGTATGATTGAGGGTGGTCCCGCCTACACCGTTCGCCGGATCCTTGACTCACGTCCTCGGGCAGAGGGCTCCAGTACCTGGTGGATTGGGAAGGTTACGGTCCCGAGGAGAGATCTTGGATTCCGGCTCGGTTTGTCTTAGACCCCGAACTCATCCGGGACTACCGTCGTCGGGTATCCTCCACCCCAGGACCGTCGAGAGTCGGTCCTGGACGGGGGGGTACTGTCATGCACACTCATAACACGACCGGCACTAGGACCCGGAAGTAATACGGTCGGGTTTCAGGAAGCATAAAAGGAAACAAGATGACGCATCACATCGCTCAGTCATTGAGTTATGCCCGTGCTATCGCCGTCGCCTCGCTCGTCCAAACGTGAGTACTCACTTTCTTGGGTTATCGCTTCTGATTGGGTGTGTGTATTTAGAACGCGGGTTTATTTGTGTAAACTCTTGCTCTCGCTTCGGGAGAGTTCTAAGAATAACTTGCGTGGTTATCCTGCCTACTTCCGCGTTTGGGTTTACCATCCACGCTACAGGGCTAACTGCTAAGTCTTCTGCTTCATCTCCGGTTAGTCCGTGACAAAAACGAATAAGAGGAATTCAATAAGAGGGGAAAGAAAGTTCAGGAAATTATCTTGGATCTGAAATCTCTGAGGCTTTTCTTTTTTTATAATAACATTTTTAAAAATGCAAAGCTTCTTTAGTAGAAAAGAAGTATTTAAAGGGCACAGGAAAGCAGGCATTGGTTCCATGAACATTTCAGAGGCCGTACTGTAGGTGTTCCATTAACTTTTTTTTTTTTCTTAAAGAAAAGCTGTTTCTATGATTTTACAGACTCATCCTCAGTGAAACACCCTCCTGGGATTATGTGTCACATCATGACCGTCACATAATTTTTGCCGTTATTCTATACAGTATACAATTCCCTATCACACAAATGTGCATGCTGTGGTCTCCACTTCATGTGTGAAAATGATTCCTCATGATCTGGAATCCGGCCGTGCCATCAGGGAAAGCAAGAAAAACTCCACAGATGTGATAACCTGCTCATTCAGTACGTTCAGGTCCTCACACAGCTTTTTAGTCCCAATCCTGTAAGTTCTCATCACATTGGGAGTGTATGTATGGAAATGATCTTAACTTCACTATTAAACATACTGAAGCTCTGATTTCTACTGATGATGTTTACCATGCAACTTCACCAAGCGTTTAAGTGACCTTCTTCATGTTTGTTGTTGTTGTTGTTGTTGTTGTTCCTGACCACATTTCTTCTAAAAAGTTAATGGTTCTGCGCTATCCATCCAGGTTTTAGTAAAGTGTCAAACCCAGTCCTGGTCATTTAAAATATCCTTGTTTTCTTTGCCAGACGCGGCCCAATAATTTGAGCCTTCTAAAATAGAGACATTTCGTTTTTGGCCATGCTGTGCCTTTTTGTAATTGATTTTCTTTATCTAAGCTACCATACATGGAAATGTGCAAGGGGAAAATTGTGTTAGAGGATTAGACCAGGTTGTTTATTTATTCATGTAGTCAGTAAGTCAGTCAGACCCCTTGCCACCATCCCACCCACCAAAAAAAGGTGTAATAAATAAAACTTCCCAACAGTGTTTGACTGATGCTACTTATAGTTAGTAACCTCATCACCAGTGTAAGGATCCGTCCAGTCACAGAAACGTCAAAGTTGCTCTGGACGAGAGCGTCTGCCAAATGCCGAAATGTAAGTGTAAACGTCAGTAGACTGAGTAAAGAACATTCTGATTGTGCTGCTAAATCTGATGAGTAAATTTGTGTATAATTATTATAAGCTTAGAAGTGAGGCTTAGAAGAGGCTGGATGCATAGAGAAGAATACATCAATCCATCCAAAATAATTCACTAGAATAACTAAACAGCTAGAATAAAGTCACAGGGGGAACTGAGTTGTACTATCTGGTATTAAAAAAACAAACAAATGATTCTGATTCCTTTAAATGTTTCTCCCTCGTGTTGTCTGAGTTCATCACCATCATCATCAGGTGGCCCCACGTCAGTCTCTACTTCAAACACTACACACCACTGAGCTCATGTAACAGCACACCAACAGCAATGGAAATGTACTGGAGTAAATGTACAGATATTTGCTCTGGGATGCAGTGGAGTAAAAATCTAAATGTATTCACTGATAAAACTACTCAGGTACAGGAAGTACAGTAGAGAAGTAAATATACTAAATTACCTTAAAATTGGAACACTCAAACTGTCTCTCTCTCACACACACACACACACACACACACACACACACACACACACACACACACACACACACACAGTCTCTCTTACACACACACACACACACACACACACAAACAAACACTCTTACTCACACTCACACACGCACACACACACACACACACACACACTCACAGACACACACACACACAGTCTCACACACACATGCACACACACACACACACACACACACACATACACGAATACACACACAGTCTCTCTCTCACACACACTCACATACAAACACTCTCTCTCACACACAAACACTCTCTCACACACACATATTCACACCAACATTCACACACAGAAACAGAGAACAGAAGTACTGACAAAGTACATATTCATTATAAGAACAAACACAAATACAAATACTCCCTCTCACCCACACACTCACTCACGCACACACACAGACAAACACTCACTCACTCACTCACTCACTCTGGCCATTGAGACGGGTCAGTAAAAGAGCTGCTGGTTCCCTGTAGATCGGCGCGTGTACACACAGAGCAACAGCTGGACTCTGTACCAAAGTGTAACACATTTAATTTCTTATGTGAAGTTGAAACATGGCGGCTGTTCCACGTCACGGAATGCTAATGCTAATACTCCTGTGTTTCCTGCAATTCGGTTAAAACCTGAGGTTTATAAGACTATAGACGGTGAAGTAATCGTCTAGGATGAGCTGCTGAAGTTCCTTGCAGTCAGAATTGAGACCTTGATTCAGGATGATGGTGCTCTTTCCACCCTGAGGAGATTGAGGCCATGACGAGAGCGCAGTCTGAACTCTGATCTCAGACATATGGTGCGTTTCACATAAAGAACCCCAGAGAAGACGTCAGTCATATAAAGAGGTGCCTTAAGGTTATAAATTATTAACAGCAGGGATGTTTCAAACCAACGAGGGAGAATCGAGCACTTACATGCTGACGTCTTTACAGTGAAGCTACATACTGGTTTAGTGGCGTTGCAAGCGCTACAGTGGAACAGTGTCTGCACCGTGCTCTCCAAAATGGGGTCGAGTGGTGGGAAAGGGTCAGTGACAAGGTACAATTACACTCAGCTTCTCTCAGTTGGGAAAATACAGCTGGCAAAGTGATTTCATTTATAGAGACATTAAACCTGTTAGGTCTAAACTACCGAGAGTGTTTACAACACCATGTAATCCAGAGCTGGAACCCAAGACCTTAAAGGAAAGCATGGAGAGGACGTTACCTGACAGAAGATCCATACTGCACACAGTAGATTTGGCACGTTTTTGGTAACTGCTGAATGTAACAATGTCATTATTAAACACCAGGACACTGGGGATGAGACTCACCAGATAACTGTTGAAAAAATCTCTTGGAAAACTGAGATATATTGAGTCGGCAGGTGAGTCAGACTTTTACAGTGAGAGTAATTGGGTGTAGAATGTTGTTTTTAACTTGGTGATATTATTACAGAAGACAGATTTGTGCCAAATGTTTAGTTCACAGCTTTTGTGTGTGAGCCAATAAAGATAATTCTGAAGTTTATGCAACATGGAAACGACCAATCTTGCTTCTTTGAAGAAAAAAAAACATTTCAAGTTGCTAACTTCAGCCATTGTGGAGAGCCGATTATATACAGTATGTGCCCTGAAAATGGCAATTTTTTTAGCGTTATATTGTCTTGCTTGAAGCAATAATCATTTAAAATGCACTGTCATGCACACTCGTAACACGACCGGCACTAGGACCTGGAAGTAATACGGTTGCATTTCAGGAAGCATAAAAGGAAACAAGATGGCGCTTCACATTGCTCAGGCATTGAGTTCGCCCATGCCTTGTCTGACGCTTCGCCGACTATTCTGTGAGTACTCACCGATTTGGGTTGCTTCTTTGATTGAGTGTGTGTTGCTAGAACGTGGATTTATTTTTGTAGATCCTAGCTCTTCGTGTAAGAGAGTTCTTAGATAAATTGCGTGGTTATCCTGCCTACTCGCGTTGCTTCCGTGTTTGGGTTTACCATCCACGTTACACGGGCTAACTGCTAAGGCTTCTGTGCTTACCCTCCGATAGCTCGTGACAGAATGACTGAGCCAAAAGCAGTAAACCCAGCGGAGTTTGCTCGCCTCTGTGATGTGGTTGACCAGCATGTGATGTGGTTGGCTGCTCACTCGGTTGTGCCCATCACAGTGGCTGCGGCACCGCCACGCCACCCCCCTTCTGATGTTTTTATAGCTCTACCGGATAAGTGGGATGGCACAGATGGGAGGTGCAGTGTCTTTCTAACCGCATTGTATCTTGTGTTTGAGTTTAATTCCACCAAATACTCCACAGATCGACTGCGTGTTGCACTTCTCGTTTCGTTGCTATCCGGGCACGGACACGGCCTACTCATACGGAGAGTTCACCCATCAACTGAAACTAACATTTGAACATCCTGCTGCTGAGGTGGAGACCTGCACCAAATTATATCATCTGCGGCAGGGAGGGTCGTCCGTGAGTCGCTACACAGCGGACTTTTGTACTCTAGCCGTGCAGACCACCTGGGGAGACGCCGCCCTCCGGACGGCCTACTACGAGGGACTGGCCTCACGGATTAACTGGCCTCATGGATTTCACTTCGCCCGGGAAATGCTCAGGAGCAAACGGGGCAGTTCACCGGGCCCCCTCCACCTCTCGGTCATGACACCCAATAATTCCCATCTCACGGTCCAAGTACACCTTTGCTTTGGCCACAAACAATTCGGAAGAACTGCGTTCATCGATTCCGGAGCAGGTAACTTTATTGACTCTTCGTTTGCCAAAGAACTGGGAGTGGAACTGGAGGCGTTATCCCAGCCCATTTATATCACATCTGTCGACGGTCGGCCCCTTTCCTCCAGCCCCATCACCACTCAGACTCAGCCGCTCACCCATGTCATCATCCAACATCAGGAACGGATCCAGTTCCACCTCACCTCCATTTCAACGCCACCCATCATCGTCGGACACCCCTGGCTGCTCCAACATGAACCCCTCATTTCCTGGACGCAAAACCGGATCCTGCAGTGGGGGCCGACAGGCGCAGTGGGCACTATTTTTCGAACATTACAACTTCCACCTATCCTACCGTGGACCCCGCGCCTGTCATCACACCCACCAAGATCATTGCACCACTTCACTGGGAACTGGAAACGTGAGTTCGCCGTGCACAGGCGATGGAGCCCGCACCGGCAGGTGTGCCGCCTGGGCGACTCTATGTGTCAAACACTGTAAGGACCGAGGTGTTGCAATGGGTTCATTCCTCGCCATTATCCGGACACCCCGGCGCCAACCGCACCCTCCAATTCATCAAACGTGCCTTCTGGTGGCCATCTATGGCGAGTGACGTCAAGGAGTATGTCCAGGCGTGCCCAGTGTGCGCCAGGTCCAAGAATACCAACCAACCGACACCGGGGGAACTCCAACCACTCCCCGTTCCGCATCGGCCCTGGACGCACATTGCCGTCGACTTCATCACGGGCCTGCCGGCCTCCGAAGAGAAAAACACCATCTTAACCATTGTCGACCAGTTCTCCAAAGCCGTGCATCTGGTGGCCCTCACCGGACTCCCGTCAGCCAAAAAAACAGCTGAGCTGATTTTAAAACACGTAGTCCGACTGCATGGGTTCCCAAAACACATCGTCTCGGACAGGGGGCCCCAGTTCACCGCCCGGTTCTGGAAGGCCTTCTGCCGTCTGATCAATTCCACCTGTAGTCTATCCTCTGGTTATCATCCCCAGACTAACGGTCAGATGGAGCGGACCAACCAACAACTGGAGCGCTACCTGAGATGCTTTGTTGCTGATCGCCAGCACTCCTGGGCCCGTTACCTCCTATGGGCTGAGTTATCTCACAATCTCCATGTCTCTTCAGCCACCAATCTCAGTCCATTTGAGGTATGCCACGGTTTCCAACCTTCGATGTTCGATCATCAAGAACCGGAGGTTGAGGTGCCGTCAGCCCAACAGTTGGTTCGCTGGTTTCGACGGCTGTGGAACCAAGCAAACGCCCCCATCCAACAGGCCAACAACCGCTACGCCACTCAACATCCGCCCGGGACGATTGTACAATGTAGGTGACAGAGTATGGCTTTCAACCAGAAACCTTCACCTTCACACGGAATCCAAAAAGCTATCACCCAGGTTCATACCGCATCACCCTCCGTATCAATCCTGTCACCTACTGGCTCCAGCTGCCTGCGGCGCTCCAGATCCATCCGGTATTTCACACCTCCCAGCTCAAACCCTTCATCACTTCACCAACGCGACTTTATTTTTGTAGATCCTAGCTCTTCGTGTAAGAGTGTTCTTAGATAAATTGCGTGGTTATCCTGCCTACTCGCGTTGCTTCCGCGTTTGGGTTTACCATCCACGCTACACAGGCTAACTGCTAAGGTTTCTGTGCTTACCCTCCGATAGCTCGTGACATGCACGTTTCATATTTCATACTTCATGTTTTGATACAAAAATTGCTGTAACCTTCTAGAAGAATATGACCTGTAAAAATTTTTGCTTAATTGTTTTGTTTCGTTTTTGTGAAAAGCTTAAGAGGCAAAAAAAACTGAAGTGTCCGTAACCATGTCAAATTCACCTTTGGCTTGTTCATCAGGTACAATCTGATCATTATGATCTACACACATTCTCTCACATTATCAAACACATTTCCATAATTTTCTTTTAATTTTGTGAAGCTGCTTTGAGACAATGAGCATTGTTACTGTAAAAGCTATATATAAATAAAATTGAATTGAATAAAATCACTGATTTTATTTTAAAGAAAGTTAGAAAAAGTAACTTAAAAACAACATCTCTAGCGTGTAAAGTGGAAGTTATTCCTTGTACTGATAATATTGCAGAACATTGGAGACAGCACTATAAATCTCTAACTCTGTTATTAGTGAAACCTAGTGAAAGAGAAGAGACAGAGACGAGACTTTGATGATTAAGTCACATGAAGTGAATCAAGCTATCAAAAAGCTGTTAAATAACAAATGAAGTGGTTTGGATCACGGTTCTGCTGAACATCTTACACATGCTAGCCTGAGGACTGACTGCTCCTCTTCTTGCTACATGGAGCTTTACAGTTTTTTTTTATTCATGGACTGTTGCCAGACTCAATGCTGTCTGTTTTGTTAAAACCAGTCATTAAACTTGGATAATTACAGCTCCATAGCAGCAGCCGGCATTTATATCTAATGTCCTGGAAAGTATTGTGTGTTGAGAAAATAACTGAAAAAACTATTAGTATTTAATAAAAATAAAAAAAGACTATTTTTAATACCAGTTCTTTTCTTCTGTAAAGCGTTGGCAACAGTGTACATGTACAGTTAAACCAATAACACTGTCTGAATCTCTGAGACAGAGAGAGAGATTATTAGATTAGATTAGTGTTTTTTTTTTATTTTATTTAAGATGTGAGGTTTAAAGTTAATGTACAAGAAAAAGGAAAAGTCCAAGAAAAAATATAGATTTATTAATGTCATAATCTATTCATCAGGTCCTTTATTTTTGCTTTTCTTTGTATATGCATGGAATGTTAAAATAAGAGAATTATTTTAAACTCAAATATAAAAGGCTTTAACATAGAAAGATTTGGTAAAAATAAGAAAAAAATAAAAAACAAAGAGAACACAAGACACATACTATACAATCACCTTTTATTTTATTAAAATTTTCAAAAGATGTTTTATTTAATCCTCTTAGGCTACGATAAACAGAAATACACTAGCAGAAGTCGACATTGACGGTTAAAGAGTTTGTAGAAAAGGTTCAAACTAAAAATAATCTGATCAGCTTTAATGTAATCAGTGATTTATTATTATTTATTATTATTATTATTATTATTATTATTATTATTATTTCAGGTTGAAGCTCATCCACAAGTCTGTCTGCAACAAAGATGAACCGTTCAATTGTTAATAACTATAATTTTACAAAATTTTGTGTCACAACATACAAATTCATTAAAATGCCACTTCAGCGCTGTTATTTCAGCGAAAAAAATGAAAATATAACCTAATCCCAACAAAAATATTCAGTTTAGTTTTTCTAATGAATTTTTATTGTTTACACTGAGCAAGTAGCTTATTAGTAGCTTATTCAATAGACTCTTTTTTTTATGGCTATAGATTATGCAGCAGATTCTGGTGTTACATTCCTCCTGATCGACTGCCAATTTAAAAAATAAATAAAATGAAATGTATTATTATTAAAAATGATGCTAAAATTACAATCAGGCTTGCGTTAGTTTGTTCTTAACTTGGTGCTTCTATTACAGTAGACAGATTTGTGCCCAATGTTGAGAGCTCAGCTTTAACAGCTGTAAGTCAGTAATTAAAGTTGAGAGTGAGGTGTGACGTCAGCGTCAGAGCGGCGAGAGGCTGTGAGTCACATCCAGAGCTTATAAATATGAGCGACAGCTAGCGACACACTGCCTCCCGCTCGTAAAGGGTCGAGGTCTGTGTCGAGAGAGAAGGAACGAGACGAGATAATAAAGTGCCTGAAATTCAATCGGAATTTTAAATTGAATCCAGTGGAAGCCGGAGAAGTTGTTGAAGATTAGGAGAGATATGAGCAGATGTTCCGGCGTGACTGAGTAATCAGACTGCAGAAATTTCCACCATGTTGAAGTTTGCCGAGGGATTTGGCGCTGAGGATGTGAATTAAATGAAAGTGAGCGGCAGTCGTCTAGACATGATGTAATGATCACTTTAGTGTTTCTCAAGCAAGGGGGCCTCCAGGTGGGAATGAGGTCGTGTCTGAAAGAAAACGTTTAAAGGTTCAGAATAAATTATTTGCAGTTATGGGTGGAAGAAGCACAAACACTACTGGTAATCGCCATCAAATCCTGAGCAAATTTTTAAATTTTTCGGACATTTGATTTAGTCTTTAAAAGTGATCTTGTGATTAATATGGGGCCGTGGAGCCTCTGGGTTGCTGATGAGAGGGTCGGGGGTTCAAGCCCCACTAATGCCGGGGTGTCACTGTTGTGTCCTTGGGAACCCCATATACCCCAGCCACCGTGTGCATCGCCAGTCCCAAACCTGGTTAGATAATGGGTCAGTTGTGATGGGAAGAGCATCAGGAGGGAAACCTGTGCTAGATCTTTGGATCACACAATCTGAAATGGTGCCCCCTAGGATAAAAGCAACAACTACAAAAAAAAGTGACCATGCCCACTTTTTTATGCCTTGGTGTTACTTGGTGTAAGTTATTTTATTCTTATTTTGTCGCACGAATCCGGCCGTGAGTTCAGACTGTTTTTAATAATTATTGTATATTATAAACTTTTCATAAAAAAGGTTTATAGATGATAAATCATCATGTAAATTTAACCAAAATCAGTGAAACTCAAACATTATCAGTTATTAAATAAGTAAAATGTTTTGGACTGTTAAAAAAATTATGTTAACTTTATATGTATTTTCATATACAGTGGAACCTCGGATTGCGAGTAACGTGGTTTGAGTGTTCCGCAAACCGAGCAAATATCTGTAATAATTTTTTTATGGAAAACCGAGCAGGTATTAGTTTTTAGTAATTTTAGTAAATTGACACCGACACACACGCGGACCCACACGCACTCTCTCTCGACTTCACAGACGCACACGCAGACACGCTTTTTTTTACACAGAAACTCAGCTCTGTTGCAATTCTTTTCAAAGTTAAGGTGCTGGTTCATTTAAAAAAAAAGATTTTACTTTACAGCACTGATTTTTTTCCCGTTAAAACAGTGTTTCCGTTGTGTGTGTGTATTTGTTGTGAAACTTAAAAAGCGAGGTGGGGGGAGGGAGGATGAGTTTTACTGTGTAAGACGAGGCGAGGGAAGGGGACACACATAGAAATACAAGCGCCTGTGCGCACAAATAGAAACACTTATCTGTCGGGATTTATTTTATTTTACTTTTTTAAAGGTAAAGTGCAACTTAATTTGTTTAATTTTTACTTTATATATTGTATTATTTTTATGTATTTATTTTTTGGGCTGTGGAACTAATAATTTGAGTTTTCATTATTTCTTATAGGAAAATTAGATTTGGTTTACAAGTGTTTTGTAATATGAGTCCGCTTCCAGAACAAATTATGCTCGTAATCCAAGGTTCTACTGTATATTATAGTATTAACTTTTACTTATTACCTTTCTAAAATCAATACAAAAAAGAAATACACTGGATTTATAGTTTTTTTTATTTTTGATAGGACTCTTGTGCATGAAGTGCATCGTTCTGTGACTTTTTGTATTTAAGTAAAAGTACGAGTGACACCAGTTTCAGTGATGTAACTAAATGTAACGCAGCATTTCCCACCTGACTTACTCCAGCTCCTTCCTTTCTCTCGCCCGCCTTCTTCTTCTCAAACTTTTTACTTTCCAACATTTTTCTCTCTTCATTTCCTGTTTTCATTTCCTGTCGTTCTTTTCTACTTTTCCGTTCTGTAATTTCAGGACTCGGTGAACTAACGCAGGAACAGACTCAGACACCGTGTGAATAACTGCAGTGGTAATGAGCGGAAATCACTCTCAGCTTTCCAGCAGTGTGAACCTGAACCCTGTCAGACGTCCCGTACCTGAGACGTGTGTGAGCAGAGGTGTGACTTGTCTCTGCGTGTGTGTGTGTGTGTGTGTGTGTGTGAGCTCCAGCCCCTGGGGGCGTGTCAGCGTGTGCTGAAGCTGATCCTCAGGTGCTGAAACCGCCAGCAGCTCGGCGACGCCCCCTCACTCCTCCAGCTTTACATTCAGTCCACTGAGACTGACTCCCACGCAGCGGCACCTGCAGGAGCACCATGTAATAAACACCACACCTCAGTCTCTTAGTCTTCTCTTTCCACACTGTTTCTTACTTTATTATTCTTTCATTCTCTCCTTTTTCTGTCTAACGTATTTCTTCTACTTTCTTACTTTTTAATTTGCATTCATTTATTCATTGTCTTCTTTCTAACCTTTTGTCATTTACTTTCCTTGTTTCTTTCTTTTCTTGTGTCCTTATTATTTTTTCTTTCTTTCTTGTCCATTTAATTTATTCATGTTTCTTACTTCTTTCTTTCTAACTTTCTATTTATCCAACATGACTTTTTCTTGCTTTTCTACTTTGTCATTCATTAAATTTCTCTCTTTCTCTCCTGTTAATTGTTCC
This sequence comes from Clarias magur, assembly GCA_013621035.1. Classification (NCBI taxonomy): domain Eukaryota; kingdom Metazoa; phylum Chordata; class Actinopteri; order Siluriformes; family Clariidae; genus Clarias; species Clarias magur. Next base: position 1,057,752 of record QNUK01000181.1, on the reverse strand, counting down.
TGTCTTGTTTGCTTTCTTCGCACATTCTTTCATAAGTTCTTTTTTTTTCTTTATATAGATTTTTTCTCACCTTCAGTAACAGGATGGAGTCTCTCAGTCTTTCATTTCTCACTTTTCTTTTCTCAACTTTTTTAAAAACCTTTTTATTAAACATTTAAACATATATTCATTCTAATTTTCATTATCTTATTTCCTTGTTGATGATCTTTCTTCCCTAACTTGTATTCATTCTTTTGAGTGATAATATACTCGAGGTGCTTCAAGTGTGATGTTGCTTTAATGCTTTAATGATGTTTATTGATTTATTTTGCTTCACACACACACACATATCCTTCCACGACCAAACAGGAGTGAGAGTAGCTTTAAATGGAAAGCTAGGGCACTATGTAGGGTGTACACTCCCTTGTTCCACACAGTGGGTAGTGGCCTTGATCAGGGGTTAGAGAGGGATTTAGGATTCAGCCTCGTGTTAGAAGCCAGTGTTAGAAGCTAAGCGTTAGCCGTGAACAGAATGACACGGACGGTTCAGAAGCGATTCAGAAGGACTTAGAAGTGATTATTGCAGAGGCGTGTTGTTTAAGAGACAAAACGTTATCAGATGTGTGTTGTTGCTGAAAGTGCTTCTGTGACTGGGTGTAAATGTGGGTGTGGTCAGGCAGCTGCTCTCTCCTTAGTACTGCGGACCGTACAGACCGACTCTCACCCATGCTGAGACACACAGTGTGTTGTCATTAGCCACTGGACAACACCTGGGACACGCCCAGTCACACACACAGTTACACCTCACAGTGCTGTTACTGTCTGTTATCAGCACTCGTGTAGAATAACGGCTCTCGTCCAATCAGGACTAACTGGTGTATAATGTTTATTTTATTATATTTAGAGCTAATATAACAGTGAGAGAACCCAGAAACACACAGCACACCTGCATCAGTGATGTCATAAATGAAAGAAAAATAAAACACAAGCAGCTGTTTTGTATACAAAATATTTAATTTCTTTGGAAATTGTAAAAGTGTAGACCGAAGGGAAAAACGTGCAGTATTACAATATGAGAGTGTTGACAAAAAGCTTTCTAGGTTCTACATCCTAACTATCCCAGCGACAGAACGTTCCTCGTTCTTCTAATCAGCGATACATAATTACAAAGTGACTGGAATCTGCTGCTTGTTTGTTTTTGTATTTTAAATGAATGTAATCAAATCCCAGTTTAAGATATTTTTTTCTTTTCTTTTTTTTTTTTTTTTTACATTTTCATCCTATTTTCATTTTAGTTACAGTTGAATCATAATGAAATGTCATTTTTTTAAATGTTTAAATAAATTATAATAGATTTTAAATAATATCTAGTAGAACTTTAAATGCGTAGTGGAAATAAAGAAGGATCATGAAGCTGTTTGGAGTGTAATCATCATCTGAGTAAATAATAATAAGTTAGTTGGTTGGTAGCTAGGATTAGCTAGAAGGGAGTGTTCTTATGGTTAGGTTGCAATGTGCATGAGAGAGAGAGAAAGATTTTTTTTTCATATCGGCAGCGAAAATAAAATAAAAGCATTCTTTATTACTTGAGTGAAATTTGTTTCGTGTGGATCGATGGTTCTGTTTTTTTCTTTGTTTTTTTTACACGTCCGTTCTCAGTGCTTCACCAGCAGGAGGCGATATTTAAGAGAATGGTGGTCACATGATCCACCGACACACGATCCAGATGTGAGGAACACAGCTCTGCTCCTTCTGCCTGAACATCTGGTAACTGGGTTTTTATGGAGAAAAAAGTCTTTGTTCATCAGTAATAAAAGTTTTTCTTTTTTGAACTACACAGTAATGTTACAAATAAATTACCATTCGAGTCACATGTCCACTCCCGACCCCTTCCACCCCCTTTTCCCTTATCTTCCCTGCACTTTCTACAGTATACTTAAACTATACTCTCACACACACACACACAAACAATACAGCGCTAATCATATCTGGAAGAACACAATTTCAAGTTTCCCTTCTTCTCTCGTCACGCCCACGGCTGCCGCTGTTAGGGGTTCCTCATGCGGCAGGCCACGGCCGTGATCAGGGCGGCGCCCTTCCCGCTGCCGTCTTCCGACTGGAGCAGAGTGACGTCGCACTGGGGTGCCAGGTCTCGCACGGTTTCCTGCATGATGCTGGAGAAGCTGGAGATGAAACGGGACAGGGCTCAGTTCTCAAACAGGTTCTCTCCATATTTTAACAATAATAAATACGTTTGGGGGGTGGAGCTAGATCTGATCCAACTCCTCCTCTACGCACTCCGCCCTCTGGATCAGGTTCGACCCCGACCCTGTAATTCACATTCACATGACTTACTGTGGGTGGAGCTTGTAGAGGGTTCCGTCCACGCCCACGGTGACGCTGAGGGAGTTGAGGTTGCGGTTCTGGCGGATCTTGTCAACGACGGCGGCGAGCGCGGCGCCGCACAGCTGGGCCGCTCTCTGAGACACGATGCTGCACACCTCCTTCACCAGGATGCTGTCGTCACATGTGCTAGTGGTCAGACCCAGGTGCTGCAGGATGGAGCGGACCTGCCGCAGAGCCAGGCGGTCACTGAGAGACACAGAGACAGAGACACAGAGGATTAAAATTAAACCAGTGTTCTCTGCCTTAGCTTAGCTGATTGACAGGAGAGACTGCTCACTTGGATTCCTGGTCACGAGAATCACGACTTGGATTGGATTTTAAACATGCTGTGTGTTTTGGGTCGTAATGAAATGTTCAAAGCGCAGTAGTGTGCGAGGTTGTGATTAATCGTGGGTCCTACCTTAATGAAACCTGACGATGTGCAACTCTCGAGTAGATCAGCGTTATTTACAACGGCTCGGTTTGTTGTGATTTGTGTCCTGATTACAGAAACACTCCAGCAAGCGCATGAGCCGAGGACAAACACTTCATTCAGATTTATATACACACACACACACACACACACACACACACACACACACACACACACACACACACACACACACACACACACACACAGGCAACAAAACAAACACCAATTCTCCTTATCACAATTCATTCCAAACTAAATTCTAATTCAACTACATCATCAGGAGGACGATCTTCACCCGTCCGTCCTGTCTGTCTGAAGATCCTTTAATCAGGACACTGGGACGGAGCGCTTCATCCATCCATCCATCCATCCATCCATCCATCCATCCACTTAATTACTTATTCGTTTAGTCTTTAGTCTCAAGCTTTCACGAAACAGAATATATTCTCAGATCATCCGCTGAGGAAAATATCAGATCTGTTCTTCCATCCATCCAGTCATTACCCATCAGTCCTCCATCCACGCATCCACACCTCTCATTCATATTCTTCATATCATCCCATCTTCCACTGATCCATCCATCCACACATACATCCAGTGCTCCTTCCACCCACTGAGCTCATCGTCCATCCCTCGATTCACCGTTCATCCATTTAATAAGTTCATCTAACCATTCAAACAATCTTCCATCCCTCTATATGATACACGGCCCTCAGCCATCCATCCGCCCATTTATTAGCCATTCATTTTTCCTCCATCTGTCCATCCAACCATAATCCACCAGATTACACATCCATCTATCCATCCAGGGATTTATACATCTGTTCATCCCTCCACCCATGCACATGTTAATCCATCCATCCTTCCATGTTAGCTCATCCATCCATTCACCAGTTCATTCCCCCATTTATTATCCCAAGCTTTCTTATATCATAGTTCATCCACCCATCCATCAATTTTCCCTCCATAATCGGTTAGTCTATACATCCATGTTAATTCATTCACCAGTTCATCCACCCATCAGATAATACATCTACGAGTCCATCCATCACATGATCCAGTGATTTATCCATCAATGTATCCTCCATCTAAACAATACTCTCCTCCATCCACCCATTTATCAGCTCATCTATTCATAAATCTACTAGTGCATCCATCCATCATCACTTAGTTTAAACATCCATCTAACCATCCAGGGATTCCTATATTTGTTCATCCCTCCATCCACTCATCCGTTAGTCATCATCCATCCATCTATAATTAGATATGTTTCTTCATCTTTTAGCAGTTTCCATTTATGTCTATGTGATTATTTCATCATGCATCTGTCCATCCAACCACCCACTGATTTATTCACCCACCCATCTGTCCATCCAGCCATAATTAGTTTATCCATCCATCCATCCATCCATCCATCATCAACACACCCAGGGATCCATCCATCTGTTCATCCACCTACAGTATCTGTCAGTTCATCATTCAGCAGTTTCATCAACTATCCATCCGTCCGCGTGCACACTACATTATCCACGTGTCTGTTTCTTTGTTTTCGTGACTACACCCACAGCTGGGGCGACCACTGGCTGTGTGTTTCCGCGGCGACCACTCGCGCGATGCTAAATCTCTCTGGCTGTGAGCCACGGCTGAAGCTCGGACGTTCCGCCGGCGCGTTCCAGTTTCTCGATGATTCAGCCGATCCCGCGGTGCAAAGCGCTCCAGCGCAGCGACGGAACAGCACGACGTGGGAGGCGGAAAGGCAATATACGAGAGAGAGCGGTAATTATTCGCTGCGTCAGCCCCCGAAAACAAACACGACATAACTGCTGACGCCAAACAGAACAAAAATAGCGAGGTTCAAGTTTTTTCTCTCTTTTTAAGTTCAAGTCTCGGGAGTCGGTCTGTCACGTGACGGGCGGTTTTTACGGCTTGTGTTTAAGGTGTGAAAAGACGAGATGTAACCTTTAGAGATGCGTTTCCTCCTCACCTTGACCTGATGTTCAAATGTTTCTACTTTTCTGGAACGGATCATCTTTAACAATTACCATAAAAATGTAACAAACATCTAAAACACACACCTTTCGATCTGTGAAAGGAACTTGGTCTCGAATATGCCGCGCGTCTTGAGTCTCTCGGAGAGTTTTCCACGGAACAGCAGGCCTTTGGCGGTGAAATCCAGCAGGACGTTCCTGACAATCTCGCCGAGGTACATCCCGCTGATCATCTTCTCGAACCTGTCTCACACACACACACACACACACACACACACACACACACACACACACACACACACAGAGTAAGGCTTTGACTCACCAGGAGCTATTACACGGTATATTCCGTCTCTCATGTCAGACCATAAGACAGCGTGATGTCATGTGACCTTCACCTCTGCCTGCCGGGGTTGGTGGAGTTCTCGTCCACAGCGTGATCGAACACTGTGCAAAAATCGTTGAGCGCTCCGTCGTCTCCGAACGCTCCCCACTCCATGTTCACACACATGCGACCCTCGTCTCCCTCCACCAGCTCCACGTTCCTCATCTCCTCCATGTAGCACGCGTTCGTACCCGTACCTACACACACACACACACACACACACACACACACACACACACACACACACACACACACACACACACACACACACACACACACAGTGAATTTTAAGTGAATTTTAACCGCTGGAGTCGTTTTAACACAAAACTCCATCTTTATCCAATCTACTTTTTCCATTTGTGATGTGATTTCTGTGTATTAATAAGTTAGACAGAGAGTTCTGCTGTACAGAAAGACACAAAGACATGTACGTGGACTTCAACCTGAAATAATAATAATAATAATAATAATAATATCACTCATTACATTAAAGATCAGCAGATTATTATTAGATTTAACATTTGAACTCTTTCTACAAACTCTTTTCCCGTCAAGGACGCGTACTTACGCTAGTATATAAATAAGAACATGTCTTCTTCATGACACGTCTAAAGTTGTTTTATTCCACCTACATCTCTTTAAGGTCACACGGAGACGTCTTAGTTCCTGTTTTCTCACTTACATTATTATAGCAGCTATATTTTATATAAATATAAATATCTATATAAATAAACAGTTGGACCCACACCAGGTTCTCTTCTTTTCCTCTCAAGACTGTTTACAGCGCCTCCTGCTGACTCCTTCTATAAACGTCCCGTTTACAAAATACTACACATTTATTATAAATATAAATTTACTATAAATTTAAAATATAAGGGCCTCCGAGTGGCGCAGTGGGTAAAGCGCTCGCCCTATCATCCGGAGATCGCTAGTTCGAATCCCGGGTGGTGCTGTAACCTCTCGCAGCCGGAGGTCTAGAGAGAGCTGATTGGCCGAGCTCTCTCAGAGGGGAGGGATGAGAGGTACTTAGTGCTCTGACATTAATCACGGCTCTACAGCCAGTCAGGGGCGTCTGTGAGCTCGCGCAGCGGAGGGAGTGGATAGCGCTGTCCTCCGAGTGTGTTACGCCGCCCCCAATGGTGCGCGAGCGAGCAGTTCGAAAAAGATGCGGTCGGCTGGCGTCACGTGGTTCGGAGGAAACACGTGATAGTCTTCAGCCGTCCCGGCTGAGTGGTAGTAGTAGCCTTAATGTGGGAGCCCCCTAGTGACGGGGAGGAATTGGACACGACTAAATTAGGGGAGAAAATCGGGGGGAAATCCAAAAAAATAAAAATAAAAAAAATAAAATAAATTTAAAATATACTACAAAATACTATAGTATTTTTTAAGAAGCAGTTAGTGGACGCATTCCTGTATGTGAGCTGTCGCTATAGAAACGGTAAATGATCAAACAAGTGTTTGACACACACACACACACAGAAAGCTGGTATCCTCCACAGACGGACTGACCTACGATGAGCCCCACTTCACACTGAGGGTCCTCGTGTCCGCACGACATCATCGTCCCCACCGTGTCGTTCACCACGGCGACCACGTCCAGATCAAACTCCTAACACAGGGAGACAAAAACAAAACAAAACGGATATGATCACAAAGAGAAAACAGCGTGAATGATGAAAGGAAAAAATGGGATCAATTGTCACTTTGGGAAAAAACACACACACACACACACACACACACACACACACACACACACATCTGACGAATAAAATCATTAATACTGTTATACTGCGGTTATTACGTAGTGCTTGTGAAGTGTTTAAGTACTCTCTCTCTCTCTCTTTTACAATTACAGATTTTTTTATTTAAAAGAAAAAAACAATTAAGTGGATTTTAAAGAAAAATAATTATGTTAACATTTTTTTGCCGATATCTTGGTACTGTTTACTTTTATATTTGACATAATAAAAGATGCCTGTTGTTATTTTTTGTACTTTATCCTTTAAAAGGTCACGCCAGCAGTGTTTTAGGAGTAATTAGACAGAGCGATGCTGGATTTGTCGAGATGATCCGAGGCTAATTATAATTATAAATAAACCTGGACTCTTCCTTTATAATGATTGTGTGAAGAAATTAATATATTCTTGGGGAATGAATCTGTACTGCACATATTTTTGTGTGTTTAAACACAAGAAGAAAAAGCTAGTTTAGATCATTTTAGATAATTTGTTTTAAAAGTCATGCCGGCTATGCTTTAAAATTAAAATGAAAAATACAAACTTATTATTTTTACTACATTTATTTAAACTATTTTATTATTATTATTATTATTATTATTATTATTATTATTGACTAATATAAAAACAATAAATATTGAAAAATACTTGTTTTGTTATTGTTTATTATTACTATTATTATTTTGCTATTAATATTACTATCATTTTTATTTGTTATCAGTCACTTTATTATTTTGTTGGAATAATAATTCTTGCTTTATTTATGTTATCTTTATTATAAACAAATTATTATTATTATTATAGACTAATTAATAAAGAAAAACAACATAAAATAATAATAAAATCCAAAATAATAAGTAGTGAATTTCTTGATTTAAAAAAATACAGGAATTAAATTTATAGAGCTCACAATTATGAAGCTTAATTATATGTATTTATTAAGTAATTAATTTATTTTCTAACAATACTAGGTTTTTGTCACTCAGAGCGGTTTCAGAAATCTCTCCAGTGACAGACGGTGAAGTGGAATCACATCTAATTAAAATAATACAGATGGCCAAACTATTCCTGTGTCTTGATTTCTTTTTTTTGTTTGTTTGTTTTTTTTGTAACTTTTTCAGAAATAAATCTACAGTAATAATGCGCATGTTTGTGAAACTCTTTCTGCAAAAGTCATTAGTTTGTTTAAAGAAAAAAAACATCAAAAGACTAGAGTTATGACTACGGGCTGAAACTCCTCATTAATTTCATATAAAATAAACTAAAATAAGACGCGTATTGTTTAGTTGTGCAGGTCACGGAAGCGATAGTGTTTCATTATTTTTTATTTTCCTTTTATAAACCTTAAAAACTAGAGTTGAGCCACATTAAGCATCGTTGTGCGTTGCTTATTTTTTTTTTCCTGAGTTTTTCTAAAAACAAAACTCTCAAATTGTGAGCTGAACTCAGAACCTTTACACAAACTTAAATCTAAGAGAACGATGATGAGATGCTTAAAGGAAAAAATCCAATAAACCAATAAATTGTTTCTTGAGAAAATATTCACAATGATTTTTAAACAATATTTTTGCAGGGTATTTTTTTCCTATGTAATTATGCCTGGAAAACATAATTTGTGTATGGTGTTTGTGTGCTCCTGTCCGCTCACTCATCACCAGAATACACACCTCCATGCGGTGGATGGCGTCTTTGAGGAGGACCGCGACGTCTTCTCCTTCACAGCCACTGGCCTTGAATCCTTTCGTCCAGTTCAGCAGAATGCCCTGAGAGAGCACGCACACGGACGAAGACACACACACACACACACACACACACACACACGAGGCTGTGATGAGGTTGTGATGAGGTATAAAAGCACACTTTCAGAGAGCTCAGGTGGAACGATGCACATAATGCAGCGTGGAGAGTTCAGCTGGAATCAGACGTCCGCGCTCCATTAGCCGTCCTCTCCACCGCGCTCGAGTGTGTTTTCTGCGCGATCTATTCTCAAGGTGATTCTTCCCTCTTACATCGTGTCATTTCATGTTCTTCTTCACCAGCATGCGGGTGGCTTTCCACGTGCTCTCGACCCGTACCGGCTTTTTTTTATTTTTTTTTATAAATCGATTGAAAATCTATCTTACATTTTTTTTTGTTAAAGGTTGCGCTGACCCAAACGAGCGCCTCATGACCCTGACGAAGGATATCGAATCTCATCCGGCTACACGCTGTCCTGTGAGCTCGTTGCCATGAAATACATGTATCTACTTTTTTTTTTCAAAACTTTTTGCTGAGATGAAATGTATTCCTTAAAACAGATCTGAAAAAAACTCTCACCCTCTGAGCTAAAGACCTCCTTTACTACATTTATTTTACTAAAGCGTCAGCCAAGATTCGTTAACATTGTGTTGTTGTTATTGTTTAATGTGTAAACACTGATGAACACCACTATGCTGTAAAGACTATTCAGCTTATAGCTCACTAGAGACTGATGATCTGATGATTCGATTCAATTCGATTTTTCTACGACTCAACTCAATTTAATCTCTAAAGCACTGAATGTTTTCTCTGTGTTTTGTCTTAACCAGCCACATTTCTTACAGGTTACACAGGAAAAAACATTAAAAAACATTCATTAAAAGTATCTAATAAGCATTAAAAGTACCATGTGATTGTTTTTTTTTTCCTGCCAAGGTGCTGCACCACACTCCAATCCAGCACGGGGCGGTATTCGACCAACCGCATATAAACATTCAAAAAAAGAAGTGATACGTTTGAAAAATGAGATTTGTCCACAACTTGTTTCCACAAGTGTGCAAAAGTCTTGACCCCCAAACTTGTTTTTCTGTCAGTGGAAAGCCCGAGCAAAAACCGAGTTTACAAATGTTTTTTGTGCGTTTTTTTTTTTGCATTTCGTGTAAGATTTAAGTGACAACATAGCACCATGTGTCCCGAGAACGTTAGCAAGGACGGTAGCGAGAAGAAAAGGGAGCCGCTTTCAGTTTGGCTTTTAAAGCAGTCGGTGCCGAGAGGAATCATAAATTAAGCTTATGTGAGGTTTAATTTTTTTTTTTTTTCATATTTTACTTAATTTACATGTCATTTCTAAACGTTTTGATTTGTTTTTATATGCAAAAATATGATTATAGTGTTGGACATTGGTAATATTGGTCATATTTTTGAACAGATTATCTGCATTTACATTATATCCTTTCATCTGAAAGGAAGAAACAAAAGTTTAGAATAATCATCAGTGACACTTTCAGCCAGTTAGCGAACAATTTCCCATTTCACCGCTTTAAACGTGTGGCAGAAGTCTTCATCTCCACCACCCTGGTATATATACAGCCAGAGACGCCTGAGGGTCTGAGGGATGACGTGCGTTCTTAAAGGTTATCCTAATCCAAGCTTAAGGGGCGACAACGTGACGACTGGTTGAGAATTAACGTCGCGTATCGCGCAGCGTACAAATGAAGAATAACGTGAGGAAAAACAATAAGTAGGCGAGAAGACGAGCGAGGTCCCTCGAGGGCTCTAAAGGTCATATGACCTTCGGTGAGACGTCCCCGTCATTCTGGAGAGATGAGACGCATTTAAAAAATATATATATGCAAGGCGGGTTTGTTTTCTTGTTATCTAAGGATTTCAGCTGCAATTTTTAAATTGTTTTTTGGTTTTAAATTGTATATTGCATATTGTAGATATGCTCGGACCTTGGATGACTAAATATTTTTTTTGTTTGTTTATTTAGATGTCGTAAATGGTGCATACTTATTAAGGCGTAGTTCTGGCCAGACCGTGTGAGGAACCCTCAGCTTGCACGTCTTCTGCTGGTGTTGTCATGTACACACACGTTCTTTTATCACGTCAGAGCCACAGAACTTGTTTCCAGAACATGCATCAATTTTATGGCCTGGGAAAGACACGAGAACAAGACGAGACACGCATCATGACGCAAAAGCAAGCCGGTGACAGCTGGAGCTCGTGGAGGTGGAGATGTTTTGAACCTTGCCCAAACCGTTCGGCCCTGCACAAGCACAGACGAAGTGCAGGTGTTTTTACGAGAGTTTTACGAGAGGCACCAGATTTATGATGGTCTCCCCTGATTTACTCGTGGCTTTGCGGAACGTCTTCACTTTTATCCCAAATTCCTTCTTTCCTTCCATCGCTCCAGGACAGACGAGTCCAAGCTGAAAGCCTTAGATAAGGAGGTTCTTAAGATTAGAAGACGGACGGTTTCAGACGACAGATTCAGGTGAGGTGGAGCTGCAAGCGTACCTCTCAGTGCAATCCCATAGTCAAGAGAATGACTCGACTCAGAGACAACCATGGAGTCAATTAAGAGATTAAAAGGAGTCAAGTAGAGAATCATTTGAATCACGGCTACAGTCTGAACAAAAAAGAAAGAGGCATTCCATTCAATGAGTCATTTGAGAATAACTTGAATCATATTCTGCTCTCAATAAGTCATTTGAAAGACTCAAAGTGTCCAGGAAAGGAATCACTTGAATCGTAGCTACAGTCTGCATAAAAATGGTCACTCCAACCAAGGAGTCATCTGGATGATCCAAGGAGTCAGGTAGATAATCATATAATTTATAGCTCCATAGTCGGTTTCTTTGAACAAGGCTTCGTTAAAGATATTCTAGGAATCAACTAGAGACTTGACTTGAATCATAGGTACAGCTTGTGGTTAAAAGAATCGCTCCAAATCAAGGACTGATTTGACAAATGCAAAAACATTCACTGCAAATCAGGGAGTCAGGAAGAGAATCACTTGACTCAGTTACAGAACATTACAAAAGTGGACACTCAAATCAATGAGCCATTTGAGAGATTCAAGGAGTCGACAATCACTTGAATCATGGCTCTAGTCTGTGGTTATAATGATTTTCTCCAAATCAAGGAGTCGTTTGAGAGAATCAAATAGTTCAAGAAGAGAATCGGTTGACTTGTAGTTACAGTCTGCATGTCAACTGGTCACTCCAACCAAAGAGTCAAGTAGAGAATCACTTCAATCATAGGCACAGCTTGTGATTGAAAGAATCGATCCAAATCAAGGAGTCATTTAGAGAATCACTTGATTCATACAGAAACGTCCTGTTTGTAGTCGGAACAATCGCTTCAATTCAAAGAGTCATTTGAGAGATTCAAAGAATTTCAGAAGAGAATGACTTGACTCATAGTTACAGTCTGCACAAATAAACAATAAAATCCAATCAGTTAGTCACTTGAGAGGTTCAAGGAGTCAAGTAAAGAATCACCCATTCTTAGGTACAGTCTGTGGTTAAAATATTCGAATCAAATCAAGGAGATACTGGAATTTGAGAATTAATGATAAGAATAATTTGACCCTGCACAAATAAAGGGTCACTCCGACCAAGGAGTCAACTGAAAGAGTCGAGGAGTCAAAAAGCAAGCTGTCTGAATGGTGGCTAGAGTCTGGATTTAAAAGTCTGCTCTTTCAAGGAATAATTTAATAGAGAGAGACTGAAGACTTGAAATATAAGGAAATGATTGAAACGTAGTTTGTCTGTTTTTCCAAAACTTCATCCAAGGAGTCATTTTAATGAGTCGAGGACCTGAATCAGAGAGTCACTTGAAAGAGTTACAGCATGTGCTCACATTCCAACACAAAACGACTAGTTAAAAAAAAAAATTAAAAAAAAACATGCAAGAAGTAAAAGAGAAGGTCAAACAGGAGTTTCAGCCTGTGGTTAAAATGAGCAACCTTATAAAGTTATTTCGCTTTGATTATTTTCTTTCTTTAAGAGGAAAAAAACACAGCTGATCGTTGGGAAAATAACGGCGCTAATGCGTGGCAGGACGCGTTGAACGAGGTAATCATATTAGTGTAATTACGTTTCATTTGTACATTTCAGGGAGAGCGTTCGAGACAATCTCTCTGTCTCAGTGTCTCAGTCTGACTCACCGGTTATGAAAAGAACATCCAGGTTGTCGACACAATATGCTGTGTGTGTGTTTTTTTTTCTCCCTCTCCTCTACATAATCCTCTCTATTGGACGAGCAAAACTAATTTACCGCTTGGCTAGCCTTGTGTTTCTTCCACAGCCATGTGTTTGTTGTATGATTAGCTCACACGTGAGCACTGTTGAGAAAACGTCTGTGATTTGCAGGAATCGGATTCCGTCATTGTAATCGTGTTAGCGCTCATCAGTCGCGTGGTTTCGAGTGTCAAAGCCTGATTAGCGTGATGAAAGAGAAGATCGGTGAGGAATCCCGGAGGACGCCGGACATTTGGGCCGCACACAGACATTTTAGACATTTCTAAAAGCAACTCATTTAAAAAAAAAAAAATTATATCCTAAGCTTGGGCTTCCATCATATTTTGTTTATTCACCATCATCAAGCTAGCAAAAAGGTTTTAATTCTGGACTAATTCTGGTAGGTGGTATTTCCAGGTGTTCATGTGCAAATGTGTGTGTGTGTGTGTGTGTGTGTGTGTGTGTGTGTGTGTGTGTGTGTGTGTGTGTGTGTGTGTGTTTTTTTCTGTACCTTGTTCAGTCCTGCTTGATGGCAGGGAAACGAGAAGGTGAATCCCAGAGGTAACGATGCCCCCTTCATTCCCATGTACTCCAGGAAGTCAGCGATGCAGTGGACGATGTGATCAAACAGCTGGCAAAACGCACAGATATTAATTACATCACGCCGCCGCTCTGCGTCACGTGTCAAGATCAAATAGATAAAGTACAGATTACAGAGTAAACACATACTGTACTGCCTGGCCACAAAAAAAAGGACGCAAACTCATTCAATTGATTTTCATTCAGTCGACCAGTTCATGTGTGAGAACGATCCTCACGCTCCCACAACCACTCAGACAGACATTCTCCACACCATCAGGGAAACGCAAGGAAAACCCCCAGAGTTCAGGTGGTCAGCTGACTTCATTTTATTGCCACATAACGTTGCTGAGTCTCGACATGAGCAACTGAAGCAACCCCAGATCATAACACTGTCTCCAGAGGCTTGTACAGTGGACACTATGCATGATGGGAGCATTGCTTCACGCGCTTCCCTGCTCACCCTGACACGCCCATCACTCTAGAATAGGCTCAGTCTGGACTCATCAGGTCACATGATCTTTTTCCAATCGCTCCAAAGTCCAGTCTTTACTCTCTCTAGCTTCCAAACTGAAGACTTTTTTTCTGATGAGTCTCCTTCCAGCTTTTTGCCAATGTGTTGAAGAGTTTTTAACCCGGTTCCAGTCGTTTCAAATCTCCTTAATTGTTTTCTTTGCTTGATGCAGCGTAATCATTTCTAAAATTATGCATATTTTTGGCAAAGCCAAAGTTTGGACAACCGCTGCACTAATACCGGGCTAGCTGTATATAGTCCCAGGGATGGAGCATGCCTTGCAGACGATGGCTTTAAGTGTACATCCCTCTCACAGTACAGAAATATCAACCTTTTCAACCTTTCTCCTTTCTCAGAGTGCTCTCAAGTCCATCAAGTTCTGTCCCAGGTCCCCGATTAGCAAAACACTCATGGACGCGACATCCTTTAACCTTGCGTACGCCGCCGTGGCATATGGTCTCTACGTGCACTTGGTGAAGATCCAGTGCGAGCGAACCGGGTCTGAGGTCTTGACCCAGAGACGCTCGCGCACGCAATTTCAGCGCGAGAGCCCTCTCCTCTCCTCTGAGCCGGAGCACGTGGCTTCAGGCGACGGCACGGCGCATTTCAAACCGAGAGATTGCTGAGAACTTAATGCGAGAGTGCGTTAATGACGCTGGAGAGGTGTTCGAGAGGGCCTTCAGCGCACAGATTGTAGGCTTTGTGGCATTCTGACCTTCACCGAGTTTCATGTAGCGATCGGACAGAAGAAATAAATAAATCCAGAGAACAGGCGCTAATAATAAATGATTATATAACGAAATAAATATATAATTGAAAATCATTTGTGTCGCATCTGGTGTTTATTTTCCATTTTTCTTTTCCATTTGCATAAACATCATGACCGCTTTTTAATTTACTTTTCAGTATGTCAGATGCTTTATCATTTCAAATAAAACCGGTTTGTATTGTATTATAAATTGCTCTCCATCACGACTCTTATCACAAATCCTCATAATAAAAATAAACGTTTCTGCTAATACAATATTTTTTTTCTTAACTATTTTTTTTTTTGTCATGACGCTCAGCCCATGATGGATTTTCTTATCAATTATTTTTAAACTGCAGGAAAATAAACAACGCGCCTCGGGGCAACGCGGCGACCGGAGCCATAGCGGCGCTCTCAGCAGGACCGGCTCGTTACAGCCAGTGGATTTATTATTCTCATTAAAGCCGGCGAAACAAAGATCAGTGGATTCTCCTGATGAGGAGCGTGTTGTTCTCGACTGCAGCCAAATTTAAACTCCAAAAAAAATAAACTTTGATACACACACACACCGATCAGCCGTGACATTACGACCTCTGACAGGTGAAGTAAATAACGCTGATTATCTCGTTACAGTGGCAGTCGAGTATTCAGCAGCACCTGAACAGTTTGTCCCTGAAAAAAAAATGTGAACGATCATGACAACTTGTCTAGACAACCGTACCGGGCCGGACAGAATGAATGAATTTATTTCCATTTTATTGACTCGGAGTCTGAGAAGGTTTTTATTTTGAATAACGATCCGCTCTGTATGATAGACGCGGCCTTAAAAGCGTGTTTAAGGCAACTTCAACTCGTTCTGTATTAAAATCAAGCCTCAATAAAAGCACTAAAAACTCTGCTTACGTTTTCAACAACGTATCTTTGTGAGACAGTGTCGTCTAACCAACACTGGAATTTAAGTTTAAGTAACATTGGAATTATTTCTGATTCAACACCTCGCTAACAAAACCTTTTTTTTTCTCCACATGCTGTTTGCTCAGTGTTTTTTTTTTTTTCTTTTTCTTTTTCTCATAACCTGAGTGTTCAGAATGTCAAAATGACGGCGCTTTGCACTTTATAAAATATATATACACACATACAAGTGACCAGGACATGCCAGCAGCAGCAGCACTTTTTAAAAGCTTTCTCTGTGAAGTGAAAAACAGCATGGAAGGATCTTCAGGGAACCGAGAAACGTTTCATCCGTTTCCTTCTTCAGAGGCGTTTATGGTTTACGACCAGCGCAAATACGCTTTGAGTAAAGTAAGAGGGGGAGGAAAGAAAAAACAATGTGAATTACAAAAAAGTGCAGCGTAAGAAACAATATTTCAGGACAAACTTATGCTAGGAACAGTGTGTGTCCTGGTCTGGACCTAAGACTGAACAAAAAACAAGAACAATAAAAACAAATAAATAATAATAATAAAACTTTTTTTTTTTCGTGCCTAGAAACTTTTCAGTTAATTGATGTAACAGAAACAGGCACAGAGTCAGCCGAGCCACGTACTTCCAGGACACACAGATGATTTATTCTTCATAACGATGCTCAGACTTCTGTAATTAATTATTTACACCGTCTCGGTCTGCTTGTTTTCTCTCTCTCTCTCTCTCTCTTCAAATGCATTTGGAATCACTCTCTAAAAACTTTTAGACTTGACTGTAAACTTTCGGCGGGGTTGCAGTGAGCCGTACCTCTTCCCCCGTGCCCTGCATGATGTCCTGGGAGATGGTGTAGATCTTGTTGTGCATCTCCACGCTGCGCCGCTTCCCGCTGCGCACTCGGACCAGCAGCACACGGAAGTTCGTCCCGCCCAGGTCCAGCGCCAGGAAGTCTCCGTGCTCTGAGGAAGACGGGGGTGGGGACACAGGGACACGCGTAAGGTTTAATACACAAGCAAATCATACATTTAACAACACAACACTGCTTCAGTCAAGGAGGTGGGCGTGGCCTTGGCGAAACAAGATAGTGGGCGTGGTCTCTGTGCCCGTCACTCACTGTGAAACAACAACAACAAAAAGGTTCCAGTGAAGAAGGCGGGTCTCCCTTTCAGTCACACTTAAAGAGCCGTGGCCTTTTTCACATTAGTTTCAGGGAAGGAGGCGTGGCCTTTGCGTCCGTCCGTCATTATAAATGAGGCTTTTAGCTTCTTTTACTGTACTGTCTCATTTCTTTTGTCATTTCTTTTTCTTCTTTTCTTTTTAAATTACTTTTACTTTGCTTTTTCTTTCTTTCATTCCTTCTTTATTCAGCTAATCTTTATACAGCTAATTAGGTTTCTCAGTTAACTCTGTAGTTTCTGTTAATTCATGTTGTACCTCGGAACGTTGTTTCGTTTCACTGTGTGCTGAACCGTATACGATTATTTATCAGTCTAAAGTGAAAAAAAAAACACTTATTCCTTTCTTTCTTCCATTTAATTTCATTCTTTCTTATTTTCTTTATTCCCTTCTTTCTTCCGTTTCCTAATTTTTTTTCACTTCTTTCTTTCTTTCTCTCTCCACACTGTCCCTTTACCTTCTTATCTTCTTTTCACTCCAATGTCTGTTTTCCCATTTCTTTCATGTTTTCTTCTTTTCTTTCTTTCCTTCTTTTTTTTATTTACCGCTGACCCTACCCCCCCCCGCCCCATTTCTTTGACCCTCTTATTACCTTCTTTTCTTTCTTTTTAGCTCATTTCGTTTATCTATTCTCCTAACTTCCTTCTTTCTCTCAGCCACTTTTCCCTCTTTTACGTCTCTTTCTTGAATAGAAACTTTTTTACCACGACACCTCTCTCCAACACATCTGGGTCACCTGTTTATTTCACAATAATCTGCATAAGGCAGCTGCTCAGTCACATCCTTGAACTTAAAAAGCTTTACTCTCTCTCTCGCGCCTTCCTGCCCCATCACACTCGTCTCCTGCACCCGTCTCTCATTCATCTCTGCCTCTTCTTTTCATGTTCTGAGCTGCAGACTTGGCTGGAGATGAAGCCGCTGTTAAAACCGACCTCTGGGCCTCGCGAGTCCGTCCCTCACCGAGCTCCTCTGGTTCTGTCTGACTCCCACGTCTGGGTCGAGCTCACGCCTCCAGGAGTCTTTACTAACAGAACCATCAGATTCAGCCGGAGCATGAATGGATAAATGCTGGGAGCACCGTTATTATTTTTAATATTTTTTTTCTAATATATAGATTTGTTTTTTTATTAAAGGGCAAAAATATACAAGCCTTTCATCAAGCCCCAAGAACCGCCCACTTTCACTGAAAGGAGCCATTTGACGAATGGAAATGACCTTTAATATCAACCAGCGTGTGAGATTAAATCCTGGCTGTAACTCAGACATGCGGTGTGGTATAGAAACTGGCTCGTCTTTAGTGTGTCGAAGTTCACATACACATACAGGAACACAGAAAAGAAAGAGAAGACCCCCGAGGCAGTGAGTACAGAAGGTCACACGGAGGAGATATACATGGAGGACTGCATACACATGGAAAAGCAGCTCCACAGAAAGTTCTACCCATGAAAGAGAGCATGCACACAGACCCGAGGTAGGAATCGAACCCTCGACCCTGCAAGTACGAGGCCAGAGCGCTAAGCGCTACGTTAAAGGGTGTCTATTTTTGCTAAATTCACTTTTCAGTCATTTAGATGAATCTCCAGTGTACATGTAAACAGCTGAAGTAGATTCCCATCCACCTCCGATGTGAATACATATAAGAAGAGCACCGCCTACAGCTTCTTGGTCTCTGGAGGGGCGTTAAAGTGTGTGTAGTCACATTACCAGAGGTTCGAGCCCCAGCTCCACCAGGTTGCCGCTGTTATATCTGTAGCAGAACGAGCAGGTTTTCAGCACTTGCCCAGGCGGGATTTTGATGTGTGATCTGGCAACCTGGTTATCCTTGTGTTTACTTTTCAATTTGGGACCGAGTTCTGTCCTGAGCACATTTAATAGCTGTTTGAGGTTTTTGGGACACTTGTGAATCCAGGTCTGAATGTTTGTTTGGATTATATTCGTGTGTGTGTGTATATGTGTATATGTGTGTGTGTGTGTGTGTGTGAGTGAGAGAGAGAGAGGATCGAGCGACAAACTATGTCTTCTACAGATTTCCCAAGAGAGATCCTGAAAGGCCGTGCTGCGACTGTTATCAGGCAAAATAGTCATAAATGCATCGTTTGAAAAAGCCGACAGTGTGTGTGTGTGTGTGTGTGTGTGTGTGTGTGTGCGTGAGTGCGTGCGTGTGTGAGAAAGAGAGCAAAGCTGTGCCATGACCAATTTAAGTGCAAATAAATACAAAATGTGCTGTTATTTATCAGTCTAAAGTGAAAAAACACTGGGAATAACTACATCTGAGCAGCAGGACGCGGTCGTCTGTCTCAACCTGACGAGGACTTACGGTCCCGGGACACATGTACTAGGGACGGGAGTCACCAGGGACGTGCCGATACCACATCATCACGATACTCACGATCCGATTCAAGTCGTATTGCAATTCTCTAAGTTTTTGTTCGAATCCTAAGCGAACTTATTTAGCAAATAATTCCCTCCCACCACACAGGATGCTGGAGTTCAGAGCGCTCCACCTGCAGGATTATTAAGGAACTGCAACTTCAAACACAAAGGTGAAAATAGCTAAAGTGGGACGATTAATATTGACCCTGTGTATCTTTACCTGCATGTTAATCAGTGATTTATTTATTTATTTATCATTTCAACATTGTAAAGGAGATTTTAAATTCTGTTATTAAAATTTTATGAGGTGACCAAGATAGAAAAAGAAAAAAAAGGGTCCAATTTTATAAAATGTTTAGAGAAATCTTTTTGTCTCCAGCCAGGTTATTTGTCATTTTCTTTCTTATCTCCTTTATAAATTACTTTTACCTTGCCTTTTTTACATTTCTTGATTTATTCCTTTCTTTCTCCCAGTTTCCTAATTTGTTTCATTTCTTTCTTTCTTTCTCCCAGTTTCCTAATTTGTTTCATTTCTTTCTTTCTCCACACTGTCCCTTTACCTTCTTTCTTATCGTCTTTTTGCTCCACTATCATTTCTTTCATGCTTTCTTCTTTTCTTTCTTTTTTCTTAGCTTCTTTCTTTCCTTGTTTTTTTAAAATTTACCATAGACCAGATTTATTTTTTTCCATCCCCATCTTTGACCCGGTCTCATTTCCTTCTTTTCTTCTTCCTTTCTTTCATTTTAGCTCATTTATCTATCCATGCTCCTTTATTTATTTATTCATTCATTTCTTTTGTCCAACACTGGGGGCTCAGCTCCACCCAGGAGTCAACATTTTATTTCCCCAAATCCATTAAATTAGCAGTTTATGTATCGATACTTTAAACATGACAGGAAGTAGACTAGTATGCCTGAGCACTTGACATCCAGCACCTAACAAGGAGCTGCAGTCTTTTATCTTTTTCCACGTTTATCCGAAAACAGAGCATCTTATTATAAAGTCAGAAATGGACGGTGCGTCCTGCAGCCGTACTCATCTGTACCGGCGCGAGCGAGCGTGTGATTAACACGCACACGTCTCATCAGTGTGTACGATCAGAGAGCACGCAGGGATAAAATGGAGATGAGACACAAGACGAGACGTGAGACAACCCTACACGCCCCGTCACGTCTGACGATAAAGAGAACATTTGTTTCAGGTGACACAGCGTGGGATTTTGTACATTGTGCCTGTTTTTTTGTTGTTTTTTTGTAAATAAATAAATAAGTAAATAAATAAACAGAAATAAATTGTTGACCTTTTCAGTGATGCGTGCTCATTAAAATGTATTTCTCCCTCCAGTCTGAGCTCTCCAGAGGAGGAGAACCCATATTGTGGACCGCGCTGCGGACGCGCCCGTGTACGCTCTGAACCCTTTGCTGAAACGCAGCGTGAGCGGGAACACCGCAGGAAAAAATAATTCTTTAAAAAAAAAATTTTTTTTAAAAAGGTCTTCATGCTGCTCTACTTGAAATTATTTAAATGTTTTCCGTTTGAGACGCCCTGATGAGTTTAATATTTCCTTATCAGTCTGCGCAGCAGTACCGATTTATCTAGTGCCGTATCGGGGAATACAAATGAAGCTTTTAGTTTTCTGCATAATTGCTTTTCCAACTTGGGAACGCAAAAAAAAAAAAAAAAAAACCACAGCCAAGGCGGACATCTCTATAAAGCATACAGGTCTGTGCAAAAGTCTTGACACCCCCCCCCCCCATCCCATTTTTTCATATTAAATTGAATGAAGTGATGTAGATTAAATTACTGAAATGGGAACAAATGGTTTGGGGTGACAGGCTGGTACAATAAAAAAAAAAACATTTTAATACTGTAGTTGCAAAGCTGCAATGATCGGGCCCAAGCACCTGTGCTATCGCCAACTGGGCACACCAGAAAGACAGTAGGCACAGAGGGCACATGCATTCAAAGGGGAAATACCAATACCATTATGAGATATCTATAATTATATACACACCCACACACACACACACACTACATTAAAATATAAAACTAAGGAAAGTTATTAGCCAATTTTCACCATAAGTTTAACGCGTCAGCATGGCTGACCCGTTCGAGATATCAAAAATTCGCAATTTTGCATTCTCAGTGTCTTGAGATTATATTTGCCCAGTTTGGTGGCGATTGTATAAATCCCCTAGGAGGAGTACTTCAAAATCCTTTGGGTGTGTTTTGCGAACAACCCAAAATAACTGACCTCCTGAGTTGAGCTAATTACATGCTGAGCGAAAGTTGTTCAGCTCAATGAGATCTAAATGTGTACTGAGGTTAAGATGTTCACATGCAAATGCGTACGAGCTATGCGGCACAATCTCCTGTGCAATCAAAAAATGAATTGTTTATGTAACAACCTTAGCAGCGACCTCATTTACCCTCTCGTCTGTTCCAACCACTCAGCATTCAGCATCCGCAGTATAGTGATTGATAGGTCACCATGTGGCTTAACAAACTGCTCAGGTACAGAAAGTAAAATGAAAATTACGAATCGAGGAAGCCTGGAGAACTGTTCCTCAAGACTACATTAAAAATACAAGAGCTTCTGGAGCTTTGGGAGGAAAAATATGAAGAAATGCATTACTTTAACAGATGGATGGGTGAAGGGAAATAAAGAAGGAAAAGAGAGATTATTGTGATGGGAAAAATTGTTAAGAAAAATGCAAAATTATTTTTGTTAAATTATTTCTAAATTCCCACAGGTCTCCAGTGTGTGTGTGTGTGTGTGTGTGTGTGTGTGTGTGTGTATGTGTGTGTTGATCACGGTGTTCAAATTTATAGACAGGTTTGACATTAAAATTTGTATATCAATTTGTATAGCCCATCACATCAAAGCTTAGAATAAATTAGGGCGGTTAAAAAAAGAAAAAGAAAAAAAAATCAATACTAATGCTAATACTAATGGACACTAAAAATGACTATATTAGACTTTCATTTGCAACAGTATCGATGCTAACCGTCAGCTAGCATTAATAACACCGAGCTGAACATGGGAAGTGCTGCTGCTGAATTTCAAAAGAATCAAAAAAAAAAAAAAAGAAAAAAAAGTGCCATTTGGAATTGGTGTTTTGCATCCGAGGCAAATGACCAGGGAAAGGCAATGGATGTCAATGAGCCTGTATGCAAACAATGCTACAAAATTGTGGAGAACCACAACGACCTTGGTGACCTGTGGGCGGGCCACGAGTCTAAAAAGACTAAAAAGAAGGATTTAAAAAGAGCTAAAAATACCTAAAAAGAAGAATTTCTCTGTGAGAAATAAATTGCACTAGATAAAGTAATAATGATGTGTATGAATAATTTAATTTCATTTAATAAAATTTTTTTTAAGTCTAAATTATAAGGAAAGTTAAGCTGAAGACTTTGCAATATTTACAATTCCTGTAAGGTTGGTCAAGGCTAGTGTCATTACTTTCTTTATTATTATTATTATTATTATTATTATTATTATTTTTCTGTTGAAACACAATTCAAAAGCAATGTTTGATTTTCATCTGATAAGTTGATGTTCATTAAAAGATTATTTATTATTACTTTTGTCAGTTTCTAATTAGTTTTCCTTTCTTTGAAGGACACATTCATCCAAACCCTTATTGATTCGTCCTGTATTTATTATTTTATATTATATTACATTCTTATATATTATATTAGACAATCATCCCACATCAGCCTTCTCTCTCAACACTCAAGTCTCTTCTGGACAGAAATTGGAGGGTGTCTGAATTATTTTTATTAATTAATTTTTTTTATGCATGACCCAGCTTCAGATCATGAACATGCATGTCTCTCTCTCTCTCTTTCCCCCCTCACCTGTGCCGTCGGGCGTGGCTCTGACGTAGGTGGGCAGCATTTTGACAGACGCCGAGTCGTGCGTGTCCCGGGCGAGTCCCTTTTTCATCTGCACCTCCATCCTCTTCTTCACCTCCATCAGTTGCTCGCGGCTGAGCCGTAGCGTGTCCAGGACCTGCTGGCGCTCGGCGTGCTGTTTCGCCAATCTGTACGCCACCGCCGTTACCATGGCAGCGCCCTTTCCGCTGCCGTCCTCCGACCGCATGAAGCGCACGTCGCAGTCGGGGACTAGACAACGCACCATTTTGTGTAGCCGCCGTGCAAATCTAAACAACAAATACACACATATTGATTTATATACGAAGAATCCAACGTATCAGCATCATGGACGACCTCGTGGAGTGAGTGACCTTTTCCCGTTATGATGAGGAATCGCGGTACTCACTGCGGGTGGTTCTTGTACACGGAGCCGTCCACTCCGATTGTAGTGCGCATCCGATCTACAGCCTTGTTATCGCGGATTTGGCGCAGCACGGCGACAAGCGCCGCCGCGCACAGATGAGCCGCTCGCGTCGACACAATCTCACACACGCGCTGCACGGCCACGCAGTCCTCAAGAGACGGATCCAAGCCCAGATCACGCAAAACCTTCTCCACACACACCAGGCCTTCCTTACTCCTACACACACACACACACACACACACACACACACACACACACACACACACACACACACACACACACACACACACACACACACACACACACACACAAGTTCAGAAAAGGGTGCTGATCCCATACCGCTGTTAGAATGAGATCATGTGTTGAGACAGATGAGAAAACACCGGATACGATCACAGCCACGGTGTTAGCCTGTCTCTCTGGGGATTTCTGAAACCCGATGAAATAAAAGCGGTTTGGAGGCAGAGCTTTATCTGGAATCTGGATTTAATCGGATGTGGGCGTGGCTAAACCCTACCTCTTCTAAAACTTACTGTATAAACAAACAGGATTTTCACCAGACAGGTGCCGACACCGCTAGCGAACAAAAAAAACTGAAAGTGAGACAAAATGTAAAAAAGTAGCGTATTTGACTACTTTTCAGTTCCGCCCACTTCGTTTCTACTGGTTCACAGCACAACGTTTTATGACGTCACAAGTCAAGAAGGGGAAGAAGCATTTAATGTGGAGCTGGACTGGAAAGTCATCAAAAAAACTAACATTTTTTCAAGACAGTTATTGACTTATGACTAATTTACAAAGCCCTAACGCAGGGGTCACAACCTTAAACACCTTCTGACATTTAAACCTTTATGCTATGTATAAAAAATAAATAAACTGTAGTGTGTTGCATTTATGAACTCAATGAACTGCTACAGAGGAAATGAAATTTTATTTCTGCATGCAAAAAACAAAAAAAAAAGACGCAGAGTTGAAGGCTACGTTCAAATAAAATACTGTTCGAGTCCTCCTCGTGTTTCTGAAATATAAAGCCGAACTTGAATTATCCACCTGCAGAAAAACAAAAATGCCGTCTGCATCTGCATATCGTCGTCCTTTTAATTATTTATATAAATTGCGTGCCGGCGGTTGAGACGCATATTTTGAGCAACAAAAAATTAAACACATTTTATTTTTATTTTACAAGATCACCATAATCACCATAAATTACATTTAAAAAAACATTAAATACTAATTATTAAGCTTAAAAGAACAGGTTATTATTATTAAACACGGACACTGATGAGATTTCTTTTACAATTTACTGCAGACTGAAGTTTATATCAGAACTGGATGAAACAACCGAGGAACATCCTGCATCATAAACTGCAACATTCAGTCCTTTATAAAGTTTTTCCCCCAAATTGTTGAAACCGATAATCGATCAAGTCAGTCTCATTATGTCATGGTGTTTCAAAGAAAACTGGAATGAACCAGTTTAACAATTATGCTTTTTCTTCCTCCATTTCTTTATTCATTCTTTCAGTACAGCACCGTCTCTCGTTCAGCAGGAGGAATCGAAGCGAGGAGAAAAAAAGCAGTGCTGAAGGAGGCTGTCAGGGACGACACGCAGTCAGAGGAAGAAAAAAAAACAAAAAGACAGATGAAGAACGGTCCTGATCCGACTGCGCTTCAGAAAAAAAAAAAAAAACAACAAACAAGACAGAGCCGCGACATACGGAGAAACCCGCTGATCGTAGCACAGCTACAGCGATGCTCAACACCAGTCTCGAAACTTTTCAAACATTCTCTCTTCGTTTTACTGTCGAAACATCTCTCCACCCGGTCCAGAGTGAGCGCTTTAGTCTGGCTAATAAAGTTACATTTAAATAAGACTGGCAGCAAATCAAATACATTTGAGGCACTAATTTGAAACACAATTAAAATTAATTGAGAGAATTACACCCCTAACAACCACATAACCAACGAGCAGAATAACAAGTCGGGACATTTTCATTTCAGAAAGGTTTCATATGAGATACAGAACCGTCATTTCCAATTCAAATGCAGCGAGATGGAGCAGAAATGTCACTCAGTACGTCAACGCTGATTCGATCCATTAACCCTTTAAGGAAGAACTTTTGTTTCTTTCTTTCTCTTGTTTGTAGGCTCACGTTATTGTTATTAATCTAGCTCTTCATGTTGTGAGAAAATATAGAAGGCACACGAGGAGAGAGCGATGGCTCAGGAGAGAAAATGTTCAGAAGGGCTTTTTTTTTTTTTTTTAAACAGAGAGGTTAATTGGTCCGGCTGCCAGTGAGAGAGAGAGCGAGCGAGAGAGAGACTTATAATCTCTTTAGAGGACAAAATGAGGCATCACACCAGGGCCGTGTTAAATGCCAGCTCGTCCCAGAGGCCACGGCACAGACACGAACACACGTGCTGTGAGAGACACCAGGACGCAGAAGACTTTACCAGTCAGAGCACATGATTAAAAAACAGGACATTAAATTCTGGACCTCATTGTGTGTGTGTGTGTGTGTTTTGTACAAGTTATTCCATGGCCTGAGGTCATCGTGTGTGTGTGTGTGTGTGTGTGTGTGTGTGTGTGTGTGTGTGTGTGTGTGTGTGTGTGTGTGTGTGTGTGTGTGTGTGTGAGTGGTGCTTAACCGCTTGGGTTTTGAAGGACTTCCGATCATCCTCTCACTGAACCTGACTCATGTGTATAAGGGCGGCGCTATTAATAATACACACACTCGAAACACACACACGCGCTTTAGAATGGTACTAACTTGTCGTTCTCGATGTCCGAGACGTAGCTGGTTTTGAAGTGGGCGGTGACGAGCAGGTCGGGCGTGGTCCGACCCTTAAACAGCAGTCCTGCTTTAGTCATCTTCACCAGAATGATCCGCACCAGCTCACCCATGTACATCCCACTGATCATCTTCTCAAACCTGCAAACACACACACACACACACTCTTATTTATAAATGTATTTACAATAGAGGTGGCCGTGATATATGGTACATTTACAGTAAAGGAGGCGTGGCTTGTCCTCTGTGCATGTTTGTTACACTAAAGGAGACGTGGCTTGTCATTTGTGCATGGCAGCTATACTTAAGGGGATGTGGCTTGTCCTCTGTGCATGTGAGTTACACAGAAGGAGGCGTGGCTTGTCCACTGGGCAGAAGGAGACGTGGCCTGTCATATGTGCAAATCAGTTTCAGCAAAGGGGGCGGGGCTTGTCCTCTGTGCAAATCAGCTATGCAAAAGGAGGTGTGGCTTGTTCCCTGTGCATGTCATTTATACCACAGGGGGTGTGGCTTATCCTCTGTGCCAGTCAGTTACAGTAAAGAAGGCGCGGCTTGTTCCCTGTGAATGTCAGTCACACACAGACACACAAGAGAAGTGGTTTGTCCTCAAGGCATGTCAGTTACAATAAAAAAGGTGTGGTCTATCCTCTATACTAAAGGAGGCATGGTTAGTCCTCTGTGCATGTCAGCCACAGTAAAGGAGGCGTGGCCATGTCTATGTGGGTGAAAGTGTCTCACTTCCTACACAAGGCCTGTGTGTCTCACTTACTCACTAAATACTTAACAACACACCTCTTTATTATTGACGACTGACCCCATGACCTCACTGAGGAGCTGCGAGCTGCTCTTAAATAAATTATTCATGCCTCGCGTCACACTACACCAGCAGGTCTGGAACAACCTTCACACTTATCACTGCCACTTTAATAACAACGACAAAAACTGTCTGCGTCTCAATATGTGCAAGTCAAATCTCCTTCAGTAATAACGTCCCGGCCTGTGTGTGTGTGTGTGCCTCAGACTGTCCCGTTCAGAAAGAGACAGAACACGCAGAAACACATTCCTTAAATTCAGCCTTCTGGAAGAGAAACTCCCGAGTCGTGCACATGACGCCTCGATACAGCGCGCGCGGCTCTCGTGCTCTCACTCACAGCTGTTTCCCGGGGTTCAGCGATCCGGCGTCGATCTCGCGGTCAAAGTCGGTGCGGATGTCTTCGAGCGTTCCGTCGTCCCCAAACGCTCCCCACTCCATGTTCACACACATGCGGCCCTCGTCTCCTTCCACCAGCTCCAGGTTCCTCATCTCCTCCATGTAGCACGCGTTCGTACCCGTACCTACACACACACGAAAAAAAAATGTCATCATGAAACAGGTACTCATGGGTAAAAAGTTAAAAAAAAAGTATAGTAATGACATGCTACACTTAATTTCATTAAATTTCAGAAATTCCCTTCAGGTGGGGAGGGAGAGAGAGAGAGAGAGAGAGAGAGGACTCGCCTACGATGAGGCCGATCTCGCAGTTATGGTCGTCGAAGCCGCAGGTCATCATGGTTCCCACGGTATCGTTGATCACGGCGACGATGTCGATGTCAAAGTCCTTACGGAGGAGCAAAAGAGACGGCTTTGAAACGTAGCACAACAACAATAACAGTAAGGGTTTTATTTCTGTCCTGGAGCTGAAGTCAGATCCATGATCGCTCCTCTCAGATTTTATATAAATATATAAAAAACTTTAGAAATCGAAACAATTATGGAAAAAAAATGCATATATCAATCAATGACGGTTTTGGATATTTAACATGATGTATAAAGTCTATGGTGAAGTCTCTTCTGTTTATTATTTTTATTTGTTTATTTTTTAAATGATTGAATTACAGAAAATAGTATCAACGTTTTGATCAAAGATTTCCATGTTTGAGATACGGCGCTACCTCAGCATACGCGTTTAATCCGTTCCTGAGACGAGGCCTTCATGTAAACGCAAAGCTCAAAAATCTCACCAAGATTACTGATTCCCAACATTATCATATTTTTTTCATATAAAAAGAGAAAAAAACATGTAAATAAAGTAAAATGTGAAATAAAAACACACATTTATTAAACCTCACGTAACTTTAATTTATGATTCCTCTCAGCACCGACTGCTTTAGAAACCAAACTGAAAGCGGCTCCCATTTCTTCTTGCTAGCATTCTCGGGACCTGCGGTGCTTCATCTTCAATAAATATTGCACAAAATGCTAAAAAAAAATGTATAAAAAAATAAAAAACCGCAACTCTCTTCACTTCACTTGGCTTTCCACTGACACAAACAAGTTTTAACCGGTTCACAGACATACGCGCGACTTTCTGAGCCGGTTTGGTCGATCGTAAGCCGAAAACGCTTCGTATGCTGAGGTAAAATTTCTTGTAAAACGTCAGTTCTTGAGGCGAAAATCCGTCAGACAGGGAGTTCGAATGCAGAGGTACCGCTGTATTCATTTTTTAAATTATTACTATTATTGTTATTCTGATGCGTACTTGCCTGGAGAAGAAATAATTCAAAGCATTTTCAATTTGTTTCGCACCTTGAAACTGTAACTAAAGCACAAGATAAAGCGAAAAGGAGATTCTTTTATGATCGATTACTCAGAAGCACCACTGATCAGTGTGTCGCCAGAGTATATGCTCCCCGTAACCCCGGGCCGAATCCGCTGGCTGAAACAGCAGGTACATCACACACCTGTGGGGGAACGGGGAAACACTGCTGATTTCATACAGAGGGAAAGTCGAGAGCAGAAACACTGTCGCAGCTCATAGCTGAAATCTTTCACCGCTCGCTGATTTAGTTTTTTTTTTTTGTTCCTGATGTGGAACAAACAGAGGCTTATCAGGAGATGATGATGATGATGATGAACGTGTTTGTGTGTTAACCCGCCTGCCGCGCTTTACCGCGTCACTCTGACTTATGCTTACGTAAAATCTTTTGTTAATTCCTAATTACGTCGTGTGAATTAAACACTAACTGGATCCGAAGTGCGTCGCACCCACAAGCGTGAACGCTCTGCTACATGCGCCGAAAAGAAGCGAACCGGGGAACTTCGCAGAGAGTTTTCTGAGAGACTGATGATGAAACCCTGAGCAACAACAACAGGGCAAAGCTCATCTCCACAGAGGACACACGTGAGCACACGTGAGCTTATTTCATTCGGAACAGCAGATGAAAACTCTCACGCCACTTCATCCGGCAGGATTAGTGATGTCACCGAGGCGAGCCGAAGCGCTACCGGGGGAAAGATGATTGATGCGCGATGATTTTTTACAAGACGTGAGGAGAATATTCCAGATCGGAGGCGCTTTAAAAAGATTCCCTTCACGTCCCTCTCGGTCGTCGCGGGTCTTACCCCTCTCTTTTTGATGGCTTTCCTCAGCAGCATGACCACGTCTTTCCCCTCCACGCCACTCGCCTTGAAGCCCTTGGTCCACGACACCAGGATGCTCTGCAACCACACACACACACACACACACACACACACACAAATGTTAATTACAAAAATAAAGACGTGATTTAAAAAACATTTTGTTTTTAAACAAGAATGTAAAACAAAAGAGGCGAGGTTTGTGAAAGCATCATTGTGTCAAGTGTACACCTAACCTAGCTTAGCCTAGCTTAAAGACGCTCAGAACACCTACATTAGCCGACAGTTGTGTAAAAACATCTAACACAACGCTTACTGAACTACAAAGCATTAAATATCTCTCACGTTTATCGAATGCTGTACGGAAAGTAAAAAACAGGACACCTGGTTGAGTGAACACATAGCTGAACATTAGCTGCGGCTCTCTGGTGCTAGCGTCACTAGAAAGTACTGCACCACATATTGTTAGCAAGGCGGAAAAAAAACTAATTAAAATTAAAAATTATATGGTTTCTGGTGAATGCAAATCATTTAACTTCCATTGTAAAGTAAAAAACTAATCATATTGTGGAACCAAAAGGCTAAAGCTTGTAACTATGGGGAAATAAAAAAAAATTAAAGAAAAAAAACATGGCTACTCAAACTCTTGATAAATAAATTTTTTGCTTTAGGTGACATTATTAGTCAGGGTCATTACAAAACTGTTAAACATGTAAACATGTTTTTCTGCACTTCATAGCTCGAATAATGATGTAACTCCAATTAAATTCTTTTAAAAAATTTATATATATATATATATATATATTTTTTTTTTAATAGGCAACAAAATGTCACTGAGAATGCAGACTTTAATTACAACATTAATTAAAGGAATAAACAAGCCCCCAAAGTTCAAACATTTACACACACACACGCACACGCACACAGGCTCACCTCATCCAGTTTGGTCTGCTGGCAGGGGAAGGAGAAGGTGAAGCCCAGCGGCAGTTTCTGCTCCTTGATGCCGAGTTTCTCCAGGAAGTTGGCGAGGCATTCAGCGATGTGGTCAAAGAGCTGAGAGAGAGAGAGATATTATATTTTACCCTCATATAATACAGATAAAGTTTGTGCACCCATGCTAAGACCGTTTACACAGGTCTCAAAGATCCCCTGAATGTATGTGTGTGTTAATGCTCCCTGTTGAAACGACCCTCAGATAATGCGTTTTTTTTTCATTCCTCAAAATTTCACTCCTCCTCTGAACGTGCCATTTCAGTGTCTATGTAAATGAGCTCCTGCTGAGACATCCCAAAACAAGCCGGGGGAGGGGCACTTCCTTTATGAGGTCACTTTAGAGAAGAACTCTGATCCCCTTGTTTAAACTCTTGCTAAGACAAACCTGGAAAAAGCCCCAAAAGCAGGGAATTTGTCTTTCAGTTTATTTTTTTTCTTTCTACACGCCATATGCATACGCCAAGTGCATTTTCCATAATAAATACATTTTAAACTTGAGATGAAGCGAGAGCTTTAAAATTCTAGACATGTCGGCCTATTCATCATAAAATAAATCTTTGGTAAAAAATAAAAATAAATAAATAAATAAATAAATAAATAAATAAATGTGATGTAAAAAAATTATATATATAATAAAATATTAATATATAAAAATACATTCTTTTAAAAAACAAACAAAATTTAAATAAAAATTATTTTTAAAAAGAAGAAAGAAATCAAAAATACCCAGTTAAAAAAAAATACAGCAGTTAAAAAAAGGTGTGCTTAATCTTCTGGCGCTAGTGCTGAAAAAGCTGCAGTGATGTTGGTGATGAAGAAAGGTGTGTGTGTGTTCCTCACACCACTAAAGGTCTCCAATCTTTTAACTTTTCCTAAACATTTCATCAACATTCGATGCCTCTGGGTTTTTTCCTTCTTCCTCCCAAACTACACAAAAAGGAGAAATTTTTCTTCATCATGTTTTCTCACTAAATGTATTTTATTTTCTTTTGTCAGCCTTTCAGTCAGTTATTATCTCTGCCATCTCTGTGAAAAGCTCTAATTTGCTGGGGAGTTTTTGTCTTTTTTTTTTTTTTCATATTCCCCCTCGAGCACTTCTTGTGCATGTGGAGGAGTGTGTACAGATTAAAGAAATAAGAACTCAGGACAAAAGAAAATCCTCTTTTTGTTAATCTCTTGTCTTTATACAGGAAGTGAGGACACGCGTCGGAGGAGGAAAAGGACAAATGCCTGACAGACGAACATCAAAGAATACAAAACGCAGGGAATCAGACACACATCAAAGGGAAAAATAAAAAAAGAACTAAACACACACACACACACACACACACACACACACACACACCTCTGTCCCGCTGCCCCTCATCAGGGTCTCTGGAATGGCGTAGATCTGGTTCTCCATCTCCACTGTCTGTTTACCGTTAGAGGAAACTTTCACTCGCAGGATTCTGAAGTTCGTCCCTCCGAGGTCGAGCGCCAGGAAATCACCTTTCTCTGGAAAAACAAACACTCACGTGAGAAAATGTTACAGAACACACACACACACACACACACACACACACACACACACACACACACTTGCACGTCACACAGACAACACTGTCTACATCACACGTGTATGATGTCTACAATAAGTGTGTGTGTGTGATGTCTACAATAAGTGTGTGTGTGTGTGTGTGTGTGTGCGATGTCTACAATAAGTGTGTGTGTGTATGTGTGTGTGTGTGTGTGAGAGAGAGAGTGTGCATGTGTGAGTGCGAGATGTCTACAATA
Source organism: Clarias magur (assembly GCA_013621035.1). Lineage (NCBI taxonomy): Eukaryota > Metazoa > Chordata > Actinopteri > Siluriformes > Clariidae > Clarias > Clarias magur. Next base: position 1,025,296 of record QNUK01000181.1, on the reverse strand, counting down.
AGTGTGTGTGTGTGTGTGTGTGTGTGTGTGTGTGTGTGTGTGTGTGTGTGTGTGTGTGTGTGTGTGTGATGTCTAAAATAAGAGTGTGTGTGTGTGTGCGTGCGTGTGATGTCTAAAATAAGAGTGTGTGTGTGTGTGTGACGGTGTGTGCGTGTGTGAGCTATCTACAATAAGAGTGTGTCTGTGTGTACGTGTGTGAGTGTGTGTGCGAGATGTCTACAATAAGTGTGTGTGTGTATGTGTGTGTGCGCGCATCATGTCTCTCTATTCATGAGTGAATTAAACAGAAACGACCTTCGGTCCTGTGAAACGCCGTCCAATATAATCCCACACTTTATACACCATTTTATACACCTCATCTGCTGTCAGATAGGATGTGATATAAAACAGTGTGTGGTGTGTGTGTGCGGCTGTACTAAAATAAAGTATATATCCACAGACAGCACCTGACCCTGAGCTGACTCGGCGCTCCAGGTTTAGGGGGCACGCGGTACCCACTTTAGCATCTAACGTTAACATGTTGTATCATTTTTATCAGTTCGTCGTTTGCTCGCGTTTAACGCAGATGCTCAGGGCCCGCCCGCCTCTGATACAGAGTGTGAGAACGCCAAAGTGAAAAGAAAGGAGGAAGCGATGAAGGGGAAAAGAGAAAAATGATTAACCACGCTATCAGGAGCACCGCCGTAAAACGGGCTAATAAACACCCGGGTCAACAAGGAAAAGCAAACAGACGCGCACAGCATCATTATGGGGAGTTTAAGATTCAGTAGCGTTTCATACCGTTTGTATTTTATATGGCATATATTTATATTTTCCTGGTCAAGGGCGTACCCAAAGTTTTCTTTAAGGCGCCGTTTCCGTATCAATTACAAGTCTCCAGTGTCAGGGATAAAGCTGGAGCTGTTATGGGGCTTTTATTGGGTTTTGGCATCTTCAGGAGAACAGGAGAAGTTTACACTTTGCTCTAATTGTTGTTCTTTAATAAATAAAACGCGGTAGTCGTGGACAACCTGCTCCGCTCCGAGAGGAAGCCGGTAAAAAGCAGGGTGCTGTCAATCATTCATAGGTAATAAAACTCAGTTTGTGTCTTGTCTGATAAGAGATAAGTAACATGATGACTGTAGTAACTAACTCGTGGGCTTACTGCCCAGTGCTACTGTGTGATGGAGGTGCACCCCTCCTCCTCCGGTGGCGTTACCTGTTCCATCGGGCGTGGAGCGCACAAATGTAGGCAGCATTTTGACCGATGCGGTGAGGTTGGTGTCCCTGCCCAGGCCTTTATCCATCTCCCTTCTGAAGCGCAGGGACACGTCCATCAGGTTCTCGTTGGACAGACGGAGGTGGTACAGGAACTTATCGACCTGAGGGACAGAAGACAGGAGACATGGGAATTAATGAACAGCTGCAGTCTATAAACATACATTAGAAACAACATGAGAGTCACATGATGGTCTGGTTGGGACGGGGACTTAAAAACACAAAGCATGAGGTATGTTTAAATCTTTCTTTTGTAAATGTATGTGTCTATGTGTATATTCCACATTACTTTTGGCACACTGGAGACACCCCTGTCACTAGGCCACACCCCCTTCACTAGGCCACACCTTCCCTGGGACTGAAACACAGAGGTATGCCTTCTGTACCGAAACTGACAGGAACACAAGCCATGCCTCCTTCACTGTTATTAACCAATACAGAGGCCATGCCTCCCTTACTGTAATTGGGTGACACATAGGCCACGCCTACTTCCCTGTAATTAACTGACACAGAAGCCACGCCTCCTTCACTGCAATTAACAAATAACAAGGCCACACATTCTTCACTGTGGTAACTGATACTGAGGCCACGCCTCCTTCACCGTAATTAAAAATAAAAGCCCCGCCTCATTTGAGAACCTGACGGAAACACCTGCTTTAAAATGATTGACATGTACAAGACACTTCCTTTACTTTACAGTTCTGCACAACGCAGAGATGTCACTTCCAGCTCCACACAGCCAAAGAGGCCATGACTCACATGCACACGTCTCCTTGTCTCTGTGACTGACAGGTTACGCCCACATCCTGTACGGTGCCACGCACCACGTCCGCTCAGTGAGACACTGGGGCCTCATCATGAATTCACTGCGCCGTGTTCAGTGCTATGAATTCATTCATTCCTTTCTCACTGAACCATCCTGCGCACGGGAAATGGCACACCTCCTGTCCCCCGCTCGTCCCGTACAAATGTAGAGCACAACATTTAAAACATGTCCAGGAGGAGGTGACGGGGTTGAAAAGGCCACACGAGTCACATGGGTGACATCTGATCTCCGTGGTGAACGCTGATCTGCGCCGGTGAAATTTCCTAGAGGACAAAAAGAGGTCGGTCTGTCTGAGCGGAAGGGAAAAGAGCGTCCTGATTCAGACATGTCCAGGAAAAGTCTCCCCCGTTATATATATATAAAAAAATTTAAAAACAGCATGAGTCAAGCAGTGAACACACACCAGCATGTCTGAGAATCAGGACAATCATCTCATTTTACTTCATTTTTACACTTCCACATTACTCGGGTTACAGTATGTGTTCACCCAACACACACACACCCTTATTACACACACTTCTATTCATTCGCTGAGGATCCTCAAGCGGCCAGTCTTGTGCAATTTAGGTTCCTGCAGCAACCATGTGACACGACACCAGAGACGGAAAGTAAAAAAAAGACACACACACACACACACGCACACACTCTCTTAATCAGGCCTCCTCAACCTCCCAACCCTCCAGAGCCACACTGCAACAGCTATATGTAGTAATTATAACCTGTGTGGTAACAAAACTTCCACTTTGTCCACATTTGTCCAGAATTTCAGAAGTAGGCGTGCGTCTTTAAACCATAATTATATTGCATTTTTATTGTTCTTTATTTTTACAGCATGCTTTCTACACTCGCGTCCGGCACGCAAATCATAATCATTTTTAACATTCTGTTTGGAAAGACAGCTGTAAGCATCAACGGGACACAAACTCAAGTCCCAAAAGGCTGCCGCTAATACAACTTCCACGTTTCCTGAATCCCAAGAGCAGGTCTATAAAAAAAAAAATAACACACAGAGTCAAAAATTTGTGCAAATTGCGTAACCAAACTAACGACGAACAACAATTACAAAATATTTTGTCATTCTCATAAATGTTTCATTGGTCAACACAAATCAGACATGTTCCTTAGACACTTAAAAGGCAATGTCCAGAAGGAGTGAAGGGGAAAAAAAGGAGAAGAAAAACGGTAAAAGAGCACGTCATAAACGTTGTATGCACTAATATGTAGCCGCTGTAGCCCTCTCCCACACACACTTCTTCAGTTTATGAAGCGCCATTACTTTTGTCATCTTTTTTTGTCAATTTGCTTCAATACAAGATCCAGTTTTACAAAATGGTCAATAAATTGTTTGGTGCTTTTGCGGAAAGGATTGAACTCGTAGAAGAATTGTGCCGTTTGAAGCAAAACAAGCAAAGTTTATGCTAGAAAGTCTCCTTAAACAGATATATTTTTTTAAACAAACCGAAATGCTGGATGCAAAGGCTTTTCCAGACTCACCAGATTTTCTAATTTATGATGTAAATGCTCTTACAAACAATTTACGATGAAATTCCATTGTAACCAGGTTGCTACAAGATTATTGTTTAGCATAACCAGTTTGAGAACAGATTTTTCGGATTTGTTTTATCATACTTAGTACAGTTAGCTAAGCTAATACACAACCAGAGTGTCACCTGATACAAAACTACCATGATACTCAGGTGCCGATTCTAACTGTGGTGCGATTCTGTAAGTATCACAATTTCATAAAATTCCAGATTCAATATCAATTTTTTGATTTTGTTACAATTCTAAAACAAATTTGTACTAAACAGGATGCTGTACTGCAACGTTTTACCACCTTAAATGCAAACAAATATAAAGAACTGCGATATATCGCCATTTCTAGACCACGTATTAACATTAGGATGTAAAAAAAAAAAAAAAAACCTATACAGTCCACAACCACAACCAACAATAATCTCAGAAACTCACAACAGAGGAATTACAACCCAATTTAAAACATGACTTTGTAGTTTATCGATGTCACGTGAAGTGAGAATACAAAAACACTTCCATTGTGCATCTGAAAGGAAACTGTTTCAATGCTGCTCCTTTAAAAGATGGAGGACGTGAACCCTCAGGAGAGAAGGTGAGAGAGTTGAGAAGAACCCCTTGAGGAGAAACCCTCGACGCACACGTCCCTGAGGCGGTCACGAGGCAGCGTGGGAGGCGGAGAAACTCTCTGTAGAGTGCTGATGAAACATTACACACTCTGCCTGTTCGAGGATTACTTCAATAAGGAATTTTTGTTTTCTTCTCCTTACCTTGTCTTCCTTCCTCTCTTTCTCCTACACCCATGCTGCCTTCAGAAATGTTATGATGAAATAAAAGATCTTTAAGCAACAGCGTTCTGATTGGTTGCTTAATTTCTAAAACAGCTCACAGGTTTATATTAATGAGAATAAAATGCTCTAGATTAGGATTAGATTCTCCAGTTTCAGCAAAAATTAAGGATCTATTTTTAATCTTATTAACTTCAAAACTGAGATAAAAGACAGAACAGAAAGGTGAAACTGCGTGTAGGTGCACAATTAAGAACGGGAACTTATGTTTCGGTATCAGAGTCCATGTTTTCAACCTTGATGATATAAAGTGTATTGCACTGTGTCATGTTAGAACACTTGCACAAGTGAACTTTGTATTGACTTTTTCTATAGTTAGTTCTGTTTATTTATGGTGCTAATTTGTTGTCTTAGATAATTAGATAATTAGGTGTCTTAGCAAGTTTTGTTAATTTCTTGTGATAATTTGTTGTCTTAGCTAATCAAGTGTCTTTACAGCTAATAATCTTTCTTAATTAGGCTAGTTTTGTTATTATTATTATTTATATGTTGTATGATGCACCTTGGTTCTAGAGAAACGTTGTTTCAGTTCACTGTGTACTGAACTGTATATGGTTAAAAATACAATAAAAATCCTACATGAATTTGCTAAAGGCTTGATAAAAACTAACATCGTAAATCAGAGAAGCTCCAGTGCAGTTCCTTATCCATGTTTTCCACTGCAAAAAGAACTGACATTCACTACTTTTTTTTTTTAAGAAATCATCAATAACACTGAATCAGCTAGACATTAGCGAGTTGCACCGAAGTTAGCCTGTAATGATGTTCTCCACGGATGTACAGTAAATGGATACAGACAGATTATTCAGAATGATCAGATAATAAAAGGTATGAATAGTAGACGGACTGTTCTTTTTTCCTTTCTTTTCAAAATCTTCAAGGCGTCTGGTTTCGTTGTGAGGAAGAACAATAATCGTGGATATTTAATACACAAAAAGATGCAGAGACACATGCAAGTATTATGATACACCACGATATCATCGACTGTGTTTTAACAAATACATATACATATATCTCTGTTTCTAATTATTTCCACAACGATGTTAAACAGCAATATTTCGACTTTATGCACATCCCTGTGACAAACTGGAATTACAAAATATTTTGACATTTACTACATTTCTTTAAAGAAATCGCCAATAAAATTTGCTTTTAACATTGAATCAGCTACATGTTAGTGAAAGTTACACCAAAGTTGGTCTGTAATGATGTTCTCTACGGACAGAACCGGATACAGATAGATTATTTCGAACGATAATACATGTATGAACAGTAGGTATATAGTAATAATACTTTTTTTCTTTTCTTTTGGAAAGCTTTAAGGCATCTGGTTTCTTTGTGATAAAGGGTCCCTTACTAGGTTTCCAGTTGGGTACAAATTTCTGGGTTCAATAATTGTGGATATTTGTCACATGCACAAACATACAGGGGCACAGAAGTATTTACGGTACCCCACAAAACCATCGAAATAAGTATTTCAACAACCACTTTATGTCTAATTGTTGAATTTATGGGCAAACACACACGCACAATTCCGGTTTATGTTAGCCTGTGAGAAACTGGAAAGACAAAATACACAATATTCTGACATTTAGCACTTTCTTTAACTTTGTTAAAGAAATCGGAAATAAATACCGATTTTAACATTGAATCAGCTAGACATTAGTGCGAGTTACACCGTGGTTGGTCTGTAATGTATTATTCACAATGAGCAGATAATACAGGTATAAATAGTACATGGATTGTCCTTTATCTTCTCTTCTCTTTTCTAAAGCTTTAAGGTGTCCGCTTTCTTCGTGAATGGGATTCCAACAATGGGAAGAACAATAATTGTAGATATTTAATGCAGAAAGATACAGAGACACCTAGAAGTAATTACGATACACCAAAATATCGTGCAAATAAAAGTGTTTCCACAAAGTGAGATCTCACAGAACCTCCGTTTATCATTTATAATTCTCACAATCACCTCACCACTATGTTAAACAGTTGATTTATTTATTTGTTTGTTTTATGTTAAATTCATGGACAAACACACACAGTTTTGGTTTCTGTCAGCCTGTGAGAACCTGGAGCTGCAAGACTGAATCAGTGAGTCAAATCGATCAGAGTGATTCAGTGATTCGGTTCATTTTAGCGTGTAGGTGAAGGAGGAATCGCCCGCGCGAGCTGTTCACTCGTTTGATGGAGCGCGAGACGACGACGATGACGCGCGCGCGCATGCACCCCGATGCTGATGACGTCACAGGGGCGCGCGTGGCTCCGGTTTCCCTCGCGAGCAGGCGGATTCGGCGTGGCAGCAAGAAATATGAATGTGTGTGTGTGAGGAGAGAAGTTGTTCAGGGACATTATGACTGTACTAGCGTTACATCACATCACATAAAGCCTGTGTAGTTAGTTAAAAGTATTACTACTTCTTTTTCTCGCGCTCTCTCGGATGGGGGGGGGGGGGGAAATGCGGAAACCCGTTTACCGGCAATCACGTGGCGTCACCATGGTTACCTCCCAACCCTGCGTAGTACCTTACTACGTAGTACACACGAATCATCTGGGGTACTATGTAGTCACGTAGTAGGGGGCCGTGACGCAGCCAGTGTTAGTTAGTTAATGAGGCTTTGGTAAGAAGATACTCACTTTCTGAACCTGGTCATGCTGGAGCTCAGTCACGTAGTACGCCAGGAGATGCGACGCTATCATTCTGCCGGTTTCTTCTTCTTCCTTGTTGCTGTAGCTTGACTTTCCTCTTCCTTATTTTAATTGACCTTAAGTAACTTTTCTTCTAGTTCTTTTTCTCTGATTTCTTTTTAAAGTTTTTTCTTCCCCTACACTCAGTACTCAGGAGGTCCTAAAACTTTCCTTTCTTCAGGTTAAAAGCCCACACGCGCGCGCCTCTACGTGATGTCGGAACACAGCACTACTCACTTCCCATTTAGTCCGCGCCTAATATGCATAATTCCGACGTCACGATGTTCGTGAGTTCCTATTGGTTATGGGGAGGGTAAGCGCGAGAAGCAGACGCCCCCTAAAGGTTTCTGGCCCAAAGAGTTGCATCATCTGTAATGTCATATACTATAAAGTACAATTAAACATATAATGAAAAAATATGATGATATATAATGTAAAGTACAGTAATGCTAAATAACATGTAATATAATGTAATGTAAACTAAAATATTATATGATATAGCATAATGTAAAAAAAAGTATATAATATACAATATAATATATTAGACAAACAAAAGAAGTCAAATTGAAGGAAAGAAAAAAAAGGAATGCAAATATTTAACTTTTCTGACAGGTTTGCTTCCAAACTTTTTTCTTTTATCATATGATAAAATATTATAATAATGCAAATATTTATATACGTACTGTAACTTTATATATTCTTTGTTTTGTTTCATTAAAAATATATATATAAAAAAACAATAAACACAGTTATTTTAACACAATAGCCGTCTTCTACAGGAATAATTTATAGTGCTCCTTCCTTTGAAAAAAACACATTTTAATAAAAAATTATTAGATAGATTGTATAATACGGGTACTCAGCAACAAAATGCAGTTTAGCATCTACAAGAAGTGCAAATAATAGTGTATATACACCTCAGTGCAAATATTGGCATTGTGTAACTTAAGGTGTAGGTTAAATAAGTGTATGTATTTAAACTCAATCTAATTTAAATAGCGCTTTTAATATTAAAATGTGGCTTTACGTGATGGCGATAAGAACTCAAACATATAAATACAGTAAATATAATGTAACAATAATGCTATTAAGTACAGATTCATAAAGTTGTGAGGAGTATCACAGGTAATAGGGTGTCTTGAGTTTAACTGGATTAACGGTGTAGTGTAGAGTTTAGAATGGGGTGGTTGTGGAAAAAAGCTGGACCTGAACCTGCTGGATCTGGTGCAAATGTTATATTATTAATGTTTTTTTAAACATTTATTTTAAGTTTTTTATTATCGAATATTATATAATGTTATATTATTAGAGAAAGTTATATTAAAAGAAATAATGAAAGACAACAAGATTATTTGAACACAATTATTTTCTGTTATGCAAAAATCTGTTTTGTGCACATCTCTCTTTACATTTTATTACAATGTTAGTTTTTGTAGTATATAATATAATAAACATATCAAATAGAAAAAAAACTTTAGCTAGTGTGTTTTTCTGTTTTAAAATGGTCTTTGTTAGAGAAAAGGTAATGATTTTCTCTGACATTTACAGGATTCATATAATTATCATGGAAGTGTTTTTTTTCATAAAGGGTGCCAATAATTCTGGAACTGGCAGGAAACACACTGCTAAAGAAATTCCTATCTACAGATATACCAGTGTTTGAGGGTACTTTTGTACACATACAGTATAAAGTGCTACAGACGGTATTAAAGGGCTGTGCTGCTCCATATTGTGTGTAACATCCTGAGCACATCCTGTGAACATCCGGAGATAAATGTATATCGCATGAACCATAAGCATGGCATATCAGGGGTTCCTTTTAATATGATGCAGGGTAAATTATAGTCTTAGTTTATGGGTGTATAGGAACACAGAGTGCTGTGTGCGATGTGCTGATGCTTGTCTTTTCTTCTTGACATTTACCAAAGTTATTGTCTCTCATCATCAATCTATATACAGTACGTCTCTAAAGGACTCGTAAAAATAGCACGTTCCCTGTTCGTCCCAAACACGTCTCACCCCGGGCCCTGACGAGGTAACGAACACACTATCTAATACTACGAACTGGGTAGAACTCATTGTAGAACTTGGACAGAATAAAACTTTAAGGAACCTTTAAAAACTTAATATTGTTAAGAAGCGCACATACAGTATAGTGTTGTGAAATGTAGCACACAAGTCTGAACATCCTTCTTCATTTCTTCATATTTTGCTTCCAAAGCTCCAGACTTACTCGCATGTTTAATGAAGTCTTGAGGAGCAGTTCTCCAGGCTTCCTGAGCAGATCCACAGGAAGGTTTTTCGTTTGTTAAGCCACACAGTGACCTATGAAAAATGAGGTTGCTGCTGAGGTTCTTACATAAACTACGTATTTTTAAATGAGCTTTATAATATAATAATTATAATTATAGTATTATCTTTTAATATTCTTAAACAACAATTTTGTTTATTTTTGCTATACATTTTATTAAAATATTTATGTTTATAATTTAATTTTTTTATAAATCTTATTAAAATATTTATGTTTATAATTTTGTTAACAATTTTAATGTCTTGACTGGAGGTCAGTAGTAAATAAATACAAATTTTAAAAAACAAAGCAGACATACTTTCATATTAAATAATAAAGGCACTAAACTCTGCAGCACAAAACCCTGCGCTTTATTTTACAAAAGAAAATACAGGCTGATATTCACAGTTTGATAGAACTTTAAGCTAGCACTCAACTTATTTAGCTACTGTAAATGTTATCTTTCTGTAAATTGCTTTATAATGAACTGTTCATTAGTAATGCAGAAACGTTGACGCTCGAGAGAAAGTAATGAGACACGCCGGGTATGTAAGAGTCTGTGGATGTGGGAGACATTGAAAGGAGTGGTGGTGATCATCCAGGGGAACGCGTGAACCTTTCATGAGGGTGTGTTCAAGGATCACGGGAAGTGTCTAATCAGCAAAGAGGCATTCTGTACAAAAGCTGGAAGAACCTGACGGGTCGCATTCCACACGTCACACGGGACTGTACAAACAGTCCCTAATGTCGGCCTGATCGGGTGCGATCCTGTAAGGGTGGAAACGAAGTAAAGCCCTATTCGGATGGGATTTACACTGAGGGGTGGCGTGACTCCGTAACGCTGAGGTGCTTCGAGCGATGGTGTTTCTCTCAATCCTTAAAAATCACCTTATATGAAAAACGCGTGTCATGATGTCATCACACCTCTGGTTATTTAGTCACATCTGAGCATGCGGAATCATCGACCTGACAGTCACAGCCACAAAGCCTCTTAATATTCACGTTCCTCACACAATGCATAGTGGGTAAAACAAATAAACAAGTCCTTTTGTAGAACTGCTTTCAGTTTTTCCTCACTGGTATTTCACATTGCACGCTACAAAATAAATAAATCATTCCAAAGTATCCAGTGAATCCAAAGCTACAGTGTTATTTTGTTCATAAAGGTCAATGAGTTCATCATATTTAATCACGACCAACATGATTGTGTTTCCTGTTTGCTTCAAAAGGTAAATGTACACAAATGCGTTTTTCAGACATTCTTTAAATGCAGTACATGTCAAAAACATATAGTAAATATGTACAATAAAACTAACATGGCTCGATTAACATTTTCAGCACAGGGAAAAGTGAATAAAAAGTTTTTTGTTTTTTTTTTAAGCTGGTTATACTTAAATGTCATACCTGCCCGTTATTCTCAGAGGGACCAAAACACAGGTGTTTAATATACTGTACAGTCCAGGTGTATCAGACGTTTACATACATTACACTCGACATGAACACGAATGTCCTGGAGTTACTGGGATCGCACATTGCAGTGATGCAGAATGACTGTACAACATTCATCTTTAACAGGAGAATTTGGATCAAAAGGATGAATTTATTTTGGGTTTTATTTTGTGAAATCAAAATTCTCCGTACAGCAGAGCAAATATTTGGTTGGACGTCCATTAGCAAGTCTCAGCTTTACTCCTCCAAACAAATCTAAGTCAAAGGTTTTAAATTGACAGCTTTTTTTTTTTTTTTTTTTGTCCATGTGGACAAACTTTAGTCGAACACACTTTAAACTTTAAACTCCCTGAGATGTCAATAGGAAGAAACCGTGAGAGGAACCAGACCTGACTGTTCAATATAATATAATATAACATGATTATGTGTAGTAACTACAGAATAGCGAATGCTATGAAGTGGAAAAGGTATATACTGTAGGCACATACAGTACACTCCTGAGCAGAATATACTGTACACTGAATATACACTAAAGAACAGTGGATGTGGGAGTCTATGTATATATACAAGTCTACAGTCAATTATTTTTCATATGTAGCTTACAGCTGATACAGTGTCAGGAGGTAGGGATAAGGGTCTCGCTCAAGGGCTCAACAGAGGACGCCTGGCAGTGCTGGGGCTTGAACCCAGAGCCTTAACCGACTGCGCCACCACTAGCACTATTTTGGAGCAGGAGCTCCATATAAAATTAAATTATTATTAATTTATTTGTCACACGTCCCTTACAGCACAGTGCTGTTTTTTCACGTATCCCAGTTAGGAAGCTGGGGTCAGAGCTCAGGGCAGGTGGGGTTAAAGGCCGTGCTCAAGGCATCAACAGGTGCAACTTGACGGTGTTGGGGCTCAAGTCCCCGACCTTCTGATCAGGAACCCAGTAACCCACAGCCTTAACCGTATGAGTCACCACTGCCCCTGATTTACAATGTTATTATGTTCATAAAGGTCATATGAGGTCGTCATAGTTACGATCTATATTTAATCACCAAAAACCTCAACCGAGGTTTTTTTTAAATTATTTTTTTGGTTAATTTTAAAACCGCAACCATCTGCACCCTCTGTTGCTCAGTCAGCTTGTTTGTGGATGTTTCGAAGGATGTAGTTTGCACACACACACACACACACATATTTCTCGAAAAATGCTTTGTGTTTGTGATTAGAAACCCGGCACTTTTTCGCAACCAAAGTTTCCTTCCCTTTTTCTACTAGAGCTCACGAACAGAGTGCGAACAGAGGGCGACCAGCCAGACACGATGCCGCGTTGCCAAACCCGGGTCCCAGGCGCATGACATCCAGCCGCGTGGACTTGTCTGATCCGATTAGATTCCAAACCTACAGCTTTGCTTCCTTCAGTCCTCATGATGAAGCTTTTACAAACTCATTGCTTTTTAATGAGTAAAAAAAAAAAAAAAAAAAGCCAATACGAAACTCCTCACAAAAAACAAGCAACGTTCATTTTTTCGCATATTTCTGGTGATGAATATGGAGAAGTGTTTTTATGGTGTTTTGGACTCATGAGAAATGAAACACTGTCGGAGTTCAGGCCGGCAGCTGTGGATATTCTTACTGCTGGTGCTAGAAGTGATGCCATTCCACTAGACACTGGTGTGGAAAAAGTTAATCATATCTCATTTTCATTCTCAGTCACATTTACGGCTCAAGACAGGGCCTGAGTGCAGACGTGCGGCTCGGCACATCGCCTATTCTGGCGTCAGTCCATCTTATGAGAGTCACTGACTTCAGCTTCCTGTACTCGGAAACCTTAACTTCACCACATTTTTTTTTTTTTTTTGCGCAACTGTACCTCTCCTCCCGATTTCAGCTTTAAGTCTAATTTTCATCCAGAGGAAGTTGTAACGCGCACAGAAGACTGTATATCTGACACAATGCCTTTTTGGAAACAGAAACATCAAGGCACATTTTCAGGCACATGATGTCAGCTAGCGGCTGATCCGATCAGATTCCAAACCTACTTCATGCCAGTTTCTGAAAGAGCGCCCACTTTTACTGCAATCATCTCACCAAACTGAATGACCCGAGCCCACGGTGCGAGATATTTCCAGAGAGGAAATCTGTTTGACTCTTCTGGTTGACTCTGTGGTCGTTTCACTCACCTCCTCCTGTGTAGGTGTTATACAGACAGATCCAAAAGAATTACAGTATATTGACTGTATACAAAAACCTTCTATTTTTGCTTCTGATTTTCTCTGGTTGTGTTTTGAGTTTTATATTTATTGTTTCATTTGACATTTTGGAAGCTTTTTTTTTAAGAAGAAGAAGAAGAAGAAGAGGAAGAAGAAATGCACTTCCATACTTTATCCAGTAGACCTTGTTTTCTTTTTCTTCTTATTTTACAGTTCATTTGCTTCACTTGCATTGGTGGTGGGGTTCGAATAAAGTACAAGTTATTCCTAAAAATAAATCCTTTGGTAAATGTACACAAAAAAAATTGGACCAGTTTTGAATTATTTTTTAATTGAAACATTTTTCTCAGTCAAGTTCAAAATAAAGGCAAATTCTCTTAAATTTACTTTATATATGAAATAAAAAAAGAAAATATACATTAAAAGGTTTCTAGCATCATTTCAGAATAATACACTGATTTTAGAAATCAAAGAAAATCTGGCAAAAACATTAGCTAGTTTTATAGTCATAAGCAGAAAAAACTATTGTACTGACTTTGTATGTATAAATAAATAAAAAAACTTTGGCATGATGTACAATCTAGATAAAATGCCACACTTGCAGAAGTTGCCACAAGATGCAAACGACTCACTTGATGCTATAAGAAGCAGGAATTCATAAGATGATTTGCAAAATCATGGGTGGGGGTGAAAAGTTTTAGTTCTCCACCCAAGTGAGCATGATTTGCATGATGATGTCCTGAAGAAGAATCTGAAGGGACCCCCCTAAAACACACAACAACTGAACGAACCTGCGCTACAGATTTAGGCGGCAACAGATGGGTGATGTCACAGGGTCAACAGCTCGATACAGTTACATGTGCATTTACGGCAACTGTTCCAGTACTTTTGGTCACCTGTAAACATTGAGTCATGTTTGGTTACCAAAGGTTCTGTGGTGTTTGTCACATTTTAATGTGAATATCAGTAAATTAAATTCTGATCTATCGGCTCATGTTTGTCTTTTGATCTCAAACCCAAATATCTTAAGTTTAAAGCAAAAACAAAAGAACGTCTCTGTACAATATTACATTAATACACTACTGTTCCACAACTCAAGATTAGTTCCAAGTGCAATATCTGATTACCAATACCATTTGTGCAATTCCTTTTCTCTGAAGTGCAATATCTGTATATTAATTATTTTAGTGCAATACGTAACTTACTGTAATTTACTGTGTGCTATATTTAATTCTATTTTCTATTTATTTCTTTATTTTTATTATTTAAATTTTTTTTTCTTTAATTTTTATTTTTTCCTTGTCTAATCTATTACTCCATGCCTTTCTACCCGGTAAACAAAGCAAAGCAACTGTAATCAAGACAAAGCATTTTTCCTCTGAGATTAATTGTCAGGGACGGACGTGGACAAGGAAACGACCCAATAGCAGAATTAGATGCTTTAGAATAGCCTTTTATTTATGCACCAGGGAAAAAATGAACAAAGGCTGGGAGAGCAGAGTGTGTGTGTATGCACGTATGTATGTATGCATGTAACGTGTGTGTGTGTGTGTGTGTGTGTGTGTGTGTGAGAGAGTTTAGGTGTGTGTGTGTGTTAGTGTATGTACGTATGTATGTGTGTTTATGTTTATTTGTCTGTGCGCGCGTGCGTGTAACGGTCCAGCAGGGGTATGTCCTAGAGCGCACGCGGTGATGACGTCAGGGAATCCTCCGTGAACCCGGAAGTAGCGCGTGCGAGAGTATCCTCGGAGATAGTCCGGCGAATTATTTTTCTTTTCTTTCCTCGGCGCTGTTTCGCTGCGTGAACTGAGAGCGGATGTCCGAGTCTTTTGTTCTGCCTTTGCTGGGGTGCCGGAGGCTGGTGAATAACGTGAGCGTCGTACCGGGAGGGCAGAAGTGTGGAACGCCGAAGAGTTGACTCGGATCCGAGGTGAGTGCCGCTGAACGGAGATGCAGCTGAGAGCACAAACGAATCCGGGGCGATAGCTAAAATCGAAATCCAAAAACACAGTCCGGGTCATACACGATGATCAGTCCAAAAAACGAGCGAGGTACCAAGGGCGAAGACGAGAGAATAAATCCAGATAGGGTAAGCAGGGGTCGGCAACGAGAAAGAATACGATGACTTAGATTAGCAAGGAAAGCACGGGGCACACGAGCGAGACACTGCGGCGCTGAGTGACACACTCGGCGCGCTTATAAAGCCAAGGGTTGATTGCTTGATTCGATACAGGTGTGCTGTGATTAAGAGCGGAGCGCGTAAGGAAGAACTCCGAAATGGGTTATGACTCATAAGTCTGGCTAACTCGTGACAGTACCCCCCCTCCTAGGGACGCCACCTGGCGTTCTGGCTGGTGCGTTGGGGTGTCGCCGGTGGAAGTCTGCAATAAGGGCCGGGTCCAAAATGAATCTAGAAGGAATCCAGCTTCTTTCTTCTGGGCCATAACCTTCCCAGTCTACAAGATATTGGAGACCTTTGCCTCGGCGTCGGGACTTCAAAAGCTTATGCACCGTAAAGGCTTCACTTCCATCGATAATTCGAGGAGGAGGAGCTGGGTGGGTGGGTGGACTCAGTGGGCAAGAAACCAGAGGTTTTATTTGGGAGACATGGAAGGAGGGATTTACTCGACGCATGGTAGACGGCAGGAGAAGTCTAACAGTACAGGGGTTGATGATCTTGGTGATAGTGAATGGACCAATAAACCTGGGAGATAGCTTGCGGGAGGTCGTCTTGAGGGGAATGTAGCGAGAGGACAACATGACTCTTTGGCCCACGCGGTATATCAGTGCCCTGGAGCGGCGTCGGTCGGCTTGTTGCTTAAAGGCCGAAACGGCTCGAGGGATCCTAGACCTCGCATTCAGCCACGTCCTCCTGCAACGACGAATGAAAGCTCGAGCAGACGGGACTGAGACTTCTGTCTCCTGAGAGGGAAACAGCGGAGGCTGGTAACCGAGGCAACACTGGAAGGGGGAGAGACCCGTGGCCGATGTGGGCAGGGAATTATGGGCATACTCAACCCATGGGAGCGTCCGGCTCCAGGAATGGGCGTCTTTGGAGGTCATGCACCGGATGGCCGTCTCCAGGTCTTGATTGGTCCTCTCCGCCTGACCATTTGTTTGCGGGTGGTAACCTGAGGATAGGCTGGAGGTAGCTCCGATTAGCTTACAGAAGGCAGACCAGAATTGGGCGGTGAATTGGGGACCCCAGTCTGATATGATGTCTGTTGGGAGCCCATGCAGCCGGAAAACGTGGGTGATTAAGAGTTCGGCAGTTTCCTTGGCTGTAGGGAGGCCAGATAAGGGTACGAAGTGGGCAGCCTTGGAAAAGCGATCGACCACCGTGAGAATGCAAGTATTCCCCTTTGGGGAGTTGGGGAGTCCGGTGACAAAGTCGACGGCGATGTGGGACCAGGGCCTGTGAGGGATTGGAAGAGGTCTAAGGGAACCAGCGGGGGGTTTGTTGCTAGTTTTATTCCTGGCACAAGAGTCACATGCACTCACGAAGCGGCGTGTGTCTTCTTTTACGGTAGGCCACCAAAAGCGCTGCTGGACCAGGGCTAACGTCCGTGAGGTGCCCGGGTGGCAGGCTAGTCTGGAGTTATGTCCCCACTGTAGCACGTGGGATCGTTCTGCTTCAGGGACGAAAAGTCTGCCTGGTGGTACCCCAGGGGGACTGGGTTGCTGATGAAGAGCATGCTTGACCCGTGACTCAACCTCCAGTAAGGCCGCTCCTACCAGGCATTGGGGCGGTAAGATTGTGGCGTCAGGTGCTGGATCATGGGGTGGAGAGAACTGCCGAGATAGCGCATCTGGTTTGGCGTTTTTCGACCCCGGGCGATAAGACAGGGCGAAATTAAAGCGCGAGAAGAACAGAGACCACCTTGCTTGCCGGGAGTTCAGCCGCTTGGCCGTCCGGAGGTACTCCAGGTTCTTGTGATCCGTCCAGACTAGAAAAGGGGTTTTGGAACCCTCAAGCCAATGTCTCCATTCCTCCAGAGCGAGCTTGACCGCCAGTAATTCTCGATCACCGATGTCATAATTCCTCTCAGCGGAAGAGAGTCGATGAGAGAAGAAGCAACATGGGTGCAGCTTATCATCCTTAGGGAATCTTTGTGATAAGATTGCTCCAACTCCGGTGTCCGAGGCATCCACTTCGACCACAAATTGAAGAGAAGGGTCTGGCTGAAGAAGGATAGGGGCTGAGGTGAAACGCCTCTTTAAATCAAGGAAGGTCCTAGCCGCCTGTTCTGACCACATGAACGGAGTCTTGGATGATGTCAAAGAGATTAGCGGGGCAGCCACCAAGCTGTAGTTGCGGATGAACCGCCTGTAAAAATTGGCGAAACCCAGAAAGCGTTGAAGCTCCTTACGGGTTGTTGGGACAGGCCAGTCTGTGACCGCTTTCAGCTTGACAGGGTCCATCTGAATCTTGGACGGGGCTACAATAAAGCCCAGGAAAGAGACTGTGCTACTGTGGAACTCACACTTCTCAGCTTTTACATAGAGCTGATTCTCGAGGAGCCTCTGAAGTACCTGGCGTACATGCATCTTATGTTCTTCGATGGAGCGTGAGAAGATGAGGATGTCATCTAGGTATACAAAGACAAAGATGTTGATAAAATCCCTGAGGACGTCGTTGACGAGGGCTTGAAACACGCCTGGGGCGTTGGCCAACCTGAAGGGCATGACCAGATACTCGTAGTGGCCTGACGGAGTGTTGAATGCGGTCTTCCACTCGTCCCCTTCCCTGATTCTGACCAGGTGATAAGCACAACGCAGATCCAGTTTCGTAAAAACTTGGGCCCCCTGCAGGAGGTCGAAGGCAGTGGACATCAGGGGCAGAGGGTAGCGGTTCTTGATGGTAATGTCATTCAACCCTCTGTAATCAATGCAGGGACGTAGGGTACCGTCTTTCTTGGCCACGAAGAACAAGCCTGCCCCAGCGGGTGATGATGACGGCCTTATGATGCCCGCGGCTAATCCCTTCGAAATATACTTATCCATGACCTCCCTTTCCTGGGGAGAGAGTGAAAAGAGGCGTCCTCGGGGTGGAGCTGTGCCGGGTAGAAGGTCGATTCCACAATCATAGGGACGATGAGGAGGGAGAGAAATGGCCCGCGATTTGCTGAACACGGCCTTGAGATCAATATAATCGTGTGGAACCCCAGAGAGATCCGGGAACTCATCGCTGGCTGCTGAGGCGAGGGTAGGGCAGAGAGCAGACTTCAAGCAGGAGGCCAGACAGAGAGAGCTCCATCCCAGGATGGTGTTCTTTTGCCAGTCTATGTGTGGGTTGTGGCGGGTAAGCCATGGGTGCCCGAGAACCAGCTGAGAGTGAGCTTGATGCATGATGAGGAAGGAGATCTCTTCTGTGTGATTGCCCGAGGTCCTCAGAGTAATAGGAATGGTTCGATGGGTGATAGGCGGGAGTGGTGTTCCATCCAGAGCGTGGACAGATAAAGGAGCCTTCAAGGGAACAGTAGGAATGCGCAGTTCCTTGACTTTCGTGTCACTGATCATGTTCTGGTCGGACCCAGAATCAACGAGGGCCTGGGCCACATGGAACTGACTCCGGAGAAGAAGTGTCACAAGCAGGGCGGGACGACCTCTAGGCAGCAGCTCTTGGGCGCCCCCCTCCAGTGTGCCTAGGTTCACTGGGGGGGTCTGGCTTTTAACGGGCACTGTAACCGCAAATGCCCGACCTGGCCACAGTAAAGGCATGCTCCGGCCCGAACCCGTCGCTGTCGCTCCTCCGGTGAGATCTGGGTGCGCCCGACCTGCATTGGTTCAGCCGGGGGGCTGGCTTGCCTGACCGGAGCAGAAGAGGAGCTGGCTTGGAGACGGGGTTGGTTCGAGAGGCGATACCGTTCTCTAAGGCGCGAGTCTATCCGGCCCGCAAGGTCCATCAGAGCGTTCAAGTCTTCGGGGAGCTGCTGGGATGTTAGCTGGTCCTTGACCGACTCAGAGAGCCCGTTCATGAAGGTGTCATACAGGGCCTGGGTGTCCCACTGAGTGGCAGCTGCCAGGGTTCGGAACTCAATGGCGTAGTCATAGGCAGACCGGGGACCCTGACGCAGTTCCAGTAGTTTTCTGGCAGCCTCCCTCCCAACATGGGAGCGGTCGAACACTCTCCTCATCTCCTCAGTGAAAGAGTTGAAGGTGACACAGCAGGGGTCGTTAGCGTCCCAGACGGCAGTTCCCCATTCGCGGGCTCGCCCTATGAGGAGGGTTATGATATATGCCACTTTGGAGCGTTCAGTAGGGAAGGTCGAAGGCTGGAGTTCGAGCAACAGAGAACATTGTGATAAAAATGAGCGGCAGGTACCAGGATTTCCGTCATAGGGCTGGGGATTGGGCAGGCGAGGTTCATGCCGAGCTGGGGGTGTGAGAGCAGATGGGAGTGCGGAGCAGACCTGTTGAAACTGAGTCGATAACTGGGATAGCGACTGGGATATCTGCAGTAGGCTCTGCTGCTGAGAATTAAGGATTGCACCCTGTTGGGCCACAGTTTGGCGCAATTTGGCCTCCGACTGACTAGTGGCGCGGAGTTGGAACTTGGTTCGGAGGCTGGGCCTGGAGTGGGAGGCGTCTGCTGGGTCTGACATGGCCGCAGTGTACTGTCAGGGACGGACGTGGACAAGGAAACGACCCAATAGCAGAATTAGATGCTTTAGAATAGCCTTTTATTTATGCACCAGGGAAAAAATGAACAAAGGCTGGGAGAGCAGAGTGTGTGTGTATGCACGTATGTATGTATGCATGTATGTACGTAAGTGTGTGTGTGTGTGTGTGTGTGTGTGTGTGTGTGTGTGTGAGAGAGAGTTTAGGTGTGTGTGTGTGTTAGTGTATGTACGTATGTATGTGTGTTTATGTTTATTTGTCTGTGCGCGCGTGCGTGTAACGGTCCAGCAGGGGTATGTCCTAGAGCGCACGCGGTGATGACGTCAGGGAATCCTCCGCGAACCCGGAAGTAGCGCGTGCGAGAGTATCCTCGGAGATAGTCCGGCGAATTATTTTTCTTTTCTTTCCTCGGCGCTGTTTCGCTGCGCGAACTGAGAGCGGATGTCCGAGTCTTTTGTTCTGCCTTTGCTGGGGTGCCGGAGGCTGGTGAATAACGTGAGCGCGCTTATAAAGCCAAGGGTTGATTGCTTGATTCGATACAGGTGTGCTGTGATTAAGAGCGGAGCGCGTAAGGAAGAACTCCGAAATGGGTTATGACTCATGAGTCTGGCTAACTCGTGACATTAATAAAGTTCTTTGAATCTTTGAAACTTTTTAAATCTTTTATTTAGCTGTGTTTTTGGTAATTGTGAAATCTAGGATTTCGTAAGTATGTTGTAAAACCAGAAAAAGGTGTGTGTTCAGTTGTGGTTGTGAAAAAATATATAAATTATGAAGAAATTATGAAGTAATATAAAACATCTTATCAGTTTCAACTCTGATGCATTCCAATCAACATCTGAGTCATGAATTCAAAAAATAAAAAAGTTATTTGTATAATAGATCTGGTTTCATTAAATGGATTAAATTCTGTAATATTATTTAAAAAATGACATTCGTGACTATTTCTACAATAAAATTTTATGTATGATGTCTCAAAAGATGCGTTAGAAGAGAAAGGATAGAGGACTTTCTTTGCTTAATTTCCTATTATGCTAACTAGCTAACACAAAGCACTTTCAAATTAGTGCCTCGTTCAGATCTGATTGCTAGCCCAGATCCAAATTTTGGCATAACCAGATTGAAATCAATTTGGAATCAGATTGCTTTCATGTAGTCTAAACAGTAAAAAAATCAAATCAGATTTCTAAAGACATGTCTCATTCCGGAAGCTCTACCCACTTAAATCAGATTTCACACTGTTCATCACTTCACTCTCAACCCGACCAAGAAATTCAAGCCCACACCTTCACATGGAACATGAATCCCTGGTACTGTAGATAATGTTACTTTGCTCTACTTTAGGAGGTCTCTCTGTGGGTCTTTTTTCTGCTTTTGGTGCTATTCCCGCTAATCATCTAAAAGCTGCACCTTTGAATCTTCCAATAGACTAAACTACCCATTTTTTATTTTTTTTTTAGGAAGAGCGCCTGGCGTAACCTCCGTATATAAATGGAGAACAATAGTCCCTGGACGGAGGACAAGGTGAAATGTCTGATAGCACTTTGGGGGGATGCATCACTGCATTAGCAACGAGAGAGGTGATGGCCCAGAGTGTCGTTACTACAGCAACCAATGCAGATAAATTGAATTGTGTCAGATTTGGGCTGCTAGTCTAAACAAAGGCAAATCCAATCTGATCCGTTTCAAATAACCCTGTGGCCAGTCAATCCTAAAGATCAGGTTTGTGAAGCAAGTGGGATTTGCAGTCTGAATAAGGCCTGGGGTTAGATAGACACCTTTAGATAGACACATACGTAGCTCCATTCCCTGTTAACTTTCACTTCTTGGCAGGGTAAGTTCCTTGTTGATTCTACCAATATTTGACCAAATTTCTACTTAAATCCTAGTTATATTATTCATGGGGTTGGGAAAATCATTTTTAAGCATCAAATAATACAGTATACATTTGAGAAGAATAGAATCTTAGGACTCAATCCCTACAAACCATTTCATCATTCTTTATTCACACCAGTTACTATAGTTTCATTTGCAAAATAAGCACTGAATGAGCTGCCATTAGCATATCTGTGAGTCCTTACTTTCAAAGGTCAGTGGCTGTGGCCTGGTAGACTTTCTAAGGTCACCCTGCTGACCTGAAGCAATAAGCACTGTTCTATTTAGAGGTATATAATAAAATATATACCAGGACTAAAATGCTTAATTTTATGCTCTGTTACTCCGTGTCTGGCATGATTTTTGTAAGCTCTACATCTTTTCTCTACTTAATCGTCCATGACTCCTAAAGACTTGATACTTTTTACTGATACTAATACCTTTTATGATGGGAAGACTGAAAAAATCTCCCAGACCTTCATTCCCACCCCAACCCCTGCTGTACAATTTCAGGACTCCCCTTCTCCCTCACTAGTACATTTTTCCAATCCCTTCCACAATGCTCCAGGCCATCTCACAAGATCTCCTCCCCTTTACCACAACTAACATCAACCATTCCATATAATCTGGTTACCTTGTTGCTGCATTTAAGAAGGCAAGGGTTACTCCTATCTTCAAGAAACCCAGCCTGGAAATGCAGCAGACATCAGCAACTCTCAGCCAGTATCACTTCTCTTTCCTGTTTAAAATGCTTGAATGCACTGTATACAATCTGCTAAATCTTGTGAACGTTGAAATCTGTGGCATGGCATGGCAATGGTTTGCTTCCCAGCTAGAAGGTTGTGGTGGGAGGGGATCCACATCTCCTCCATGTAGACTCTTCTTGAGTGTCCCACAAGGCTCGGTACTATACAATACAATTATAAAAGTATACAATTCCCCTTGGAATTAATAAAGTTTTTTTTCTATCTATCTATCTATCTATCTATCTATCTATCTATCTATCTATCTATCTATTGTATCTACTGTATCTACTGTATCTATCTATCTATATTGAGCCGCTTGGTGACGGCTTTCCCTGACATGGGTTTTAATACTATGTGGGCGACAGCCAACTCATTCTCTCCTTTCCTTCCTCAAATGTTCTGTCACTCAGATGTCAGCATGATAGCAGACTGATCTCATCTTAAGTGGCATCTGAAATTTCCTACATTCTACATGAGCCTCAAATAACGAACTGGACTATTAATTAAAAGCCTTCCAGCCTCCTAACACCCAGTATGACTACAGATCTATCCCTGTTATCCGTTATCACCTAATTGAGGATGGGTTCCCTGTTGAGTCTGGTTCCTCTTCCTGAGGTTTCGTCCCATCTCAGGGAGTTTTTCCTTGCCACTGTTGCCCTCTGATGGCTCATTAGGGACACTCTGATCATTAATTTTCTTTTGATTGCGTAAAGCTGCTTTGCGAGAATGACAAATGTTAAACGTGCTTTAGAAATTGAATTGAATTGAACTCAGGTGCTTGTTCAGTCTCTTGTCATTCCAAGACTCCACACGCCCCCTCGCTCATGGCAGGTCTGTCGCTAAATGATTTGTTTCTAACCATCCTAATTTCTCCAACAACACCACACTACTCATCTCTCTTCCATTGGCTTCCTGTAGCCACCCGCAACAGACTTAAAATATTGATGCTTGCCTACAAAACAGACCTCAGGCCAGCACCATGTACCTTGTAGTACCTAGTACTAATGACACCCTGCTCTGCTCGACTGGTCCCACCATCCCTCAGGGTTCAAGACATGCATAGGGTATTTGGGTTAACACCCACTAAAACTTGGTAACCTAGTGAACAAGTGTGTAAGAATGTATTAATTGATCGAAACTCCAAAGCACTTATGTAAGTCGCTCTGGATAAGGTTGTCTTCCAAATGCTGTACATGTAAACGTTAAATGTGACAATTATTTTTCTGACTGGTTGATTTAAAAAAGCTTCAAAGGCTTTAAAATGAGATAAGCCACAAGCATGCGGACCAAAGTA
This sequence comes from Clarias magur, assembly GCA_013621035.1. Classification (NCBI taxonomy): domain Eukaryota; kingdom Metazoa; phylum Chordata; class Actinopteri; order Siluriformes; family Clariidae; genus Clarias; species Clarias magur. The sequence goes on along the minus strand of QNUK01000181.1, from coordinate 1,001,671 downwards.
TGTGGGAACAGTGATCCTTTGAAGTTGGGTATGCCTTTCCGGGTGAAATGGGGTGGCAGGTAAGAGGTTAGCGTAAAACACCAGTTAATCATCAGCCTGGAGGGAGGATATGATTTCTTGAAACATCAAATATATTTCTGTCAGTTGAAATGATGAAATGCAAATATGGTACTTTTTTTCCCATAACCACAGAGGGTGTCGATTTCTGAGAAATTCCGAGGAAGATGATTCACAGACAAAAAATTTGCTTAAATTTCAAATAATTACATGATAAATTTGGCTGGGGGCACTGGCGGCTCAGTGGTAGCTGTTTCGCCTGCCATGCAAACGGCCCGGGCTCGATTCTCAGCCAGTGCCCAATCCCCAGCCACTGGATCCAGTGCCAGTCCCAAGCCCGGGTAAAATGGGAGGGTTGCGTCAGGAAGGGCATCCCGTGTAAAACCTGTACCAAGCTTGAATGTGCGGCCCAAGTGTCCGCTGTGGTGACCTCTTGCTGGAAGCAGCCAAAAAACCATCACCAACAACAACAACAAAATCATGATAAATTTAGCTCCACTTTCACCAAACGAAGTAAGGAGTTTAGCAGAGAACATTAGCTAGCTATGTAGCTGCTTGAAGCTAGTCAGGAAAAGAAAGCAACACTACAGGGATCAACTCTTAAAATACAACATGGTGTTGTTGTTGTTGCTGGTACAAAATAATGAAGAGAAATCTGTGGAGAAGTAATTGCGTAAATAAGTTAAGGCATCCATTGGTTATAGCTGGGCTAGCTTGATGTATAGAAGTAATGTCAATATGCTAGGTAGCTAGCAGAATAGCTAGAACTAGCTAATATTCTGTAAATATACAGTAACTGAAGAGAAAGGAGTGTGAATTCATCATATTTAGGAGTGCGTTTAAGTTAGTTATCCTTATTCCTGCTCTCTTTAACTTTAGGTAGCATGATTATAACTAGCTAAATCTAAATCTGTAGCTGTCACAATACAAAGTGTGGTAATAAATACAAATTAGCGCAGATATGTAGATTACAGGAATTGGTGAAAGGATTAATTCTTAATTTGGTCAGAATTCAAATCAAATCCATAAAACTGTTTGATGATGAAAAGTCACTTCACGGCTTAACAAACGTGTGTTTATTAAACATTGTAGAAAGATAGCATTACTTTCACCAAAAAAGTAATATTAGCTAGTTATGGACCAGGGTGAAGCTAGACAAGGAAATTAATCAACTCTGGATTTTAACTCTTATTACAATTTAATTTAAAGAGTCTGTTGCTTATAGATGCATTAGCATGAGGTGTAGAAGTAATATCAGTCTGCTAACTAGCGTAGCTAATTCACTGGAGACATAACTGGTACAAAAATACTTACATTATATATTATGTTATAAAACAACAAGAGACAATAAACTCAGTCCATGATCTCCTGGCTGGAGCTTCGGGGGAGCGTGCAACGTCACAAAGTCCAAGAAACCATAAATGAGCCGTGGTGGCGGAAACTCAGGAATACTGTACCGCGCGAGACAGCCGTGAACTTGACCTTGTCCGCCACGGCCTTTGTCTACTACAATGCGAAGCACGCTCTGCTCAACAGCCCCTGCTCATTCTTGAGAGAAAACATAAGAATACTTGGTAACACATGCACGCCAACATACACACACATTTGTTTTCGGTGCAAACAAATGGTGAACAGACAATGTACTACGGGGCCGGCTGGTTTAAATAGGGAGACACATTAGGTGGACACAGGTGAACAACATTAATTGCTAATAGTGAACTACATACACACACAGACACACCAGGGGGAGACAAAGAGGTGACTCAGTAATCCGGCGAGCCAGATCTTAATCCCTGGGACTGAGAAGGCAGAGATGTTACAAAACTAATATCTCAGTAATCCACAGGACCCCAGGACGCATGGACACTACATGTGAAAGTGAAAAAGACGGTGCAGACTTTCTTCAGCTGATTAGCAACCTTTCTAGAAAAATGTTCCAGACATTTTCCAAAAAAAAATTTTTTCTGCGCAGTCAAAGCACATACCAGCCTCTAAGCAGTGCATCATTAAAGTCCTGGCCTTGACAAGGGTGACTCCATGACGGCACTTTGTGAATTCATGGACGACTTTATTTACTTACCAGGCATTCGTTTGATTCACGCTGTGAGACGAGTCACGATAAAAATGCATGTTATAACCACACAGCATGGGTAATCAGAAATCGTCAAAGATGTGCTAGCTGTGGCTTGTTAAGATGCTTAGCACCCAATTAATTTTTCCATCAGAGTTCACTGACACTTTACTCTTCACTGAGGCTATTACTCTAGCCTGGTAAATGCTACACACGCTACGATATGCACATAATTATGCTGTTTATTCAATTATGTTTAATCATTTCTCTAAAGCTGTCGTCTGAAGTGATGTACAGTACCAGTACAGAGCTGTTTACCAACAAACAGTGATGTAAATGAAGCATTTCCCACTTATTACTGTACCTTATACTGTACAAATTACTTATACATAAACATGGAGTTTTGCTTTTATCCTACATTCAGCAAGATTTTTTTTCTTTTATCCAAGACATAATGAGATGAGACACAAAAGATGGCACTACATGAACTCACAAGCTATTTAAGGTTACTTAGATTAGCAGTGCTGTGAGTTTATTGCCATGATGAAGGAGCACGTCCTTAGCCCGATGCTGTGGCAGTGAAGGGCACGGAGCACAACTCGGATAGCAGAAGATACAAAATGTCCATGACAACGCCTTTCACCATCCTTAACGGATGTCTGTGATGACGGGTTGTTTGCACCCAGTGATGTGTTGGTGAATTTTCACCTCCCACTTCGAAGACCTTTTTCCAGTCAGAGCACGTGCAGCTGTTGTACCATACCGAGATGCAGCCTGCTTAGGTAGAGCGCTTAGTCTGCTCTTGATAGTGCAGCATTATTACGATCTTAGTAACTAGTAGTGATGGCTCAAACAGTTATGATTCTGGGTTACTGATCAGAAGCACTGATCAGGGGTTTAAGGCCTTTCACCCTATCTGCTCCAGGGGGGCGCTGTATCCTGCTCTCTGATCGCAGCTTCCTAACTGGGATATATGAATAAAAAAAAAAGAAGTAATTTCACTGCGTTGTAAAGATATATAGATAGATACTTTATTGATCCTGATGGAAATTCCAGATATCCAGCAGCAATAAAGACACAGAGTAATGTGAGTAATGTGAGAACTGACCAACTGTTACTAGTGCAATGCTAAGAACAAAAAGCTACAAGATTTTGCTTTTTAAAAAGGCATAAATGAATTATTTAAGGTGGCATGGTGGAGTAGTGGTTGGCACTGTCGCCTTGCATGCTCTGGTTCGATTCCTGTCTCTGTGTGCATGGAGTTTGCATGTTCTCCCCGCGCTTGGTGGGTTTCCTCCGGGAACTCTGGTTTCCTCCCACAGTCCAGAGACCTGCAGATTAGGCTAATTAGCATTCCCAAATTGCCCGTAGTATATGAATGAGTGTATGTATGTGTGCCCTGTGATTGGCACCCTGCCTCGTGCCCTGAGACTCCTGGGTTAGGCTCCAGGCCCCCTGTGACCCTGAATACAGGATAAAGTGGTATAGACAGTGAGTGGATGTAATTATACTAACAAATAAAATGAAGTAAAATGCAGTGCAGCAGTGATGTGCAGTTGTATTTATGTGACAACTAGTAATAGTAATAATAGTAATAATTGTGTGAAACATCATGTAAGTGACACTGATTATGCAAGTAATGGCATAATATGTATAAGTGTAAATACTCAAATGTGTCAAATAATTGAATCTTAATCTGAGTAGATATTTGAGCTTTCCTCCATCTCATCAATAAGTAAAGATGCAGATGCTGCTTAATTAAGATTTATGGAAGGAGTCTCCAGTGTCAGCGCTTTGTCATAACAGTAAACTGTAATTTTAAGTTTTATAATATCTTTTTCAGGACATTGGAAATTATGTTCATTATTATTATTTGTGTGTGTATGTGTGAGAAAGAGAGGGAAAGAGAGAGAGAGAGAGAGAGATAGTATAGTGAGGGAGCGAATGCTTACAACAGTCAGGGTCTAAGTGAGAACAGGAACAAATTGGTTTCTATATAACAAACTGCTGTGGTATAAATCTTCAGTACGTGTTGTTATAGGAAAATAATCAGTTTCATCGAACACCACATTGCTGACTAATTTTGTGAGAAATGTTCGCCTTATGAATCTGGGCTGTTCGCAGGATGGATGAGTTGTTCAGCTGTGGACATCTAGTGGCGAAAACACCAAAGGGTGGGTAGTTTTGCTTCTGGAATCTGATTGGCTGATTGTCTATTCGCATTCTAATTTATTCCTCTCTCTCTCTCTACACACACACAAAAGGATATTTATTATTTTTATTTTGATAATTATTATCAAAACCGTTATACTACACATGATATCAATCCATCCATCCATCCATCTAGGAATCTCTGTAATCCAACTAGTGACCGTGGAGGCCAATGGTGACCACTGTGTTTATTTCCATGTTTACAACCGTGGTAGGACCCCCTTATCCAGAACAACTTTCATTTTCATCTCATTATATGTCTGAGCAGTTGAAGGACCTTGCACAAATGCCCAACAGTGACAGCTTGGTGGAGTTTGTACCTGGGACCTTCTGATCAGGAGTTGAATGCCTTAATAACTACTGAGCTACACCTTCCCCCATTCACACACTATGGGCAATTTGGGAACGCACTTTGGGCTGTGGGAGGAAACCGGAGTCCCCGGAGGAAACCCACCAAGCACGGGGAGAACATGCAAACTCCAGACTGAAGACAGGAATCGAACCTGGACCTTGCAGGTGTGTGGCCACAGTTCTAACCACTACGCCACCATGCTGCCACTATGTTGGTTAGCAACCACGTCTGACTGTTAGCACCCTGCATAGCTAATAATAAAAATAATCATAATATATTTTTTTTATATTGGGTAAACTATACTTTGTATGCCTTTATCACAATTATCTCACTCACTCACTCACTCACTCACTCATCATCTATACCGCTTAATCCTGTATTCAGTGTCATGGGGGGCCTGGAGCCTATCCCAGGAGATTTAGGGCACAAGGCTGGGTACACCATGGACAGGGTGCCAATCCATCACAGAGTACACACACACATGCTCATTCACACACTACAGCCAATTTGGGAGCATCCTAATCTACATGTCTTTGGGAGGAAACCGAGCAAGCACGGGGAAACCATGCAAGCTCCATGTGGGAATCAAAGCCGGACCCTGGAAGTGCAAAGGAACAGTGCTCACCACTACACCACCGTGAAGCCATCACAAGTACCTGTGATTTAAAAAAAAAAAAAAAGAAAAACCAGTGTAGCGCCCTCTCGTGGCAAGACTAATCAAAATTTTGCAGCTTCAATCAATTTGTTTAAATATATAAATAATACATTTTATTGGCAGAATGTTTAAACTATGATGCATATATTATTTATCTATTAAAATACTTTCACATTCTCTAAAACACTAAAGGAAAAAAATGTTAATTTCTTGTAAATGCATCGTCAGGTGGAGGCTGATTGAGGGGCGGGGCTTAACACAGGTGAGCGCGAGTTTTGATTTCAGTTGAGACTCTGCGGAATCTTCTCCAGTGCGTTAAAACTGCAGCTAAACTTTTACAAAAAACATAATATAAAAACACACACAACTTTTGTGACGCGAGCGGTAATCGGAGTGTGTGCTGGAGGATGAGCGGCAGGAGGGTGAAGCTGGTGGGGGGTGTGATGATGAAGGTCCCCGACAAAGAGTTAATGAGCGACATTCTGCTGCGCGAGAGCACCGAACACTCACTTCCGGTGCACGTGAACATCGGCAAGCTGCTGAGGACCGAGGATGGACAGTACGTGGACATGGAGGACAGGGACGATGCCGCCAAGAGGAGACAGATAGCCAACGCCAAAGAGCGGCTCCGGGTTAGTGCATCGGTCATTAGAGAAAGAGTCGACTCTTTGGACCGAACGCTAAGAGTTGACCTCTTCGGATATTTTAGTATTGTCGGGGGGTCAATACTAATATAAAATGCAAATAGTAGAATTGATACATATATGAGGGGGTGCAGATATGAATGTATGTATTATTAGAGAAAGAGTATGTCTATCACGTGTATCATTTGAGAAAGTGTCGAATCTTTAAACCGAACATTGAAAGTCGACTCTTTCAGATCTTTTAGTACGCCGGGGGTACTGTAATAAATATAGTAGTGTGTATACATTTCATGTGGGTCTAGGGGGGTGCAAATAGTAATGCATTCATTTATGCCTTTTTAATGTATATCGGTATACAAAGAGTCGACTCTTTGAACCGAACAATGAGAGTCGGCTCTTTCAGATCTTTTAGTAACGACTGTACTGCAAATAATAGTGTATACATAATATATGTGTTTATATATAATACATTTGTATGTTTATGGGAGGGAGTGCAAATAGTAGTGTACATGTATATGTATGTATGTATGTATGTATGTGTGTGTGTATGTATACCATCGTGTTTTACTCCCTTTATTTATATATATATATATATATATATATATATATATATATATATATATATATATATATATAGGGAGTAAAAACTACCTTTATTTCTCTATATAATGTTACACTAATGCACTTATCACTAGTACTTGGACGCCATCAATGTAGAAAGTTTTCTCAGTACTTGGCTGCGATCGGACTGTCTGCTTCACGTCTGAAACGCCGGCCTCCCGGGAACTCCTTTAATCTCTTTTCACACACATGGAATTGTCTTTGATTGGGGTCAGGACTGTACAGGGCGTGTGGCAATGACTACCATCGTGTTCCTCTACCGTGCAAGTGGTACTGGTGAATGATTGTGTGTAAGGTTCACACACAGATGCACTCCTGCAAGTTTGTGATACATGGAAATTGATGGATAATTTATCACTTGTTCCACTTGCTGAATGTTCACAGGAACGACTGCAGTGCGCTCTGAGCCACCTTGGTCGGGATCGTCATACACGGATGTACAGCTTTCTTTAAAATGTTTGCAACGTTCAATTGATCTGCAATTCAATTTCATCACAAGTCCCGGTTTGACTTTAACGCCCCTCTTAGATAACATGATCTAAAGCCTACACGCCTCAAAATATGACTTAAAACAAAAAGTTGTAAACATGTGGTCATTTTTAATCTCTGTTTTATAACCATTATTTCCCATCATCTTAGGAATGTTTCCATGGACTACAGAACACTGAAAAATATAAAAATACAGAGCTCTTGCTCCTTGGTGTATGTAATGGAGTTAGAACGAAGATAGAAAAATGAATTATTGATGCTTCAGCTGTCGGTTTAATAATGAATGACGCTGATTCATAAATGCATGAATGCCTCAGAAATTAAAGTTGAAAAGTTTCGTCAAGGTTTTCCCGAAGGAAAAATGGACAAGCAATAAAGAGGTGATCTTTTAATCTCTTTAAACTGCACTGCGCATTTCACGCTTCTGAACAGATTAAAAAATAGACTTTTCAGGGTTTTTTTGACCGGTCTGCACTGACTGATTAATTCATTTCTTGATAACTGATTTAATTTTCTGTGTTTTTTTTTTTCTGTAATCCTTGTGGAATGTTGTAGCTCTGAAAGAAATCAAAGAAATGGCTTTATGATTTAAAATTAATTGGAAATTAATTGGACATCTACATTATTTAAATAGAAAAGATTAGTTAACACTGCACTTTTATGATCCGGGTATTGCCAGTAGTATGTGTAAATGCAAATTAAATGGATATTTTCAATAACGTTAATAACTCCACAACCTTTACATTATAATATACTGGTTGCCATGACTACAAGAGTGCTCTTGGTATGTATTGGTTGGTGTTTAGGTGTTTGGATTTCTTGAGTTATTGAAGAAACATTTGTATCTCAAACTTTCAGATAGATGGACGTCACTCGTCTATCAGCAGGAAGCCCCGCCCTCATACCTAAACGTCTTGCTCATGCTGATGGAACGAGTAGCTACATACAGTATGTAATGCGTGTTTCACAGAGAAAGGGAGTTATCAGTCGCGATTCTTTTGTGTGTTTCACATATCGCAAAAATCGCGCAAATTAAAAGCCTCCAATCTGCCTTTCTCTTCAAACTCTGAGAGAAAATTATTCTCAAACACACTCTATACACAATCAACATTGCAAGCGCTAATTAGTCCAAAATCATCACGTGCTCTTCAACCAATCAACCCGCGAGCTCACTATCTAAGTCACTGTTGAGTTTTGTGGTGGTAAAATGTAATTATTTCTTTATTCCTACAGGTGGCGCACTCTGGACTATTTTACACATTTTTATCCTATGTGGTAGGATTTAGACTGTTTAGAAATACTAATTATGACGGATGATGTAATCGAGAAACGTGGTGCTCAGTAATAATGTAGCTTTGTGTTCAATTTAATTTTAAGTTAAATGTTTAAACTCTTTTGCGAAACAATTATGATCTTAATCGAATCGGCACCGAGGTGACGGCTGATTCCTGTCATTAAAGTGCAGATGTTTTTCGAAAGGTCCAATTAATTTTTGCAGAGCGTGGGGAAAAAATAAATAAATCTATCCCATGTGAAGAATCTGTTCCTATTTTTGTTTGTTTGTTTGTTTTTTTTGCGTCAGACGTGTTTCTGACATATTATGATGAGAACGGGTCACATTAACGAAATATGCTTTATTTTTTGGTTTAGTTTTTTCTTTGTCACTGAAACACTCATGACAAATTTGCGTGTGTGTAAATATGTGTATGTTTTTCGTACAGGTGCATGTGTTGGTGAGATGAACAGTTTTTTTTTTTTTTTTTTTTAACTGCTGACAATATTTCTCCTAAATTCAAAATATAACTCTTGTTACTCAGAGTGTATATTTAAAGAAAATGACATAACACATCAAAATAACCCAAGATCATGCAGTATTTGCAGAGCTTTAATAAGTCAAATAAAACAAAATGCAAATAATTTGTAAACTAATTGTTAATGTTTTGGCTAAACAACATTAATAAATAATTTTCATAAATAAGCAATCATCAATATGTTTTTGGTGGAATAACCCTGATTTGCAGTCACAGATTTCATGAGTTTTGTCTCTCCAGCAGTTGTTCACATTACTGTTCATTGACTTTCTATCACTCGTTGTGCAAAAAAACAAACAGCTCAGCTTTACTTGATGGTTTGTGAAGCTCCAGTGTCCTCTTGGTGACTTGGTTGGTTTGTTTGTTTGTTTGTTTGTTTGTTTGTTTCTGGAGGGAGGGGTGGGGGTGGGTGGGTGGTTGGGTAGGTATACATATAAATAAGCATTTATTTTGGGTGTCATGTTGTAAAAAAAAATTTAAAAAAAAGAATCTATATATTATAATCGTTATTTAAATATTTAGCTGTTAATAAATATTTCTACGTTTATCCTGGTTCTTGAGGTTTAAATAAAAGCTGAAAACATCTTCAACGTGACCTTCAACTGAGCATATGTAAGAATGTTTTTCTGAGGAATACCTCCATGTAACTGTCGAGTCTAGTCGAAGGTCGCTTTGAGGAGAAACTCGTTTTTATTCAGTGCTCAGGTTTATTGAGTAGAATAAAATGTAATTAAAACATTAAAGGTGATGTTTTATGAGGTTGGTTGTGTAACGAGTTTTTTTTTTTTCTGCAGTAAAGTTCACTGTCCTTGGGCTGAGTTTTTTTTTGGCTGTGTTTTTGTCTGTGAGAAACTGTTTGTATGATAATGAAACCTGTTGTGTCTGTGTGTGTGAGGGACGGAGAAATATTTGGCCCTTGGTGTGATGACCTGTCCTGTGGCGCCCTCTCCAGGTGCGGAGCCTGAACAGCATGTTCTCCTACCTGAGGCGGATCGTGCCGGTGATGCCCCGAGACCGTAAGCCCAGTAAAGTGGACATGCTGAAGGCGGCGACCGAGTACATCCGCCTGCTGTCCTCCGTGCTCAGTGACACCTCGGAACATGTAAGCGCAGATCACCGGGTTTATCATCACAAACATCACACACAGGCTCAGACTGCAGGATGATGATAATGAAACATTCTCTTCAGAGCAACACGGCTTCAAGTGAGCTTCTGGAGAACATGAGCAGCTGCTCCCACTCAGAGGACAGGTGTGCTGACCTGTGGAGCGTGGACGATGTGAGTATCGTGTGTTTGTGTGTGTTAAGTTGAAAAGGAAATGCTCCTTCACTTGAAAAAAAAAAAAACTGAAACCCCCTAAAAAAAACACTTTTTTACTGTCCTAAAATTAGACTTTTAGATAAATTTTTAATAAAAAAATTATTAGTTTTGCATTTTGTTGTTTTAACAAACTGACTTGTAATAAGATGGAAAAACTGCACATCAGTAATCCGAGCATCCAAGGAATTACATGTACACTTAACTACCCAATTTTGTGAGACTGTGTGCTGCAAATACATGCCCTTTGTGATAATAGTCCATGAAATGTATCCCCGCCCACCCCCCCATCCTTTCATGTTATTATACAGAAAATGTGTGGCCAAAGAAGCTCCTCCTGAAGTTTGTGTAACATGGAAGTGATCGATCTCGCCTCCTTAAAAATTTCAAGTTGCTAACATCAGCCGTTTTGGAGAGATTACTTTATATGAGCCCAAAAATGACAATGTTTCAGCGTTATACTGTCTCGCTTCAAACTATTCCAAATGCTAATTATTCACATTTCTTTGTGTATCAATACTAAAATTGTATCATGATTTTGTCATAAAGCTTTTAGAAGTACTATGGTTGAACAATGAAAATGAAACTTCTGGTTTTAGACCACAATAATTGTGGTGACAATACTAATCATCAATTGGTCTTGGGAATGACAGAAACAAGTCCTGCACGGTGGCCAGAGGGATTCTGAGCCGTTCTTCTTGCAGAATAGTGTCCAGGTCACTAAGTGATGCTGGTGGAGGAAAACGTTTCCTGACTCGCTCCTCCAAAACACCCCAAAGTGTCTCAATAATATTTATATCTGGTGACTGTGCAGGACATGGAAGATGTTCAACTTCACTTTCATGTTCATCAAACCACTCTGTCACCAGTCTTGCTGTGTGTATTAGTGCATCATCATCCTGATACATGGCACTGCCTTCAGCATACAGTGTTTGAACCACTGCGTGCACATGGTCCTCCAGAATGGTTCGGTAGTCCTTGGCAGTGACAAGTATTGGGCCTAGGGAATGGCATGATATCGAAGCCCAAACCATCATTGATCCACCGCCATGCTTCACTCTGGGCATGCAACAGTCTGGGTGGTACACTTCTTTGGGGCTTCTCCACACCATAACTTTCCCAGATGTGTGAAAGACATTGAAGGTGGACTCATCAAACAACAATAAATGTTTCACGTTTATTCCATAAAAGCAAAAAATCTGTAGTGTCTGTAGCCATGTCAAATTCATGTTGCAATATGTTAATTTTAGATTTAAAAATAGTGCACTTTTTCAGGTTTATGTCTTCTAATGTGAAATCTAAATTGTAATTCATATGAAACTTGACCAATTAAGATCATTGAAAGATTTGAATAAAAAAAGTTTAAATGGATCGGATAAGAAGCATTAAGTATAATGAGAAATGGTGTTGTATGATCTTATCTGAAAAGACACTTTTTAGCAACAACACCGTGTTTTGGCTGATTCACATGTGGTCATATTTATTTATTTATTTATTTATTTATTTACATTCTAATGACAATAACAGATTGAATTTCTTTCTCTCCCACTCCGTCTCTCAGATGCTTGACTCTCTGTCTAATCCGCCTCTCGTCTCTCAATCGGTCACGTCCCCATCTGTTGATGCGGGTGCAGAAGCGGACGATATCGAGCTGAACAACATGACCGTTCAGTGTGCCGTCCCCATCTACATCATCCAGGTCGGATCGGACCACACCCTGGTAAGGACGTACGGTAATGAACACGCCAATTAAAAAGATTTACATTGCTTCTCATTCATCTCGCATTCTATACAGAGGCGTTTTTACTGGACACTAGAGCCAAAGCTCTCAACATGGGGTCGATGCCCCCCTCATCTCGGAATCATAATTTTATATAAAAAAAATAATCTGTAATAGGTTTTCAAAGAAACTTTTAAATCTTTAATACTCCTCCTTGACTCGAGGTGTTCGAGTCAATAGTACAGAATAACAGAACACAGTTCTGAAAGTAATAACTCCCTTTATTTCTCTATTTTACCTCCAGATACACTAATGCACTTTCCCGATGTCTCACTAGTGCTTGGATAGAAAGTTTTCTCAGTACACCGGAGCCGTGTTTGAAACGCCGGCCTCACAAGAACTCTTTTACCGGCCCAAAACCAATCATTTGTTTGTATATTACATAGTTTTTTCTAGTACAAGTACTGTATTTCCCCTGAATGCTTTATTCACACACTGATATTAAGGATGCCTTTAGAAGCTCCCCATCTCTGTTCTCCATGAACAGACTTTGCGCCTTTGATCGATTTCAGGTCACGTTAGAGGATTGAGAATTTAAGCATTGATCAGTGTCGGTTCAGGGGAAATACTAAGGCCGAAACATCCTGCATGCAGAAACGTAAGGCTCTAATGTTACAATCTGTTTGTTTGAAATATTACACACGTCAGCATTTGATGAGTAATAACTGAATCTCTACACTGCAGGTCTATGAGACGAGATGAGGACCAGTCTGCCGTTTCCTTTCCTGCACAACACGCAGCATGAATGACCTTGAATGAAGAAGGATTTTGTGTAAACAGCTTCTGTTCATTTAAAGACTGATAATTTAATTTGAATTCTGAACAGTTGCTGAAATATGTTGTTCTGTTAGTTGTATGATTTCTGTAGGTGTAAGTGAGTTGTGAAGCGGTGTGAACTTTTTTATTTGTTTATTTATTTTTAATTGAGCACTTTCTAATAAAATACCTTGCAGCACTCAGGCTAATTTATTTCTAATAAATGAAGTGAGACAAAAGACAAGCTGTAATACCTCTAACTCACCAGAAGGGGGTTTGTGTTAAATGTGAAATAAATATATATATGGATGTGGAAAAGTATGTATGGTGTGTGTTTATTTATGTGCATTTATCATGGCATTATATACAATACTAATTCATTGTACTTCAGACAGTTTATCATTAGGGGTTAAGTTACAAATATTTTTGTTTTAGCAATGTATATATAAAGGTCAGACTAGAGTTATATTTAAGCATTTTTCCTTCTTTCCTTTTTGAATTCCTTCTGAAAAGCACATCCTTTTTTCCATAACAACTGCTAAACTAATAAGATGCTTTATAATCTTTATATTATTATTTGTTATTTAAAAGGCAATTCCATTCACATGTTTTTATTTTATTGCCGGTTTTTTAATGGATGCAATATTTCTGATCATAATCCTGATTTGATTTTTTAAAATCTGTTTTTCATATTTGTTTGACAAATTTGATGTGTATAAGTCAAATAGTTGAATCAGACATTCCATAAAGAAGTGTTTATCCTTCATATGCTTCATATTTTATATGACCGACCAACTTGGTGGCACATTGTTGTAAAGTGGAAGGAAAATTATAAATCGATTTTTAAAAAATTTGCATTCCACCTCCTTTACTTTGACACCCCTAACTAAAATCCAGTGAACTAATAGTCTACAGAAGTCACCTAATTAGTAAATAGAGTCCACCTGTGTATAATTTAATCTCAGTATAAATACAGCTGTTCTGTGAAGCCCTCTGAGGTTTGTTGGAGAACATTAGTGAACAAACAGCATAATGAAACCTGTGGAACACACCGGACGGGTCAAGAATAAAGTTGTGGAGAAGTTTAAAGCTGGGTCAAGTTGTAGAAAAATATCTCAAGCTTTAAACATCTAATGGAGTGTTCAATCCATCATCCAAAAATGGAAAGAGTACGGCACGACTGCAAACCTACCAAGACATGGACGTCCACCTAAACTGATGGGCCGGGTGAGTAGAGCATTAATCAAAGAAGCAGCCCATGGAAGCTCCATGAGAAGCTGCAGAGATCAGCGGCTCAGGTGAGAGACAAGTCCACAGGACAACTATTATTAGTCGTGCACTCCACAAGCAAGAAGAAAGACATAAGAAGTCCAGTTTTCAGTTCCACGCAAACTGCAAGGTACATCAGACAATGGACACTCCCCGTCCTGGAGATACACCCTGCGTTTCTTATGCCAACTCGAAACCCAATTGTACTTAAGCACTGTGTGGGTGAAGGATCGTGCTCAAGGGGCTCGAACCAGGGACCTCCTGGTTAGCAGTCCAACAACTCAACCACCGAGCCCATAATAAACCAATAATGTGCTGAAATTTGGTCAAAATTGCCACATATTTACTTCCTGTAGGAGTATATTTAGAAAAAGCTTTGATTTTGAAGATCGTAGCATGTAAGAAAAAAAATGCTGCATTGTGATTCAGATTTTGTCCCCAGTGAATCAATCAGTTGGGGTGAATCAGAGTCTATTCAGAGGAGTCGACTCAGTGAGGTGAATCGTAGAGGATGTGAGTGATCTGAAGCTGAGGCGCGGTCCATGGAGGGATGCTCTCGCTCTCTCTCTCTCTCAAGCATTAACGGGAAGTAGCTCGAGTCCCGCCAGAGAGAGGAAGAACAGGGACTAGGGTTCGCTTCCTGGCTTGGGTTGTGTTTGTGTTGTGTTTGGTGTGTTCGGGGCTCTGGGCTGCAGGTGACACAGGATCACACACACACACACACACACACAAAGGCCAAACCGGAGAGACGATGCTGTAAGGTAAGATCCGCCTTTACTTCTCTGCTTTTCATTCTCTAACAGGAATAAAATGAATCCCTGGTGCTTATTAAAGATGATGATGATTATGATTATTTTTATTTGATAGTGATTATTATGTGGTTTAACCGTGAGTGTGTTTGTTTGGGCACGGCCTTGTTTTTCTGTCAGTCTGTCCTGTGGATATTACTAAACAATCATATAATCTAGATTATTATTTATATTAATATTTATACGCATGTTTTATATTCGTTTATTCGTTATACATATTTAGATTTTTGGTATATTAAGTAATTCTACCCATATTGATGCAGGTTAGCTGGCACTAAGGGCACTGCAGGGGCATTTCTTTTTAAGCACAGCCCCTGATACTTGGTATTGCTTTATAAAAATCCATAATGGGCCTCGTCCCAAACCGAATACTATCCTGATATCCTCACCATAGGCCCTTTTAAATAGCTCTAGTGTGCGACCTCAGATTGTAACCATGGTGACCCAAGAGACCACTGATGACGCAATGTTTTGATAAAGCGGTAACATATAGAAAGGAAACAACAAATAGTTGCTAGTCTTTCTGATAAGTCACGGTGTAGCGCGGATTGGGACGTGGCTTTCCCTGTGGTTTGGGACGACGCTATACTGTACGTCGCCGTTATAATGCTGAATAAAAATCCGTTACCACATCGATATATTTAAAAATAAAAATAAAAACCCGTTTCTACAGCGAGTTAACGTGAATTTAATTTAAATATTTTTAAATATTTGTTCCGCGCGCCGTGCTGGTGCTGAGGTTGGCATCAGCACGCGCCCTGACAGTTGCTAGGCAGCCGCGCGTGGGCCACGAAATCACCCTCGATTAGCCTCATGCTAACCAAATCAGGCCTAATTAGATTTATTAGGCATTTTAGCTTTTATTTTATTTGTTTCATATCAAATTTCACACAGTGCTTCAGTAAGGGGGGTATATACTTACAGTAGTGCACTCTGAAACACAGACTAACCCACCTTCACTGTTGGTGTTCGAGACAAACTGTGGGAATTAATTTATTGGGTCTGTGGTAAATCAATCTTTTGTGTATTAAAATGTGTTACATGAAGAAGGAATATTCATAGCAGCACAAACTAACAGCTTATAGTGTACAAATTGTATACAAACTAATATATAGACAAAATAAACCAGTGCAATATGAAATATACCTGAAAAAAAGGGCATTTTTATGACTGTTTATGACCTTTAAAGAGGAAAGAGGTGCAATAGTGGAACGGAGGTTCCCATGGTGTTGAGTGATTAGACCTCTGGATCAGTAATGATCATTGATTGGACCTTGGGGAACATGATCAGGATTGGTCATTAGGAACAAGGATGTTTTTGTGTGATTGTTGGGACCAGTGGGTATTATTGATTAGTCATTGGTTATCAGTAATTGATTGCTGGTGATCAGTGATTAATTTCTGGTAGCAGTGACGGTCAATGATTGGTCAATGATATTTTGATTAATGATATAGTAAACTCAATTTATTAGCAATATCCCCCTCTGCATTCTACAATGAACTAGGGGTATGGCCTATTGATTGACAAGCTGTCATAACCAATCAGTGTCATCCTAAATCCAAAAATATTCAAAAAGATGAGGGGGAAAAAATATTGCAGTAGAACACTGATGTGAGAAGGTCACATCTACAAAACTATAAAAGTTTAAACTAAATAACTTGGCTTAAATAAGTTTAATTGTTTAACAGAGAAACTTTATGTTAACCTTAAAACTGTTCATGTGCATGAGCTGAAACCCTACGTCGTTGTTCCTTGTGTTTAAAATGGCGGGCCTCCGTCTCGCTCCTGGGAAGTGTACAGAGTAAAAGTGTTATAGAAACCTGACTCAGGCAGAGAGATTCGTCTTTATTAGATTCCTTACAGTAAGTGCATGTAACCCAGCTGATGGAGTTCATGATTGTGGTATGTTGTGTGTTTAAGTGGTTTTGGTCTGGAAATGGAGAAAAAACTTTGAGACAAGAATGAAGAGAAGATGCTAGACATTACAACAGGAACTGAAGTTGCTTTTTATCCAACAATGAAATGTTTTCCAATTGTTCCAAGAAGTGGCCAGCTAATAGAATGTGAAGATAATGTTAAAGTTTTACATGGCGTCACGTGATAAATTTACAAATTAGTAATTTAGAAATTATACTATAACCTAAAGAAACCTCTCCAGAATTCAAGCGTATTCACTTTAAATTGTGCTTGATCTAGCTATTCATCCATCTGTCTATTGTTTGAGACTGGTGGATGTAGCATGAGTACAGCGATTGGTACAAATTGGTAATCTAAGATCATAAAGAGCACTGATTTATCTTTAAAGTAACAAAGCATCTTTATATCTTGGATATCGTGCTTTGATTTGCTTCACTCGTTCGTTTTGTTTCTGATATTATCTCGCACAAGAAACTGCTCTCTGATGCACTGATTTTCTCCCAGTTGCTTCTTCTTTTCTCTCCTCAACCAAGACGCCCACGCTGTTTGTTAGTCTGTCCTCAGGGAGAGGGGTGGTAGGCATGACGTCCCCCTCCTTTGCAGGATACACAGAGATGATTTGTGTGTGTGTGATGTGTAACCTTTTCCCATCTGTCTCATTTTCTAAAGTCTGTGAGATGAACGAGTGAATTAAGCAGTCAGAATTAATCGACTTGCTCTGTGTTGTTGTTTTGAACCCCACTAATCCCCGCTGCTGTTCAGCACAACGTCTCTCACACTCTGTGAACAAACAAGTGTTTGTATTTGTATTTTATAAAGTATTTTATATATATATATATATATATATATATATAAATTTGTCACATTTAAATGATCATCATTATTACACAATATTACATATATTACACAAAAATAACCCAAGTAAATACAAAATGCAATGAAAAAAATCTCCTACCTGGCCTTATGTTAAAAAAATAAATAAATAAAAGTAACCCCCACCCACCACCCCCCTTGCTAAATCATGATTGAACTGTGATTAGAAAAATTTTTTGGAAAGCGGAGTTAAATTTCACCTGCCACACCCAGGCCTGATTACCGCTAAACTTGCTGAATCAGGAAGGAGGCAAATACTTTTTTCATGGCACTGTATGCAAAGTGCTAAAGTACTCTAGAATAATATAAAGGAAATCACTGCATTTTTGTGAAAGCAGGTTGGATTTGATTTGCAGCCTGTGGAGCTTTAGGGATGATTATAGGAGATCAGATCATCCTGAGCGTCAGTTATGCGATGATGCATTCCCTCTAAAAGCGTGGGAAAGACCTCACATCCAGCCAGTCCGATCTTTTCCTTTTTAATGGATCGATACTATGCACACTTTCCTGCTCTCACGTACTGCTTTGTGGACAAGCAGGAAGTGCAAGAGTGTGGTAAAGCGTCACACTGAAGCATACGGGGGCGTGGCTCTGAATTAATGGCTCTCTGAGAGTCCGGATGTGCCGGTTGTTGCATCAAACTCACTCAGGGGGAGTGGCCTAAAGTTTAAACAAAAAAATTATTGTGGTTTCATCAAATACGTTGTACTTTAATATCAGAAAGTATAACTGTACAATTATCACTGAGGTGCATGATTGCTTTGGGGATGAAGCTAATGCTAAACTGGTAGGTTCAATTGTTTGTTAGCAGCATTAGCCTTATAGCTCTAACATAGAGCTCTTTACAGACACCAAGACATCAACTTTTCCTTTCATTTCATTATCAGACAAGAGCAAACATTTTACTGTATAAGTTTAGGATTCTAATTGATCAGAAGATCCATTAGTTGTCTGGAACAGCAGTGCTGAAGGTAGCAGGTTTATGTTAATGCGATTGTTCTTATTATTTCTATAAAAAGAGCTCATGCACATGAGGATGCGGTATAAAAAAAACATTTTATGTTTATCGTGTTTATGGAAGGAGTCTCCAGTTCAAGAGCTCTGTAACAGTTTTCTGGATGGAGTTTATACTCTTATTGTATTGGTTTCTGTATTTGTTGTTGGTGGTACATTAACTTCTAGTGCTTATAGCGGATTTACGTTGTAATCTGTTCCCGACTCGAATGCAGTGAGAGAAGCTTCCTGGCGACTCCAGACTGGCTCCGGTCGTTAAAGTTCTCCCCAGAGAGAGGCGAATGCATGGAGCAGCTGATCCCTCTCTGCAACAAAGACCATCATCACTAAGGATTTGCAGTCGATAATCACAATCCCAGTAATCATAACATTTAATATGAAATTGCAGCTAGAGGTTTATGGTGTTCTGCATTAGATTAGTGCAAAGTCAGGTCAGCACTCACTTGCTAAATGGCCATAAGCTGCTGAAACGCTGAAGTAATCACTGGGCCTGTGGGTTTTATTGATTTATGTATAAAATATATCCTTTTGTGCTTTCTTTGTTGGCATCATTTTATGACTATAGATTAGGAAAAAAAGATGAAACGTTAAATCTAGAACTTATAACAAAAACATTTAATCTTTTTAAGACATAATAAAATTAAGTTAAGCTATAAGTTGTGTATTAATATTAGGGTATTAAGATATATAAGCTATTTAATTTGTTAATTTAATTTAACATTTGAGAAAGTTAGTTAAGATATCCTGGATACATGTTGCCTTGATAGCGACTCCTGAGTAACAGAAATCTGCATAATAATTCATGTTTAATTGAATAAATTAATGCTTGTAAGAAATTTGGAAGTGATTTATGTCTTATGGCTGCACCTATCAATTTTTGTTATTGATTAATCTATAGGTTATTTATTTAGTTATTTATTTCGACTAGTCAAATTATCTAAAGATTTTTTTTTTTTTATCTCTTATTGTCTAATTTTCTGGTTGGATGATTAATCCTTTTTGTCCTTCCTTATAATCCTTTTAAGTTTCCAGTAAATAATAACTATAACTTTGATGTTTAATCTGTTAACCGTTTTAAAAAATAATAATAATAAATAACGAAAAAAAAAATTAATGAATAAACACTTGTCAAGAACTAAAAAGTCCAGAGGCCATGTGAGGCACATATACAGTGACACAATTTATTTGGAAAAAATCTTTCTATTGAAGAAAAAACTTGCACACAGCTTTGCTCTAAATGAGAGCCACAAAAACTTACACATTAAAATCAGTAACTTAATGAATAAACGGCATGACTGGAAAAAAAAAAAAAAAGACAAACCCAATCAGATTCAAGCATTCAAATATGCTGGGGTGTTATTACTTATATTAAAAAATCTATATTTCTGTCTATTAGCAGACATTCTGATCCGTGTCTGTTGTGTAGATTCAGAGTTTTCCTGTTAAAGCGTTACTAAAGAAAACACGTCACGCCAAAAAGAGACACGAGTAAAAACACAAAGCTTGTTTAAACGTGTAAACGTGACTGTGAGTTGAAGACTGGCTGTCAGTAGTATGTGTGTGTGTGTTGACTGAGATCGTTAGTGTTAGACATGTGTGGGTGTGTGGGTAAAAAGTCTTATCTGTTCTCCACAGGATTGCCTGTAAAAGTGTGTGTGTGTGTGTGTGTGTGTGTGTGTGAGAGAGAGAGAGTGCAAAATTTTTTTTGAAATTTTCCTTAATCCATTTCACATTCTGATTTCTCTTTACAATTTTTTTTCAGATTAAATCAATATCTGCACTACGTTATAAATTCAATAATTAATACTGTTTTTAAATAATTAATGTACAATTTACTGGTTGATGTTAAGGATCAACTATAGACAATTCCTGGGGGAAATTGTGAAACACAGACACATCGCTTTGCCTGAGCAAAATGATGTAAAAAGGATCATGTGATGAAGCGGAGGACTTCCTGTTATCACCACAAAGTTGATTATTTCACTATAACAGGACAGTCTGATGCATTTTATTCCTCTTATAGAACAGCACTCTGCCAAGAACTGCAGGATTGAAAGATTACACGTCCCTGAGCTGTCGCCATAGAAACGATAATGTATTAATATAAACCCATGCCACCGTCCGATCCGGTGTTACAGAAAGTTAATCAGCACCTCCTGACCTCAGGCCTGTAATTCTGCTCACCGTGGAGCTGTCAGTGTCTGTAGAGTGGAATTACACTACAGATCAGGTTTCACTCATCACCACTGATCTCTTCTTCTCTTTCTCTAGCTGTGTGCTCCGTTCCCACCCTGCGTCTCTCTCTCTCTCTCTCTCTCTCTCTGTCTCTCTGTCTCTCTGTCTCTGTAAGAGAAGATGAGCAGGTCTCCCACTCCTAAAGGCACGCCGGTGCAGCACAGCCCGGTGGACGGAGAGTGTGTGGTGATGGACGCGGTTCAGTCGCCACCGGAGCAGGTCACGCCAACCAGCAGCTCAAAGACTCGCATCTCCAGCCTCCTGAAGAGCCCCGTGAGTGTGTGTGTGTGTGTGTGTGTGTGTGTGTGTGTGTGTGTGAGAGAGAGAGAGAGAGCCTTTATAAAAAGTGCACTTACATGCTCACACAGTCATATGAGACGTCCATTTACACCCTACTGACCCACTCCCATCTCTCTCTCTCTCTTTCTCTCCTTCCCCCTCATTAGGTTCCCAACTATATGATTAGCTCTACAGCTTAGCCATAATCTGTCCTGGATCACCCTCTCACAGCTGCACACACAGACACACACACACACACACACACACACACACACAGACACGGATACAAAGTGCATTAGAGAGAAATTGAGAACAGGAGTGCATTAGTAAGCGCAACAGATAGGGGGAGAGAAAGAGAGTGACAGATGGAGAGCAACATAGAGGGAGAGAGAGAGACAGAAAGAGCTTAGGAAGGTGCATTAGAGCTAGAAAATATATTAAACAGTCTGTCAGAGAGAGAGAAAGAGAGAGAGAGTGTATGGATGGTGAGATAGTGACAGATAAAGGGTATCAAAGAAAGATACAAAGAGAAATTGAAGCTGAAGTGTGTGTGTGAGAGAGAGAGAGAGAGAGAGAGAGACATTAAATACACAGTAGTGAGATGAAGTTGCCCCTGTAATGCATAAAGTGGGATTTGTGGTAAAAAGAGGTTTTTAACATCTTACTGTTTTCCCAACAGGAACTCTAACACAGGATAAGCGTTTTGGTAAAGTTAGAATAATAATGTTATTATAATGTTAATAACGATTACGCATTCCATGGATGAACAGAATTGTGGAACTTCATGCTGATTCACACACCGTCCATGGCACTTTAAATAACAGGGTTTAGAATTCCAACAGCTTCCCACACACAGCGTGTGCACCTCATCTTACACAGCTCTTAGTGATGTAATGTTTCATTTTCTTTCAGACACATTACCATATTACCAAGTGTCTTAGCTCCTAAGGAGCTCCTAAGCTCCTGTATTACATTATTCTACTGTAATACATGTCCAAACTACATCACGTCCACTTTTACAGAACACATCACAGATGATCAGCGAGGTTTTTGTTCCACTTTGGCTACTTTCTCCTAAATTGCTGTTGTTCGGTATTTTTTGTCATACTTATTCTTCCACACACAGCATCATGTTCTCTGGTGGTCCAGGCGTAAACCCATAGTTCTCTTGCTGCAGCAGCTGGAGTTATTTATATATAAGTCATTTCTGCAGCATTGTGTTAAGGGCATTTGTTATCCCGTCATGTAGTCGACATTTTTCTTTTTTTTGTGTGGTCATTTTAACGTAATTCTAACTTTCAAAAACAACTCAATACCAACACTTTCCCAACATCACCACAGTGTTCTGTCAGCCAAAGATTCCTCACAGATATTAATGCTGTACAAGCTCAGCGACGTCACTTGTACTTTAAAACATGTAATTATTTTAAAGACTGCTAATCAGACTCAATCTCAGCTGATCTTTCAGTTAACGCTTACTGATGTACTATTCAAGTGTAGTGGCCACGTCTGACCTACTCTGTGTAAGATACCTGCAGTCTGATCTACTCTGTGCAAGATATCTGGGGTCTAATGTACTCTATAGAGTATACAATATCTAAGGTCTGATCTATGCATATCTGAGTAGATATCTGCAATCTACTCTGTGTAAGATATCAGTGGTCTGATATGGCTACTATAAAAGCTACAGTCTAATCTACTCTACATAGGATTTGTGTGATCTGATCTGCTTTATATAAGGTATGTGTGGTCTGATCTATCCTATGTAATATATCTTCGATAAAAAAGATATCTGCAGTCCGATCTACTCTATATAATGTGTTCTGATCTGCTCCATGAAATATAAAATATAAAAATCTAATCTAACCTGTGTTCTGATCTACTCTATATAAGATACCTGCAGTCCAATCTTTTATATATAAGATGCGGTATGACCTACTCTATGTAAGCTATCTGTGGTCAGATCTACTTTATGTAAAATATATGTGGTCTGATCTGCTCTATACAATAACTTGTGGTCTAATCTAGTCTATATCATATATCTGTGGCCTGATGTACTCTATATAAGATATCATTGGGTTAGCTGTGAACTGTTTACTGTTCTGGAGACATGCCTCACACATCAAACATATAAAAATGTCGGACTCCACTTCCCGTAATCAGGGTGTCCGCTTTTACACAGATCTCGTCTCGCCCCAGTGACTGCCACCGCTCCCAGCTTAGAGGCACAATAACAACCTCAAGTCTGTATCTGTGCCTTTTACACTGAAAGCCAAGGCGCAGTGATGGTGCAATATTCCCACCTTGAACAAGATGTGTGACAGAGAGATATGGAGGCTAGTGAAAGGGAGAGATATAGAGAGAGAGTCAGATAGTGTGTGTGTGTGTGTGCGCGTGTGTGTGTGTGAGAGAGAGAGAGAGAGAGTGGGAGGGAAATCAGTGATACTATCAGCATGTTGGTGTAGCTGTCACTAGAGAGGAAAGACAGAGAGAGGAGAAAACTTTTATATGCAGGAATTACTGCAGGCCCTACTGAGAGGTACTCACTGTGTGTGTGTGTGTGTGTGTGTGTGTGTGTGTGTGTGTGTGTGTGTGTGTGTGTTTTGAATATGTGTAGATGGATAAGGGAGAGAGTGTCAATTTGTTTGTGTTTGTTGAGGATGTGTGTGTGTGTACTTTGTGTGTAATTTCTTTCTTTCTTTCTTTAGTGTATTTGCATTTGTGTTTATACACGTGTGTATGTGCGTGCGTGTGTGTGTGCGCGTGTGCCTGCGTGCGTGTGCGTGTGTGCGTGTGTGCGTGTGTGCGTGTGTGTGTGTGTGCAGTCGTTTCGTGAGGAGTTGGACATGCTGATTCAGGAGCAGATGAAGAAAGGCGGGAGTTCATCCAGTCTGTGGGCTCTCAGGCAGATCGCTGACTTCATGGCCTCTCATGGCTCTCCTGCTGCACTGCCTTCCTGTGAGCAAAAGAGACACGCACACACACACACACACACACACACACACACACACACACACACACACACACACACACACAGTACACTATATGTAGTGAGTGAACTGTATATACTGTATGAGTGTAAAAGTGAAGGCACGATGGCTCCGAGGCCCTCTAGTGGCTCGTTGCAGTACAGTTGTTTAGTTCTGCTCATTCCCCTGTAAGTGAACTGGCAAAGAGCGAATCTTCATTAGTAAGAAGTCATGTATTTCCAAAGTATTTTGTTGGCAATAGTATTCTGGGTTTTTATATTTGTTTTTATTTTTTGTTCATCACAAGTTCATCTGCCTTGATTCCTTTTCTATCTCTTGTTTTCCTTATTATAAATGTGTTTAGATGGGTTATTGGATAATAAATATGTATAAATATAAATTCCAGTATGCTGCTGAAGCTCTGCACAGTCCAGTAGTAAAACCCGCTTGTGAAAGTCTCTCAGTGGGAAGTTATTTGCCATTTCTGTGGAATGTTCTGGAACATTCTGAAGTCTGGGCTAGCTCGTTTTGATACTATGACTAACAAACCAATGTGAGTGACGGAGTGACCACCTTCTGGTCTTTACCTCCCTCATCTCTCTTTCAGGTTAAATCCTCTTTCAAAAAATATTTTACCTTTTCTACATTTTATAATATACTTTTAACAGTGTGCTCAACCTTCCTAAGTTCACATTGGTTCTTCCCTAAAGGAGAGCGATCCTCTAATATTAGCTAGTTCTTTATCTTTTCTTAATCATTATCTCTCTCACTCGTTTTCTCTCGTTTTCTCCTTATCTCGCTCTCTCTCTCTGTCCTTGCTTCCTCATTTCTTTTCATGTCTTTTGTTCTCTCGTTTCTTTCGTCCTTTTCTCTGTACTATACTGTATCTAATCTAATTTTCCTGTCTTTTCTCTATATATATTCTAATTTGATCTCTTTATTCCTCTTTCTTTGTATTCATCTTCCCCTCCCCCTTTCACTCCCTCTCTCTCTTTCTCTCTCTCTGCAATTTTTATATTTCTCTGATTATCCCCTTTCTCTCCTATCTTCTCTTGTAATCCATTTCTCTCTTTCTCTTCTCGAACTTCTTCTTAAAACTTTTTTACACACTCTCTCTCTGTCACTCTCTCTCTCTCTCCCTCTCCAGCTATGACCATGGTAACGCCCATTAATGACCTGCATGGCTGGGATGGGGTTGCCATGGTGAAGGGGGAGCGACTGATGCGCTGCAAGTTGGCGAGTGTTCACCGCCTGTTCGATCTGTATGGCTGGACTCAGCTCACTACGACCAGGCTCACGGTGCGCCCCTACACTTACACACTACACCCTACACACTTGCACACTACATCCTAAACCCTACATACTACACCCTACACACTTGCACACTATACTCTATGTCCTATACCCTGCACCCCACATACTTACACTCTTCACATTTACTCACTACACCTGACACCCTATACCCTACACACTTACACACTAAACCCTACATAATTACACACTCCACCCTTTTCCCTACACTCTACATACTTACACACTACACTGAACATACTTGCACACTATACACTACAACCTACACAATTACACAACACAACACACTTGCACAACCTATGCACTTATACACTACACCCTACACATTTACACACTACACCCTTTTCCCTACACCCTCACACACTACACCCTACACTCTTACACATCATACTTCGCACACTACACCCTACAGAGAGAGAAAACGGATGTTTAACCTCTCTAATGAGACTTTCTTTTGCTTTGAATGCGCGTACACATGTGTTATAATAAACAGTACAGGCAAGCTGTACACACACGCTTACAAACACAAAATAAAAGATGTTAGAGACGTTAAAGACGATTACCCACAATTCCACAGCTCAAGAGAGAGAAAAACCGTTGTTTTGTCACCCGGCGTCAAAACAAGAAGCTTTAAAACCAAGACTTGCTTGTTTTCCAAGACAAACACTCGGAACACTTGCAAACCATGTTACTCACAATCCGAGGTTCCACTGTACACCCTACACACAACACTCTATTCTACACACCACACTACATAGAATATGTTACACACTTCACAGTAGACCTTACACACTAGACAGTCTTAGCACGGTCCACCCTTCACAGTGCACCCTGAGCCTTGTATAGAGGATGGATATTTTTACAGACTTTTTCTGACATCAAGTGACACAACAGTCATGTACTGTATGCAGCTACAGGAAACACTTTGTCCCATGTCTAAAATGTCTCTCGCTGTCTTTCTGTTGCTCTGTCTGTAGATGCGCATCAGTAAAGAGCAGGAGCACTTCCTGGTCCTACCTGACGGCCTGACCTACGGCGAGGTCACTGCCTCTAACCTGGTGAGAGTCTTTTATTTTATACAGGATGGATATATATATATATATATATATATATATATATATATATATATATATATATATATATATATTTACTCACTCCTTGGTTTCAATTTACTCGGCTGTCCTATTTTTAGTCTTTTATTGTACAGTGTGATTAATTTCAGCTGTTAGGAATGATAGTTTCGGTATAAGAGGAGATGTGGAGGATGAAATATGCATGAGCTCATTTATAAGACATTGTCTCCTGTACACTGTAGTCTGGTTTAATAGCTTCCAAAATTAAACTCGCCCAACAGTACACCAGAGTAGCTATATTTGGATCAATGGATGATGATGATGATGATGGTGTGTGTGTGTGTGTAGGTGAAGGTGAATATCCTGGGCGATGTGATTGATCAGGGCAGCACTACATTAGGAGTGGACGTTTCCGCCTTCAGCCTGCACTCGGCCATTTACTCCGCCCGACCCGACGTGCGCTGCCTACTACACCTCCACACCCCGGCTACAGCTGCTGTACGACACACATGCGCTCACACACACACACACACACACACACACACACACACACACACACACACACACACACACACATATATATATAAAAATTTAATTAGACTAATTTACACACACTAATGCAAAAACACTGACAAATGAAATTTTTTTATCGATGACAATCAATATTCGAAAAAGAAATATTCCTTAAAATCAATATATAAAAAATGTAATACATTTTCATTATCATAAAGCACTATCTAGCAAATTCTCAGGAAACTGTCACTATCTAGTGATCTTTAGCAAACTTCGCCTACGTCAGTCATCACTTGCTCGGTATTAATTTCCCTGAGCAAGTGATAGTGTTTATTCGATAGGTTTTAATTTGTGCTTTTAATCAAAAGACAAACTGTCCTGCAATTATGTCCTGTCTCCCATAAATCAGCCAGCTTAACCTGAGCGTGAGAGAAACTCTCAATGGCTCGAACCTAAACCATTCACTAACTACTTGTTTTCCATTTCTTCCCACCGGCATGTGGACTATTAACATTATGTAAACTATATCGCCACCTGCTGGTGGTCTGAGCATATCATTACGTCATGAAGAATGCTGGACATTGCGCCATTAGCTAACTTTACAACGCGAGACTGAATGTGCCTTGAATGAGACCAAACTAAAAAATCTGATACAGTGGAACCTTGGATTACGAATATAATTTGTTCCGGAAGCGGGCCTGTATTCCAAAAACACTCGTAAACCAAGTAGAATTTTCACATAAGAAATAATGAAAACTCAAATTATTCATTCTACAGCCCAAAACAATAAATACATAAAAATAATTAATACAACATATAAAGTAAAAAAAAAACAAATTAACCTGCACTTAACATTTTTAAAAAAGTAAAAATGAATCCCGACAGATAAGTGTTTCCGTTTGTGCGCTCAGGCGCCGTGTATTTGTATGTGTGTGTGTGGAATTAGCCCCTCGCCTCGTCTTAAACAGTAAAAACCTCCTCCCTCCCCACACATCAATTTTTAAGTTTCATAACTAACATACACAATGCAAACACTGTTTTAACTGTTTGGAAAAAAAGTTGCTAAGGTATCGTTTCTTGCAGTACATTAAAAGTTATGCAAAATAATTGTCTAATACTAAGCGTGTCCGGTGTTCTGAGGTTTAAACTTCCCGGTGGATCGTCATGTAAAGAAAGTGAGATTTATGATTCTTTTAAAAGGATAACGCTGACTCCTGACACGGAACCCTCCATCGGGCTCACAGCTATCAGTTTAGCTTCACAGCATTAGTGTAAACCCCCTTCTACACTCGAATCTTCAGCACCTGACCCGATTCGATCCTTCATCTGTGATGTGTTTAATCCAGGTGTCGGCCATGAAATGCGGCCTCCTGCCGCTGTCCCACGAGGCTCTGCTGGTGGGCGACGTGGCGTATTACGACTACAACGGCGTGATGGAGGAGGAGGAGGACAGAGTGGACTTGCAGAAGAGTCTCGGGCCTACGTGCAAGGTGATAAACACTCAGTCATCATCATCATCGTCAGCACATGCACGCTCACAGACACACTAAAATGTAATGGGTTTTAAGGTTCTTGTCCTGAGGAACCACGGCTTCGTGGCTCTGGGAGAATCAGTCGAGGAGGCTTTCTACAGCATCTACCACATCCAGACGGCCTGTCAGATTCAGGTAGGAGTTTATATGGGTATTACTTTAGACTCGATAGAGACGTGTGTGTACGTGTTTGTGTGTGTGTGTGTGGTTAACAGAAATATATGATATTGTAGGTTTCAGCGTTGTGCTGCGCCGGAGGAGAGGAGAACCTGATCATGCTGGACCGGACCGTGCACAGACCGGTCTCCACCGGCACCGTGGGCTGGGCCGGGTCCACGTTTGGTCCCATGCACAAGACCCGGCTCGGAGAGCACGAGTTCGAGGCGCTCATGAGGACTCTTGACAACCTGGTCAGAGACTGCGTTTATTATCAGCACTAATATTATAATGTTTATCATTAATAATCCTATTATTTATCTAGCATCAGCTTCCTATAGTGTCATGACGATGCTACAACGTTCATTTGAAACACAGCAGTGGATGCGAGCGTGTCGGCGCTGTGCTGTAACCTGAGCTGTACCGTGTGTTTAGGGTTACCGTACAGGATACGCCTACCGCTTCCCCGTCCTCCTGGAGCGCTCCAGGACGCGCCGAGAGGTGGAGGTTCCCGCCACCGTCACCTCCTTCAGCTTCGACGCCGATGGGAAGCGCGTGCAGACGCGACCTCAACCTCACGCCCACAAACAGCAGCTGGAGAAAACGCGATGGCTGAACACTCCGAACACGTACCAGAAGGTCAACCAGGACCAGACGAGCCCCGGGCACCGCACCACGGTCAGAACTACACCGGCTTCCACTACACTCGGCACAATCATGTGGCGTTCAGCAGCGTTCACTAGGGCGGGGTGCAGCGATAACTGAAAAGGAAGAGAGAATATTCAGGAAAGAATTAAGCCAAGATGTTATAAAAAATAAACACGGGTATTTAAACCCCAAAACTGTATTAAATTAGATGATGCTCACCCAGCCATAGTGTTCACTGACTGAAAGACATCCACTCCAGCACTCTGCTTCACCGCTCCATCACTGATTAGTTTCCTCTAACAGCAAGTCCGCGAGTGTCTTATTCTTCTCACAACATGGTCGTGAATTAATCACTCACTAAAACTAAAACATCTTCTCACTCAGGTTATCGCAGCTTTAAAGTTCTTTATTGGCATGAACTTTAACAGTGATGCTGATGAATCTAAACCCCTGCTCTTGTTTTCACAGAGAAAGAACGCGAACGTCAAAACCGTCCCAAAGCACTCACAATCGTCTCGCCCTCCATAAACATTTAACAACACCACGTTATTTTAATCATCAACATTTATCAATCATTATATATTATTATCTCGTCTGACTGTAGATTATGTGGCGCGTATGCCGTACACATCCCTGTGAATAGATTGTTGCCATGGAAACAGGAACGAGCACATTAATATAAAAGTGCTGTTCGTGTTACAGCCGGAGCTCGCAGTGCTGTTATACAGAGATAATAAAGAAAGTTCATCTGACCAATCAGGATCCAGCAGTGAGTTCAGTGCTGAACAAATATTTATTACCCACACAGAGGGGCATTTCTGTCTAGAAATAAAATCAAAAGCCAAAACACTCCGGACGCTCACTCTGTATTTAAGACTCTGTATGTGTAATGACTTCCCAGATGGTGGGGAACCTGTATGTTGGATTTTTTCTTTTCAAAAATATTTCTTAAGCATTTCTATTCAGTTCATTTCTATTTTTAGTAATAATGATACTCAGTACTTATTGGAAATGCCTCTCTCTCTCTCTCCATCTCACTCTCACCGTCTCTCTCTCTCTCTCTGTCTCTCTCTCTCTCTCTCTCTGTCTGTCTGTCCCTCTCTCTCTCTCTCTCTCTCTCTCCGTCTCTCTTTTGTCGTCTCTCTCTCTCTCTCTCTCTCTCTCTCTCTCTCTCTCCGTCTCTCTGCAATGCAGAGGAGATATTTCAGGATCATGAGACAGCCTGCTGCAGTGTCTCTGCTGCCCTCTGGCTGATCCTCTTTACCTGTTTAATAGTCGTGACTCCGTGATCCACCGCGTTCACTCCTACAGTTCACCTCTGACCCTGTCCGCTCCTCTCGCTTTCAGTGGCTGCGCACTGACGAGGTAACTCAAACCGGAGGCACAGCCATCAAGATCGAGAACCCCAACCAGTTCGTTCCTCTCTTCACCAACCCTCAGGAGGTCCTGGAGACAAGGAATAAGGTATAAATAATAAACTTTAAAAAAGACACCTTTAATATTCACCTTTAACATGAACAACACTGAAAAGTGACAAAGTAAATATAAAACACACAGAATTTTTAGAAATTAATTATTTCTAATGATGTGGAAGTCCGTTCCTGTTCTCATATTTTCCTGTTTTTGGTTTGAGCGTGCACACTGGAGACGCGTATGAAAGTTGAAAAGCAAAGAAACTCCTTTGACACTGGAGACTCCTCCCTGAGACGTTAAATTACAGAAACCCAGAACTATTTGTTTATTATTTCATGTTGCACTGTAGAGTTTGATAATGCACCAATATGATATATGCTTTTAGATGTTTTTTCTTCATTTCAGATCCGCCAGCAGAACCGTCAGGACATGAAGACGGCAGGACCGCAGTCTCAGTTATTAGCCGGCGTGATCACAGAGAACAGCCCACCGGTACTAAACCATCTAACATTCATGATGTACTGTAGGAGGCAGAATAGCACAGCCGTGATGTCTGTAGGTGTGTAGAAGCCAGTAGGAGCCTTGGGGCTATTTTGAGTCATCGGCCTAACTGTCAGGTTTATCAGAAGGTGGGAGGGAACTGGAGAACCCACAGGCACAGACAGAACACACACACACACACAAACCCACACACACACAAGTAGTTTCAGGCCGTCTGAACTTGAACTTTGTACACTTCTGTTCCGTCCATTAATGATGTGATTTATTTATGATCAGGTTGTGTTTGTTGAAGATTTACTGAATGGGAATAATCAATAATCAATTAATAATGAATGATAACAATTAGGGCAGCACAGTTGGCATCCTGTCCAAGGTGTCCCCTGCCTCGCGTCCTAAGTCTCCTGGGATAGGCTTCAGGCCCTCCGCGACCCTGAGTACAGGATAAAGCGGTATCGACAATGAGTGAGTGAGAGATAACAATTATTTGCGGGGCCTCTGGGTGGCGCAGTGGTAAAACGCTCGCCCTATCATCCGGAAATCATGAGTTCGGTTCCCGGGTGATGCTGTAACCTCTCGCAGCCGGAGGTCTAGAGAGAGCTGATTGGCCGAGCTCTCTCAGAGGGGAGGGATGAGAGGTACTTAGTGCTCCCACATTAATCACGGCTCTACAGCCAATCAGGGGCGTCTGTGAGCTCGCGCAACGGAAGGAGCGGATAGCGCTGTCCTCCGAGTGTGTTACTTCGCCCCCAACGGTGCGCGAGCGAGCAGTTTGAAAAGATATGGTCGGCTGGCATCACGTGGTTCAGAGGAAACTGAGTGGTTGTAGTAGCTTAATGTGGAGCCCCCTAGTGACGGGGAGGAATTGGACACGACTAAATTAGGGAGAAAATCGGGGGGCAAAAAAATCTATTATTTGTTCGCGGTTTAAGTTTTATTCAAACAGTTATAACAAAAAATTGACAAGCAAGAACCTGGCATGACAAATTAACGAAGCCCTAAAAGTTTAGCTAACAGGATTTTTAAAAAAGAAAAAAAAAAGAAAGTGAGGCTGCTGAAAATACACTGCCTGATGTTGCACTTTGCCAGCGATGTGAGAAATAGGACGCAAAACAAAAACGATAAATTAATAATTCCTTGAATGGTTACATTTCAATTAATCAATTAGCGATTAATAATTAACGTCCCTAATTATCTCAGATGCATTCTATATACTGTATATGCTCATGTTAACTTGATGATGTTTAGCGATTGTTCAGACTGAAGGACGCAGCGTGTACCAGCTTTTATTATTATTACACCTGAGTCACTCTTTTCCAAAAACTGAAAAAAAATCTGACTTAATTGTGTTTGTGTTTACATGTATGTGTGTGTTTATGCATGTGTGTGTGCATCTCACCACAGTCTCCAGAGAAGTTGGAGCCCCCCTCGACCCCTGAGCCGGAACCCCCGAACCCGTTCAACGAGCTGACGGATCAGGCGCTGGAGGAATATCGCAAAGAAGTCCAGCGCAAGCAGCTCACTGAGGATGGTACGACCTGGACGCCACGAACGCCTCGTCACCCCACAACACACACTGCATGCTGCAAATTGTTAGCCAAACCCGTCACTCGTGCATGACCCTACGTCCACGCTAGCAAGCGACACAACAAAAAGCAAACGTAGATTTTATTTTTTTTCATGTTTACATTATGGACTTTGAATTTCAGTGACACTTGATTACAGAGTTTCTCCGTATTAAGCAAATTAGATATGAATAATTGATTGATTAATCAGGCTGATACGTTTGCATGTGATCACTTTCTCTGATTTCTTTTAGTTTTATGAATCCGTAATTATTTTAGATCTTTAAACAAATATCATATATGACATAACCTGTTAGGAGACACAAAATACATTTGTTTTTAAATGATTATCTAATTTATCAAAGATAAAATGTTGTCCAACGCCAACTGGCCCAGTGTGAAAAAGTAATCACACCCTTAGATGCACAAATGAACCAAACTTAGTTGATAATTGGCTCCAAGGTCTCCGTAAGCTGATCATTTAAAGTTTTGCTTTGTGTGTCTCCTGATTTTTAACACCTTTGTGTTACACTCTGTGTGATGATCTGGAAGCTGACAGTTATGCAAAAACAGATTTATCAGGAGACTGGAAATTAACTGGAGTGTTCCTGAGGGAAACTGTGTCTTTGGAAAGTCTGAACACTTCCTGGTTAGCTTGTTAGCCACATTAGCGTCATAATTGTTGGTACGAAACTAACAAACAAACTTGTCTTAGCTGATCTGCTTCATAAAGTAGAAATTATGTATATTCAATGTTTACAGCCATGATGAATCTTAGTGTTAATGAATTCTGTTCCTGTTGAACTGTAACTCATTAACATTCCTGAATCATTAACTACTTTCCAATTTTTAGATTTGCAAGCTTTACACACAGATCTCTGTCCTAACACACCCTCTGCCCTTGTCTTACTATTTTAACTCATTAATCACTCTCCTAAACCCCCCACCCCCTCCATCTCCTCAGTGTCAGGTGGGGAGGAGGTGATGAATGATACGGGGACTCCTCCCCCTGCTTCTTCTCCCACAAAAGTCCCCTCCCCCACCAAAGTACCTGCCTCAGGTGAGTCATCACACCAGTGCACCAGTACACCACACCCTCACACCTCACACATTTTAACACACTCACAGCATTACAGCGCTTACTAATGACACTATTGATTTGATTTGGGGTTTCTAAATCACTTCAAATGTGGGCGGAGCTAGAGAGCTGATTGATCGTCATAATGATTCCAACTAGAAACCATTTCAATCGGACAGTGTAAATGGTGTCATCATATTTAATGTTTGGGATTTAATTCAAATTGACCTTTTATTCATGTTATCTTTGAGGATGGAGATTTTGCATATTTATCTGAACATTTTAACAATCAATAAGCAATTAATTATAATTATGTTTTCTTATTGTTAACAGTTATAACCAAAAAAAAAAAAAAGAAAAATCAAGGGGGGTGGTGTGGTCAAGTATTTATTGTCATATTTATATAAGAACATTTTTATTAACACAATGATGTAAGCTTAATTAAATCAACTTAGAGCTATAAAAACAAAACATGCATTTAAACATGCATTTGTCAAATCTATCATTTGATCCTTCCCATGGCGTACATCTGAGGAGGATTATAAGAGTAGAATAAAAATCTACATGAACATTAGTAATGAAATAATTTAATTTATTAGTACTGTAGTTTTGTATAACGACACACCAATCTCTCTTTCTCTCTCACACACACACACGCACACACACACACACACACACACACACAAATCATCA
Source organism: Clarias magur (assembly GCA_013621035.1). Classification (NCBI taxonomy): domain Eukaryota; kingdom Metazoa; phylum Chordata; class Actinopteri; order Siluriformes; family Clariidae; genus Clarias; species Clarias magur. The sequence continues at coordinate 967,061 of QNUK01000181.1, read as the reverse complement.
AATTACTATTATGGCATTTAAAAATCTATTTTTGACCCTTTTGCACCCCAGCATGTAGGTGAAGCCACAAAAACAAAACCTCTTCTTTAAATTGCGAATGAAACACAGATTTGGTAAAGAACTCGTCTTTTATAATCATTAAAGCTGTCAGTCATTTAAAAAACTCCTGTATTAAACTAAATCTTTCGTTGTCATCGCATCTCCACTGAGATCATTTGTTCATCTTCAGTTCTTTTTGAAATGTCAAAAGCTGTGCTTGAACTGTTCACTTGGCCGTTGCGAAAAATTACACAATAACTTGTGCGAGCTTGTGAGCAGCGTGTTACAATACTGATTTCTGGTCGGGTAATCAATGTTTTTTTTTATAGTCGATAGGTAATCATACGAGAGTTTTAATATTTTATTTTCATGACAAATATTACATACGTAATACACAACATTATTAATCTGAAAGGGATGATAAGGGGGATGGTGGTTTTATAGAGGGGACGGTTTTGTTTTTTTCTTTTTTTCTCATCACCCCTCAAATCAAGCCCTGGTTTTAACAATAAATTAGTTACATGAGACAAATTAATGAAGAGAAAAAAGCAAAGCAGCTGAAAATACAATATTGTGCATTGCCAGAGATAACAGACACGTAAGATATATGACACAAAACAAACATTATCAGTATATAAATTCTTATTCCGTTAAATTCTTAACTGTAATGAATTGATTAATGTATTAATTAACATCCAGAGTTATCTCTGATGCATTATATACAGTATATATGCTTATTACGTATAACATTGTGTATAACATTGTGTTGTCTAATTTTGTCTAACCGGCATGTGAAAAATGTGTTCAATTCAAAAACTTTTTTGGAGTGCAAACACTTGACACATGAACAAAGGGAAATACTTTTGTTTTTGGATCATGTGATGTGCCACTGTGTACTGATTTTGTGTCATGGTAGGAGACTTTTCATCTTGTTTCACTAACGGAATTCAAAACCATTTTATTAACCAAACAAAGAGACAAAAAGATTTTTTATTTAAGCACTTCATAATTTTTTTTTCCTGTTTCAGGGACTGCAAAGAATTAAAGTTTTAAAGTGGGGGACAAAAAAAAAGCTTTGTTCGGCTGTATGAAGAGCTAAAAATGTCCTTGTAAATTGTTTCCACACTGATGGAAAAAGTTAAACAAATCCCTACCAGGTCCGTTTAGAAAGGACATAAATGACTTGAGAATGGAGAAATGATTTCATAACTGTATAAATAACACTTTGTTTTCATGCTATTTGTGTAATATTACAGCAAGGCAGAGCATGCAGAGACCATCTCGCTCTCGGACTCAATCAGTCAATCAATCAATTATTCAATCAATAAACTACTTGTTAACCCTCACACCTCCCCTTCCTGGTTACAGAGATGGACGGGAAGATCACGGACGCTGTCCCGAACGGGAAGGAGGAGGACGAGAAGCAGCAGGAAGAACTGGAGAAAGGATTGAAAGCACTCTCCACCAGTGACACGTCAGAAAGCTCCGTGGTCCCGCCTACAGCCCCGCCCACCAAGCCTCCAGGCACCACCCCCGAGGGCTCTCCCTCCAAATCCCCGTTCAAGAAGAAGAAGAAGTTCAAAGCGCCGTCCTTCCTGAAGAAGAGCAAGAAGCAGAAGGAGAAGGCTGAGGCTTGAGCTCAGACTCCAACACATTTATACTCACTTACACACACGCACACACACACACTTCTACTGTTCCAGTAACACAAACACTCAATTAAAACAGTGTGTATCCATCTGTTTGTCCATGAAGCATTTTCAGATAATTGTTTTAAACAAGCTAATTCTCACCATAATCTGACTAACCCCTCTGACGTAACAAGCACTCGAGCTCCTCACACACGTTTTAAACCTGTATCACACACGTATCGCACGAGCAACGAGCAAGAACCTGGCATGAACTCAGCACTTTGTTGATTCGGATTGTTCACTGATAGTATAATCCAATGATGTGTCGATTTTACCGACTTCCTGTTCACCCTTTCACACTTCACGTGGTTATGAATAGAATAAACAAATTTAAAAACACCAAATGAACATGACTTTGGCTTGTATATGCAACAAAGAAAAAAAGCCCAACTTTAAAACAGCACTCAGACATCCCGCTTCCTGAGTTTTATTTTATATAATCAACGATTTTTCTTTGGCAGTTGTAATTATTTTTATGATCAGTAACTCTGATTTAATTGCCTTTCGGTGTATATGTGCTGGTTTGAGTCAATGTCATGTTAGAATGTAAAGTGATAGCCTGAATGCTAGGTTGTATACCAATCATTAAAAATCGTTGAAAAGAATTTCAGCCTGCGTTGTTTTTTTTGTTTTTTTTACTCTTTAGGGAATTCTGCTTAATGTCACATTCATTTATTTATTTCGATATTTTTATTTGTAAGCCCCATGTCCAATATTAAACATAAGTGCTGCCATTAGATATATTGTGTTAGTTTAGATCATTAAAAGATTAAAAGACACTCACAGCATCAGAACAATACTAATTAAGAATTAGACAAATAACAGACAACACGGCATATTCTACTATAAACTAATCAGATGACAAAGTGGTTTTGTTAAGAACCCAGTGTCACAATCACTTTAAATTTTCTGTAAATTCTTTATTCAGCTTAATTCTTGACTCTTTCACTCGAAGTCCCTAAGTGACATCTAATGGATGAAGAGTTAACAGTCATGTAATGGAGGAGGAGCCAAGCTGTTTATAATTTTATACTCGAGACACAAATTTTAATATGGAAATTCTCAAAGATGAGGAACCATGTTTCAGCTATAAATCCAGATTAGATTCAGACAATAAATTAAGCTGCTGATCTCTCTTATTTGTTTATAATGTTTAATATCCCTCCTTAAAGGGTCATATTTCAGTTTCTAGTCAACATGAAAAAACACTGATGTCTAGCATAATCAATATAACGTACGAATCATAAATCATCAGTTTTCTGAGATTTACCTAGAAATCTGTCACTGAACTGACTGCTGTATCTTCTCTAATTTCATTTCTGACACAATTAACACCAGAATTAGTGCATTAGATTCACACACACACACACACACACACACACACACACACACACACACACACACACACACACACATATATAAAAGAGTATTTATCAGAATACTTTACATCAATTCTACTCGTTTGAATTTAATCTCATAATATTATTCAGTATTCATGCACGCTACTTATTTATCATACAAAAGTTTTTTAAACATAATTCTAGCCTTTATTGACTGACCAATAAAAATACTGATGGTTTATACTTCCATTAAGATTCAAATATTGGCACCCTTGCCATCATTTGACATACCGTAGTCATTATTGTACAACAAATTAAAAAAAAAAAAACATATTTTTTTAAAGTTAGGTTAAATCTTCAATCTCCATGAGTGAGAATAAACTGTAATAGAGTTAAAATGGGGAGAATGTTACATTCAGTCCTTTTTATTATTATATAAAGGACTACAATTCTTAAAATTATAAAAATAAATAAATAAATAATAATAATAAAAAGCATAGCAATTAAAAATATGTTTAACTGTTACTCCATGGATTATTGTAATAATATATTTTTATGATACCTAGTGCCTTTTCACATTAGAAAAAAAATAAAATAAAATTTCGAACAAACAAAAAATGAAAAGGCAAATTTTATAGAGATTTTTATAATTAATATTATCCCTATCATAAGTATGCAAATGTTTATATGAAGTAATCTGCTTTTAAAACTATTTTGTTGTTCTTTTTCTCGATTTAATTTGATCGAACACGTTCAGATAGGAACTGTAATCCCGGAACTAAGACGTCGTGGTGTGCTGTTTCCTTCCGGAGAATGTTCTTTGTCGCGCGCCTGAGTGTAAAATGGCGTAGGGTGAACGTTTACTTCGAGAAATTTCTACAAGCTTCTTATCATTGCAGGCTGAAATAAACGGATTCAAAATTGTAATTGAAAACGATGGGGAGAAGCAGGAGCAGGTCGCCTCCACGACGAGGTCGGGGTTTCCTTTTATACTCAGAATTGTTTATTTTATTATAAAATACTACTGAGGTCGCTATCAAGATTAGCATAAAGGCGGTCGCGCAGGCATGTAAATAGATCGTTTGGAGTGCTAATGTAATGCATTTATTTAATACGTTGGAGTTTATACATAATGGTTTTGAGTTTTTAACATTTAACATCGTTATTGTTTTTGCAGAGAGACGCCGCTCGCGCTCGTCTTCCCGGGACCGAGAGCGCAGGCGCAGAGAGAGGGAACGTGAGCGAGAACGCTCGCGCTCACGGTCTCGTGACCGCGACCGACGTAGGAGCCGCTCGCGCTCACCGCACCGGCGGCGATCCAGGTGAGAGACCACAGTCACGTGACATGATGCACGACGTCACCAAACTCTAGGTCAGAAGTGTTTTAAATCAGTGTTTCTCAACCTTTTTGGAGTACTGGACCCCCATCACATCTCAAACGAGTTTCATGGACCCCCTACCCGTGCTCTCATCCACCACCCCCTATTTTTTTCCCATGACAAGGATTTTCATATTTTAAAGCTAATTAAGATAATACATTTTTAATGACAGGTTATTTTATCATTTAAAATTAATCTTAGAACATTATAATACCATATGTAAATTTGTTTTTATCACAGCAATTTCTTCATGCTTTAACTTAGATTGAATGTAATTTACATGCGTGAGGAATCCACGGGTGCGCCCCGTCATTGATGCCGTGCAGATATGTGAGCAGCGCTCCCAATTCAAAGAGTGCTCAGTGAAAAAAACAATCCACAACATTATAAAGATCCTCAGCAGTGGTTCTGGCCCGCAATGGCTTACAGAAAATAATATGTTTGGTGATATTATCTGTGTCGTTAAAGCGAACAAATGCAATCAGTTCTGATTTGCCACTAACATCAGTTGACTTCTCTAATTGTAAAGCAAAACGCTTAGCCTGCTTTAATTTTTCCACCACCTGCGCAGCGATATCCACAGACATATCATCAATCCGACGGCATACAGTGTCATTGGATAAAGGTACAGTTTTAATCGCATCTGCGAAAATCGAATTTTTCTGGTTTTAGTCATAATAATCTTAATTCACACATTCAAAATAAAACAAAAAAATTTAGAAAAATAAAAAATGTAAATATTTTTAACGATTTTACGGACCCCCTGGTATTACGCCACGGACCACTAGGGGTCCGCGTACCCCCGGTTGAGAAACACTGTTTTAAATAAATTTAACAAACAGCGTCAGTCAAAACTGAGGGGCATTTTTGCTTTATTATTATTAAACATGATCATAATTCTCATAATTCACCTTCTGATATGATGTCACGATTCCCCGGTCCCGATTCGATTAAAATTGCGATTCGATAAGTGTCACAATTAAAAAATATCCCGATTTGATTTTACATTGCCATCTGATTTTGTTGCAATTTTGAACCCTTAAAGTTTAATGATGCAAAAAAAAATCAAGTGCAGCATTTAAGTAATACAAACTAGCTTCAAATACAAGAGTTTAATATTGTTACTGAGCACCGCGTATTTGTCATCTGCCATAATTATTAGGGTTGGGTTTCGTTTGGGTTTTTTTCGATACCGGTGCCTGAACCGATACTTTGCAAAAGCCACAAAATGATGATGGATGAAAAAATCAAAATGTCCAAAATTAAATGCTTAAACTTTAACAATATATTAAAAGTTTAAGTACTAGCTGGAAAGCCATAATTATAAACAGAATCCATGTTACATTAGTATTTTACAAATCGTTTGACCATTTGTTAGCATGTATGCAAGATTTGCATTTTGCAATTAACATTACATTAGCCTACTACTAACCTGCGGAAAGGCTGCTGTCATCATCATAATCGCTGGACTCCTTTTTACTGGGGCTGGGCTCATCCACACCAATAGTGCCAGCTGTTGTCCGCAAGCTGTCGAACACGGCGCATGCCTCTGCTTTTAACTTTATTCCGTGTGCCCTCAAATGTTTCATTAGATTCAACGCGTTTCCCCCTTTATACGTAACTGCTGTAAAACATTTACTGCACGTTGGGATGTCGGAATCCTTTCTTGTGAAATACAGCCACACTTTGGACCGTTTAGTTTTAGGCATTTTAACAAAAGTTGTTTCATTTAGCAAGTTAAGATGCCGGTAGATCACCTGCTGCCGTCAGAGCGAGTGTAACGTTAGTTGCTGCATTCACCCGCATCTCGGATGGTCTCATTTTCTGATTATTTGTGCTTTAAATTTTTTAATCTAATAAACTTTTAATCTACAAAAATTAAATGGACAGTAGCATTACTGCAACAATGTTTTGGATTTGTATTATCAAAGCTTTCCGAAGTCCTCAAGATTTATCTAATTAAAGAAATAATTAATTTTTCCGATCATTTCTGACACCCCATGAATGCAGTATTTTACTAGCGATCATGTGTGCTGATGAATCTAATGCTTATTATACAACTGTGTTATCATAGCGCCAGAGAACAAATATATTAATCGACAGTTTAGGCATTTAAGTGGCACCGAAATGAGGCACAGAAATTCGGGCTCTGTTTCGGTCCGGTACATACTGGTTATATAGGTACCGGTGCCCAACCCTAATAATTATAGTTTCTAAATAAATAAGGCAAATTATTCATTATACCATTCACTATAATAATGTGTAAATACTTTAGTGTGCCTCTTGTGGGATTATAAAGAACTGGTGATGTTGTACTGACTCAAATCCCTCCAAAGGCTCAAAACTTAACTTGCCAGTGAGCGTCTGGGTTTTCACGATTTCTGATAATGTTGCGCTCTCGGAAGCTTCTGCGCCCCCCCCATTCCCGGTTTATGGTCCCGGTCCATTCCTATATCCGGAGAAACGAGTAAGAGCAGACAAGCTGGCACAAAAAAAACCCACAAATAATTCAAGATTGTCACCCCCATGTAATAGCACTGTTTGCCAGCAAATTGTTGCTTGTGAACCTAAACAGTTATTTATTAAATAAAAATAAAATCAGGAAATTAAACTACAAAAGATAAATCTTCATTGACTTAAGACGTGGATGCGCAAATTTGTGGTGCTAGATGGAGACACTGACAAAAGACACATGTCTTGCTTTTTCGTTAACGTTGCCATGACAACGATGTCAGACAGGGAAACTTATGATTAACTTTAATCTCTGGCGCGGATCGCCGTAATTGTTTTCAAATGTACTACAAATCTAACAGTTTGTTGAGGAGTATTTCACCGTAGGAAACTTACACTTTATTACGCTTGTGTTATTTAATTGCTGATCCAGCCATGTCTGTGTGTGTTTAAATGCAGGTCTCCAAGGCGTCACCGTTCGTCCTCGTCGTCGCCGCTCAGGCAGAAGGACAGGCGAGAGGAGGATCGCAAAGATTCAAAGGAGAAGCCTGCGAAGGTCCATCAGATATCAGGTGGGTCTGTGTGGAGGTGCGTGTTTAACAGACAACAGGAGATAAACAGAATGATGGTGATGGTTATTGTGTGTGTGTTGCAGCGGAGGACATGCAGGGTAAAACAGAAGAGGAGATTGAGATGATGAAGATGATGGGATTCGATTCTTTTGACTCCTCAAAGGTGAGAGTGAGGTGTCAGTGATGCACACCGTTTGAACTTGGTGTTTATTACGTGCTTTGAATAATAAACGTAATAAATATGTTAATCCCAATTAAATTATGAAAGTGTTTTCAGTAAGCTTTGCTTACAAAGGCGTCATGCTCTCATTTGCTTTAAAACATTTAGACTAACAGAGCGAGTGGGTTTATACTAGTTCAAGGAAGAGTACCCGATATGTATCGATGCTCGAACAAGCACAGGCACCATGAGAGTGTCAGTATCAGTCGACCAGCTGTGAATGGATGCAGTTTTGGAAAGAAATCATCACAGAGTCTTTGATCATCACTTGCTGGCGTTGATAAACCTCAATCTATTTGATTGTTAGATGTTTAATCATTTATTTAGAAACGTGACTGACCCGGTAGTTTGATATTTTGATTCCTCCTAAATAAGACATACTTTACATTAAATTGTGGCATGGCTGTATGCTATTGTACAAGGTTGAGGACAACAGACATGCTGGAGGCTGAGCTTATACTTTGAACCAACAGCCACACACAAGTCGGCCATACAAATGTATACACACTTCAGGAAATTAAAAATAGCATGGTGTATATTATTTTAATATAATATTAATATCATCATCATAATATTAACATTAAACATATAGCAATACATTTTTAAGTAGTTATTAAACTACTTATACATGTTTTTTATAAAAAAAAATTTGGCTGGCTCTGCATATATAATATAAAATGGCTTTTTTTTGTAGTATAATTACTTCATGCTGTTAGTTTACATTTTTCCTGTCTATTTGCAACTCGCGACTTTTTTTACGAGGACATTTACAGCTCCACATACCCCTCGGACGATTCATCTTGACGTGAAAAGCAAGCTGAAACTCAACATTGGACAGGCACTGGAAATGACGTTGCTAATGATAACCACATGATGGCGCCGTGGGACAAGAGCTCCAGCTGGCGGTTGTGTTTGGTCCATTTCCTCCGTCCTGCACAGAGTCACGGCGAACATTGAGGAGACGTGTTTGTCCAGGGGAGACGTGATTATAATGTTAACCTCATGATACTGCCTCGCCTCACACACCTCACACTGAGATACTGTGAGGATCAGGGGATGTTTTGTGCGTTAAAATATATGACAATGAATTTCTCTTTAAAATGAATCACTTTTTCCCCTTTTTTTATCCACACAGTTTTTTTTCCTCTTAATGTATTTTAAAAGCAACACCTTTTGGTAGAGAGTTTTCTCTATATCATAATACACATCAGTATGAAAATGTCTTTTAATTATCATAACGCTGATCCTGGTCGACCATGAATCTGTGCTAAACACCACAAGTGTGTGAGATCATTTCCTATCACGTTGTTTAACTCTCAGCTCCTTTAATTTTGAGGAATAAACTCATTCTTACAATTTTTAATTAAGCATTGATTTCATTTATTTCTCTCTTCACAGGGCAAGAAGGTGGACGGTTCTGTTAACGCCCACGCCATCAACGTCACTCAGAAGCGGAAGTACAGGTAAGTGGTTTCACTTACCTGTACACTGAATCTGAACCTGAACACTCCATACTATAACGCATACTATTCCATTCATGTAAAAGAGTTTAAGTTTTTGCACCCCAAACCTAAAGCCTGTCCCCAAGGAAAAGCAAACAGTGTAGATTTGCTTCATGTCCATCTTTGTTCACACACTCGCCTGCGTATCTCCATAAATCCAGATTACTGATTCATAAATTCTTTGTTATAATTAGGCGTATATCCTTTTTTCTCCCATTGAAGCACTAACTCTCCATTGGGAAGCATTCTGGAGTCGGGAATGATTAATTGCAGGAACATGATTTCAGGCACAGCGTTTATTCATACCCATAGCATTCGCAAAACCTTTTTCACTAAAGGTTTTCGGGGCTGTCAAGCGCACACAGTATGGCAGTTATTGTAGACAGAATGTGCTAACGAATAATAATCCAGACAACAGGTGCACTAGGTGCTTTTGGATATGTAGTTCACTTCCGTTCATGTACAGGGTGCATTCAAGTCAAAGCAGGACTTAATTTATCTATATAATCTCCTGCTACACTAACACACTTATCCCAGTGTTTCGCTAGTGCTTGGATAGAAAGTTTCTCAGTACACTGATGCCATTGATCGGACCACCTCCGCCTAGATTGTCATTCACATTCTTTAATACATTTGCACCGTTAAAATGTTTTGCTGCGGCTAAGCATCTCACCACCATACTGTGCCTGAAGTTGCTTTTACATCTTCGTTCACCAGAAACATCATTTATAGATCCCAGTTTAACTTGAACACCCCTTGTAATTTAAACACAGTGATTTAATATACTATAAATACTAAAACATAATACCATAAACATCAACAAACATTACTGTAGTCTGTTCAGTCTAAAAGCACGACTACAATCTGGTCTCAAAATCGTACAAGCAAAGGTATTAAGAAAATAAACGTAACTGATGTCAGATGAAATGGTTGTACCAATTATTTGGAAAACCGTGATTACAGTATATAAATGTCTAATAATGGTATGTGCAGTATAAATAAAAACATACATGTGACATGTAAACTGTAGTTGTAATAAAATGGAGGTGTTGTCATAGAAAAGGATAAATCAGAATAATGCACATCTGTCAGCTTTGGTTTAATTAAAACATGTTTAGTTTTAATTTTTTCCTGTGACATAAATCTCAACGCAATAAAAAAAAGCTCTAAATTCGCCCCCTTCACGCTCCCATGACCTGCCGAGACGTCTGCACAAGTTTTTTTTTTCTCCCCCCAAATCCGCATGCTGCTGAGGAGATGCCGTGTTGTTTACTCGCTCTGTTAGCAGCAGCAGCTCCTCGGCCCAGCCGGCCAATCACATTCAGAGTCACTTCCCAGCTCAGAGACAAAGGCTCTCATTGGCTGACAATGATGTAATATGTTGGTGCAGAGACGAGATCAATGATGTAATCATATTTTCTTTCACAGGCAATATATGAACAGGAAAGGCGGCTTCAACAGACCTCTGGACTTCATCGCTTGATGGAAGACGGATCTCTTTAACTTTTTTTCACTTTTTCTTTTCCATCATGTGTATATTTTAATTTTTGTTTGTGTTGTTAATACATGCGTAAATATTGTTCGTTATATATCCATAGCATACGTAAATGTACGGATTTTCTGACTTTGAATAAAATGTGGCAATTAATGCTTGCATCTTTTTAATTCTTTAAATAATTCTGGTGTTTAATATACTGTGATTTTCTATATAATGTAGAACAAATCCACCCAGAGTCAGGTTTATTATTTACATTCACACACACACTGCACTTTGAGTCATTCCATTTATTTTTGGATTCTAATTGGACAATCTTTACATCAGTCACACATTAAATGCTAAAAAAATATTTACTAATACATATTGCATATCTACGGATAGATTAAAATGTAAGCATTGAGCTGAAAAATTTATAGCACATTGTTGTAGGTTGTAGATAATGGACATCACATGAGAACTCTACTGCCAAACAGCATGTGCAGAGGAGAGTGGGCGTGGCTACGCTTGACTTCCGGGGGTGTTGCTGCTCTTCAACCAATCACACGCGAGCGTGCTCGTGCGAGGCGACCAATAGCGATTGAACAACAAAGCGAAGCATTTCCGACTAAAATAAACAGCATTAACCACAGCATTCGGGATTTAACCTTACTTCTGATTAAAGCCTTACCAGAATCATTTATTTTCTACCTTAATTCTGCAGCGTTGACTAATAGGAAAGCGGACTTGTGGTCACGTGCGGCTCTGGTTTCCATGACAGGCGCTGCTGACCAATAGGAAACCCGCTTCCTGACTCGCGTCACCCAATGGCAGAGCGTTTTGCGGTCGCGTTCCAAAATTATAAATTGTGAACTCGTTGAAAAGAAGTTAACGTTACGTTGGGGGCTAGGTAGTGCGCGTCAATAAGGAACGAGGACGTGATTGAGACAGAGCCGGTGGTGGAACGAGGGATAATATGACAGTGGCTTCGCAGCCGTCTCAGCTGCCGGAGAGAGAGAAAGAGAGAGATAAGAATTCATCTTGCTGCGCTTTTTAAAATATAGAACAATAATTAGAACAATAAAGGATTATTGATAATGCAACTTAGTGTTATTAGTTGATTTGAGTTTACGAGTTTTGTGCACAGAGTCTGGCACTTTGTGTTTTGTTTTTATTTTTCAGTTTTCGAATCAACTAGCAGCTCAGTTATTGTTTATTTTTTTATATATATGAATATATATATATATATATATATAATTACATTTTAAGACTGTAGAAGAGGAAATCTTTAACAAGGATTTGGAATCCTTACCAAACTGAATACATTATTATCCTGGGCTAACCTGCTGCTGTCAGGGCTTGTTTTTGTTTTTGACAGCTTGGAGGATTTACAAGAAGAAGAAGAAGAAGGAGGAAAAGACACAAATTTTTCTTTAAAAAAAAAAAACAGCAAAAACGAATTGTTTTTCATTTGCACTAAACCTTTTTTGTGCATTCTTTTTTTTTTGGCTGCTTGTTTTAGTTCTTTTATTTATTTATTTTTAACCCCTTTTCTCAGTTTGTGTCTTAAAAAAGGAAATAATAATAATAATAATAATACAAGCTCAGAAAGCTGGCTCACTGACACATCACCTGGGGAACACCTGGTATATTTATATATAAAAATACTTTTTGTCCCATCAATGCTGTCACTGAGCTAGCTCTTGTTTTTTCCCCTTTTTATTTTTAAAAATAAATAAATAAATATATTTATATAGACGTACATGTTTTTCCTCCTTTAATCTACAAGGACGCGCGCGAGACAACCACAGCAACATTTCCCCATTACGTCATTCATTTTTATATTTTAATATATATATTTTTTTCTTATCTTTTTTTGTTTGTTTTTTAATTTTACTGTTATTGTTGAACATGGCCGCCATCGGGATGGTGCAAATGTTGATCGAAGCTGCTGAGTATCTTGATCGTAGAGAAAGAGGTAAAAAAAAAAATACACTTAAAAAATATATTGTTTATTATTACTTAAATGCATTGGTTTGCCTGCATGTACGCGCTCTGTTTGCGCGTGCGTGCGTGCGTGCGCGCGTCTGCGTTTCCTAATGTAATCCTTTTATCTGACATTGCAATGCATAAGATTTTTTTTGCATAAATTTTGTTGTTGTTGTGGTTCATTTGCAAGTATCACGTGATTTTCCCCTACTTTTTTCTGAGCTTTGCATGGATTCTCATGCATACCAGGATGTGTGTGTGTGTGTGTGTGTGTGTGTGTGTGTGTGTGTGTGTGGATGCATGCTTTTTTTGCTGGGATAATCGTGGGATTAAAATATTTTTGAGTCCTGATGGAGGTTTTCCTAGCTCATCATCATCATTGTCGTCGGACTCTTTTTTTTTCTCCCTCCTTCCTTCCTCTCCCTCCTCCTGGATGTGTTGTGGTTTGGGCTCTTGGGTTTACTCCAGTTCAGATGACATCATTGACCCAAAAGCAGTACATTCACCCTTTTTTTTTTTCTTTCCAATTTTTTTTTTTGACCATTCCTGTTTTTTGCACAATAGGATGTTTTTAGAGCATGGCCATATTTCTATTATTATCATTATTATTACTATTATTATTATTTTTTTTTTATCTGGTTATTTATTCGTTCATGTGTTTATTTTTGCAGAAGCAGAACACGGGTATGCCTCAATGTTACCGTTCACCAGCCACAAAGACAGGGACGGCTCCAAGAGGAAAAATAAAAGCAAGAAAAATTGCAGCAGCAGGTAAAACGTGTGACCTAGTTTCAGCCATTTGACGCTCATCCCACACACTCACATTCTCATATACTCATACATCCATAATACACATTAAACCCAAAAATTACTTCCACATTTTACATGTGCCGGTTCTTAATCACTGAATGTGTCCTGTGCATACATGTGAATATTTATGTGTTAAATATGTGGCTTTAAATACTGTGGATGTGCGGATGCATATGATTTTATGATCACACGTACAGATTCTTATACACTGAACATATGCGTTGATTTTGTGCCAATACCTTAATTATGTATGACCTAAATATGCATATATACTATACACGTGTGCACTAGGCATGTACAAATAGTTGTGTACCAGATATGAAAGAACTAAATTTATTTATGCTTAACCATTGATGCACTATGCAGGTGACAATACTTATGTATCAAGTATTTATGATCTAACCATACTTATAGGACAGATGCACGTTCAGGTGCCAATGCTTATGCACTAGATGTGTGTACACTAAATGTACATATGCATTAATCATGGATGCACTTGGGCAGGTGGCAATACGTCAGCTATGTGTACACGAAATGGTTATGTGCAGTAATCATTGATGTACTAGGCGTGTGCCAATACTTAATCACTAAATATTTATGATCTAACTGTACCTGTAGGCTATAGATGCACATTCAGGCACCAGTACTTATGCACTAGGTATGTGCACACTAAATAAACATATGCACTAACCACTGAGGGGCTAGACAGGTGCCAATACTTATTCACCATATAATTATGATCTAACCGTACTTATAGACTATGGATGCATGTTTGGCTATGTATACACGAACTATATACATGCACTAATTATGGATGGACTAGGCAGGTGCCAATACTTATGCACTAAGAATGTATGCAGTCATGGTGCCAATACTTATGCACTAAGAATGTATGCAGTCATGGTGCCAATACTTATACACTAGGTATATGTACATTGATTGCTGTACACTGAACATGTACACATTAGAAAGGTGCCAAAACATTTGCTTTGAAATGAAAAAATTGGAACCTGACTGCAGGTAGGACTGAGTCTCTTGGGGAGTCTCTTGGGGAGTCTCTTGGGGAGTCTCTTGGGGAGTCTCTTGGGGAGTCATTTGGGGAGTCATTTGGGGAATTATTTGGGGAGTCATTTGGGGAATCATTTGGGGAGTCATTTGGGGAGTCGAAGCTTTACTGTGTAACTAATTCGCACAGAATTGTGGAAACTGTGATGTTCATTCTTTGCTAGCGTGATCGCCGGGACTCTGTTCAACACCATGTCTGTATTTCTCCAAAATAACATCACAATTGTATAAACACTCACTTTATCCTCCCACACGAACTCCTGATCGTTCACTGCCTTCTTTTTTTCCTAACATACGCCTTCCGGTATCCGTGACATACGTGAGCCACGTAAAAATACGGTTAGCATGGGCACGGCGTGTAGGGAGATCTCCTCAGGAAGCGCTGCAGCCACGCTACTCCACCAATCAGCAGGATTTTACACCCTGTGTCTATTTCTGTCGACCGGCGGCACCCGAGCCAAGATTCAGTCAGTGCTCAGGAGGCAGATAAATGAGTCTCGAAATACACCTCCATTACTACGAGGGCCGTTCAAGTCAAACAGGGACTCGAGATAACATTTCAGGCGAATGAAGACGATTGACATTTCCAGAAGACCTTGAGCACAGTACGGTGATGAGACTGTTCACCGCAGTAAAGCATTTGAACCGTGCGAACATTTGAAAGAAGGCCGTATGTCCGTGAATGACGATCCCGGTCGAGGTGAAGATCCTCTGAACATTTAGCGAGTGGTACGCCTGATCTTTGAAAATCTTAAGGAAGAGACCAGCACCTTACGAAGAGAATAACAAGACCCCAGTTATTTCCAGTGATTACAATTTTTATTTTCACTAGTTTTTGTTTTACATCATTAATTAAAATTAAAATCTTATTTGTCATGAACACAGCATGATATGCAGAAACGCGCTTAAACAACTGTAGTGACCTAAAACTAAGAGATAAAATAGAATAAAAAGATTGAAATATTTTTGCAATAAGAGAAATAGAACAAAATTGCACTGCGAAAAAAGATTTAAATTTAAAATCTACAAATTTACAGATTTAAATAAAATGTTATAGTTTATAATTAAAAGTGTATAAGTAAAATCAGTGTTGTGTATATTCTTGTCTGTGATAAATTATCTTAATTATTAAAAAGAAGTAGGTTAAGCACGAAAGGGCTTAAGACAAATAAAGAAAAATGTAAGAGGAAAAATATATAATAAAAAACGTAATGAAAGAGCAAAGTTTAAAACAAAAAGAAAGGAATAAATAAGTAGAAATGTAAGGAAAGAAAAATCTAGTAAGAATGAAATGAAAAAAAACTACAAAGAAATTTATAAGCAATAAAAGGAAATGATAATGAAAAAGAAGGATTAGACAGAATAGACAGAAAGACAGAAAGAAGAATAAAGAAGTTAGTGAAGGAAAAAAGCAAAGAAAAATAAAGGAAGCAAGAAATTCAATAAAAGAAAAAAAAGGTAAACAAATAAAGGAACCGTTCTATCACTATTCTGCGGCCTCAGAAGCTCTTTACTCTGTACAGATGATTTTTTTTTTTGTCTGAAATGTCTTGTTTCTATGGAAACCTTGTGAACTTTGCTTTATTTTTACATCTTCTACTATTATCAGTGACGCTGGCTGCAGCCGCTGCCTCTGTTAGTTCAGGTTTTTATGAAGTGCGTGAGGAGACGCTGCCTCCCACGCCGAATCACCGCGCAGAGACGCCACTCGCTTTTCTCGCGGATGTGACTGTCTGCAGCACGGAACAGTAACGCTGTAGCAACAATGTCATCGTGGACGTCTGAGGATACACTTGAAATGAGAGAGAGAGAGAGAGAGAGAGAGATTGTCTAATCATATTCCATTGTTAAACTGTTCAGTGATGCTGGTATCGATATCCGTACTCGCCGGTTTTTAATCCTTTTTATTTTCCTGGAGGTCAAAGTCACAGAATTTCATTTAAAAGACAGAGGTTTTAAAGAAACGACTTTGCATTAAACGTGTCGCATCCGTGCGCTCAGGATAAACGTGTAAAGGTGAACGTGTCCAAGCGGTTTAAAACGTTTGAAACGTTACAGAGCGTTTTATTGTCCTGCGCGAAAGCCTCGTCGGATTCCGGATTCTGCACGGTAGAAAGATGTTGAAGAACATCCGTGATGTAGCACAGCTGCACGTTACAGGTTTAAATGAATGCGAACAGATCGAATACATTTTAGTTTTTGACTAGCAATAATCGCGCCTCGGTTACACCTCGTAGGCTACAATACAAGTCGCAGGGCACTGGGTTACTGGGTGCCAACTGCCGTAAAAGCAAGAGAAATACGTTCTGGTTTCTATGGCAACACAGAAGTCACGGACACCCCATCGTCGTCCACTTTTTCCCCGCACTCTCAGGCGCGACAGTTCAGCGTCTGTCTGCGCCACTAGACCGCGGCCTCGTCCTCAGAACCTCATTATCATCCCGCGTTCAAGTGCGACTCGAGAGAAAGGCCGCGTGTCGTACCTCCAAGCAACACACACAGACATGTTCCCAACACACACACACACTCCCACGCTTCTCCTCCACCCCCACTCCTGTTAATTACTCAACCATCATTCACCACCTCAGGACTCTGCACCCTCCCCCCCTCCCCTCTCCTCCTCCTCGCCCTCCTTCCTTTTGAATTGAACCGAGCTGATTGTTCTGTTCATCACCTCATTATGCAGCCTGTCATCCACACTGGCTTTGATTTTTTAAATTTTATTTTTTGGATTATGATTATCGTTGGTGATAAATGTGGGCTGTTTTCAGGTCGTAGCTCTACGAATAAATAAACTCGGCCCACCCGGGTCAGAGACACAGGCGAGGCCGTGGCGTTTCAGTGTAAATAGGAAGGAAAATAATTCCTTTTTTTTTTTTTTTCAACTTTTAGCAAAATCGCGTGGTTTCTTTGAGGTTTCCGTGTGGTTGACGTGAGCGATGTAAGTGGCTTTGTTTCCCTGCAGCGTGTATTTAAAATAAATCTTGGGACTCGATCTACATCATCTGTGATACGACGAGCGCGGCGGCGCTATTAGCCTTGAAGCTAAAGTGAGGAGCTAGCAGCGCAAAAACACTAAAGTGCCGCTGCATCTCTCTCTCATCGGAGCTGAACACGGTCAAAGAGACTTATCTCGATTTGATAATTTATTTATAAAACTCAGTGTTAACGCTACTACACCAGGCCTTCAAAAGGCATTGTGGGTAATTTAGGAAATTGTCAACCAAATTGTTGAATGTCTGTGTGAGTTTTTAGATTTTTTTACTTTATATCCAAGTCAAATCAAAAGGTGTGTGTACAAATGACATGAGGACAAGCTTCTGGTGTGTGTGTGTGTGTGTGTGTGTGTGTGTGTGTGTGTGTGTGTGTAACAGGAGATAACTGGATATAAACGTCAGATATGGGTAACCCCAGGGTCAGCGCTATTTATACTTATACGCAGCAGGGTTTGTTGTGGTCAAGTAGGAAAAACTTATCATTGCAGGATGTAGTGTGTGTGTGTGTGTGTGTGTGTGTGTGTGTGTGTGTGTGTGTGTGTGTGAGAGAGAGAGAGAGAGAACTTCTTCAGCTTTCTGATGCATATCGTCTTGATCTTTCAAACAACAAACCATATTTCTTCCCGCTATCGCACGTCGTCATGGCAACATGGCAACTTTGCGTTTCCCGCGTGTATGGTGGAACCTCCCGCGCTGTGTGGGGAGGCCGTCTCAGAGATCCGTTGAGCTGAGGAGACCCTAACACGGCAGCCATTTTATTTCCCATCATCCTCAGTGATAGAAGAGCAGCTTGTTAGATTTGGGGTTTTTACAACATAAATATCGTACAGCAGTCGTTTATTCCAGTGTAGTGGCGGACAAATGATATTTTGTGGATATCAGGGAATCACCAGGGACCTAGCGATACGGTATCACGATACTCCGGTCTTGATTCGGTTTGTCTAGACATTCTGTAAGTGTCACGGTTTAATAAACATCCCGATTTAATGTTCATTTTAGATTTTGTTCCAATTCTAAAGAAATACTTCACTCCTAAAACACAAGATTTAGTGAAGACGTAGCACCGCGGGTCCCAAGAATGTTAGCAGGAAGAAAAGGAAGCCGCTCTCAGTTTGGTTTTTAAAGCATCCGGTGCCGAAACGAATCATGAAATAAGGTTAAGTGATGTTTAATGTCTATTTGTTTCAGATTTTACTTAATTGACATGTCTGTTCTAAAGGTTTTGCAAAAATATAATTATAGTGTTGGAAATTGGTAATATTGGTAATATTCTCAAGTGGCCGGAACGGATTATCTGCATTTTTATTATTTCTTATGGGACAATGCGTTTTACAATATGAAGTTTCAGCTTAAGAACTCGGACCATAAGAAGAGCGGATCATACTTCTCCATAATCATCGAGTAGTCTAACGCGTCAGGTCCGCCATTTAAGTGCTCAGTTATTTAGTTATATTTCCAAAAACGTAATCTGTTATTCAGACAGTTTATATAATCCGTGATCCAGACAGCAGTGATTCCTTTTGTCTGTGTGTGTGTCTGTGTGAAAGTCGTCCTAAAGTCGCCCCCGATAACCCGCCCCCTCTGTTATTCGTGCTGTTATACCCCTATCTCACCTATGTGAGGAACGACACGCGGAAAGATGGAAACCTAATCACAGCGCCGAAACTGCCGGTGAATCATGAACCGTACTTACGCCCACCGCGCGAAACCGCGTAGGTGAGAGGGGTATTAGGGTATTAGTGAACAGATTATGGGCCAAACTTCACTGAGTGATGATAGTAGAATAATTATAAAGGTCTTGACTAAAACAACATGCATGAAGAAGCACAAAGGAGTCTTAATTTTCTGCAATGGAAAAGTACTCGAACTAGTTACTTTTATCAGAAAATAATGGATTACTTTTTAATGACACTAATTACATTACAAAATTAGTAACGTCCCCCAACACTGTATCTAATAAAAAGAAAACAGATAGCTTTGGTATTTTGTGGTTGCAGATTTGTTTGCACGGTCCACATTGTTTTGCGTAGCAGCAGAGATGTTTTTCCCTTGCAGTTTATTTTTTTGTGTTTTGTCCTGTCGCCGTGGTGATCGAGTATCCTCCACATGCCCAAGTGGCGATCAGGTGCCAACATCTGTGCCACGGGAGTTTACTTTCTAGTACGTTATATTATTGTTATTATAGATTAGATTATAATGTATACTCTAATTAATGAAATCACTCACACACACTGTGCCCTGAGTCTGGGCTCCAAGCCCCGTCCCCCATAGATGATTGATGGATGGAAAAGGACTGTTTTAAATAGTCTCGGGATTTGAAGTGAATACGATTGCAGTTATTCCGAGGAATCAGTATGTGTTAAGATATTATTAAGTGTAATTTAAGTGAAGGCGTTTTCACCCGAGCGTTTTGGAGCACGGCCTTTAGGTCGTCACCCTGAGAGAACTCTCCGACATTTGGTTTGCGTGGTTTGCAAATCAGTGGCGTATATGAAAGTAACTACTGAGGGTTTGAGCTCGGGAGCGGTGAGATACGACGGACCTTCTGGGATCTGCCCGATCGAGCTGATCCAGTTTTAAACCCTTTCAGCACTTCATCCTCGTCGTCATCCTCATCATTCCGCTCATGTCATCAGTATTGACTTCAGGTTCAAATCAGCTGGAGCCCTAATCAGCGATCCCTCACAGCTGGTACTTTACATCCCTGCATTCTGTGTGCTTTAGATTAACTGTAATCTACCTCCCAGTGTTCCTGAAACCAGTGTAAACACTATAGCTGAATAAAATACAGCGTTACCTCCGCATACGAATCTAATCCGTTCCAGAGGCGAGTTCCTATTGCAATACAGATTGTCCCAGAGGAAATAATGTAAATGCAGGTAATCCGTTCCAGCAAACCAAAAATATTACCAATATTATCAATTTCCAACACTATAATCATATGTTTTGCACATAAAAACGATCAAAACATTTAGAAAAGACATGTACATGAAGTCAAATATGAAATAAATAGACATTAAAGCTCACTTCACCGACTGCATTAAACACCAAACTGAAAGTGGCTCCCTTTACTTCTTGTTACCGTCCTTGCTAACATTCTTGGGGCCCGTAGTGCTACGTCTTCACTAAATCTTACACAAAATGCAAAAAACCCACAAAAAATATGTAAAACTTGCTTTGCTCAACTTTTCACTGACACAGACTTATTTTGAATGGCTCCCAGATGTACGCGCAAATTTGTCGCGTTTGATTTGTATGCTGAAGCAAGTTGCTTGCAAAATTTCAGTTCTGGTGTTCGTATACCGAGGTACTGCTGTATTTTCTCGACTAACTTAATAACTACCTATTGTAAAGGCAAAACTTCACGATTGTCTTAATAAAGCACTCTAATATTGTATATACTATAGGCCCCGCCCCCAGGGGCATGGCTTGTGCTCCTGAAGCAGTAAACATGGTTAGTTTAAATGTTTTTTTTTTTCCTTACAACATTCATTTTTCAAACCACAGCTTTATGGAGTTCGAGTTTTTTATTCTTTGTATACCACAGCGATTTTGTTTATTAGATATAAAGCACATTGAATGTTTGTCTGTGTTTATTGTTTATAGTTATTTATTGAGTCCGGTCGTCACATCATCTGTTCGAGATGCTCTAAAGCGTCTCTCTTTCACCGTAACGTGTCAGAAACCGTAACGTTAACGCTTTACTTCTGGGTGTTACGGAGCGCTGTTACTGGAGACTCCAACCTGGAGTTAAATACATTTTAAATAATATTAAATAGCAACACATTTGCGTTGGGGTCAGAGCAGCAGAGTGACAGCGTCTCATCCAGTCAGAGCAGCCGCTCGATCCAAAGCCAGTGAACTGACTGACAGAGCGTCGGCGCTAAGAAGCCTTCAGGAGAGTCTGAGAACCGCTGTCAGATTCATAGTGTGTGTGTGAGTGTGTGTGTGTGTTAATCTTTCGTCACAGGACTTGTACGATTCCCTCCGTCTCCATTCTCTTCCCTCACACACACACACACAGACACACACACACACACACACACACACACACACGCTCTCTCTCTCCGCCTGCCTCCCTTCTGCTTTGGCTTGTTATGTTTCCTCATGGCTTGTTGGGGGAAGGGTTGAGAGTGTTACACGCAGTGTGTGTGTGCATGTATGTGTGTGTGTGTGAGTCTTCCTTCCTCCCCCCTCCGTTCTGCATCGCTGCCAGCTCTGAGCAACGAGTACAGTTCCAGCTCCAGCATTACACATATGACAGATTTCCACCTACCTCTTCTTCCCTTACACACACAAACACACACACACGCACACACACACACACACAGCATCACATCCTTTCCAAAAGCTGCCAAATATACTTATATCGCTCTCCTCTACGTGTCAGATGAAATGAACAGCGTTAGCGTTATCCTGAGGTTTTAATTGGAGGTATAAATTCCGCCATGATGAGGAGACGGCGCGGTCGATACGCTAAAGACGTGTATACGGCCAAGATCGTCACGCGCCACCTCGGATTTATGCTAAGGGTAATAAATTGCCAGATGAAGAGAGAAAAAGGTTATTCTAAGGAGTCCGAGCTCTCCTCGAGGTTCCAGGAGATCCCGAAAATATTCCCAGGTTGTCGGATTTTTCACACACCAGATATGTGCGAATCCTGACTCTGGCCGGATGAACAGGTGGCTCACAGCGCTATACCACAAGTCCCTGTCGTGCACCGAGGGTTGTTATGCTAGCACTAGCTGCCTTAAACACACACACACACACACACACACATATATATATATATATATATATATATATATATATATATATATATATATAATGACTTAAGAATGCAGCTCTTATGAGAGTCATGCAGGCGAGACGGTCCCTTTTGCACTTCATTGCGTCCCTTAAAGCATGTAACATGACCATCACGCGCTCTTGATCTCAAATCACAAACACAGCGACGTGCACGTGTCTCGCATCGGAAGGTAGAAAGAGACCGGGTGCCATGAAATGCTGTTAAACTCTGTGTTTGAGTATAAAAAGCACCACGAGTATCTCTCACGCAGGTGGAAATAATGACAAAGGTAACGTGACTGCAACGATTAGCGATCCGCGGTCTTATCGGTTTTGAGACTGAAGCGCTCGCGGACGGTTCTCACGTTTTTGTCTCGCTTCTGAATTTTTTATTTTTTTGGGTGTGTTAAGTTTTTCCAACCTCACATGATATTGCGAAAAGAGTCGAATCAGAAACCCACGCTAGCCGAGAACGTAAAATAAAAAACACGAATCAAAGATACACTTACCCATAAATCCTTTTACAGATTGGCAAGTGTAATACTGGAACGTTAGGATGGATAAACGTGAGGGTAACAGTTGCCATGGTGACGCTCTGTGTGGTTTGAGTGCAGGGAGTATTATTAGACGAAGGGTCAATAATGAGGGTCACGCGAGGAGACGGTGTGGGTGTGGGTGTGGGTGTGGGTGGGGGTGGGTGGGGGTGGGGGAGGGGCGGGGTCAGACGAGTAGATGAGTAACGCTCATTTTCCCGTCTTTCCTCTATCTGTCTGTCGCTTTAGTAAGACCTTTTATTATTAATGAATTTATATTCTAATGTTTTGTTTCTGTTGTTTTTGTCTCTAAAAGTCATAAAATGTTCACGAAATTCTAGAAACAAATTTGTCTACAGCACAGATTTATTTTCCACCTGACACACACTTTAAATCTTACACACATTTTATACACAATTGTTTCTAATAGTATTCATTCAGGCCAGAACATGGTACCGGTGCTAAAACGTGTCTCCCCTAGATTAAAAAGTGAATTATCAGATGGGATCATAGAACACAATTTTCCATAATTCTTAACGCTTTTTATCTCTCACACACACTCGTAAGCCTCGTATATAAATACTCGTAAAGAAATATTAATAATTTGCATTTTAAATGATTATTGTTTGAAACGACACAGTATAACACTGAAAATGGCAATTTTTGAGGCTCATATAAAATCATCTCTCCAAAACGACAACTTGAAATTTAGTAGCTTGAAATTAAATATTTTTAGGGAACCAAGACTGGTCTCTTCCATGTTGCATAAACTTCAGAAGTAGCTTCTTTAGCCTATTATATGTATAACATAAAAAAAAAAATCAGCACCTTTACTGTGTTTGGCTGTAATTAAATAAAGACTGGCTGAGTAGAATGGATAACCGATTCACTGATGTGCATTAATAATATACACAGGAGTAATATACAGTACAGTACAGTACAGTACAGGCCCCCGCTGTTGTCAGATGTTAACTCTACAGAGATTTCCCTAAGATGACACTTTTAGAATTGATTAATGAACAACACATCAGCTGTGAAAACACTTGTCACTTCCGTTACAGCAGTTATAGAGAGTTATTTTCCTCACCAGCGTCTCATTTATCTGTCTCTCTTTCATGAAATGATTAAGTTATAAATATTAATATTGTATATAACGTTGCAGAAAGTTCACAAGACATTCCATTAGTTTGTGTTCTCACTTACAGAACTTTGAAGCAGCTTGTAATGTTCCTGAAAAGCATAAACTATTAAACAGTGCTGAAACTGGAGACTCCTTCCACAAATGTTACGTAGATGTCTAACATAAAGCTTCAGCATCACAATTACGACATTTACACAAAATACACATTTTTCTTTGCTGTTAAACGACTTAACAGTATTTAATGGTACTAGTACTAGTACTTCCGGTACTAGTTTCTGTAAATGTCACTGGAGAAAAGATAATGTTTAAGAAAAAGAAAGAAAATTTATATAAAACCTGTCAGATGAAATGAATGAAAATCGATGCTTGTGTTCTGATCTGGAGAATCTCACAGCACTGATGTATAAATTAACTTGTAGGTTTCTTACAGTTTCAGTATTGTCTTAAATTCGCATAGATGTACAGGTCGTAAAAGTGTACTAGCTGTGCATTTGCGGTTTGTATTATGGGATGTCAGGGAACTCCAGACAGCAGTGATAATAGCTGCACAAAGCGCGACACCGGCAGCCATTTTATTTCCCGTAGTTTCCATTTGGAGCAACATTTGAATTTGTTTGAGTTTTTTCCCCCTGTGCAGTTCTATGCAAATTAGTTGCGATGCAGGAGCCAGAGGATCAGCTCACGTGAGGCCAGATTGTGTGCGTCTGTGTGTGCGTGTGTGTGTGTGTGTTTCAGCTAGATTGTTCCTATCTCTTCTTTCTCCCTCTGCTCTCACTTGCATGCAGCCATATGATGCACTCCCTGAGGTGTGAAAACACATTTATCTCATTGTAACAACCTGAAAATATTTCAGGTCCTCATAAAGGCAGGGCTGTGTCCGATGTCCCCATAATCACCCGGTCCTCACAAACACAGTGTTTATACTCATTTTATTGCAATAAAACAGTGAATAGGAAATCTATTGTTTAAGGTTAGAGATTATTAAAATGTTAGTTAGTTAAAAAATTAATAGGTCAGAGGTCCTTACAAATATAGAAAGTGTGTGTCTGTGTGTGTGTGGAGTACAGTAAAATGTATAAAGTGATTGATGGACACCAGGTCACAGGTCCAGCACTTTCAGGGATTGCTTCTGGTTACTGCTGCTATATTTGCCTGATGTGTGTGTATGTGCGTGTGTCTCTGTGTCTCTGTGTGTGTGTGTGTGTGTGTGTATGTGCATCTGTGTGTCAGTGAGTACACTGTGAGCGCTGTTATATTTCTTGAGAATTTAAATTTTCTTTCTTCTTACCAGGAATGATGGCGTTAAATATTTCCTTGTTTCTAAGAATTCACACCTTCTGCATTTGTTAATTAAAAAAAAAAAAGTATAATTAACTTTTTAATAGCACAATCATAGTGTAAGGTTTACTATAGCGTAACATACACACACACGGCATACTGTATGGCATTTATTGATCTTGAACAGTGTATGCTAGGAATGCCGCTACAAGTGTTGTGTCTTGTGTCTGTCGGAGTGTCTAGCTCACAGTACGTAACAGAAAGGTCTGAGATTTGAATCGTTGTCTTCCATTTTCTTTCCTGCTTTTTATTGAAAACAAACTGAAGAAATAAATACTTTGTGTAATACTTTGTGACTAAGTTGTCATGCTGTGTAAAATTGTTGTTTATTAATAAAGGAAACAATGTAATGGGTGATATAATTGGACTATCACATGTCAGACCTGCGTATCTACGAAGAAATGGTCCGATTTATGGTTATACCATCGTGTAACAACTCGTGTTATTCCTGATAAGTTTGCTGCGGTAGCAAAGTACAAGAAGTTTCATTGACGGTCAAGTTAAACTTAAGGTTAAATTCTTATACAAATTTTAATCAACCTTGTCCACTGTGGTTTTTGGAATTATAATTTCCGTGATTGTCGCTTCATTCCCTCATCAAGGCTTCACATGAGCTGATAAGTTAATGAATCGACCGCCGTTATGATGTCATCAGGGGACGGAGGGTTGACGAGGGCTCCCGAGAAACCATTAATCAGAGTAAACGGAGCTCTATGTTGGCGTGTAGGATTAAATCTCCAGCTCGCTGTACCTGTAGAGGAGACTCGCAGCTATAAATAAAGCAAGCCTTTGGTTCGCTGCCTGTTGGAATCTCTCTCTCATCACCGTGCTTCAGGGGAAAAAAAGAAATACTTTCCCTCAAGAGGTCACACCAGCCTCAAGAACCTGCGTAAAATGTACTGAAGTATTTTTAAATCCATGTTTCTGTGTATGTTCTCGCTCTGACTAAAATCCAAGCTGCAGAGTTCTGGTGTAGAAACGGATCATGAACACGAAATCCGACCTAATCTTCGAGGTGATCAGGAACGCGCATCATGCAAAGGGCCGACAGATCGCTCTGTGTTAAAGCTGGAAGCGCAGG
Organism: Clarias magur; assembly: GCA_013621035.1. Lineage (NCBI taxonomy): Eukaryota > Metazoa > Chordata > Actinopteri > Siluriformes > Clariidae > Clarias > Clarias magur. Next base: position 940,652 of record QNUK01000181.1, on the reverse strand, counting down.
AAGAAGGCATGTGATACCGTCGGGAAGGTGCACTTTCCACCTGTATCGTCCTGCTGACTGACTGGAATTTCCCGCCACGGCGAGATGTTATCTTAGAACGGGAAAATGAGCGCATTTGAAGAGATAACAATCGTCTGGAGTCCCGTCCTGTCGTCACGTTCAGAAGAGCATCTCATCTACTGCTCATGAAACTGCAGGTGTAACGAAAACCGATGTATAAAGAATTAACTTGTGAGTTTTAGCAGAACGCAGCGTGACGTTAGAACGTTTGAGCTTTTTGACCAACCGCCGGCGAGCACACAGAGGACCGAAAATCTTATTTCTGTTGCTAATAAATGTACACAGATGAGCTAACTAATTAGCCAGTGCAGTCAAGGAGGCTGGAGCTGTTGTTGCCATGGTTACAGTGTGTAGGAGAGATGGTTTTATTGAGTGGGGTTGGGGGAGAGGGGTTGAAAGCCGTATTAGAGTGGATATTTTTTTTATATTTTTTTAGTCTTGGAATGCAGCAGTGCCACTCCTGATGGACCGACTATTACAGCGAGTATCACTACACAAGTGGCCACAATTATCTTGGCTTTTTCTAATTAAAACAAAACTGTTATTTATTATTGTTATTATTTCACCTCATTCTCAGAACTATAATAGACAGTGGAAAGAAAATTTTTCTAACATTTCTTTTATGTTAAAAATCAACTTTTTTTACGTTCATGCAAGTGGCGTTCAAGTCAAACCAGGACTTGTGATGAAACTTCTGCTGAATAAAGATGGTAAAAATCTTCAAGCACAGTACTGTGACAAGACTCTTAGTCGCAGGAAAACATTTGAATGGTGCAAACATTTTAAAGAAGGCCGTACATCTGCTGCTGATGAACCCGGAGCACACTGCACTGCACTCGTTCACATGAACATCCGGTGAGTGGAGCGCCTTTGGAGACCAGCGTTTGACGCGAGTCAGACAGGTGGTCCGATCACGGCTCCGGCATACCGAGAAAACGTTCTACCTTGATGGTGTCCGAGCACTAGTGTAACACTGGGATCAACTTTATGTTGACATTAGGGATCATTAATGTATCAGGGGATTATATCGGGAGTTTTACTCTCAGAACGGTGTTCTGTTATTCTGTATCAAAAGTCCAGCTTTGACTTGAACGCCACTAGTAATAAACCATGGACTGCTTAAACAACTGTAAAATATTTTCCCCAAAACTGCACAAAGTTATAGGACCTTCTCTCTCTCAAACAAATTATCATTTGAGCTGATATTGTATATGTATGATATATGAAGGTGTATAACACATTCTGACCAATCAAGATCCAGAAATCTGGAGCACAATGAAATCAAGCGTAACGCTAACTCACATACTAGCTACCAGATACTCATAAGTTTAAATCCATATATCAGTGTGTAGTAGCTTAAACGTTACCGTAGAAATTGCTAGCTTAATGCTCATGTTTTGCTAGATTAAGGAAGGCACAGAAATGTTTGTTTTTTTCGGTGGTGTGAGACATAACGTCATCTAACACGCTTGCAACAAAACATCCGCTTTCCCGGCTAATAATTACAACCTTGACAAAGTCAGAACCGTGTAATTACAACAAGTAGCCACTGGAATGCGATTGCTCGATTTTTCGTCGCTGTCGTTTTGTAGGTTTAAACAGCAGAGCGGTCGTGTCGCCGCGGATACGTTGCGTGTTATTATAATTTTTTTTTTTTTTTTACGGAAACGTTTTCAGCTTTTTAGCTCCGTGAACAAATCACATGGATGTAAATCTGGAGTTTAATAAACAAACAAAAAAACGTGTCTTTTTCTTTTTTTTGTAGAACAATACTTGTCATGCTGAACGAGTGCAGAGGAAAAAACACATCCAGCGAGCAGGCTTAGAGCGATCCGGAATAAAAGACATCGCTAGGAATTCAATGTTAAACCTCAGAAGCAGTCACACGGCCACTTAAACTGACATTCAGCTGTAATCCTCTTATTATGTAACGTATTGTGTTGAGGATTTTCATGCTACGTAGCCAGTTCTGGCACTAGCAGACCCTTTTTTATTATTATTTTGTTCTCCCACACTCACACACACACACACAGACTCCCTCTGTCTTTCACACACATATCATCATCATCATCATCATCCACCTCCGCACTGCACACTTCAAATCAGCCGCGAGCGCATCAGGACACTTCCGGAGCGCCTTTTATTTATGTTTGTTTATTTGTGTGATTTTGTCATTTTAATGCACTCTGATTTTAACCTCTCTCTCTCTCTCTCTCTTTCTGCAGGTCTACGCATAACGAGATGGAGAAGAACAGGTACGCCCACTTTACTCAGCAGTATCAGTCTTCCTCAGTTAAAGCAGGAACAGAATTAGTAAACATGTAAATATTGAGTGCAGACTTCAACTCCATATCCATGGTTAGTTTGCTGTTTGTGTGGCACCGAGGCCTCGCACCTCCACGGTCGAGGGTGCAATTCCCATCCTGTGTGTGTGTGTGTGTGTGTGAGTGAGTGAGTGTGTGTGTGTGTTCTCCCCATGTTTTTTGGGGGGCTACGTCTTTGGAAAGCACTTCTTGTTAAATCAGAGCGTACTGTAGTTTTTGTTTTTGTTTTGCTCACAGCCTAATTATCTGGCTGCGCCGACGCTCCCCGAGTTCAGACATGTTTATTTAAAATTTCTGGACAGGTTTTTGAGAAAGGGGCGGAGCAAGAAGACGGCGTGTCTGTAGAAGTGGGCACGTCGAGTAAACCAATATTAGCACACGTTTTTTTCCAGCCACGTCATACACACCTGCTGAGGTTTTCAAGCTTAAATATTTATTTTTTATAATCATGCTTTAGATATTTTGCAGATTATGTGGACTAGTAAGAATTAACAAGTAATCTATTACACCTTTGAATTGCGAACTTTATCTATACCTTCACTAATATCAGAATATCAAGAGGAGTTCTGCTGCCGAAATGTTTATTAATGCCACTCAGTCATGTCAGTCACTCATTAATGTCATGTTGTATTTTTACGTGATTATAATTTTTCATTAGTTAATGAAATAATAATACGTTAATTAAAAATAGTTTTCCCCGCACCGTCACCCGCTCTCCTCACACCGGTTCTTACTCATCGAGGTGACCTTCTAACGTTATGTGGTTCTTTGAGCTAAGCTAGGTCACACACACCACACACACCACACACACACATATATACAGTATGCATGCATACACAAACAAATCCAGCTCAGCTTGCAGATGGCGTTGAATAATACATTTTCTCCGAGCTCAGCAGCGCGAGCACAAACAGGCCGTCTGGAACCCCTTTGAAGAAGCCGTAACGCCGTCGTGTCTCGGGTCCCAGACGGGCTCGGGCTGCTCCTCCCCCTGCAGACATCCAACACCGCCGGGCCCCACGGCTACACCCCACCGCACCGTATCGCACCGCACCGCTTCGCTGTTCATGTTTAAAGATCTCTGTGCTTTTCCTGAATCGATCGAAAGTGGAGGGTTGAGAAAGCGAGAAAGCAAATAGCTAAGCACTTCAGTACGTAGCAGTAAGTGGGTCAGATATACACAGTATAAACAAAGTGAAGGTAGGAGTGCAGTTGTAGTTATTTTGCTTTATAGAATGATTATAATTATTGATTCAGTTTAGAGACACATTCGTGTGATTGCACCTCATCACTTCATCGCGGTATGTGATGTAGCTACGATATTGGCTTTTATCCTAAGTTCTGCTATAAATACTCTTACACACAATCAGGCTGTAAATCAAAGCAGTTTAATAAACAGTTCCTGTTCCTGGAACAGGACAAAATGAAACGCATGAACAATAATTTGTTGTTCAATGTGACAAAAGCAGCAATGCAGATCAAGAACACACCGTCCTGCCGCTACCTGATGTCAGTCTCAACCACAAACACAACACCAGCTAGCAAGATCTCACCTACCGTATGTGTGTGTATATGTGTGCACTTTTTCTTCACCAATACGCAAACACGTTAGCAGTCAATAATTGATGAATCCTTATTTATTAATGATGACCAGATGCACAATTCCAGCCTCGGGTTAAGTTTTGTTTACTGCACAATCCAGCGTTTATTCAGCGCCGGCCACCACAGTACAGCAGAACCTCGGCACAGAAATTAGGTTCGTTCCGGAGGCGAGTTCTTAAGGCTGCAGTTTGGGCCGCGATACCCGTAAGAAATAATGTAAACGCGGATAATCCGTTCCAGCCCTCAAACATATTACTAATATTACAAAAAAAACTCATATCGAACAACCTCACAGTTTTTGAGCACATGCCGATCGCGATGCTGGTGTCGTGGGTCGACTCTTACAAAACGTAAAATTCTTAAACCTTAAGCTTTTTGCTGACACAAACATTTGAACGGCTCCCGGACGTACGCGCAACTGCAGCTCGATTCACATGCTAAAAATATGCTGATGTAAATGGCTTGCAAAATTAAAATTTTTAAGGTTACATTTGTAAAAGAGGGCATTCATATGTCAAGATTACTTTCTAAATTTCTAATTGTTTATTGATTTAAATGTGTGAATCGTATTTAATTGCATGCAGAGCACTGATAGCGCTCATAAACCATCGACGAACATAAAGCAGGTGAAGCTATGAATGGTCAGATCACAGAAACATCAGCGATCAGTTCAGCGATGAAGAATGCGGTTCTGTGAAAATAAAGACGGTGGGAGTGGAGTGTGTCCAGGCGAGCGGATCATGCAGAACCCGAGTCTTCAAATAATTCAATCCAATTCAATTAAATTTCATTTGTATAACAATTTTAAAAGTGAATCATCTACGCTTTCCAGAACGTAAGAAACAAAAAACATAGTTTTTAGACATGTGAGCCTGAGGCGACTGAGGCTACGACAAACTCCTTTAATCAGGACAGCTATTAATTAGCTTGTGTATTTTGAATCTGGTTAAATCTGGTCTGTTTTACATGGATGATTAAAGCAAATCTCCGATCGTTAAGCCTGAGACATATTTGTCTGCGTTCAAGTTTTAAGTTTCTCGTTCTGCTGGCGTAATTAGCAAAAATATCTGCAAAGGACAAGAAGCTGAAAACATAGGAACAGTACAATCTGCTAGACTTCTATTGGAAAATAAATAATAAATAAAAGTAGATTCGAGGTATTTTTTTATGTTACGCGGTGTGTGCGCTGCCAAAACGTTCTCTTCCTGTGCTAGGCCGGTTATGCTAACACAGAGGATCCGCTAATCTGGATTGTTTGTGCTATAATTTGTATATAAAATGTAAAACAATTTTTTAAATATAATCAGGTCATTCTTTCAAAAAAAAAAAAAAGAATAAAAGATTAGTCCCAGTGAATGTTGTGGAGTAGAGCACTGTTAGAGCGCTATTAGCACTTACGCTAGAGAGGCTGCACTCAGTCACTCAGTCAGTTCCTCTGTTTTCAGGTTAATTAGTTATAAATTAGATCAAAATAATGAAATTTGAACATGATTTACATGTTAACGATTACACGTTTTGTTTATTTATTTATTTATTTTGTAATCCGCTTGTTATCAGTGGAGCGTCCTGCACACACGTCACTGAGAATGAGCTGTTGCTATAGCAACGATAATGTATATTATAATAATAAAAATAAAAAACACAAGCGTTTTCGTGTAAACCGGCGCCGGTGCCGTTATAGATGAATGAATCATGACCTTGTGACCAAACGGACTCCAGTGTGTGTTAACACCAATATCAGTGATGAAAAGACGAGTTAAATTGTGTGTATCACTCTGTGTGTGAGAGAAGAGCAGTGCTGCTGCTGTTTTCTGCTGCTGTGTGAAACATGAACAATGCGTGTGCATGTGTGTGTGTGTATATGTGTGTGTATATGCGTGTGTGTTCGGTTACTGCAGCGCTGCGTCGAATGATGTAACATCTACTGAGAACACCGAGTAGAGAATCCCTCCGTTGTCCTCTACGATCCAGCGTTCTTCACCGACCTTCCCCCGTCACACATTCTGTAGCTGTTTACCACACACACACACCATTGCACGCAAGCCAGGAGACAGGCAGAGAGAGCAGGGAGCTCTTTAACAATGACCTGAGAGGGCTGGCAAACAGCCAGCGTGTGTTTTCAGTGTTTGCAGAACGAAGGCGTCGCTCCAGGGAAGATCCTCGTTAAAATAACAAACGAAAAATGAAACATTAGAGAGAGAGAGAGAAAGAGAGAGAGAGAGGAGGGTAAGAAAGAAGAGTAAAATCTGGCGTTAATGGTTCATTTTCTCAGTTATTTGTCCTCATCTCGACACACCCCGACAACCCCCCCCCCCCGTGCTATGAGGGTTAAAACCATTCCCTGGAGGTCAGACGGGTTAAAGAAAGTTGTACAGCACCAAGGGTCAAAGGTTACACACGAGCAGAGATCGATGCACGATGTCCAACGTGTCAACACCAACAATATGGAGTAAGACACAAAGCTCCGAATGCGAACAGGATTCATTAATCAGGATCCTTAAAACGTATCGGGAAATGTAAATGCCAAAACATCTCGGTGAAAAAGGGAAGCTTCAGAACAGGATCATGTAACACCGTTTCATAACGCTCCTTATCTCCCAATCCATGCTTGGTAAATACACATACACATTTATAATTAGATTAGATAAAAAGAAACACATTTGATAAATATAATTTCAGGATCTTTTATGTTCGTAATGTTTTGAATTCGGTTGAAACTCGGCCAATTTAGATTTCACATAAAAGTCTATTATTCTAAAATGCTAAACTGTTAAGATATCGCAACATATCTTAGACATGGTTAAAGACACTACACTTTTTTTTTTTTTTGCAATTTTTTACTATGTGTTTACATGCTTCTAGAAGCTTGCACCATTTTTAGTATCGATACTCATAAAGAAAGTGAATAATTTACATTTTGAATGATTATTGGTTGAAGTGAGACAGTATAACGCTGAGAAATAGTTGTTTTTGTGACTCATATAAAATCATCTCTCGAAAAAGGCTGAAGTTAGCAACTTGAAATCTTTCGGGAAGCGAGATCGGTCACGATGCCAGCCTGAGCAAATGAGCAAATGAAATTAAAAACATGTTTAGTTTGTTTTTTGTTAGTTTTCTCCATAAACAGCTTCATTGTTCTACATCATTTCGCCTTCATTCAATGCAACCAGCCTGAGTACTGCAGCTCTTACAGCAGTGCTGATATTCAGTACAACAGCACAGCCTCGAGTGTGATCTTGCTCTCCTATGGGTTAGAGAGGGATTTGGGATTCAGACTTGTGCTAGAAGCTAGTTAGCTTGGTAGCTCATCCTAAGTGTGAATAAGACGACAAGGATGGTTCAGAAACGACGCAGCGACTGCAGAGACGGCGTGATGCTTATGATGACATGACGTAATCAGAGGTCTTTTCTTACTGAAGTGCTTCTGTCACTGCTTGTGAATGTGGGTTTTGGCAGTCTGTACTTTCACTAAATAGTTAGTGTAGTTCACCACTGGAGAACACTTTGGACGCCGAGTGAGGCATACAGTTACACATCACAGTGCCGTTATGGTCTATTATCGGCACAGGTTGAATAACGCATCGCGTCCAATCAGATTACTCCATCAGAACTAACTGTTGAATTTTATGAAATTAAATAGAATTTCTTGATCCAGACTTGGAACACAGTGTGTGCGTGTGTGTGTGTCTGGGTTAAATATTTTACGTGTGTGTTTTCTACACTTCCATGCCTAACGTACACCCACTTTGTGCTCTCTGAGCCTAGTAACTGTGTGGCTAAATAAGGCAGCTAGCATGAAGCGCTAGGTTTCTGTAGAACCGAAGGAGACAGCAGGGTGGTGAAAGACACGTGGAGCGTCCACGTTATCTGTCCTCATCACGTTTTCTCGGTGCCGGTAGGACTCCAGGACTCCGTCTGATTATAATTAGACCTTCAGTACGCACAGGCTAATGGGGGCGACGCCGTCATTTACAGTCCTGACTTTACCGTTTACACTCAGAGATAAGCACACGCAGGAGCCTGAGTGTGTGTGTGTGTGTGTGTGTGTGTGTGTGTGTGTGGGGCATTCACATTTGTTTAACAAATAGCAGAGCCCTCCTGGTCGTTATGTCACGGCGGTGCGAGCGAGCGAGCTCCAGGGTTGTGTAATTCAACCCCGCTGCCCTTTGGACCGACTGAAAGAAGAGCGTCCTGCCACAGACCTGACCTCCGAGACGTGTGTGTGTGTGTGTGTGTGTGTGTGTGTGTGTGTGTGTGTGTGTGTGTGTGTGTGTGTGTGTGTGTGTGTGTGTGTACGATTACCCAGCTGAGACAGGATATATGTTGATCTTGTCTACTTGCTGTTTGCACAACACTGTCCTTAATAAGCAGAGCTCAATCTGTCTCTCACACAGTGTCTCTTTCTCTCTATATCTGTCTCTCTTTCTCTCTGTCTCTCTCTCTCTCGCTCGCTCTGTCTCTCTCTCTCTCTCTCTCTCTCTCTCTGTCTCTCTCTCTCACTGTCTCTCTCTCTCTCACTCACTCTCTCTCTCACTGTGTCTCTGTCTTTCTCTCACTGTCTCTCTCTCTCCATCTCTTTTTCTCTCTCTCTTTCTTTTTAATATTTACTCACTCTTTTTCTGTCTGTTCGATTAAAATAAAGGTACATATATATTACATTACAGATTTACATTACATTACAGATACAGATTTGTGTGTGTGTGTGTGTGTGTGTGTGTGTGTGTGTGTGTGTGTGTGTGCGCGCAGCGCGTCCTGTATACAGGCTCATGGCTCAGACTGCTGCTTCAGTTTCATCACAGGATTTATTTAACCCCTTTCTATTTTTAGACTTTGTTCACTTCCCTAAGCTCACACAGGCCCGAGGCTGATCAGATTTTCGCCCATCATGTTAACACAATCGTGAACGTTGCTTTTGGTTACATCAGCACGGCTCTAACATCTACGCCGAAGATGCTCCACCGAGGAAGTAAAAGACGCCTTTTAAACGTGTAAAAAGCGCGGTACGAGTCGTGTGGGTGGGATTACGCAATCATTGGGATTGTAAACGATTTTGTCTTTTTTGTGCAGTTTATTCAGACCGGACCATTTCGAGCTGAGCAGAGGAATCCATAACCTGGAGATTTTACCTCTAGAATGATTTCTGCAATTATTCTATATGACGTTAAAACGGTTGATGAGATGAATTTAGTCGGCGATCAGACAATTTCTGCATTTCAAGCAATCGATTATGGAAAATGTCTCAAATTTAAAAACTAAATTGTTGAAAAATTCCTAAAGCATGTTTCATGTCGCGACTGCTGCATAGCGGAAACGCGCTAGTCAGAGGAGTGCTAATGCGTATAATGCCAATAACCGCACATGCTCACGTCACAGTTGTGTAAAGTGTTAGAGGATCTCATGCCGTCCTGTTATACAATTTTCATAAAGAGTGTGATATGCAAAATCTGTCACTAGTTACCTACAGTGATGATGCTTCCTGCTCTCACGCTCAGTCAGATCAATCAATCAATCAATCATTTATATATACATAACACTTATTAACCACTTCAAGTTGTCTAAAGTGTTTTACATAACAAACAATAAGAAAAAGAAAAATATTAAATCAAAACAAGCTGTTAAAATGGAAAAAAAAACGTAAAATTAATAAATAAAGAAAATGAAGCAATGGATGGAAATTAAAACATAAAACAGAATATTAAGAATATACTGTAGATCAACACAGGATAAAAACAGAACATTAAGAGTTATAAGAGAATGTTGTTATAAATAAAATAAACATTTTCTCTATCTAATTACTATAAAGTAAAAACTAGCGTGTATAAGTGCCTGTTGTCTGTCTTAATAACTTTCATCTAGAAACACGTTACTGTTTTTTAACACAAGTTAATCAGATGAGCAAGTTTGACCCTAATGGCTTCCCATAATCGCAGTGCGGTTACCCGGCCGTGTGTGATAACGGCTCGTTTAATGCGGATAATAAGGTGAGAGAGGGAACATCACCAGGTGCTGAACGGCGAGGTTCGTTATTAAAAAGCTTCTGGATGGAACTTCAGATAAAAACCAAAGCCGTGTGTTCGAGCGACCTTCAACGGGAAACGGTTTTTACCAGAATACATTAAATGTAAGACAGTGAAAAAAGCTGTGAAAGTGCGGCAGTTAGCCAGAAGCTGCTTTCATTGGACTTACTGGAGACGACTGGACATTAGTACGTCACCAGATCTGCCTTGGTGTAACAGCACGTCTGATCATTGACAAATGGAAACTGCACTCACTCACTCTGGGCGTTACACACAGTTTTTGCCGAAGCATGTGTTAGCCAATTTAACTAGCCAAGTTAAAAAGGTTAAATGGTAATGTTTGTGATACTGTATTATAAAACTTTATTCCAACATTGCACATTTATAATACACGTAAATCTGAGTACAGTGGAGCCTTGAATTACGAGCATAATTTGTTCCGGAAGCAGCACGTATTCCAAAAACACTCGTAAACCAAATAGACTTTTCCCATAAGAAATAATGAAAACTCAAATTATTAATTCTACAGCCCAAAAAATAAATACATAAAAAGAATTAATACAATATATAAAGTAAAAAGAAAAACAAATTAACCAGACAAATAAATCCAGACAGATAACTGTTTCAGTTTGTGCATAGGCGCCGTGTTTTTGTATGTGTGTATGTGTGTGTGTGTGTGTGTGTGTGTGTGTGTGTGTGTGTGTTGAATTAGTCCCTCGCCACGTCTTAAACAGTAAAACTCCTCCTCCCTCCCACATCTCGCTTTTTAAGTTTCACAACTAACATACACAATGCAAACACTGTTTTAACGGGGGAAAAAATAAATCTCTCTATTGACACTCACGTGAGCAGACTAACGGAATCACTGCTGTAAAGTGAAAAATAAAAAATAACAAATGAACCAGCACCTTACCTTTGAAAAGAATTGCGACAGAGCTGAGTTTTCTGTGTAAATAAAGCATGTGTGTGCAACCGGGGAGATCTGTCTGTGTGTGTCTGTGTGTGTTTGTGTGTGTCTGTGTGTGTCTGTGTCAAATTACGCACGCGCAAATATAAAGTACACATGAATAAAGTGTCTGTGTGTGTGTGTCGCTGTGTGTGGGGCACAGTGTCAAATTACGCGCGCGCACACAGAGGAGAGACGGAGATGTTGATTATACCAGTAAGAGACGAGACCCAGCAGGGGAGACGATTACCCATAATTCCCGCAGCGCAAGAGAGAGTAAAATCATTGGCTCAGTTGTGATCACTTGCCGCTTGGTGTCAAAATAAGAGTCGCATGCATGATACATGATACTCGGCGCTCGTAAACTAATACTTGCTCGGTTTCCGATTAAAAATGTATTAAAAATCTTTGCTCGGTTTGCAGAACACTCATAAACCACGTTACTCGCAATCCGAGGTTCCACTGTATTTTTAAATCGTGATTAATCGCAGACTATAACTAGATTATTTTGTAATCAATCGTCAGCACTAGTTTTAACATTCAATTATTCTTATGCGAGTGACTAGTTGATAATATCTGTAGTGTACTCACTGTAAACGTTGTATTATGCGATTAAACTGATTATTAATTGATCATCGATCGGTTTACTCATGATAGTTTCAGAACGACCCATCACTAGTCACTTTATTAGTACCTTACACATTATAATCTTTGGAAAATGTCCGGTAAAGATTTAGATTATTATGAAATTTTTCGTCACAGATTTTTTCACATATCCCAGCTAATTAAGAGCGCAGGGTCAGCCAGGATACAGGATACAGCACCCCCTGGAACAGATAGGGTTAAGATCAATGCTCAGGGGATCAACATAGGCAGGCGGCGCTGGGACTCGATCCCACAACCTTCCGATCAGTAACCTAGGAGCCCGCCTCAGCAGGATTCTTACTGTCACAGCGACGCCGGCCCTTCATGTACGTCCGTGAGCACATGCAGGTGGAAGTGGGCGGATAGCGCTCTCCTCCCTAATGGTGCTCGAACAGCGCTTCAAAAAGACGTGTTCGGCTGGCTCTTTCCTGATTGGTCGTTGTGAGCTGATAGGGGAGGAGCTGTGAGGTGATTACGACTCACAGAAAATAACTGGAGGTGTTGTTCCTTACGTTTTTTTTTTCACTAGTCACAGGCTGGAGAATGAAACTGAGAAAATGAGTCAACTTAAACTTTCTTTCCTTTTTTTCGTTCTTTCCGTTTTGGACGGTTCTTGAAGATAAGCAGCTCTTCTGTGTTTGGTGTGTGTTAATTCTCCCAACTGGATTCACAACCCAAGCGTTTGCTTCTGGGACAGAGCAGGGTTGTTTTTTTTATTTATTTATTTTTTGTTTTAATGTAAGGCGCAGAGAACTGAAGCAGACGTCTTTCAGATGACCTTGATAAAATATTATCGAGTCCTTATTATGTTCGAGTCCTTTAATGTGTCCGCTTCCTGAATTACCGGTGAATCTAGAATTTAGATTGAATAGAAAAAAAATATTGGTGATGATGTGTGTGTACAGTGTGTGTGTGTGTGTGTGTGTGTGTGTGGAAAACCTGTTTGGTGTGAGCAATCACTTTCCAAGGAAAAGGATGTTTGACTTGTCTGTGATCATAAATATTTTTTCAGAAATAATATTTCAGAACTTAATATATAGACTTTAACGAGGCATCTCCTAACAAAAGCCTCACGTTTGTCGTTTCTTGTTTGTCGTATTTGGCTCTGAACTCTGGCGCATGTCTGTATTTCTGCAGCGCAGCGTAAAGATCCTCAGCCTTAGTCTCGACACAACAGCGTCTTTCTTACACACGCAGGGAGTTGAGTTGCTTCAGTGCAGGAGGATTAACCCTAGAGACAATCGTACTTCTTGTGCCAAAACTTTGTTTTTGTCAAATTTGATAATAGATGTGGTTTATTTTATTTATTATATTAGATTATAAGTACTCGTTTTAATACGTTGTCTGTTTCCATGGCAACATTTCACTTTGAACTAAATATAAATCTTCGTCCGTATTTCTACATTTGTAACAGTGGTGGTTGTTAAGATCTTTATACCAATAAAATGCGATGGCGCTCGTTTGGTCAGAGCTGTATTAATGGATATATGTAACGCTTTAATAAGCCAAAGCTATAAATAAACACAAAATAAACGTGTTACAGTTAAAAAAACAAAAAACAAGCGAACCTGGAAGTCTTTTTAATGTGCAGATGTTTCCGAAAAACGTACCGAGGAATTAAGAGACCGAATGTTTATTTTAATTAATGTTCATGCAGGAAAAGATGAATAAATCCTGCAGCTTTGTGAAATTCAAAACTTCAAAGTCATTTTTAAAAATAATCTTCGAGGATTTCCTGAAGTATAGAGAGGGGTTTATTTTGCATTCGCTTATGGAAGGAGTCTCCAGTGCAAGTCAGACAGTAACGCTGGACGTCTTCTCACGTCATAGTCGTTACTTCATAACGTTTCATCCGTTGATCAGCGGCGTATGTAAGAACAGGAACTCGTCTGTGTCACGGCAGTAAATGTAACTATAAACAGAGAAGTATTTCTCATTAACATTCTCTTCGCTGGAATGTCTGTGTGCTGAGGAATTCCCAGTGTTACAGGAAACTAATCGCTGTTCCGCTTCATCACACACTGATCATTTTCCTTTAACAGCTTAACACGAGTGTGTTGTCCCTCACCTGCACCACAAGGTGAAATGTTGGTGCCTGAGAAGGCGTTACAAACAGGAGGATGCAGTACAGTGTGCAGTGTGGTGTAATGCCTGTGTATATAAATATAATAATAATAATATATATATATATATATATATATATATATATATATATATATATACAGTATGTATTCAGTGTAAGTCTGTGGCAGCGCTAGCTGTGTAGCTGTCAGAGAGTTGACTCTGTCGCGGCTCGGCGCGTATGAACCCCGGCTCGTTATAAAGACCTGAAGCAGATGCTTCATTATAGTAATTTATGCCTTCACTTATTACAGGGACGGAACTATAATTTCACTCAGGCTTCCTCTCTGGGTTGTGATTATAAGCCTGATTATACAACATGTCAACGTGTTTAACGTCAGCGGCGTCGTCAGCACGCGCGTCTTATAAGATCCTGCCACTTCAGGTTTGGAGCAAGTTTCTGTTTAATGTCAATTCATTCGGCATTTATTAAAGGGAATCTAATGTGCAGGATTTACGTCACAGTCTCGTTTAGGCATTTACATACCTTAGGTGTCCAGTGTAGGACAAAAGAGTTCCCTGATATTTGATATTTTCTCCGCCCCTTTTTTCATTCCAACCAATAATCAAATTCAAATTGGTGTAAGCTTCTAGACGCGTAGTACTGTTGCTTACGTTAAAGCATCCCGTGCAAAAGTAAGGACTTTTTTTTTTTTACCCTCAGAAATCAGAACCTGGAATTAGATGGTGTGTCCAAACCTTTGACTGGGTGTGTGTGTGTGTGTGTGTGTGTGTGTGTGTGTGTGTGTGTGTGTGTGTGTGTGTGTGTGTGTCGATACAGTATACAGTATGTTTTTAGGTTGTTCTCAATTAAAGACATGAAAATCAGATTTTGTTTAGTGTTATTGTTTTAGGCACAGTATGTCTGTCTGTCTGTCTGTCATAGATGAAGATCAGATCACAAATTAGTGCAGAAAACCATGAAATTCCAAAGGGTTCATGTACGCCACTGTATATAATTCCAGGTTATAATAATAATAATAACAACAATAATAATAATAATAAATAGTTGGAAGCACTCGGGATCACACATTCCCCATCTTGTGACTCATTGGTGAACCGAAACCAGCCTCGCACACAAACATGTGACTTCCAGTAAACAAGAGGCTGCGATGGTCAAAAAAACAAAAAGGGGGGAAAAAAAGTATTGTGGAAGTGCAACGTGCCAAGGCTTGTACAAGAGAGCGCGCTCACACGAACGATACACACAGATAGGATGATTTTAATACTTTTATTTCATGTTTAATCATCTCCAGATGTCCTGCAGAATCAATGTGCTTTATTTATTTATTTATTTATTTATTTATTTATTTATTTTTGGAAAACCATAACACTAATGTTTTCATGTTTTCTGTCTTATAAATGTTCAGACTTTTTATCTTATAGATCTGTAGACGGGTCGGAAGAAAGTACTGATGCGTCCTTCACAGTTCTAGAGTAAAAGTTAGAATAAATACGGACCAAAAAACACTACTGGTGTGGAGGTACAGGATTATGTCAGGATTTTGATGATCCAAAGATGTGTTTTGTTCCTCTTACACCACAGCGTTTCACCAGAGATTAGAGATTGATACACTGCCCGTAAACAAAACAAAACAAAACAAACAAAAAAAAAGGCACCGCCTGGATTTAACTAGCAGAATGTTTGGTCCGAGTTTTCCACTGAATAATGACTGCAGTGATTAATGACGATTATTTTTGCTTCGTTGTCTCTCATATTTTTTTTCATTTTATATACCTTTCCCTATTACGTCTGTTTGTCGGCTCCGATTTGCGTCCCTAAGAATTTCTCCTTAAAACAAAGCGCTGACACCGGAGACTCCTTTTATATCGACTGCGCACCCTCTATGGAGCGTCCTCCGAGCTGTTGCCATAGTAACCATAACGTATACGTACATAACCCATAGAATCCAGAACGCAGCGTGAAGCGGATTATAAAGGTTTATGTTTGGAGAACGTCAGGTCACATGATGGGTTAATGATCGCTTAGACACGGTTTTTTGACTGAAGTGTGTGTAAATTTGATTAATCAAATAATGTGTTGCTAAAACACACACACACACACGTGATGCATGTCACCATCTGAAGGAGCGAAATGACCGTAATTCTCTCATGTGGGTCTTTTTTGTTGTTTATTTCCTGTTTATTTCCAGTAAATCAGTTCCGCGTGGTCGATGATGGTCAGCGTGAATATTCCTGTTCTCTCATTTCACATGTACTTTTCCTCTGCTTTTTTTTTTCTTATTCTCTCTCCCGCTCTGTTTTTCTTTTTTTTTTTTTAGGGTTTAATGCAGAGGCTCACAAAAAGCCGCCCACATGAAAATACCCACTGATGTTACACATGCGTGCACACACAATAGCTAAAAGCTAGGCAGGCTAGGTTGTAACCCACGCCTCTGTATGTGTGTGTGTGCGTGCACTCACAGGAGTGTGTGTGTGTGTGTGTGCTTTGCAGTTGCATAAGAGGTCACGTGGGAGCAGACACATGCCACGCCCTCAGCAGCTGGGAATGCTGTCGCAGTCGTATTTAACCCTTCAGGATCCCACGTCAACCGTGTGTCGTGTCGAGAGTAAAACAAACGCAATTAAGCTTTTTAACAGACTTTACCTGAAACTACCAGAGGCAACGCCTACTTTACTTCACTAACACTCACCTCCCTTTATCAGATTTACTCATACACAGCTCAAGCCTACTTCACTGAGATGAAGGAGGTGGGCGTGGCCTCTGTGTAGGTCAGATTAAATAAAAAGAGCTGTCAGACTGGGTACAAGGAGGTGTGGCCTCAGTGACTGACAGGTGTACAGGGTTTGTCTTAGATGAAGTAAGAAGAAGCACGGTTTCTCTGTGTCTCTGTCTTAGATTGAGTATAAGGGGGCGAGTATTTTTTAGCGTTAGTTTAAGTAGGTACGATCGCTTAGATTTAATAATAAAAAAAAAAAGGTTTGGCCTTTTTGTGGGTCACATTTAGTGAAAGGAGGCGTGGCTTCAGTGAACATCAGATTTGGTGAAAGGAGGTGTGGCTTCAGTGAACATCAGATTTAGTGAAAGGAGGTGTGGCTTCAGTGAACATCAGATTTAGTGAAAGGAGGCGCGGCTTCAGTGTACGTCGGATTTAGTGAAAGGAGGCGTGGTCACTGTGTGGGTCAGATTTAGTGAAAGGAGGTGTGGCTTCAGTGCACAGCAGATTAAGTCAAAGGAGGCGTGGCTTCAGCGCACGGCAGATTAAGTCAAAGGAGGCGTGGCTTCAGTGTACATCAGATTTAGTGAAAGGAGGCGTGGCCACTGTGTGAGTCATGTTTAGTGAAAGGAGGCGTGGCTTCAGTGAACATCAGATTTCGTGAAAGGAGGCGTGGCCACTGTGTGAGTCAAGTTTAGTGAAGGGAGGTGTGGCTTCAGTGTGAGTCAGGTTTAGTGAAAGGAGGCGTGGCTTCGTGAACATCAGAGTTAGTGAAAAGAGCGTGGCTTCAGTGTACATCGGATTCAGTGAAAGGAGACAGGGCCACTGTGTGAGTCAGGTTTAGTGAAAGGAGGCGTGGCTTCAGCGTACGTCAGAGTTAGTGAATTATCGTCGTTGCTTTATATCCTTTGCTTTAAATGACTTTGAATCTATAATCATCAGTGCACTCATCATGGCTTTGTTAAGTTTAAGACACACACCCTGGTAAAACTCATACAGCGCTGTTTACTGAAACAACATCTGCCACATCCATCCAAACCTGGACGTCCAGACGCTGAGGTCATCCTATATATACAGTATAAAACACACCGCGGTAATCCTACACACTGCTCTCGCATGCTATTGGTCAATGTGATCGTCATGTGATCACATTCTCCCTCGATTACTGAATCCTACTGAACTCTGTAATGGTGGAGTTTGGACAGATAACACACACGTCGGGTCTCAAACCTTCCTGCGGGAGAGGCGGTGGATTTAAGAGCTAGCGAGTGAACTCTAATTAAAGTGATTAGCAGGCCACACCCCCTATAACCAACCACACTGCAGGACCCGAGGTGTGCATCATAAATGTGTACTACTTGTGATATGATTATTTAACTCTCTCTCTCTATCTCTCTCTCTCTCTCTCTCTCTCTCTCCTCCCAGACGGGCACATTTAAGGCTATGTTTGGAACGCTTGAAGTCCCTGGTGCCTCTGGGACCAGACTCCAACCGGCACACCACCCTCAGCCTACTAATGAAGGCCAAGGATCACATCAAGGTGTGTGTGTGTGTGTTTCACTGTGACTGCTGACGTGATCTAAACAACCAAGAAAGAACCATATGGCCTGTACACCGTACTATACAACACGCTCGTTAACTCCATTTAATTTTCAACAATATCCTGATTACTTGTTTATCCGCAATAAACTTTCCTGTGTGTGAGCACTAAGTGGGGTTGGGAGCATGGCTTTTGTGCTAACTCGCTTTAAAAAGTTTATTTTTGAAAGTTTTATGTAAATGTTAACATTAAGAGTGTTGATAGAAGATCTGCAGGATTATACGGAGGTTATAAGTACAGATCAAAGGTGAACTGTTGATGTAGATAAACTGTATTGTAAAAAAAATGCAAAACAAATTTGCATTTGTAAAACAATCTTGTAAAAGCTTACTTAATTTTATTTCTTGAATCTCAAAAAAATTGCTTGCATTATAATTCTTAAGTTTTAAACCCAAAATGTTTCAAACATCCAGAGTAGACCTCAGTTATAGCATTTTCACATGGATTTGCTTTGGTTTAAATCCCGTGTCGTGTCAATCGGCCGGAGTGTTTGTGTCTCGCAGCCTCTAGCACTTAGTTACCTCGTGTGTCTCTGGAGCTTTAACAGAACCTGAACCTGGCCTGCTCAGGGACTCGTGCGTCTTTCCTGCATCCCTGAACTTCCCTCTGTTTCACTTCACTTAAGGTGAAATTTTGTGTTGTGAAACGTATTTTTCCATAGGAAATAATGTAAATGCAGATAATCCGGTCCAGCCACCCAAAAATATGACCAATATGACCAATATCCAACACTATAATCATATTTCTGCATGTAAACACAATCAAAACATTTAGAAAAGACATGTATGTTAAGTAAAATATGAAATAAATAGATGAACAGCTCCCGGACATACGCGCGATTTAGCCAGTGTTCGTTTTGGCTCGATTCAGCTCAGTTCGTTCGCTCGTACGCAGAATTTCAGTTCTTAAGGCGGGGTGTTCGTATACCTGTTTCTTTTTAACATTTATCACAGAGCTCTAAACTCCTCTAAAGCGTGTGTGTGAGTCACAGCCTAAGCTTAAATACGGCTCACGTGATGCATTTATATCATTATTCCACCTCCAGCTCCAGTGGTTTCACTCCTCCTCCGAACACGCTGTTTCAGTGTCTGTGTAAACGAGCTACTGCTGAGCCACGCCCCTCGTTTGTTCAACATCACTCATATATACACTACTACAAAGAATATAGTACCATGTACTCATTGTGTTATAGGAACGCTGATTAGTGTCCTGTAACGGCTCATCCTGAAGTGTTTTATTCCTCTTACCTAGTAATTAGCATTTCAGAAAGAAGTCGTTTATTTTATTAGAAATGCAAAACTTTTTCGAATGCCTTTCAACGCATGGTCACGTTTAGTGCTCGTTCAATGAAACATGTTCTCTTATCGAAGATAAACACACAGCGTGTCATGTCTTAGCGAGAACCCGCCAAACAAACCATTGTAAACTCTTTTACTCTGTAAGTGTTACAGAGAGCTGAGACTGGAGACTCCTTCCAGTATCAGTAAACGTCTGCCGTACATACCGAGTGAATGAGCTGTTACTATGGAAACGGTAATGTTTCAGCATCAAGCTCTTCTGGTAATTGTAAATGAACGTGTGTGTGTGTGTGTGTGTGTGTGTGTGTGTGTGTGTGTGTGTGTAGAGGTTGGAGGACAGCGAGAGGAAGGCACAGCACACAATAGATCATCTGCAGCGGGAGCAGCGGCACCTGCGCAGACGGCTGGAGCAGCTGGGAGTGGAGCGCACACGCATGGACAGCATGGGGTCTACCTTCTCCTCGGACAAATCCGACTCTGACCAAGGTACATATACACACACATTAGCAGTGTGTCCTATTTATTAGATACACCTGACTTTCTATAACCCCCCCTTTATAAAGACATACACACACACTCTGATTACACCGTATACAGTTTTCTGTATGTACACTTTAACATATATGTCCATAATCTTCGTGCGCACACACACACACGATGCTCATGTTCTGTAAGGAAGTGTGTTTTTATAAATCCGTGTTGCTCTCATTTTCACACGCGCTCCTCCTCCTCCTCCTCCTCCTCCTCCTCCTCCTCCTGAACACCTCGCTGTACATCGTGTGTAGTGTGAACACCGCACAGCTCCAGGGATGCCTGATTCACTGCCAAGCTCCGTGTTTTTATTCCCGTGTTTACTCTGAGCATTCTGTCTTTAATTGGTGTGATTCAAATAAAATTCATTTTGGTTCAGTTAAAGGAGAGAACTCAGTGATACTGAGGACAGATGGTTTGATCGCTCCTGAAAAAATACACCTCTATTATTAGAGGCTTCGCCCACCATATTTGTGGATGCGTGTTGAACTGGGCTAGGCTAGCTGACCGATTATAGAAACATGCTACCGATCAAAAGTTTGGGATTACTTGTAAATTTAGGTTGTTTTTGATTAGTGACTTATTTTCTACATTCTACAAGAACTGTTCAGAGGAGATTATTGTGTGTTTTGGATAAACGCCTTCAGCATTGTTTTACATTGTAGAGAGAAATAAAACTCAGAAAAGTTGAAAAGTGATCCCAAACTTACGAGCGATAATGATAATGTCATCAAGCACGAACACGCTCGCTGTTACTGATTGGATGGGATGCTGCCGTCTGCTGTCACTTAGTTTCCTTACAACTGAAAGAACTCGGGTGTGTATGAACACTGGATGTTTTTCAGTGGACAGCCAGCACACTCGCTGATTCTAATACGTTTTTTTTTACTGATTAGCCAAGCTTAGTCCTTTAATTCATTCAGATTAGGATAATTGGCATTCCCAAATTGCCCGTAGTGGGTGAATGTAGAACGGAGGTCATACAAAACGGGGAGTAAATACTGTGGTCACCCCTGGCCCTCACGTTCCCTACTTGGACTACTGAGGTTCCTAGATAGATGGGTGGAATATCCCACTGGGATCACATTGCAAATCCATGTAGTGTAACGTTTTATTTCAATCATACCATTCTCTTAAAAACACACTTCTATGTTTAATACCTTTCGTACATTCAATCTTACACCAGACCCTGGGGCATCGAGAAATCGAACCCCCGAGGTGCGAGGCCACAGTGCTAACCGCTACGCCACTGTACCGCCTCTGTACTGCTTCTGTACTGCCTCTGTACTGTTTCTGTACTGCCTCTATACTGCCTCTGTACTTTAGGATCAAATAATTGAATTTAAAACGCTTGGACATAATGCAACTCATTTTAGTACCTTTTGGACTAAGGTGCTACATAAACGTCTCCACAGGTAGAAAACAGAAATAGTGTAGAAGGTGAACCACCCCCGTGAATATTAATGGCGCGGGTTAGCATGCTTTAATCACCTTCAGTAAGCGTTTATCAAGTTTGACGTCCTAAATTAAGAATCAACAAGCGCTAATGGTTTGGGAGTCACTGAAAAATCGGTAACCTCAACGAGAAGTTGTTTTGCAAATCCCTGCCCTGGTGTATTTTATATAAGAACCCGTTATCCAGTGAGCTTCACTAGAGCTAATGTGTACAGTAGATTCAGGAAATGGGTAATGAAATCTCGCCAAAATGTAAGCAACAGATTTTGTCTTAAATTCACAGAAAATCAGAGAATTCTTAAGCGTGGGTATGATCTAGGGCTGGTGATGTTACGATATAATATTGTTATCTTTGTGTATTTGTGGTATAGAAGAGCTGGACGTAGACGTAGACGTGGACGTGGAGGGGACGGACTACCTGCTGGGCGATCTGGAGTGGAGCACCAGCAGCGTGAGTGACTCGGACGAGCGGGGCAGCCTGAGGAGCAGCTGCAGTGACGAGGGCTACTCCAGCCATGCCAGCCTGCGCCGCCTCGCCAACACTCAGGAGAAGACTCTAAGTCTATAAGAGCACACCCACTCCCACCTGACCTCCATCTCCAACACCTCCAGCAGCTCCGCCCACTCATTCACTCAATCACTCACTCACTCGATCGATCTCCAGCGCCGGAGCGTGACGACGCGAAGCCGCCAGCCGAACGTTCCGGAATCGAAAGCACTCTGCGGCGCCTCGTACGTTCACCATCCAGACCAAAACGAAAGAGAACGTGGCCTCGCGCATCCGCTCCTCTTTACACCTTTTCTACCTTCACCGTCTGATCAGCCACAGAGGACGAGTGTCTAGTCGTCCAGTCAGATCCTCCCTACCTCTCTCTTGTCCTGTTCATCCTCGTCGTCCGTTTCGCATCGTCACCAGAGAATGTTCCTCATCGTCACGCCCGCCGCCTACGCCGACCCTCCTCCTACTCCTCTCTCATCCACCAATCAGATCAGGACGTTCCGACACAGGGCTAGGTCACCTGACCTATCACAGCATGGAGTTTTGCACTTAAAAGCAGCTTCTCGGTGTGAGCCGGCCCCCTTCGCCGCAGATCCGAGAGCGACATAGAATACGTTTTTGTTTTTAGTTTTTTTGTTTTATTTTCCCGAGATCAGCGCCAGAAGGTCGGCTTTTACCAAAGATCACACAGCAGGAATGTTTTTTGTTAAATCACAAAAAAATATACAGCAACCACAAAGGTGTATCGACGTCATCGTCGCCGTCATTGTCGTCATCGTGATTGTCTTCTTGCTCCTCTGCTCTCCAGAGGGATCGCAGCTACTCTAGTTCCAGTATCAGGTGTAGTCTTTAAGCTAGTCTTAAATTAAGATAATAATCTTCCTGCACTGTCCCAGCGTCCAACCCTTCACCCAAACTACCAACCACCACCAACACCGAGCCCTGGGACGGTTACCTAGCAATGGTGCGATGTGATGTCATGTGATGTCATGTCATTCTCCATGGCAACCGCTACTGCTAGTCGGCTCCTGCTGGTTTAGGGAGAACAGCGAGACTTGTTTTGTTTGTTTTTTCTCTGGCAGTCTACTAACAAACCTCGTCTCGTTTAATATCAGCGCTCGCTCGTTTAGAGAACCATTCGATCCAGAAGCTCGGGAGCGGCAGCGGGGTGTGTGTGTGTTAAGCGGTTGGGATTAAGATCTGAACACGTTTTAATGTTAAGCAGGGACACACATACACAGACACAAAGACTTCGCAAATAACATGTTTCAGTGCTGTTGATGACGCGGCACCTTGATTTTATTGTTTGTTTGTTTGGGTACACAATATAAACTGTTGACGTGAGGATCGTATCGCATCGCAGCATGAGATTGTCGCGGGACTGATTTTGGGGGATCAGGTGATGGGGAAAAGGGGGGTAGGGGATGGTGTCAAATGAGAAATTTTCATCGGGGTCGTTCCTGCTCTTCCTCTCTGATCTAAAGACAGTGGCAAGTACGTGTGTGTGTGTTTTGATGTTTTTTTTTTTGTTTTTTTTTTCAGTAAAAGAGGAAATAAGGAAGTAAGCACATTCCACTACCGAACAGAAAGTCAGTTAGCATTATTATTATAAAGATTATAATCATAAGAATAATAAGGCACTCGGAATTATGGGAAGGCAAAAAAGGGCTTCGACCCAACAGGGCTGAAATTTTTTTTCTTTGTCCTTCTCCGAGACGCTGAAACTGTTTTATCTTTTCAGCATTGTTTTATGTATATAGTTCTACAGAAATCTATCTATCTATCTAAACATCTATATGTATCACAAAGTATTTATTTAATCCAGATATATGTCACAGATAAATCTATAACATATTTTATATGTATAAAATTAAAAAAAAAAGAAAAGAAGAGTCTATTTAAAAAGTCGTAGTGGATTTAGTTATCGCAGTGGGTTATAGTTTTATTTTATTACTCTAATTCTAACTGTTCTCTCTCTAAACGTGTGGATTTATTTGCACAGATTATCTACAGTGTATATGGACATGGAGTTAGAGCTCTGTTTTTAGTAGTTAGTTTATAATATTTGTGTAACACCCTCAAACCAACTTGTGCTCTTATGGCTGTTTCGACGTTTTCGATTAATTTTTTTTTTTTTTTTTCGTTTTTCATTTATTGAAAAAAAAAAATATCTAAACGTACAGTATATAGATTAGATCTATAAATATATGGAGAAAGAGAAATAAATGTGCGTGAAACGTAACAGAAAAAGTAAAGGAGTAAAGGGAAAGTAGTTCGTCAGGGAAACGTGAAATCGTACGAGACGAGAGCGTGAAGCTCCTGAATGTAGACGTGGTGATATCTATTTTTTATTAGCGCAGCTCAAAGACGAGACAAAACCGCAAACAATAATAATAATAATAATGAAAAAACTTGAACAAAATGCACCAAAAAAAAAAGTAGACACCCTAGGATTGTTTAATATGTGGAATTTTAAATCACTTTAAAAATCAGTCCCGCCTTCCCCACAAAAAAACAACAAAAAAAGTTTAAAAAGAAAGAGGAAAAAAAAGTAGTGTGATCGAGATGTGATTGTTAGACTGGGGAAAGGGGTTCGAGTGTCTGTGTGTGTGTGTGTGTGTCTGTGTGTGTGTGTGTGTCTGTGTGTGTGTGTGTGTCTGTGTGTGTGTGTGTCTGTGTGTGTGTGTGTCTGTGTGTGGAGTCACTGTCTACAGAAGGAGAGAAAGGGTTCCGGACAAGGGTTTAGTTTTTTGGCGGTGTTGGGTTCTTCAAAGCTGTTTGTACGGATATGTCTTGTTTTTATTTGTTATGAGTAAAAAGTAAAAAAAAAAAAAAAGTCTATTTCCTTTCAAGTGTGTCTAAAGACTGGTGTAATAATAGTGGTTCTACACACACACACACACACACACACACACACACACACACACACACACAAACTCACCCTGCCTTTCAATGACTCCTTTATCCTTGATTGTACTTTATTCGTGATGTGTGTGTGTGTGTGTGTGTGTGTGTGTGTGTGTGTGTGTGTGTGTGTGTGTGTGTGTGAGCGTTTCGTCTCTGCTCTCCTTCGACACCAGCGCAGAGAGAAAAACAAAACTCTGAAACATTCTGTGAAAACCTTTTTTTCCCCTAATATTATTAGATATAATATTAGAAAAAGGGCGCGTTTGAGTAACGCAGGCTTTTACACCCATCTGTGCAGAAATTGCGAATCATAATCATTAGCTGAAATGCACAGGATTTGCACAAACGCCCTGCGTGGCTCGAGCGCGTCCCGGGTGCTGACACACACTCGTGGTTTTGCTTGAGAACAACCCCGCTCCTTTTGTTTGATTTCTTTTTCATTTCCATTGTGCCACCTTCGACCCTGCAGCTAATGTCCAGGGGGCCGTGATGGATGTTTGCACTCCTTCAGTGTGTACAGGAGGTTGTGAACTCTTAATACCAAAATGGCTAAAGCCTTAACGACGTCCAGATGTACAGACATTTAAACAAAAAAAAAAAACAAACACAAATGTACGTACGATCTGTTTTGGAAAGCAAACCCATCGCAATGTCATTCCCACTGATGGCGACTGTGTCTCAGGTGTGTTCTCCTACTAACCAGACACACACTAAAAATGAAAAAAAAAAAAAAAAAAGCTACTGCCTCTCAGACAGTTACATGTCTGTGTTTTTTTTGTTTCGTGTTCGATTGAAATTAAAATCTGACCCTTTTATGCTGTTACTTTGTTCAAAACAGCGACGAAAAATTGAAAACCCGGACAGTTTGGATGTCGAACGCTCACTTGTGGTCAAAAAACGAACGGAGAATCAGAACATCAGCAACAATATGTACATGTGTTGAATTTGTTACTCTTTGCTAGTAACATCTGAAATAAAAAACTAAGCAAAACACTACAAATTTGCTTGTTTGCTCTGTTTTTTTAATTAACAGAAGTGTGAAAATCAAGGGCTGACTGATTAAATAAACAATATTATTACATTATGTTAGTTAAAGGCCAGCCAAAGTTATATCTACTATCTGGAGTTAACATACATTTTACAGTTACTTTTAGGCATTTGGCAGACACTCCTGTCCAGAACGACTTACAAAAGTGCTTTGCAGTTTCCGTCACTTGATAGATCTTTACACTGGGTTACTAGGTTACTAACTAAGTTCCATAAGTCACAAACTATTGATAAGGTTTTTTTTTTTTCTTGGGGCTAGAGCGGTGTGCCTGGTGTCGTTGGATGCATCTCGACAGCACTAAAAGCGCATCCAGGTCCTGCGGAGCTGGGCCACTCCGTTTGGCAGCGCTGTTGAGCACTGCTGGAGATCCGTGAGGAAACCTGTCTGAGGGAAGAAAGGAGAGAAAGAGTTGTGTGTCATCTGCATAACAATGGTATGAAGACTGGGTATAGAGGGAGAACAGAAGAGGACCACGTACTGTGGGACACCAGTTGAGATATGATCAAAGCTTTAGTATTTGTTACTGTTAAATCCTGGAGTCTATTTGGTCAGAAGGCACTGATACATTTTCTGACAAAGCACAGGATTGTATCAATGCAATTAATTGTTTATGGAAGGAGTCTCCAGGGTCAGAGCTGTAAATTTCTCAACTGTTTCAGGACAGAGGAGTTTATGCTTTTTCCATTTTTTTGGTAAATACTTTTTAGAACTAACCATTCTTGCAGACGTTCCACAACATTAAATGTCACTATAAAACGATAACAAGTATCATTGCTGTTATGCTGTTGTAGTGTAAGAGGAATAAAACAGTTGTGAACAGTATCTTCTTTACATTGCTTTGTTGTTGATTATGTTCTATAAGAATACAGGGATTTTGTCATGCAATCGTCTTGGTTACTGACCGTTTAGATGTTTCATTATATAGAACCCCAGACGTTTAGGCAGTTGTCTTTGATCTCATGCTGGCGATGATGGCACACCCCACCGGGCTCGCCACTGCAATCTGGACCGGGACAGACGGCGAGCCTTAATCACGGTGCACTGGCACTAAGCAGATGAGAGGAAAGAGGGATGAGAGGGAGGGAAAAGAGGAAGGGATGGAGAGTAGAGGGGTTTGTAAAGCTGTCCATGTGCCTAAGTGGTGAAAGGAGATGCCCTCTGTTGGCAATCAATAACCTGATGAGGGGAAGGATGGAGAGAACAATTATAGCCTTTTACAAAGGGTTGATCGTTATCCTAAAACTATACTGATAAGGTTTGCTTAGTCTTTTCCTGATCTCTTTGGCTCCTTCTTCACAGAGGTGTAGTGACAGGACAGGTTTAATGGAACCCCCTGAAGGCTGACACAAAAGTCGATGATTTGCAAAACTGCTAGCATGTCGGACGTTTGCATGTTTATTTGCAAATGTTGGTTTTCACAATGAAGAGAACTCACCTGTCTGAAAACCAGTAAAAGAAACAAGCAGAAGAGGAAGCGGAGGAGTGGGGAGTGAATTTAAAAAATAAATCATTAGGATAAGTGGCGTTGTTATCTTATGCGCATCTGGATGATTGAAAACATAATTTGCTAGAAGGCAGATTAAACTGTAAAATACTTTGTAATTTTATTATCAGTAACTTTTCTGCCTTTATCTGCGGCTCAAACCTGGAACTCTGCATTTACTGAACACTTAAAAGTATATACAGATATAGAAAATATACTGTTATAGTATATATGTGTGCAGAAAATCCAGATGACCAGTATAAGTAAATCATGTGCTTCAAGATGCACTACTATGAGTGTGTTTAGTGGTGGAGATAGATGTTTGTCTATTTTTGCTGAACTGTGCTAGCACACAAATTCTGTCTTTTGATATTTCTAAAATAATTTTGTAAAACACAAACACGAATAAAAAAAGCTGTTGTGGGTTTACCATTTGAATGTCATGCTGTACATCACAATGTAATGTAACTCTAGCTCAACACCATTCTGGCGAGAGAGAACCTAGCTGAAGCTTTGCGCTTAGCTAGCTTTCTTTGGTAAAATTTTATATTTTGAGACTTGATCTCGCAATACATCTAGCATGAATATGTTGCTAATGCTTTCAGAGATCTTTCCTTAAGATTCTTTATAAAGAAGACCAAAGTGGTCATAAAATAAAGAGTCAAATATGTAATATAGCCTATTTATCAGAACCAAACATACAAGCTAGAGACATACAGTACCTAATACAAGGTACGTAAAGGTAATAAATTCGGTCCCACTTTATCTGGGTTGAGTTGTTGTTTCATGGATTGAAGAAACCAATTTGAATAAAACCAAATAATGTAAATGTATTTAAATGCAGAGAGTGTATTGTCTCTGTATCTTTGAGCATATTTGAGGTTTTTAACTTTTTTTTTTCTTTTTTGCACTCTGCACTTATCAAATGCTTGCCAGATAGGGAAAAAAACGTCTTTCTTAATAACAAGAAACAGTCTTTAAGAAACTGTCCTTTTTCAGTACGTTGCTAACAGGTGGATAGCTTGCTGACTACTTAGCTGTCTGTACAAGATGAATATTACCAAACATTTCCATAAGTATGAGATTTCACTTCAGCTCACAGGTTATTATACCGATGATCTAGCTTATGATAAATCTGTTACCTCTTCAGCAGTGCTTTTTGTCTCAAGGTCACTGCTTGAAGTTATATATTTGAATAAAAAATATAAAAATGTAAACAAATGTAAATGTGCATGGTCATGTGCGGCTGTGATGTGCTGAAAGAAAAATCAGGAGTACTTTTAATACAGTCAGACGGGAGATGCTAGAAAAAGAGAAAGTTGCAACTTTGTGCTATTGCCAACTTTTCATTAGCTAACTAACAGACTGCTTGTATGTTGGCTATAATAACATTAACAAATAATGTCGCTAACTTCATTTAATTTCATTACCTAATCGCTTTGACCATCTCTAGCCGTATAGTGTTTGAGTCATTGTGTGGCAGCAATTTAACTAGTGCAAACTAGTCAGTGAAAAATGGCCTCTAGCACTACAGCAAAAAAAAAAAAAAAAGAAGAATTAATATGATGAATTCAGATTAATTCTAAAATAATTGATCAGATAGCTTTGACTAATTGGATTAGTCTTATGAGTAGGCTAATTTAGTAAGATAATATAGCAACAAGCAACTGGCTAGCAACACTAGCAATTCTTGACAATATGATTCTTGATCAGCAATTCTTGACAAGATGTGCAGTAGCTACAGTAAGACTAGTGACTATTTAAAAAAATTATACCGCTTTTTAAATTTAATACAGATATCTGTGCTTTGAAGGCCCGAGTTCAATTCCCAGTTAATGTCCCAATCCCAGCCACTGGATGGAAGCAAATGGGAGGGTTGCGTAAGGAAGGTCATCTGGTGTGAAACCTGTGCAAAGTGTGCAGTTGGTCCACTGTAGCAAACCCTCAACGGTAGCAGCTGAAAGACGGACAACAGCAACAACAACAGATATCTGTGCTATTAAATCAGGTAGCAATTTATCACACTGCATTATGGGATAAAGACATGAAAACTCTTATTTGTTTTAACAAATAGTCTTTCAGCCCATATGGTATGTGATATAGATAATTATAATATACAAAACATACCTTAATATACCATAATATGACCATGTTTTTTTTACTATGTAAATTACCATGGGGAAATGCTAAAAAGACTCAGTGTGACTAACATTACACTGTAATTATACTTAGCATTGGCTGCTAAGCAAACTTTTATAGGTACCAACTAAATATGCACTAACAAAGGACTTTATAGAGTGCCAGTGAAGGTACTGTGGAACTTCAGTGGGTACCATATGGTACTTCAGCCAGATACGTTCAGCAGACATCTATATGATATGTTTGTACATACTAGCCTATACTACACTAGTGCATACATACCCGCTGGACTTTGGTAGCTACAGTGGTACTCAATAAGTACCATGGGATTCACCACAGTATTGTGTATTTACTTTTTGGAGGATACCGCAGCAGATGAAATGGCACTTCAGAGGTTACTGTAGCAGGGACAATACAAGTGCTATGGCACTTGGAGATATAACACCAAGTTTTGGGAAATGGTACTATGGGACCATACTATATAAACATCATATAAATAAAGTTCATGGTACATAAAGATTTGTAACATATTTTGACACTATATTGGTACATGTTCCATAGAACCATGTACTGTACCATACTATAGATAAAATGTTTTACAAGAGTCTTTTTAAAAAGGCTGACTTTTTAATACTGCATTTGTTTTGTTTTTTTATCATGTTTATTTAAAAGCTTAAACCAACTAAACCTTCCATCAGTGACGTTATTTACAACTTTGAAATTAAAGTGCCATCATTGACTTCTTGGGTTATGGTGATAAAACACATGGAAGTTAAGTTATTGTAAGTTTAAACCCATTTTAATTTGAGTCATATTTAGTCTGAACCTATAAAGGTTTGCTTAGCGGTCAATGCTAAGTATAATTACAGTGTAATGTTAGTCACACTGAGTCTTTTTTTTTTGTGTGTGTTTTCCAAACAAAACTGAGGTAAATGTTACTTTGTGAGGTATTTTCTTTGTTTCTATACATGATTTAATGTTTATGTACAGTACAAGCTTGCTAAATCTGTAGCTTAATTTCCAGTTAAAGAAAAGTTTTTTTAACGCACCAAAATATTTGTATATAATAATAATAATATATATTTTTTATATATTAATTTTTTAAGGTCATTTGTTTTGACACAGTGTCTATTATTTACCACTTTAAACGCCAGATTGCTTAGCAGGCAATGCTAAGTATATTACCACAGTATAATTTTAGCTATAAAGAGCCTTTTCTTAGCATTACATCAATATATCTGAGGTAAATTTTAAAGTTTCAACCTTATTTATAGTCTTTTTTATTCTATAAATGACTAATTTATTATTTTTTAGCTTGTTGTATTAGCTTGATAACCTAATTTTCAGTTGAATATCTTTAATAAGCATTTTCTGTGTTGAGTTAAATAGACCAGAAACTTTGAAAAACTTTGACATTAAGAATAAGAATCCATTGGAGTTTGCTTTGTGGTCAATGCTAAGTGTAATTACAGCATGAGTGTAGTCATACCGAGTCTTTTCTGAGGTAAATGTTTAGGTTTTAGTTCACTTTTCATGGTCAAGTTGCCTTTATTTATTTATTTATTTTTTAAATAAAATACTAAGACTTTGAAATTGCTAGCTATGTTTCTAGTCAAATAATGTTAATTTAATCAAGTTTAACAGCTTTAACCAGCTTCAGTGTACTTTTAGTTGTTTCTTTGTTCTAACGTCTTTTTTTTTAGCGTAGTTACCTAAACATCGGAGGTGAACATTGAAACACTAGACAGTTCTATCTTTTTTGCACCGTCACTTTAATTTACATTGCGTCTGTGCGAGAATTATTGTTAATGGCTTTGTACTGTATTAGCAAAGTGGTCATACTGAGTCATCAGCTATCTTCTACTCTGGGTCTGTATTTATCTGTTGCTTAGGAACTGTGTTCTTATGATTTTTAACAAAAAAATTAATAAAAATCAGGACCTAGGTTTGAAAGCACTTATATGTTCCAGTGTTCGAGAAGTTTTTTTAAATTACAGATGAGTATTTTTTTAAGCATTTGAGACATGACCCCAGTTGCTTGCGGAGACTGAGGAGCGTCTTTCTGCTGAACTCGGTGCTATTGGAATAAGGAAAGATGAGCAAGACCTGCTTTAGATTTGATTCATAGCCAGAATTTCAGGATGATTATATGTATGTGTGAGGTGGTGGTGGTCAAAGTCAGTGTCCATTTAACCCCTTCTCCCCTGACCTTTAATCAAACACACAGAGATCAAATCAGGTCAGACTGGAAACACACACACATAGATAATCGTGTGGATTATGACCTGAGCTGAGGACAAGTGTACAGTCAATTCGAAACAAAAACATACACACACACCTACCTACTGTACAAATAAACACAAACACACACCTACCTACTGTACGAACAAACACAGACACATGTTGACTGATGCATCTTCTCCAACTTACAGGTTACCAAACCCAAAATTTCAATTACCTATAAAGTTGGACTTTAATTAAAGGGACGATTCATTTTATTTCTGTGCAGTGTCTGTTGTTTCATTAGATAATCACTTTTGACACACACACATGCACTTTTACATAGGAACAAGAGAAATCTCAGAAATTTATAAGAGAACACAAAGAAAAATTATAACCCATGTAGAAGAAGACCCAGATGATACATAAGCCCAAGGAGTAGGAACAGAAATTCAACCAAATTAAGACTTTCATGATGAATTTTAATTCAAGCCTTAGGATAAACTAGAAATTGAAGGCTTTAAAGTCCAGATTTTATAAGTAAGGGTGCTTTTAAGGATGCTTTAAAGGTGATGTTCACTCTCAGCTATTTTCTAATTGGCTCCTGAGTACTTAAAAGAAAAAAAGGTCAGGAGATCTTGAGTTTGAATCCTGCTGATCATTTGTAGTTGGGAGCCAAGAGAGTATTGTGAGTAGGTATCTACTCCACCATCTTCTACCTACATTCTCATGTAGGTAGAAGATGGTGGACCACACTTTCAGTTGTGTGTGTTTCGCTGCCCTGTGAGGCATCATGAGTTAGACGTTCAATCTTTCCTTCAATCTTTACAGTTTGTCACTGAAAGAGCTGGTCGATGGGTAGGACCCGACCATGACCAAATTGAACAATATATGGTCAGAAAAATCTAATAAAAATAACATAAAATACATACACTCTCGGGCCTTCACATTCTCATCAAGATTGAGGTTTATGTCTGAGAATCCAAGTTAAGCACCCCCTAGTGGTAGTGCACTGTTTCCTTTTACAAATTAAGCATCAAGTATTCAAATCAAATGGGTTGCATATAAGCAGCCAACACACACACACTTGTTTAACACTAATGTATTAATAACAGAAGGGATTGAATCATGTGCTACAAATAGATAAATGTATAAAGTGTGACAGACATATGGCCAAACTCAAGCTGTCCATCAGATGGTGAACTCTGGGCCCCCGCCTCCATGCCTCTCCGCCTGACAGGAAACAAGTTGGAGACTCCACCATGGGGTCATGCACGAGCAGATGGGGAGAGAAGAGAGGGGGAGGCAAAGATGTGTACCGTGGCCTATATGGTGCAAAACACTCATTAAAAAAAATGAGTGCCATCATACAGAGCCATAAATACAGAGCCATCATACTAATG
The DNA here is from genome assembly GCA_013621035.1 of Clarias magur. NCBI lineage: Eukaryota > Metazoa > Chordata > Actinopteri > Siluriformes > Clariidae > Clarias > Clarias magur. The sequence goes on along the minus strand of QNUK01000181.1, from coordinate 907,676 downwards.
ACAATGTCAAGTTTACTTTTAAACATAAATAAATATTATTTTAACAATACACTAATATACAATATGTTAGTAGTGTTTTAGCAAAAGTAAAAATAAGACTTAGCAAATACATTCTAAACTCTAAAAAACATATTTATTATATCATGCCAGTCACTTTATTTTATATATATATTTTCTTACCAACAAATTTTATTGAACCTTGCTGCTTGGTACTTAAGCATGGTGGTTATAGCATGATGTTAGGTGCCTAGCTAGCCATCATCAACTCAGTGTTTAACAGTTCTGCAACCTTCTTACGGAAATATTTTACAAACACTAATAAACATTAACAATAACAGCGTTAATTGAATCACAGATGCTAAAATTCATATACAGTACATGTCAACTCTGACTTCGTATATACAACTACATCCACATACTAGACCAGACAATTTTAGGATGACAGTTGATAGTAAAAATTTTTTGCAGATAATGTTAATAAATATATATGTTGATAAAAAATAATGGTTAGTTGGTAAGCACTTTGGAGCCACGTGGGCTCTATCGACTGCTATACAACATAACAGCAGATTAACAAGTACTCAACTCACTGCAGGCTCAGTTTCTATTCTCAACCTCACCTGTGTAAGAAGAGCCTGGGAGAGGCCACTAGGTGTGTGTATATGTGTGTGAGGGACAGAAAAAGAGAGAGCGATAATAATATCTTTGACCTGGTTTAGTGGCCTTCATGTGCTTAATTGTGGTTTTCTGAGTCATGGATGTCCGCCCTCTTTTTGGAATGTGTGTGTATGTGCGTCTGTGTTGGTATGTTGATGAGAAGAATATTATTAGAGACTTATGTGGATCAGTGTGTCGAAGGCAAAAGGACACATCATAGAGAGGCTAAACCACATCCCAGACAGCAAGTTCTTCACACGCGTGTAGCAAGTGTACATTTACGGCACTTGGCAGACCTGCTGATCCAGAGCGATTACATTTTTATGTCATTATACATCTAAGCAGTTGAGGGTTACGGTCCTTGCTCTAAAGCCCAACAGAGATATTGTGTTGGTTGTGGGGTTTGAACCTGGGACCTTCCAAACCATAGTCCAATGCCTTCCTCCAATTTTAACATCCTCTCAAATTTGCAGTGACTAGACAAACGAGTTACAAATTCTGTCAGAAGAAAATACTGTTCGAACTGAACTTTTATATTAATAAATAATTAAAGCTTCACAATATTTTTAGATAATTCCCACTGGTTTTAGCAGTTAGGGTCGTGAATAGAGGAACAAATTCCTGCTTTGCTCTTTTATTAGCAGGCTAATTCATAGATCATTTGAAACGTCTTCTCAGAAACCATGTGCATTTGTCTTGTATTACTGTTAGAACAGAAAATGCATATATTTTACGAATATGTCTTTAAATCTGTCTCAGCAGTCCCGGGTTATGAAGCTGGCTAGGATGTACAATGAAGATTATAAACAGATCAAATTCAATGCTATAAAAGCAGCTTTGGTCGCTAGCTGAGCTCACGTAGGCATTTAGAGAGAAATACATTTATTTGATTTATTACTATTACTATTTTATGATAAGTTAATTACATCCAGCATATACAATTGAAATAAGCTGATTAGAATTGAAGTAAAGCTAGCTGGTTATAGCTAGTTTTCCAGGAAGGCTAGTTATCAGTATTGATGCCAGTCTGTGTAGTGATTTATTGATTTCAGTCAGAGTAGAAATGGTTATAGTGTAAAATCCTGTATCCTATGTCATATGACACATGAGGTATATAGACTGCCCAGTTATTGTTTAATGGGTTTCAACATACAGTACATTAACATTTTCATGTCTAAAATGTCATTAATGAGCATTAATTAATTAGCTGCTGAGATATCCACTTTATATGCAACAAATGTAATTGATCAACCAGGACATGTTTACTGTCTAGAACCTGGAAAGGCACAACAAACCATTCATTCTCTCACTTGCCTTAAAATCATTTAATTAAATTGAATTGTACAATGAATATACAACATTCACCCAAACTAATTAAATATTTTTTAGATATTATGATCTGACAATTTATACCAGCTACAAAAATAAATGTTAGTATTTACACAGCTTCATACCCCCTCTAGTGTTATTTGTAAGGGAAAACAGATGTTTTTTGTTTGTTGGTTTTTGGTCACATTCTGCCCCCTAGTGACTGAATCTTTTAAGGATCTCTACATTTCAACTCCAAAGATTACAAAGCACATTTTTATTTTCAGCTACAAATAAATACAGATCTAAAACATAAAAAATACATCACCAACAAAAACCTTCAAGAATAATGTTACAACAGGGAAAATACAGAAGCTCTGTAGATGTCCTGAAATTGTGAAATTTATATGAGAGTCCTGTTGATTTCCGGATTTTGATTGGTCAAAAGATGATAATTCATTTTCTACAACAGCAGCACTGACAGTAATGATGGTTTATATTGATGCTAGGTGACTGGGTGGGTCAGCGCATCTCTGAAGATCTTATGAGGTGTTTCTGGTATGCGGTGGTTAGTACCTACCAAAAGTGCTCAAAGGATGGACAACTGAAGCGCCAGAGACAAGGTCATGGGTGCCCAGGGATCACTGATGCATGTGAGGTGTGAAGGCTAGTCTGTCTCGTCCAATCCCACAGAAGAGCTGCTGTAGCACGAACTGCTGAAGAAGTGAATGCTGACTCTGAAAGAAAGGTGCGAGAATGCACACAGTGCATCGTAGTTTGCTGTGTATGCGGCTGCTTAGCTGCAGATCGGTCAGTGTGCCCCTGCTGACCCGCGACCCCCACCAAAATCTCCTACAATAGGCACGTGTACATCAGAACTGGACCATGGAGCTGTCCTGGTCCGATGAATGACATTTTCTTTTTCATCATTTATAGTGTCTTGCAAAAGTATTCATACCTCTTGAACTTTTCCACATTGGTTATGACCACCTTTCGCTGCAATTACAGCTGCAGGTCTTTTGGTGGACGTCTCCATCCATCTTCCCATCAACTCTGACCAACTTCCCTGTCCTTCCTGAAGAAAAGCATCCCGCAACATGATGCTTCCACCACCATGCGCAGTGTTAGTTTTTCCGCCAAATTTGGCATTTTGCATTTCGGCCAAAAGGTTTTTAAAAATTTGGTCTCATCTGACCATAGCACGTTCTTCTACATCTGCTGTGTCCCTCACATGGCTTGTCACAAACTGCAAATGTGACTTTACAAGGGTTAAGTCCAACAACTGTGGGATATAACTTAACCCTGCTTTGAACTTCTCCACAACTTTATTCCTGACCTGTCTGCTATGTTCCTTGGGCTTTATGATGCTGTTTGTTCTTTAACTAATCTCTGAGTGCTTCACAAAACAGCTGTATTTATACTGAGATTAAATTACACACAGTTGTACTCTGTTTACTAAGTAGGTGTCTTCTGATGGCCAGGTGCATATGTGTAGCTTACCTAGTAAAGAGTTGACACCAGGGTGCAGTATAGGAGGAAGGCGAGCGAACGGAGGCAGTATGATGCTCTGGGTGATGTTCTGCTTGGAAACCTCGGGTCCTGCCATTCATGCGGACATTACTTTGACACGTCTCACCTACAGACCTAAACCTTTTTGCTGAGCAGGTTACACCCCTTCATGAAGATGGTTTTCTCTGATATTAGTGTTCTTTTTCAGCAGCATAATGCACCCTGACACACTGCACACACTGTTCAGAAACGCTTTGAGGAACATGACAACGAGTTCAGGGTGTTGACTCCGCCTCCAAATTCTCCAGCTCTCAATCTGATCTAGTGTTTGTGGGATGTGCTGGAGAAATAAGGCTGATCCATAGAGGCCCCACCTTAAAGTACCTTGGTGCCAGATAGCAAAGCACACCTCTCTCTCATACACACAAACGCACACACTTTCTGTCTCCCAGAATGGCCTGATTCAAGTATTGACGTCTCCCAGGCGGAGCTAAAATATACTGTCTCAAGCATTTGGAAAAAGTGCTGACCAGTTGATGCAACAGCATTAGTGCCCTATGCACATGCGCACACACACACAGGCTACTTGCTCTAAGATCTCTACCTTCAGATTTTCTTTTTAATAATACTGAATTAATCTAATTTATGATATCATGACTCTTCCAAGTGTGTGTGTGTGTGTGTGTGTGTGTGTGTGTGTGTGTGTGTGTGTGTGTGTGTGTGTGTGTGAGAGAGAGAGAGAGAGAGAGAGAGAGAGACAGAGAGAGGTCGAGTATACGAAAACCTCGTCATCTCATTTCATATTCCGCCACTGCGGCGGAGAGGTGCAGCCCACACACACACACACACACACACACACACATTGAGAATGCAGCAGTCTCCACTTAACTTAAGAACTATAATCACTTTATCATTGTGCACAACTACAACACACACACACACACACACACACACACACACACACACACACACACACACACATCTTTGGGAATGATCTAGAACCCTAAAGCATTCTTGTTTGTCCTCCTTGGAGAACCTGTGAAGGTTCTATGTCAAAGTGTTCTGCACACCGAGGAGGTTTAAACTCTTGTGAAAACATGTTAATAAATTTATGTTTCCTCCTCAGATTACTTCCTGATCAATGATGGAGAGATAGAAACACTTCTTTCTCTCGTTCCTTCTCTCTCATAGCTTTCCTCTCTCTCTCTCTCTCTCTCTGTGTTAAGTTTATTTCTCAGTCTTTTTTACCTTCATTACATCTCTGGCATCCTTTTTTCCTTATACATCTCTTTCTCCCTCTCACTCTCATATAGAGAATGCAGTAGTCTCCACTCGAAAGCCTATAACCTCTGTCACTTTCCACAACTGCAACACACACCTTTTTGGAATGATCTAGAACCCTAAAGCATTCTTCTTTGTCCTTCTTGGAGAAACTGTGAAAATTCAATGTGAAAACGTGTTAATAAGCACAAGTCATGTTTCCTCCTCAGATTACTTCCTGATGAGTGATGGATACCTGTAGATAGAAGCATTTGTTCTTTCTCTTGTTCTTTCTCTCTCATAGCTTTATTCTCATTCTTTCTCTCTTAGGTTTATTGCTCAGACTTTTTCACCTTCCTTCTTCCTCTGGCATCCTTCCTTTTTGTCTTATACCTCATCTCTCCCCCCCCCCCCCCCCCACACACACACCTTTCCCCTGTTATCCCTTTTTCCTTTTTTCTCCTCACCTCCTTTCACTCTATAATTCTCTCTCTCTCATCAGTTTTCTACCCCCCCCCCCCTCCTCCCCCTCCCCTCCTCTCTCGGTGTATATATATATAAAGCAGCTCTCTTCATTCTCTCCATTCCTCTGTACTTCTGCCTCTCTCTCTCTCTCTCTCTTCTTTCCTCCTCGGCATCATGAGTTGCCATAGCGACGTTTACGCCACGAGCTCCTACCGGAAGTTTTTCGGGGACTCCTCTCGGGTGTCCGCCGCTCCTCCTGCGCCCCGGTCCTCGGCTGGTTACCGGGGTTACGGAGGGGGCGCGTACCGGAGCCGCGTGTCCACCGGTCTGCTGTCATCCTCTCCGGCGGCGGACGCGGCGGATCTGGCGCACTCAGCGGCCTCGGTGACCGAGCTGAAGATCGTGCGCACCAACGAGAAGGAGCAGCTGCAGGGCCTCAACGACCGCTTCGCCTCGTTCATCGAGCGCGTCCGCGAGCTCGAGCAGCACAACCGCGCACTCGAGGCCGAGGCCGAGTCCCTGCGCCGCAGCCTGGGCTCCGAGCCAGCGCGCCTCCGCGACCTCTACGAGCGCGAGCTGCGCGAGCTCCGCGAGCGCGCCGACCAGCTCGAGCGCGACCGGAGCCGCGCGCAGCTCGAGAACGCGCAGCTCGGCGAGGCGCTCGCGCGCGTCCAGGACAAGCTGCGCGAGGAGAGCCGTCTGCGCGAGGAGGCCGAGCGCGAGCTGCAGCACTGCCGCAAGGAGGCGGAGGAGGGGGAGCTGCACGAGCTCGAGCTGCAGAAGAGGGTGGAGTCGCTGCTGCACGAGATCGACTTCGCGCGCAAAGTGCACGATGAGGAAGTGCGCGAGCTGCAGGCGTCACTGCAAGCCTCCCAGGTGCTAATGAGAGCAATTACAATTAAAAACCAAATGCTATCTAATACACTTTATTATAATTATAACACTATTATTAACACTTTCTAAATGTTAAATAAAATTACATTTAAATAAAAATATTAAACTTGAACTAAACTGATATTATACAACAATAACCAAAACAATAATTGAATAATATAATATTGAATAATTTCTGTTTCGTAGTAAAAATATAATAACATGTACTATTAAAACTAATAGCAACACTAATGATACTGTTATATAAATATGGCTAATAATATATTTTTAATACTGTTCTCAACAACCACATTGTTTGCATTTAGAATTAACTTATAATAATAATAATAATAATTCTGTTATTTCAACTTCTTCTACTTTATTTATTATTATTATTATTATTATTATTACTACTACTGCTGCTGCTTCTGCTGTTATTATACAAAAACTAATAAGTAAATGATATATTTAATAATTACACAGTCAGATTCCATAGTCAGAACATAACTTTTGCATCAGTTACATTTAACATTGATACCTTTAATAATAGCAATACTAACAATATTGTTAAAAATACAACTAATTACTTTTCTCAACAACTACATTGTCTACATTTAGAATGAATAACTTGTAATAATACGAATACTATTATGATATTAAATTATGATATTAAATACTATTAATACTATACTATTGTAATACTATTGTACTATTAATACTACTAATAATAGAACAATTACAAGAAGCAGGATGTTTAATTATAACTAAAGCAGCACTATAATGCATTCTACATCAGCACTGCAAAGTTAAATCATTTTAAAACACACTAAACAAACACCTAAAGATGTATTGTTTGCAGGCTGTAGAAGAGTTCATGACAAAGCAGCGTGCGGTTGTTAATCAGCAGTCAGTGATTCAGCACTGCGGATTTTCGCGTGTGTGTGTGTGTGTGTGTGTGTTGAACCTCGTTGGCAGCATCATCTCTCGCACAGGGCGTGTTGTCCTGAATCAGCACTCTGTAGTGCACATCTCACCTCACAGCACCATCACTGCAGCTCTCATCCACTGCAGAACCACACACACACACACACACACACACACACACACACACACACACACACACACACACACACACGCGACACTAAAAAGATTACTGCATCAGCAGCACATGGGCACGGTGTCCAGTTTCTGATGTACCCTATTTCCAATATTTAGACTCAATAATGCTAGTAAGTTCATCTTTAGACAGTTATAAGTGATTTGTGGATGAAAAGCTTGATGATTGTTATATGTTACTGCATGATTGTTATAACTGCTGTGGAAAACTACAAACACATTCACCTTACCCATAAATACTGTACACATAGATCAGCCATGATATTAAAACCACCTGTCTAATATTGAGAAGTTCCTCTTGTGCCTCCATGAAAAGCTCTGACTCATCACGGCCTGGACTTCACTAGACCTCTGACCTGTGTGTGTGTGTGTGTGTGTGTGTGTGTGTGTGTGTGTGTGTGTGTGTGTGTGTGTGTGTGTGTGTGATATTTGGCACTAAATCATCAGATGCAAAGTCCTGTTATTTGTGAAGTCGAGCATTCATGGACCAAAACACCATCTCCATGAAGGGGTGTAACTTGGTCTGTAACAGTGTTTAGGGCCTCTCGCCAAGAGCATCACACTGCCTCCCCTGGCTCGCATTCCTCCCATAGTTCATCCTGGTGCTGTCTCTCGCACAGATGATTTAAGGTCAGATCCACATGATGTAAAAGAAAATGTGCTTTATCAGACAAGGCTTCCAAGATAAAGACGAGGAACTGTTAGCAGCCAATGATGCTAAACCTTACTTATCCCTCCTCTAAACGCATCCTTTTTCTATTTCAGATTTGTGTGGAGATGGACTTGAGCAAACCGGACCTCACTGTGGCTCTGAAGGACATCCGGGCGCAGTATGAAGTTTTGTCCTCCAGGAACCAGCAGCAGGCTGAGGACTGGTACCGTTCCAAGTTCGCCGGCGTGACCACGGCGACAACACGCGACACCGATGCCATTAAACAGACCAGAGACGAGCTGAGCTCATGTCGACGCCAGGTTCAGGCGCGTACGCTGGAGATCGAAGCTTTACGCAATCACAACGACGCACTGGAGCGACAGCTGGCCGAGATGGAGGATCGCCACAGCACCGAGATCGGAGAGATGCAGGTGAGAGCGAGGTGGACTAATACACTCATCAAAACCTAATTCAGCTAAATATATTTGAATATATTCTTAAATATAGTTTACTTATGGTGTACAGGACTATTATAAAGTGTACTATGTAAACTATTAATTAAATACAAGTAATTGAACATAATATATTTAGCATACTGTACTGTATATATATACGTAAGTATTTTTACTTCACTACAAACGATTAAAATAATAGACAGTTTATAGGATGCTTACAAATAAAATATTGACAATGTTGACAATTTAACATAGAAATCATTCATAATTGTACAGAATTGTATAGAAATTAACAGACCTAACTTTGGTAAGCTTGTAAATTTTGTAAATTAAAAGTGACAAACTTTAAAAAAATATATTTAAAAAATTATGTTTCATTATTAAATTGATGAAAAATGTAAATGTCTTCATGTGACAAAATAACTAAGTAGCTTGCTAAATAAATAAAAAAACATATTTTACACATGTCAATGTTATTGTTATTCAATACCGAATAATATAGTAATAGTAATATATTGAATAAACACAGTTTTAAGTACTCTTTAGAATGGATAGAAAATGTTAAAAATATGTTATAGTTATTATTATTATTATTATTATTATTATTGTATGAGCTGTAATGATTGCGAGTCTATTGTGTGGTTTGAACAGGAGACAATCGCTCAGTTAGAAGACGCTCTGCACAGCACTAAAGGAGAAATGTCCCGTCACCTGCGCGAATATCAGGAGCTTCTAAACGTAAAGATGGCCCTGGACATCGAGATCGCCTCCTACAGGTGAGACACAGGGCTAATTTTACGCGTAATATATAACACTCGCAGTACGGCATCACAGTTTGGTTAGTGGTCTATGCTACAAGTCATCTCGAATTTTGTAATTGTAGTGCTATGACATCTTTTCTGAATCATTTAACACCATCTCGGCTAACATTAATGCTATTTCACATGGTTCTGTCTTATTTACAGTATCACTTTGGCTTTACAACGCGGTCAGTAGCTATGTTTAATAGTATGTTTTTAACCATATCACAATTATGTGAGTTTGATTTTAGCATTAGAAAATTTTTTTTAATGTACGTTAATGAAACATAGTTCATGTTTGTGTCACGTGTTTGTGCTAGCCTTACAATCTTCTTGTACCTTACCTTACTAATCAAAATGTATTAAACATAGCTAAATGTCTAGCATAGCACTAAATTATAAATAATTACCTAAAAAGATAGATAGTAGGTTAATTAAAACCCAGAGGTGTTCAGTAAAAAAACAAACACAGACTCTGATTCCAAACATTTTGCTTTGGATCCTTACAGAAAATTGCTGGAAGGTGAAGAGTGCCGTCTGGGCAACGTGGGCATGACCTCGCTTCATCCCACCTACTCTGCCGTCAATGTGGGCATGACCTCAGTTCATCCCACCTACTCTGCTGTTAACGTGGGCATGACCTCGATTCACCCCACCTACTCTCCCGTTTCCTATTCGGTGGGACGTGCTTACACCCTGGGTTCCTACATGAGGGGCGTGGCCAAACCTGAGACTGAGGAAGAAGAGGACGAAAAGGATGCAGAGGAAAAGGAAGAGGGAGAGGAAGTAGAAGAACAAGAAGGAGGAGAAGAAGAACAAGAAGAAGCAGTTGAGGAGGAAGGAGGAGAGGAAGAGGAGGCAGAAGAGGAGGCAGAAGAGAAGGAGGAGGAGGAGGAGGGAGGAGAAGTAGAGGATAAAGAAGAAGAAGGAGGAGAAGAAGAAGGAGGAGAAGAAGGAGGAGATGAAGGAGAACAAGGGGAGGAAGGAGAACAAGGAGAAGAAGTAGAACAAGAAGAGGAAGGAGAACAAGGAGAGGAAGGAGAGCAAGGAAAGGAAGGAGAACAAGAAGAGGAAGTAGCACAGGGTGAGGAAGAGGAGGTGGTGAAGGAAGAGAAGGAAGAGACGAAGGAACAGGAAGAGGAGAAGACAGAAGTAAAGGTACAAGAAGAGGAGAAGACAGAAGTAAAGGAACAAGAAGAGGAGAAGACAGAAGTTAAAGAGCAGGAAGAAAAGAAGACAGAAGTAAAAGAGCGGGAAGAGAAGAAGACAGAGGTAAAAGAGCAGGTAGAGGAGAAAAAGAAGGACAAGGAGATGGTGGTAGAGAAAGAAAAAGAGAAGAAGAGCGAAGAGAAGGAAGGTGATGCTAAGGCCGAGACCAAAACCGAGAGCAAGGTAGAGAAAACCGAAAGCAGTAAAGGAGACAAGAGCAAGTAAAGCCTGTCCTCTCCACCTGTCCACACGCAGATACAGACTCTAACCTTATTTACATCTCAGTCAATACAACGTCGTCTTCATCTTCATCATCCATTTAGGGAGCCGCCTCCTACATCACATTCTCCATGCTTACCTCACAGATCTCCTCAGTAGCTTTACACACTTCATGCACTGACCACTGAATGTTCCGTAAGAGCCTTAATGTTTAGGAGTTGGTGATATACGGGTGATAAACTCAGTGCTGGTTTGGGTTGGGATGTTGACCTGATCAACTGGGGAGATTTTAAACTTAAAAAAAGGTGGGTGAAAAGTGACTAGGTACAGTGCGCACGGTGCTTCCCGCCAGCCCAAACAACACAAAAAATCTTTAGGCAGCACTTTTTTCAAGACCAGATCAATTGACAAAAACACTAATTCTCTGTCACAGAACTCACTATTGTATCTGTGAAGTCATGAGGGACGAAACACAAATCAAACTAAACTGCGGTGGTCGGCGATATTTCGAGATGCCATTACAGTGAATAAACCGTCTCATTTTAAACTAGCTAGAAGTAATATTAATAGCTAAGTAGCTGTCTAGTAAAAATGTTAAAGTGCTCATTAAATTGTAGCCTCAAAGTATGTAAGAGTTGGATCTCCTCACAAACAAAACAGAAGCATCATTTTATAGTTACATATGTAAGAATGGACACATTTCAGTTTGGACACATTTCATAGTTAAATACTCACCCAGAATCCGTAAGTTCTTTAGGACAAAATCGCGAGCATTTTTTTTGTCAGACAAATTCAGAAATCATGATCTATAATCAGCTAGACATAATATAAATAATTGTGTAGTACCCCAAAGTTAGGTATCTTAATGTTATACATAAAATGTCATTTTAAATAATTTGACAACTTTATCTTAAAAAAATATCTTACAAAAATACAAATTTATTATATTTATTATAAGGAGACAAATGTTTCCCTTTCATATAGTGTTAGTTAGCATACTTTTTCAAAGCCACACTGGATGTTAATGATATTACAGAGAAATTTTTTGTTTGTTTGTTTTTGTAGCATCGCAACATTCGTTAATTTAAGTTACAGGTAACTTCTAGTTAGCTGCAACTATAATAATGTAAAATCTTATTGTGAAAATTTTTTTATTTGTTCTATTTATTAATGGAAGCCAACAGATTCCCCCTCAGATAACACTAGCTAGCATATATATATATATTTTTTTTTTACCATAATTAATACATTTTATTGTTACATACTACAGAAATGTATCTCTGATCTCTTCAGTTAAGCTGATTTGTTTAACTTTAGACCTTTTCAGGTCTTTCTTAACAAGTGCTGTAAAAAATTATAGAAATTTGAAATTTTCATGTAGTATTCCTGTTCCCTTTTAGATCCAGAACCCAGTATACCCAGTTTGGGTCATGTCAACATGTTGGCTCAAACCAACAATCTAGATCCAGCAGCTGAACTGGTAATCTGCAGAAATCTGACATGGCCTCAGCTTCACTGTGCACTGTTAAAGTAGCAGTTTGGCAAAAACAAAATCTAATCGACATTTGTTTTGTTTTTTTTTTGTTTTGTTTTTTTAATTGAGATTCAAATGTTGATTGACCAAATTGTGTTTAAACTGTTTAAATGGTGATTTCTTAAGCTTTGCACTGGAAGAAAATTTGGTGAGTTGTTTCCAATTTCCGGTTACAATTCTGATGCTGAAGGAGTGGCCTTATGCATTTTGGATAAATGTTGATGTTGAAGTTTTATGTTGAAGGTTTCATGTTAGCTACGTTAGCCTTGTTGATCCCTTACTAAAGCTGAAATGTAAAAAAAAAATCTTTAAAAGCCAATCAACTAAATTTTTAACAAATGGACAAAAAACAATAGATTTTGTTTTGCCAAATCTGTCCTCCATAACCTCAGTGCTTTTATTCATTTAGAGGAGAAAGACAAAACATTTTCATTCGTACTCTCACCTGCCATGTACTTCATCACAGATACACCAAATTTACTTTAAAAATACAGCAGCTCTTGCTTTTAGCAAAGGATATTGAAAGTTTCAAGAGGATTCATGCAGAAGTATTTTAAAGGGATTCAAGAGTGCAGATGTAAGAGCTTGCATTTTTGCGTCTAGGCAATTCAAGAACTAAGTTAGCTTTTTTGGGGGGAAAAATACCCCTCCCCCCGCCCCAAAGAAATCTTTGTGCAGATTTAACTATTAAATGTGATCACCTCGGCACATCGTCACACAAGCACAAAGACATTTTTCATGACGTCACTTTTAAGAACTCGAAAGAAAAAAAAAAACACTTTTTCAGATAAAATCAAACAGTCTGCACAAATCACTTGATGTCACTGTAAAGCAACTTGTCTCATGTCCATTCCATCATCTGTTTTGACGTTCGAGTCGACAGGAGGTTCAGTGCATCTGCATGGTGTAACTTTTCGAGCTTTGCTGTAGGAAGACAGAGTGGAAGAGTTTTGTTTGCTGTATCTGTGAATAATGAGATATCGTACTCACTGGAATTGCCTTAATGGTGAATGCAACGCATTTTCACTCTCACACTGTATCAGAAGAGCTTTTAGTCTTCCACTGAGAACGAAAGAGCTGCTCGTTTCTCTCAAAGCCAAATAAAGCTGTTTATCAACCAACTTCATTCTGTCTGTGTGATGATTGTTATTTGCGTAGCACGATGCAGATGCAAACAGAGCCACATTCTGAAACTGCAGCAGTAGATTATAGTATATTCAATTAAAAAATACTCACGCTTATACAAAATCTTTCTGTCTATTTAACATTTTGTCATTTTGAACTTTTTACTTTTACTACTGCTGTTTCTTTTAAAGGGACTCTCCCTAAGTATAGAGTTCCTGAGAGTCAACACTTTAACGCAGCTTATCCATATTCTGTCAGATTTATTTTTTATTGATCCAATCTGGAAGAAAAAAAAAACAGATTTCCCAGGTTTTTTTTTTTTTGGATTGTTACGGGTTGAGGGAAATACAAAACCTTTGAGGGTTCAATTTAGCAGAGCTGGCAAACAGACTCAGATCCAGACTTTGCAATAAGACTTGGACTCTGACTTTGATTTAGACAACCGCAGTGGGCGCTGATGCAGACTCAGTAGATCAACTCAGGACTAAATGGACGTGGACTCAGATTCAGACTGACAGCGAACAGACGTACAGTATCCTCTGATCAGGACTCTGACTTACTCACTGGACTCTTTCTCACCAAACAGACTTTAATTCTGATTTGTTTCTGTACTTTAAATTTCCTTGCTTCTGTACCCCCCAAACACCCCACCCCCACCCCCACACACATCTTCTGCTATATATAGATGTCTGCATTGCAGATGACCTACAAATCAAAACACACACACACACACACACACGACTTGATACAGGAGAACATGCTGCATGCAAGGCACAAAGATGCAGAGAAACACACAGATATCAGATATTCTTTACTTTGGCCGCTGTGTAAGCGTGCTGCAGTCTGGCCCACATGTGTATGGATATAATGCACAGAGATATTTATATAACTGAGAAACACTGCAGAGTAGCCGAACCAACACTGCGGCGCGCAGGGGAAGTGATTCATCCCTTAGCTGTAAATCTGTGTGTGTGTGTGTGTGTGTGTGTGTGTGTGCTTATGTGTTAATCATTAGGAGCTGTTTACTGCACCTGAAAGATTTACTTGTTCAATCAACATGTCTTCCTAAGACTTCAGTTTCATTTGATAGATTTTTGTAACTCTTTGATTTCAATCCAGAAGTCTTTAGGAGTGGTTTTCATTTCACCCGTCTTTGGGGTTCAGTAGACAATAATCAGGTGTGACGTCTGCTTGGTTGGAATTAGAACAACAAAAGGTATTACGTAATACTTAACTCTTTAAAACCAGGGAACTGTTACTCACCAACAAAGCGGTGCTATTTAAGCCTGAAATACCAACAGGGTGGTTTTAGCATCTACTGAATGCTTCAATTTAACATTATTCATTTATTTTAAAAAAATTACAGACACCTATGTACACTATCAGACGATGCTACTGGACCCTTATATTCACAAGCAGACGGCACTATCGAATGCTTAATTTGATCTTTGTACACCAACAGAAACAGGTTTATTGTTATTTTGTGTTGTCATCTCTGGAAGCTTCTGCCACCAAAACAAATGATTTGTATGTGCAAATGTACTTGGCAATAAAGTGCTGAATGATTCCGATTCTGATTAAATGCTTCATTTGATAACAAATGGTGCTGTTGAATGTTTATTTTATCAACATAATTGTTTACCAACAAAGACTACCGTTAAAATGCTTAAATTGGCCAATAACAATATTCACCAACAGAGTTTATTCAACAACTGCTTTATTTAGCCAACAGCATTGTTCACAACCAACAGAGGGTGCAGTTAACTACATTATTTGGTCAATACCATTGTTTGCCTACAGAAATTGAACCTATTGAAGAGTTCAAAATTTGATGGTGTTTTTTTGCAATTACAAAGACTTTCATTTGGGTTACCAAAACTTAGAAATAAGTCAGAAGAAAATAAATAAATAGAAAAATAGAATTATATTAAAGACTATATACATTTAACTCTGTCATGATAAAGTTAATTTGATGAGAATCATAATTCATTAGTAGGGGCGCAATCAATTGCTTTATTTTAGGCAATACCATTGTTTACCAACAGAGGGTGCATTTGGACGGTTCATTTGACGAGTATCATTAATCACCAACAGAGGGCGCAATTAATTGCTTTATTTGGTCAATACCATTATTGAACGGTTCAAGATTCAAATGTGCTTTTTTATGTATTATGTAAATATTTCCATAAAAAAATTATAATAAAAATAAAGCCCAGAAATAATTCCGAAGTAAATAACAGGAACAGATTAAAAAGGAAAAAATAGTTAAAAAGAGAAAAAATAGAATAATATAATATTAAAAGACGACATGGTGGTGTAGTGGTTAGCACTGTCGCCTTGCACCTCCAGGGTCTGGGTTCGATTCCTGGTCAGACTCAATTCCTGTTTCTGTGTGCATGGAGTTTGCACATTCTCCCTGTGCTTGGTGGGTTTCCTCTGGGTACACCGGTTTCCTCCCCAAGACCTGCAGATTAGGCTAATTTGCTAATTTTGCCCAAATTGCATGTAGTATGTGTGTGTGACCTGTGATGGATTGGGTGTCTAGGGTGTACTCCGCCTCGCGCCCTAAGCCTCCTGGGATAGGTCCAGGCCCCAGGTGACCTTGAATACAGCATAAAGTGGTATAGACCATGAGAGAGTGAGTGAGGACAGATTTATTTCTACAAAGATAAATCTCATTTGAGAAGCATCATGGTTCACGCACAGAGGGCGCAGTTAATTGCATTATTTGGCCAATACCATTGTTTACCAATAGAGGGTGCTATTGAACGGTTCAAGATTTAAAGGCGCTTTTGGCATTACAAATATTTTCATTCGTATCATCCGTAACCTCTCAAACAAATAAGTCAGAAGTAAATAATTGGAATAGATTAAATAAAATAAAATAGAGTAGTATAAAATAAAATAATAATAAATATATTTTATAGTATTATATATATATTTTATGAAATAAAAGAGTACAGATATTTATATGGAAGCAAATTAGCATCATAATTACTTGAATTATATCAGCCTTTGAAAAATACTTTGAAAAAATAATTGAATTTAAGTGCTCTGAATGTCACACGAAATTTTCAACAATCCATTTCAACTGTGAAATTCAGATAGAAAATTCAGGCTGTAAAATTCGGATAGAAAATTCGAGCTTGGAAATTCAAGTACAAATTCAATACAGGAAAAGCAATCGAGCCAGAACGGAATCGGTTCGTCAGTCACGTGACCCAGGGCAGCGGACGTCTTCGATACCGGCTCCCAGTGAGTCTCGCTACATGGCGGAGGGCAGCGGCTAGGTAAGTGCACCTGTAGTGTGTTACACTAATTATATATATTATCAGATGTTTTAGTCATTTTACTGTGATAAAGGTATTTAGTCAAAGTTTAGTTAAAGGGGGGCTAGTGAGCATGAGACACAGACTGATGTTTGTTACACACACACACGCACGAGAGAGAGAGAGAGAGAGAGATACACAGCGGTGGCCAAACGTATTACGCCAGCACGTGCCATGTATTAGTTCTCTCTGTGTACAGAACAGGTGACGTCACCAGTTAGTTCAGGTCCGGCTGAAGAGTTGTGTTCATTAAAATCGGCTGCTTTACTTAATTGATGGAGCAGATAAGTGGCAGGACTTGTACTTTCTGAAGCCAGGGTGTCCACCTCTGTACAAAATCTTCAGGTTTAGAAGAAAATTACTTCAAACTAAATACTGATAATTGTATAGCACTTTGGTAGCATAAAATAAGTTTTTCTGTATAGTCATTATTTAAATGTTTGAGGTTGATATGAAAGCAGTGACTTTCACTTGTGTCCACCACTGTATATATTATTATAAAGCTAGATATAATTATGTTGAACTTTGATTTAGTCCCTGATCTTTTTGTTTTTGCTTTCAGTACAGGTTGTTCTCCAGCACATCACCTGGCCTCACAATGGAGATGAGGATGATTGTTCACTTGATGCCCATGTCAGGCTATCAATCGTCAGTTCATCAAAGATTTTATGTGATTTATGTAAAAAAAAATTGTAATATGCTATACTTTATGTAAATGTGAGTTGATATTACTTAAACATATTAAAAGACATGTCCAGTGAGCAGTTCTGGGTTGTTACTCATAAAAATGAACAGCAGTAGATGGAAGAGAAGCTGTATTCTCATCTAGATGCTGTCCAACTTAAAACGAAATATTATTTATTTGAGAAGCACCATTATTCACCAACAGAGGGCGCAATAAAAAAAAACTTCTGTGACCAATAGAGGGCGCTGTAGGAACCAGCACGAAATCCCAGCGCACTTCCCTCAGTTTGACAGAAGCGCTGAATCCCCTCATCATCCACATCTCTGTTTTTAAACTATTTTTTTCTTTCTAAACGCGGTGGAGGAGATGACGGAGCTGCGGCACCGCGGTGGAGCTGCTGACCCTGACCTGCAGCAGTCTGAGGATAAGGTACAAACAGCAACAACAACGATAATAAATCGCAGAAAGTGTTTGCTTTTTTAAAATCTCTCTAACGGTGAACGAGAGATGTAGGCTAAAGCGCTAGCCGTGCTAACTGTGTGCTAGCCTCGTCACCCAGGTAACCCGAGTGTCAGCGCTGGCTAGCGTTAGCGCAGGAGCTAAGTTTATTCGGTTTATGATTAAAATAGAAAAAGAGACGCGGCGCTAAAAATAAGTGAGATGTTTGTCCGGGTTTGGTGATGAAGCCCTGGGGCTAGCGCGAGAGCTAAAGCACTTAGCATTGGGGTTAATATCGGAGTCAGGCAATGTTTTAGCGCTACTTCTGTGTTTAATAATACATTATCAGTGTTTATCGGTGTGTTACTGTGAAAACTCGAGGGAATTACCTTTATTTTTAAGCCATTTAAGGAGTTTTAATCAGAGTCAGAGGTGAGTGGTGAGGAGAAAAAAAAAATCTTATCGCGATATTTCACCGAATTCACGATACACAAATATCGCGATATTTCACTGATATTTCACTGGAGGCGCGAAACAGTTATCGGTTTTAATATGGAAGAATGGAAGCGTACAGTAGTGATGTACTTTTGAATAACATTAGTGACTCGGTTTTTTGAATCTCGTTAATCAAAATGAACTAATCTTTTTTTGAGTCATTTAGTTCATTTCTTTCTTTTGATCAGAAAATAAATAAAATGCTAAATTTTCAATAAACAGACTTCCAATACGTCCACATACACAAATTTTGGCTATAGTTTCAGTAATGAAAATATTACAATACAGCTAAAGACAGAATGAGCAGGTCACCATCATACCTTCTAGTCCAAGTCGTTCGTTCTTTTGAATCTATTTGACTGCGTAGCGTCTGTGGGAGTCACGTGACAAAAGAACAAATGATTTGGACCAAAAAGACTCGACGGTAACGACTCATTTCTGTTTCCTGTACATGACCTACGGAGGTTTTTAGTGATGATTTGCGCATGCATGCCCAGTAGAAAACGAACAAATCATTCTCAGAGACTACTCGTTCTTCTGAGTCACGTTAAAGACTTGTTCAAAAAGAATGAATTGTTCATGAACGATCCATCACCAGTGTACAGGTTTAGTGTTTTTACAGTGAAACCTGTGTGCTTGTGGTTTGTGTGTCTCGGTCTATTAAACTGTACGTTTATGGTTGTAGTAAGTCCTCTAAGGTTAAGAACGTCACCCAAGTTATGGACAACTCGACTTTACGTTGCACATATTATATTAAAAAAAAACAGTTCTTCTTCTTCTTTGTTGTTTAATGGCAGTTGGAATCCAGTAGGTTACATTAATGCCACCTCTAGGTCTCAGTCTTTCTCGTCCATCCTTCCTTAAAAAACATCAAACACTTCCTTCCCTGATCTTTGTTTTGTGTCTCGAACTCATCTGATTTATCCTGCACTTCTACACACTCTTTCTTCTCGACTCTTTTCCTCTCAGTACCGCTCAACATCTTTTAGTTGGACTCTTATAAGTTGCATCAGCGTCACCTATAGATTTCTCTCTCTCTTTCCTCATCCTCTCTGTCCGACTTTCCGGTCCCGTCTTCCTCAAAAACAAAAAACATTAAATGCTTCCTTCCTTGCGTTCTACTCTTCTGTGATGTCATATCTACTCTCTCCATGCTCAACAGTCTCACTTTTCTGGCTCACTGATGTGTGATGATAAAAACACACACGCACACACACAGTGTATGTTGTGACACTCCGGACGATACCAGTTCCTCAGCTCGGTTAAGGAGATCCCCATCCGCCATTTTTAAATCAGATCCTGCTTGCCGTGTGATCGCTGTTCGTGTGTGACCTTACTCAGACTTCTCTCCTGTGACCCCTGTACCTAAACCTCCAGAGTGTAACGTACTGGAGATAAAAACAGATCAGAAAGCAGTAACACGTCATTAGTCACCCAGCACTGACTAGTTCTTCCTAATAACTTATTATTATTATTATTATTATTATTGGTGGTGTTCTTAAGTCTAAGATGTTATGCAGGAAGGTGAGAAGACACACACTGGACTCATTACCACTAAATCAGAGATGTTCAGACAGATGAAGGAATGGATCACACTCGTTACCCGGGAAACGCCTGCGTTATATTGTCTGTAATTAATCAGTAATAACTCAGGCGCGACGCGAAGATGTAGGCATCAAGTAGAGCGGAAATAAAATGTGGAAAGAAGCGTTTCAGTGGAAAACAGGAAAACTTATTATTGTTATTATTACTACTTTTACTTTCCTGTTATTTGGAACAGATTCAGCCCTAAATATATTTTTTGTAAACTAATTGTAAAAACCGTAAAAGCATTAAACACTTCCTGAGTCAGTGCGTAAACAAATAAAGAAACAAAGAAAAAGTCCAGCATTGCATAAAATCCGAATTTATTACATTATTTATGTTTCTTATTTTTGTGCATTATTATTATTAATGCTGTTGTTTAGTTTATTATAACATAACCAAGACAAAAATATATAATATTTATTTTTAGATAAAAAAAAGATATATATTTTGTTGCTTATTATTCTTATTGCGTATCACTTCATTTTCTTCTTATTATTAATATTGTTATTATTATTGTTGTCTATTTGTGGACAAGCCCATTAGTTTTACTTTACTTTTGTTTTTCATGATTTCTGTGGAAACTATAATTCTAAAAAGTTTGTTCACAGTTGTTCGATTTGGAGTAAAATGTCGGTCTATATCGATGTCCGTATATTGTGATATCGTTGTTATTATGAGAGAGAAGCGAGCGTTCCTGCTGACGGTCACATTCCTCCGAGCGCTGGTGACTCAGATGTCAGAGGCAGAAATTAAATTATCTCAGAATACAGTCACTGTGTTGAACGTCTTCACGCCGAGTCATGAGACAGACAGACAGAGACAGACGAAGGGAGAGAGCAGTGCGGTACGAAACAGATGGAAAAACACTGGAAAAGGTTTATATTATGAAGCAGGACGAAGGAAACATGCTTGAAATGGTGAGTATGAAAATCAGAGAGTGAGGGTGAGGACGGCGGTACGAGGGGGACACGCCATCGAACCACAGCTTTACATCAGGCCTGGATGTGGTTTAACGCCTGCTGGAGAGACCCATTTGCATTTCTGCGGTTTTGGACACTCGGAAACGAACTCCAGCACAAGATGATAAAAATTATTAATGCAATTATTATTAGTATTATTAACTATTGTTTATTATTATCTAAGGGTTTTTTAATTAGAACAACGGTGAATGAAAAAATTTACCTTAAATAACACTAAAAACGATTGTATTGCATATTATTTAAACGACTCGTATTCCATTAACCGTGTACTGAATAATTTATCTTAAGATTTTGTTTAAACGTTAAATAGCTCAAATGTCTTATTTAAGACTCTGGACGGACGTTTCTCGTTTTTAAGTGGTCGTTGATTTCTATATGTAATAAATAAACGCAGTATGAAAGCATAATTTTATTGGAGATTTTAGTTTATCAGGACGTAACTCCATGGTTGGTCGAGATACGTCTCTGTCGCGTCTGAGAGGAAACTCAGCGACTTATTATTATTATTATTATTATTATTATTATTATTGGCTTATTTCTTATAATTGTATTTATATATTAATTGACACTGTCTCTCTATCTGTCTCTACACACACACACACACACACACACACACACACACACTCTCTACTAAAGATAATGTCCCAGTTTCCTCGGCTGCAGTTTGGTCCAGTCTCACCCTCAGAGACGTTTCCCCTTTAATCGTCCTTCACCAGCAGACGTGCCCTGTTTCCCTCCAGACACCGTTTCCTCCGTCTGTCTAAATGGAGTCGACGATAACATCTCAGAGAAAGTGCTGTGGGTTTTAGAGGAGGAAAGATCCGGTTCTCTCTATTTTTCTACTAAAAGCGGGACTTTTGAAAGTGCGACATGGAAATTATTCCCAGTTGAGTTCCTATAATGTGCAAGTATTGTTGGTAAATGGTTGTAAACTTTGAAGATCAGACAACATGGACAGGTTCGTCCCTCCTGAAACATCTGGCCTCAGCTGGATGTACCTTAGAGAGAGAGAGAGAGAGAGAGAGAGAGTCAATGGGAAAGAGAGGAGAGAAGAAAACGGGAGACTGAAAAGGGAAAAGTGAGAGAAAAGGAGAGAGTGCGATAAGGTCAAGGAAAGAGATATTTAAAAAGAGACAAAGTAAACGAGATCTCAAAGGAGAGAGAGAGAAGGGGGAAAAGGAAAGAGATAGAAAGAGGAGGAGTAGGTGAGAGGGAAGGATGAGCGAAAGCGAAGAAAATAGGGGAGATGGAAAGCATGAGAGAGAGTGAAAAGGTGAATGGAAAGAGAATTAAAGAGAAAAGGAAAGAGATCTCAGGATGGAGAGACAGAATATGAGAGAGAGAATGAAAAGGAGAGAGAATGAACATGAACAAAAGGAGAGAGAAAGAGATCAAGTGAGAAAGAGATGAGAAGGGAAAGAGAAGAAAATCGGTGGGGTTGAGAAGGGAAGAGTGAGAGAGTAAAGGAAGAAGAAAGAAACGTGAGAGAAAAGGAGTGTGAGAGAGAAAGTGGAGAGAATTAAAGGGAGACAAGGAAAAAGAGGTCTAAGGAGGTAGAGAGACAGAAGGAGAGAGAGACCGAATGAAAAAGAGAGAAAAAAAGAAAGACAAAGAGTGTAGGAGAAAGAGAGTGAGAAGGGGAAGAGAAGAAAATTGGAGGGATCAAGAAAGGAAGAGTGAGAGGAAAAAGTAAGGAGCGAGGGAAAACGTGAGAGAAAAGGAGTGAGTGAGAAAAGGAAAGAGAGAAGGAGAGTAAGAGAGAGGAGGACGAAAAGAGAGACGTCTGTTTACAAAGACATTTCTCGGGTCATGGCAGCATGAGGAGAGACCGGGTCCTGACTCAGTACTGACCCGTCCCCGACCTGTCCCTGACCTGGTCTCGACCTGTCCCTGACTAAGAGGTTTTGAGTCAAAATCAAACGCGCATCCCTGTGCTAGTTCACCATAAGCCTAAACCCCCAGTGTTAATGTGATCAGGAGTGTGTACATGAACGTGTTTGGTGAAGAGGAATGTCTTTATTCTTCATCTCTCTCTCTCTCTCTCTCTCGATCACCACGCCGGTGATTCTGCTGCTGAAGTGATGAGTATTAAAGCTTTTATTTCCACCAGGGGAGTGATGTCACCACAGGAATCAGGTCTGGTTCAGCTCTTGCTGTAGTGAACGTAACCCAGAAGGTTCCAGAATATCAGAACGCTGTGTTTCATTTATTTATAAAAACTAAAACCCGGTTTCTGTGGTGTGAATCAGAGGCTCACACCGAGCTCGCTGCCAAATCAACACAGAGTGAATCATCGACGCAGTATGATGCTCACCCACACACACACAATATGTAGGAGAGTTTCCTGACACACTGCTCGCTCTCTCTCTGGTTTCTCCGTTAGCGAATCAGCATCCTCGCTTCCTGAGCTGCTATTTTTTGCCTCAGAGAAGAGAGAGAGCTCGAGGGTTATTTTTATCTTGGGCATCCTGAATGACAGGAAGTGCTCTGTCTCCATGGCGACCGCGGCTCCTCCTGGCAACTCGATGGGGTCGTGGGTGAGACATGACAGAGACAGCTGGAACGCACTGGCCTGTCGTCTCCAAACACAGTTATTAGCACTGGGTGGGTCAGACAGAGAGAGAGAGAGAGACATGTCAGGGCTTCTGGAAACGCTGTGCTGCTGGTCATCACGGATGACATAGTTCAGCTGTTGCTATGGCAACCAGGAGGGCTTATTGGGATTGGTGATTTTTAAAGGCACGGTAACAGGCTGCTGTGTAACATGAATTTTACCGCGTGTCTGAAACCCAGCATCAGTGATGCTGAAGAGATTTCCTGTCAGAGATGAGGAAACACTTATAATAATAATCTCTTTCTCTCTCTTTCTCTCTCTCTCTGTTCAGGGTTCAGAGGCGGAGGACAGGATGGAGAAAGATGGTGGAGTTTCAGACAGCGATTCCAAGCCCGACTCCGGGGGACCAGAAGTTCCCGCCCCCTCTGACGACACCCCTGAGGTGCTGAACAAAGCCCTGTCCGGCCTGTCGTCACGGTAACCATTATGTATAAACACATAAACAGAAACAAACACCCACTGTGCTTTTGACCTTTTTTAAGCATCACTTACCAGCACAGGACAGATTGTTTCCCTGGGTCTAGGCTCTGGGTCTGGGCTCGGGTCCTGTTTTAGATCCGGGTCGCCCATGTTCAGGAGTAAATGAGTCATGCACACGCTAATGTACTGATGTTACAGCATGACATCATCTCTCACACCTTCCTCCCCGAGTATTGATTTCCTGTAAGAGAGAGAGAGTTTTTATTGATTATTCAATGTGCTGCTTTATGTTACAGCTTAAGAATGTGTGTGTGTGTGTGTGTGTCCACTTAGTATTTAGATATCAGATTACATGTCCAGTCAATTGAAATTATGTGTGTTTGTGTCGTAGGTGGAAGAACTGGTGGGTGAGGGGAATCCTCACCCTTGCCATGATCTCCTTCTTCTTCTTCATCATTTATCTCGGCCCGATGGTGCTGATGATGATCGTGAGTGCTTTCATCCTCCTCATCCTCCTTCTCCCAACTTCTCATTTCATCTTCTTCATAATACTCAGTCTTTCAGAACACACACACACACACACAGCAGTGATTTATATAGATTATACAGTGTTTGTCATGCCACTGTTACCAGCCTGAAGTTGATGATTTTCCTCTAACAGCACACCCCACAGCACCAACTTATCAACGATTATTCAAGTAACGTCTGTTTAATGGTATATCTTTTTATATATTAAACTGTACATTGTGTTACAGGATTATTGATCTCTACAACAGTAGCACAAACATCAGTCAAGATTTTAAAGCTTTACATGAAAGAGAGCGCCCCTAGTGACCATACTTGGTGTTACAGCACAGAGGAGCACCTCTCCCTGACCCTTTAGATGGCAGAGCTGCGTTCCCTCCGCATTAATCACAAGCGTTTACTGCGTTCACTTGTAACACACACGTCCCTGTGAATGAGCTGTTACTATGGAAACGATAATGTACAGTATATCGTTATATCTGTCACATCCGCTGTTATAGAGAATTAATCAGCACCTTCTGACCAATCAGAACGCAGACTCGTCACTCCAGGTTCTCTCTCCGTTCTCTTCTCAGGTTCTGTGTGTGCAGATAAAGTGTTTCCACGAGATCATCACCATAGGCTACAGTGTGTATCACTCCTACGACCTGCCCTGGTTCAGGACGCTCAGCTGGTGAGAGGATCCGCACCTGCTGTCCTACTGACTCGCACTTCATCACGTTATTAATACACAAACATCTGCTCTCTCTCTCTCTCTCTCTCTGTTTCACTGTTCGTCATCTATCTATCTGGCTCTCTGTTTTCTCTTTCTCTCACTCTCTATCTCTTTTTTATTTTACCTCTGTCTCACTCACTCTCTTTCTCTCTATCATTTCTGTGTTTTCTTTTCGTCTGTTTCATCTATCTATCTATCTGTTTTCCCTGTCTCACTGCCTCTTTCTCTTCATCATCTCTCACTCTCTCTCTGTATCTGTTTTTTATTTCTCCATCATCTCTGTTTTTATCTGTTGTGTTCTCTCGTTCCTTCTTATTTTCTCTTTGTTTCTCACTTTGGCTCTTTCTTTCTCATTAAATCATAAGTTTTCTCTTTCTGTATCTGTATTTCTCTCTGTTTTCCTCTCTCTCTGTATCGTGCTGTTCAGGTCTGATCTGATTAACTTTATTATTATAGTATCATTGATTCTCTTCACTTTCTGATCTGCTTTGTGTATTTGTTTCCATCAGTAAAGTAAATGTGACTGTAGCTGTTTTAGATTAGAAACACAAACACCGGATGGGTAGAACTGACCAAAAGTCAAGTGGCAGAGGTGCTGACAAAGTCTCAGTTAAAGGTCAAATGTTAACACTGTCAACAGGTTGTGTATCCTAGGTGTGGATATACATTCATCTTCTTCTGCAAATCCTGTACAGGGCCTGGACCATATCCCAGGATACATCGGGCACGAGACACACACACAAACGCATACACACACACACACACACTTGTTCACACATTATGGGCAATTTGGGAAGGCCAACTCGCCTAATCTGCAGTCTTTGGACTGTGGGAGGTTCATTTCATATATAGATGAATCATGATGTACATTTTGTTTTTAAAGATGGCTAGACGTTTGTTTCATCATCATCTTTCTGAGTGAGGTTTACTTCCTGTTTATATACAACAAGAAGTGTCAGTGTGTCCTAAACTACATCAGCACATCTTTTTGAAATTTATGATGGGTGTGTGTGTGTGTGTGTGTGTGTGTGTGTGTCAGGTACTTCCTGTTGTGTGTGAACTACTTCTTCTATGGTGAGACAGTGACGGATTACTTTTTCACGCTGGTGCAGAGAGAGGAGCCGCTGAGGATCCTCAGCAAATATCATCGCTTCATCTCTTTCGCCCTCTATCTCTCGGGTGAGGAAACGCACGCACGCACACACACACACACACACACACACACACAGAGCAGATAGGAAATTATAGCTCAAATACAATTTAACATTTAATCTAAATTATGTTTAATAAAATAGGGATATAACATGAGTCACATACTGTAGATATCATAGTGATGTATAATTTATAAACATAATAGTAATATATAATACTTAAATATAATAGTAAAGAAATGTATTCATTTTAATAGAAGTATGTTAAACTAAAACTATACGGCTTGTTGGTATTACTACTGAAGAGCAAGGGTGTAAAAACTTTTGTTGTTTCTGTACTGAGACTGCGAGACGCTGATAGCAGTTGTGTGAGTGTGTGCAGACACACACTGAATAGGATGTGGTAATGCTCAAGGCTTTGCCCCACACAAACACACACGCGCACACACACACACACTCGCACACACAGCTCAGTGCTGATTATTGTTTGCTGTTTGACACCCATTTGATCAGCGAAAACTCTGGCCATCCCCCTCCGCTAGTGAAACATCGTTTATTACAGCATATGAATTAGTGAGAGGAATCAACGCAGTCACCTCCTGCTGATATGATATCATCACGATACCTCTGTGCTGATTCAGTTAAAATCACAATTCTTTAAGTAACACAATTTTATAACTATCCCAAATCATTATTACACCTCCCCACTCGATTTTATTACAATTTTAAGCCTTTAAAAAAGTTTAATGAGTAATTAAGTGTAGCGTGTTCTTTATAACATTAGTTTTCTCACTTAAAAACCAAATGGAGCGTTTAAACACTAAAAACTAACTTCAAATACAAGAGTTTAACATTTAACTTAAGCTTAAATAAAAAGAAAAAAAGCTACATTGTTACTGAGCAGCACACATCACTGTTCCACATAATCGGAAGAAAGCTGCCTGCGCTCAGGACCGAAGGGTTTCTATCTGAGGCTGATTGGCTGCTCACGCTGAAAACCAGACGGATCATTTTTTTTACTTTTTTTTAATACATTTTTACCTTCTTTTAAAATTTTTATTTATTTTTAGATAGTAAGTGCCCAACTTGTGTATATTCGAGTTACGAATTTTCACAGATACAAACGGACAAACATTTCTACGAACCTTCGTAGATGCAAACAATTCACGGAAGTAACTCACGTGTATTGTACAAAAAAATAGACACTGCAGTGCACCAGATACCAGTATTTACAATTATATACAATATTTTCAGTGTCTAGATGAACGTATAAAATGTCTAAAGTCCGGTTTATTGCTTATTTTTTCAAACCTGACGTCCTGACTTTTTCAAGGAATTCAAACATCAGACAGTTGACGCCTTCACACCACCGTAATGTCTATAAAAGAAACAGAGTGTTCGAGTTAAAGCCTCGTAGTCGTGATGCACACACACATACACTTCCGTGTCCATGTCCCAGTGTCTAAGAGACATGAGTTACTGAACTGTCAAGAGGTGAAGGCCTTCAACATGACCTACGTGCGCGGGATCAGATTTAGCCGTGGATTTAGTATCTGTGAGAGCGTTCTGTTATTTTTCAAATACTATTAGATTTAGCCGTGTTCAGTAATTTGGGTCACATGACCAATCTTGGCGGTTCATTGACTTTTATTGTTTTAAAGTTAAAGTGTGTGTGTGTGTGTTTGTGCTTGTTTGTTTGTTGCTCTGGAAGCGCTCTGATGATTAGTTTGTGTTCAGTAGCAGCCCGGTTTGTGTCGATGCCTCCTCTGAAATTATAATTAAGGAAAGTGTGACTGATCTAAATATAGCTCATCACCCAGCTGGGAATGTAATGAATAGCTCTCTTTCTGTGTGTGTGTGTGTGTGTGTGTGTGTGTGTGTGTGTGTGTGTGTGTGTGTGTGTGTGTTTTGCAGGCTTCTGCATGTTCGTATTGAGCTTAGTGAAGAAGCACTACCGGCTGCAGTTCTACATGGTAAATATTGTCACTTTGATGTTTTAATGTGCTGTTTAATTTAAAGCCTTATGATACAATGTGTGTGTGTGTGTTCTGTGCAGTTCGGATGGACCCACGTGACTCTGCTGATCGTGGTCACACAGTCACACCTCATCATCCACAACCTGTTTGAAGGCATGATCTGGTCAGTACACACACAATCTCACACACACACACATACACACACATAGTCACACACTCGCAGGGTCAGAAACCCTTTCACTTGATATTGCGGTTGGTGAGGCAATAAATAAAATGCTGATTACAATCTCTCTCTCTTTTTTTTTTTTTTTTTTTCAACACATACTTCATGACCCATGTGAAGCCAAACACATGCTGTAACACACATGATGCGCTGATATGGTTCAGAGCTTTGGGTTGCCAGATCACACTGACCAAAATCCCTCTTAGGCAGTGCTGAAAACCTGCCCACTAAGATTAATATATAATAATAATCACTACTACAAATCATAATGTAGATCAACGATATACGCACTAAAATTACTTTTAATTTCATTTTTTAAAATTACTTAAAATTTCTCTTAGCATCCACTCAAGGCAAAAATTTTAATCCCAAGATGGTAAATTGCCAATTCGGTCCAAACACCCAAACTGGCAACACAGTTGGCAGAATTGTAATACAGTTACATTTAAATTTAAATTTGCTCTTTTGATCTCTCGACTGAAAAATTATATTAGCAAAAACACACACAGTGTTTGTCGTGTATTTGGCTGTAAAGTGAGTTCATTTATCAACAGGTTTATCGTCCCCATCTCCTGTGTGATCTGTAACGACATCATGGCCTACATGTTCGGGTTCTTCTTCGGCCGAACTCCTCTCATCAAGGTCAGCTCAACACACACACTCGCTGTTCACTTGTATTAAAGTTTTAATAAAAGCTTTTAAATCTAACAGTTTTTATACTTTTTTTCCTCTCCTCAGCTGTCTCCTAAGAAGACGTGGGAAGGATTTATCGGGGGATTCTTTGCCACCATCGTGTTTGGAATCCTGGTGAGGAAGCCTGAACGTGTTTAACCTCCGTTAGCGCAGAGTTTTGGAGTGAAACCGTGTGTGAGAAACCCGTGGGCTGAGAGGAGTGGTCTTTAATAACTGCCTGTCACTGATAAAATCACAGTGATGATGTAATGATCAAACCATCTCTCTCTCTCTCTCTCTCTCTCTCTCTCTCTGTCTGTAGTTGTCGTATGTGATGGCAGGTTATCGTTACTTCGTGTGTCCGGTGGAGTTTAATAACGACTCGAACAGCTTCACGGTGTACTGTGAGCCCTCAGAGCTCTTCCAGCTGCAGGACTACACACTGCCCTCTGTCCTGCAGTCCCTCACTGGCTGGGTAACACACACATACAAACACACTAAATCAGTGTTGACCTCAGTTCATTCATTCTGCTTGTTTATTCATCTGTTCGTCCAAACGTACGTCCAGATATACAGGCGTCTAGATCACTTCCTGTCCATCTGTCCAAATATCTCTCCTTCCATCCATGTAAATATCCACCTGTCCATATATATCTCTGGCCATCCGAAAGTTCTTTCTTCTCAATTTCTTCCATATTATATATATATGAATATATATATAGGAAATTCATCCCTCCATTCAAATATCACTCACACCCCTCTATCCATCCATCGAAATCTCCATCAATTTATCCCTCCGCTAATCAATCGACTAATCAAATCCATCCATCTAAATATCCATCATCCCTCTATCAGTCAGTTTAAATATCTAAATATCTCCCCAGATCAATCCATCTATCCGTTCAACTTTCAGTCTGTTTCAATGTCCATCCATCAATTCTTCCGTCCAGTGTATTCATTTATTCATCGGTGCGCTCATTCATCTGTTCATCCATCCAAATATCTATTCGTTCATCCAGGCAAATATCTGTGTATATAAATACCAATGTATCCATCCATCCAGTTGTCCCTCTGTCCATTTATCCAACCGCTCATTCATCTATCTGTAAATATCTCTCAATCAATGCAAATATTCAGCCACCCAATTCTCTCCATCCATCTAAAGATTTTAATTAGTCATCCAACTCCAGCCTTTCTAATATCATAAACATTTATACACATAGGTTGTAAATCCTTACAGAAACAGCCATAATTAGTTTTTTAAAAGTAAAATGTGGTACATAAAAGTAGTAGTAGGTATATGATCTGTGCTCAAACTGAATTCCAGTATGTGTGAGAGTGTGTGATCTCTGTTCCAGACCACGGTGAAGCTCTACCCGTTCCAGATCCACAGCATTGCTCTGTCCAGCTTCGCCTCCATCATGGGTCCGTTCGGAGGATTCTTCGCCAGCGGGTTCAAGAGGGCCTTCAAGATTAAGGTTTAAACAAAAGTTTTTTTAAACCGTTCTTTGTATGAACACATCTGATCTGAGACTTTAAAAACCAAACTTTGTGGTTTATTCTTTTAACAATCATTCAGTGGTTCAAAAAAAAATCACTCTTCTTGTGTGTCATGTGACCTGCTGCTTGAGAGTTTATTTTTAATGACCTCAGCTCTGCTCTCTGCTGCAGGACTTTGCCAACACCATACCTGGTCACGGAGGAATTATGGATCGCTTCGACTGTCAGTACCTCATGGCCACCTTCGTCAACGTTTACATCGCCAGCTTCATCAGGTCCGGCTTTCTGTCCTACAGTGCGGAGGGTTTAGGGCTTTAGGACTATGAGCGGCTCGTCATACAGAGAGAAAACTACAAAAGTTTATTTTATAGTTTAACCATAGAAGAAGAAAACATTGACAGGTTACCAACAACACTCTGAGCCGTGACCGCAGCGATAGGTTTTTTAATTGTTAAACAGATCATAGATAAAGCTCCAGATTAAACTCCATATAAAGTAGTGATGGCAGATCATTTCTTTTTTTCTATTTTTAGATTCCTTTTTCTTTCCATTTGTCCTTTTTTCTTTCTTTCTTTTTTCCTCCAGTTGTACCATCAGATTACTGTCTCTCTCTCTCTCATCCTCTCTTTTTCCAGTTTGTCTTTCTTCCATTTGTTTTTATATTACTTTTTAAAATCTTTTTTATTATAATTTTTTGTAGTTTATTTTTCTTTCTTTTTTCTGTCTTTCTTTTTGAGCTACCAACTCTTCTATCTAAATTTCTCTCTCTCTCTGTCATCTGACTTTTTTCATTTATTTTTAGTTTTTCAGTTTTAACTTTTTAATTTATTTGTTTTTCCTTTCTTTCTTTCTTTCTCCCTCCACCTGTTTTCTCATCTAATTTCTCATCTCTTTCTGTCGCTTGTTAATTATTGTTCTTTACTTTAATCTTTCTATTTTTTCTTTTAAGTGTTCTTTTTTTTTTCCACCGAATTTCTCAGGTGTTTCCTTTTTCTTTTGTTTTTCATTTTGTCTTTTATTCTTTAAATATTAGTTTCTCTTTCTTTCTCTTTTATTCTTCAGATTTTTCCCTTCGTTGTTGTTATTCTGTTTGTAGTTTCCTGTCCATTTTATTTGTATTTCTGTATCAACAAACAGTAAGAGTTTAAACTCCAGACTCCTCTGACTGCTGAACGTAGTGACTGATGTTAACATTAAGCTTCAGATCAATAACGTGTGTATGATAATATAAATATGATGTACGAGGCTTGTCATTAATGAAAGATTTTTTTTTTTCCTTCCTCTCGTTCTCTATAAAGAGGTCCGAACCCGACTAAAGTGATCCAGCAGTTGCTCGCTCTGAGACCGGACCAGCAGCTGTACATCTACAACTCTCTGAAGGCTCACCTCACTGAGAGAGGTCTGCTCGGGGCGCTGGAGGAGGCGGCGGCCTAAAGCCTGCACTTGACCTCAAAACACACACCACAGCTCAGAGAGCAGGAGAGAGAGAGAGTCAGGGGGTCACGGGGTCGGCGTGGAGCCGTGTGGAGGTGGGAGACGTGACGATCCAGATCAGGAAAAAGGATAAAAAAAAAAACTAATCTAAAGCCTTGGGTCATTCCATTTACCTGTGTGTGTGTGTGTGTGTGTGTGTGTGTGTGTGTGTGTGAGTGAGTGAAGTGTGTGTGAAAGCAAGAGTGTGTGTGTGTGTGTGTGTGTGTGTGTCATAGCGTTTAGTCAGTGTTTATTATTACTATTATGTTTTTTGTTTTCAAGTGATATATATACTGTACGTTGTTTCTTTTATACCAGATATTAAGAGTAATATTACACACACACACAGAGTGACGCGCCCTACACACACATTTCTCCTCTGTCGATTATCGCGTGTGTGCGTGCGTGTGTGAAAAGTCTATTATCTATTATCTGTATTATGTGAATATTTTAGAGTATAAATCTATATTATGTTCTAACGATTATCATTTGAACGAGGGTGCAGATGTTGTGTTTTGTTTTGTTTAACGCACTGCTCCGCTCGCTGCACTGCTAATCGCACCTCACCTTCAGTTCTACACACGTGATCATGTCCAGGCGAAAAGACGCAGGTTTGTCCTTGTTTTTTTTTTTTTTTTTTCTTCTTCTTCTTTTTTTTTTTTTTCGCCTCCTGATCATGTTGAGATCTGTGGTGGTGTTTTTTTTTTTTTTTTTTTTTTTTTTTTTTTTGTATAAAGTCGTTAATCAGATAACGAGGTGTTTTAACAGAGTGTATACAGATCGTAGATGAGGGTGTGTAAGGTGTCTGAGGTTTGTGTAGTTAATGGCTAAAGAATAAAACATGACGCGGTGTGCTGTTATGGGAAATTAATCCACAGCGCAAAGTTTTTCTACAACAGCACATCCTGGAGTGTCTTTATTTATAATTTTTTTTATTTTGCTCAGGATTTATAAAAATTTCACGAAAGACACTGTATGATCGAGGGACGTCTGTAAACCGATTTGATTCCTGTTCTCACTTACGTTATAGCAGCTATAAACACTCGCCCTCGCTCGCGCTCTCTCTCTCTCTCTCTCTCTCTCTCTCTCTCTCTCTCTCTTTAATTGTCTTTTTACATTTTTTAAATATGGCATAAAAAAAAAACTTACAGCTTCAAAGTTTCAGCTTCACCTCGGACTGTTACACAGTACTGACACTGGAGGCTCCTTCCATACATGTTACATAAACTTATACATGTTACTCATTCAATGTTATGAGGATTTGATACGTCAGTGAAAGATGAATGCTCCGCCTCCTGCTGCAGTGACATCACAACTGAAAAAGGGTTTTTGATAATTTTATATATATTTCTTTTTTATCTTCATTTTTTATTTTTTTTTTCATGAATGAAAACTTCTTTAGCGTGTTTGTTCTGTACAAAACTAAATCAAACATCAGACACGTCCTAAAGTGGCCGCTGTGTAAACTTGTGAATACAGTTTTTTTGATTTTGGTTGTTTGTTGCTGTTTTTTTTTTTCGCGGCTTGTGTGTCGTGCTCCTCACCTGGACGTGCTCAGTTTTAGCTTAGCGTTCTGATAATCAGAGTTCGCTATGGAACGGAGCGTCTTGTTTTCATCTTGTTTTGTGCTCTCTTCGATGTGTTGCGCCAAGGTCGAATAGGTCACATGATGTTTGTGTTTACTTGTGTTGTATCAGTGCTCCACATACACACTGTTTTTCAGCGTTCTGATGTAACAAAAAACAGCTAAAGTTCAGGTCAGCAGTGCAATAACACATCACTGATGCTGTGCACGTTTTATTATTGTTTTTTTTGTTTGTTTTCATCCACGTGTTTGTCCTGCCACATCTACAACATCATACATTTCTGTAACATTTCTCTCACATGCCAGTGTCAGTCCTGTTACACTCATTTAAAGTTATTGTTATTATTAATTCTATTATTACAATATAGTTCTATTATTAGTTATTAGGAACATCAGCGTAAAAATTCTGGTTATTATCAGACACGTTCCTGTAATCTGATTGGCTGAGCTCTGTGTCATAAACACCTAACCTGACTGGATTAGATTTTCAGTGAACATCATGGAGTAAAATGTTGGCTGAAATGTTTTCACGTTGGCGGTAAAGAGAGCGGCTTTATCGTGAACTCGGTTTTATCGTGACCCGTTGTGAAAAAGATTTTGACGCAATCATAAAGCCGTGACATTTCCTCATGATGATTAAAAAAAAAAAAAAGTGTATTGTCACAATTTAAAATTTTTATTATTACAAATAAATTTTTTTTTTAGTGTCTTGAAAACTGAAAATAAGATGGGCTTTATTTATTTATTTATTTAATAATGAACACGCAATGTCTTTTCTAGTTGTTTGTTGTACAACATGAGCAGTGGAACTCATGATTGCAGGATATTAATCGCTGTATTTGTTATCGAGATAACGAGTAAATAGTCGGTGAAATTCTTTATTGTAAAAAAAACAAATAAAAAACAATAATTTAAAGAAGAAAGAAATAGTTCCTGGTTGCAGAATAAGATTGGATAAAATGATTTTAGTTTTAATGGCAACAAGATTAGCATTACATTTTTTTTTGTGTGTACATGAATTGTGACCGGCTGAAATCTTTCTAGTGTACACGATCAGTCGATTAGGCGTTGTCTTTGTCATGAAAAAATTAACAGGGAAGGAAAGTAATTCCTCGTTAGCTGTGAAGGTGAAATGTGATCCGCTGAAGCATCTTTCGTGATCGTCTAGCGTGATTGCCGAAAATCCAGTCAGGTTATGAAAAGCTATCTGTGCTCTGCTAATGTTTGTTTTCTGTTTCTCAGTTGAAGCTTAATTATGAACCTTTTAACAGGGGTGGAAGAACCTGTCATGAATGAAATAATAATGTGTTTTATTACACATTTTACAATAAAAATAAATGTAAGCTGTTCGGCTTCATGGTGACAGTCTCTCAGATTGTGGGCAAAGGAATCATTTCTCTCACTTGTCTCCTGTTTGTTACCCATAATCCACTGCCAAGCGCCAAATAAAACCACCAGCCTGCTGACGATTCAGATCAAGTTTTGATTTGATTTGATTCAGATCAAAGTTTTGATTTGTTGAATCACAGTGAAGTCATGATGATTTAATTAAGTCTGACATGTTTGGAGATAAAGAACGTTTCGCTCAATTTTTCCATTGTGTACTTTTTTATTAGAAGATCAAATTATGTAGAAATACACTTTATTAATTGTAGTGTACAGAACGTGGTTACATAATTCATGTCATATAACCTCCACTTTATCATCATCATCATCTTTGTAACCCTGCAGGATTTTTTTCATACAGTAATTGAAGCTATGTGTTTTGTTTTGTTTTTTTTAATAGAGAAACTTTAAAACTCTAAAAGTAGTACAGAGTGAACATAAAGTATACTGTATATACACAGATATATAGATATAGATATATATTTGGATAGAAATTAATTCTGGATAGAAAGTGTGTGTGTGGAGGTTGGATGGTTTATCGAGGCTGATCACAGATTGATCGATCGATTTATTTATTTATTTATTCCAGCTCTCCATTATAGACTTAAATAAAATAAAAACTCATGATGAGAGTTCAATCTTTTATGGATAAAAAAAATAAATAAATAAGACCACTAGAGGGCCATACAGACAGAGCAGTCCTGTTTCTCTAACACTGAACCACGATCGAGGGACGATTTGCGAGCGTTTCTGTTCTAGGTCGCCTTATTTGAATGCACCCTATGTAGTGTTGATTCAAGACATGAAATGAAATCTGCACTGATTTCTCTCTTAACACTAAAGTTACACAGGTGTCTTATTTAACTAATCTACCCTGTTCGCTACCTAGTGCCCCGTTTGTGTCTAAACTGTACAAGCTACACCTTGATGAATCCTCAAAGAACCCGTGGATAGAATCTCCAAGATTGGAGGGGGTTCCTTAAGCTTCTTAAAGAGGAACGCTTCTGTTGTAGACTTCTGAATGGACCGTGTGTAGAGTACACCTCACACCATAAAGACAAGAGTGTAGTGTTTTAGGAAAATCAGTCAAATCTAGAACATTTAAAGGGGTTTCCAGTTGTCTGTCTGTGGAAACCTTTAAAGTTTTCCATTGGATCCTGATGTTGGAAAACATTTCCAGTCAGAACCATTTCACAAAGCAAAGAACGTTTTATAAAAATGTAGGGATTTATTATTTTTTTCCCCCAAATGGACAGGTGTAGAAAGACGTGTATAGGACACTGCAGGTGGATCCACTTTTGTTAAAGAAGTTACGTCTAGAACACTTCGGGGGTTTTTTGATTGTCCATGTTGGGAAACAAATAAGCAAAGAACCAGCAAGGAATGCTTGAAGAACCTTTCTTAAAGTATAAGAACTTACATTCATACATACAAGCCAAATACGTCTAAGAGGTGCAAAGTGCTGTAAAACCGTTTTAAAGTCTGTAGTACTTGTACAGTCCCTGAGAAGGTCAAGTCTAGGGGAGGAACCTTTGAGGGTTTTCGACATACCGTTACAACAGGGTTTCTCTCTCAGAAAAGGTTTTAAACTACAGCTACAGTAGAAACCCATTGAAAAGCACTTCAAAGAGATGCCAAACCAAATATATACATATTATGTGCTAGGTGGAACCAGTTTTCGTAAGATTGTTCCCTATTAAGGTCGATGCCCCTCATGCGTCTGTTTTGGGTTGGCTCCGTCTTTCTAAATTTAATTCCTGCACAGAACAAAAAGATCAAATTTTTAACCTTTGAAGGTTGCATAGTCACTATAAACCCATAACTGCTAAGAGTATTTAAGGGTTCCCCGAACAGGACAAACCAGATTACAGTGTTAGGTGGAACATTATTTATTCTAAGGCTGTAGCATCATGCTAATTGTCTAGAATTTCCATATGGCATCATTCCATGTAGGTGGCCTATGATTGGATCCTCACCCTGTTCACTTCACTAGCTGGAGTGTAGGTAGTAGGGTGCTAGTGTAGACCCTGAAGGCGTGTTATGTAGTGAATAGGGAGTGATTTGGGACGATAACCAGGAACTGGTTTGCATCTGTGAAAATGGTTACTTAATTTTTGTTGCATTATTATTATTATTATTATTATTGTGCAGTTTGTTTCTGTTTTCTTTTTGATAAATGTGCTCTTCCCCAATCCTGTGTATTTGTATTACAGCTAATAAAGCAGAAAGCTAAATGTCTCCTGGCTTTGTGTGTCTGTCTCTCTGTCTGTGTGTTTCTTCCTCCTCTGCTCTGGAACTTCCCTCATCAGACACACTGCTCAGAGCTTAATTTCCTCTATTTACCACTAAAGGTCTATTTACAGTGAGTTCTGCAGTTTCTCTGAAGCGCGCACACAGAGTTTAGCCTGGCTGCAGTCAGATTTGTGCCAGTGGCCTCTTTGGTTTTGAGCTGAACCTCTACAACGCTACTATAAGATAAAGTAATGCTATATAGATGCAACTGTAATGCTGTAATAAAGGTATAATTATCTGGGGTGAGATAATAATGTTAAAAATGTTTTAATAAATATAGAGTAAAGGTTTATATAAATAATAATGATCTAATGATACAGTGGTGTTGTAGTGTGGATAAAATAAGGGTATAGTATGTTACTGTTATAGTAAGGTTATAATGTTATACTTCCATGTTAATATCGTGGTATAATAATTATATTGTAAAATTTACCTAAAAACATCATCAGAACATCATTAGCACACTACTCAAAACTGCACAAAGACTCACAAAACTGAAATTTGGGGTCAATAAAATAGTTTCAAGTTTAAATTCCACTAATTTATACACTCACTCGTGAACACACCATGATGTTATAGTGATATCAAAGCAATGTGATGATATAAATGATCTTATAGTGATATTACAGTAGCAGTGCTATAATAATATGCTAACAATGTTATAGTCATATGTAGCTTAGGAAGGCTTGTTGGGTAATATAATTGAGTTATAGTAATAAAGGTATAATGATGTTATAGTAACATTAAAGTTATAGCACAATTGTGTATAGTCACATTTTATATTAAAGTTGATGTAGTGATGTTATATTAATGTTATACAGTACTCATATAAAAATGAATGTCCTGGCAATGTTCTGTTTGTGGTATAGTGATGGTGTTGTGATTTGTTGGAAATTAAGCCTTGGTTCTTAGCTTTGGAATTTGATATGACACTACTGCATAATGTGAATTTCAAAAAAAGAAAATTAAAGAAATCTGGTGTTGTTCTAGTGACATAATATTATTTTATATTAAGGTTACTAGGTTACTACTGTTACAGTAAAGTGATATTAACAGTACAGTGGTGTTAGAGATATGATAATGGCAATATATGAAAGGTATAGTTGATGTAGTGGTGTTAATGTTATGATATAATAACTTTATATTACTGGCATGGTGATGTTATTGTAATAGTAGTGACTTGTTGGAAACTAAGCATCACACCTCAGCTTTGGAGTGTAATAGAAATATAAAATAATGTACTGTACACTGTGTACTTCAAACCACTAACTCATAATGTGAATCTGGGCAGAATCTGAGAAAGTCCTTTTTTTTTTTTTTTTTTGCCCAAAAAACACAAATTTGTACTTTCTCAAATCTTCAAATTTATACAGCTGGTTAATAAAGTTTAACCACTGACGTGAGTAAGAATTTGAAACTCACACTCCAAAGCTATGCTATGAGCTAGGTATGAGATGGCAATTTTTGTTACATTCCAGTCATTAAAATGTTAGTTTAACTAATTGCTACACTCATTATAAGTTTTAAGTTCCAGTCAGTAAAATATACAACGTTACCAAATTTCTACAATGATTATAATCACAAAGTAATGTTCTGATTACTGATGTTCTGATAACTGATGTTATAGTATCTGCATAGTGATATTATATTGACATGATAGTGTAATAGTGCAGTAATGTTATAGATATTGTATAGTACTGTTATACTGATGTTATTTTATTGGTATAGGGATTTGTTGGAAATTAAAACTCAGTTTAAACCCAACTCTAGAGTGTGATCAGACATAAAATACACTCCTGGTGTAGTTGCGTTCTGGTGATAGTTTAGGGATGGTATAGCGGTTGTGTAGTAATGTTATATTGATGTGATTGTAATAATGTGGTAATGTTAATTTAATTTGACTTGTACAGGTATGTTACAGTGATGCTATATTAATGGTATAGTGAACTTTTAATAATGGCCTAAAGACCAAAGTACACGCGTGTGTATGTCTTGAATCCAGTAATACATGTTGTGAATTTGCAGAAAATCTGAGATAGTCGATTTTTGCCTCAAAATACACAAAGGCTAACCCCTTAGATTTTTAGAGTGAAAATTTCTCAGATCATCTTAATATTTATACAATCAGTTAATGAGATTGAACCCTAGACATGAGCACAAGTTTAATTTAAATATCACATGTCAAAGGTGAATTATGCATAATGTGAATTTGGGAAAAATCTGAGAAAGTCCATTTCATTGTTCAAAAACACAAAGGCTAACCCCTTAGATTTTGTGGGGGGTAAAATTTTGACTATCTCAGTTCTTCTTCATATTTATAGAGGTGATTAATGAAGTTAAATCATTGACTTGAGTGAAGATTTGGTCTGAATATCACACTCCAAAGCTGAGATATGAGATGCCAATTTTTAATGAAAATTCCAGTCATTAAAATGTACAAGTTTAATATACATGTTTCTACACGCACTATAATCACAGTGTAATGTCATAGTGATGTTCTAGCAGTGTTCTGGTGATAGTTTAGGGATAGTATAGTAATGGTATAGTGATCATGTAGTAATGGTATATTGATGTAATAGTGTTAGAGTAATAATGTTATAGATGTTGCATAGTGCTGCTGTAGTGAAGTTATACTAATGGTATTGTGACCTTATAACAATGGTATAAGGATGTTATTTTAATTGTCTAGTGATGATATACTGATGGTATAGTGATTTTATATGTTTATGATATGGTGATGCTATATTGAAGATATACTGTATATTGGTATGTTATAGTAATGGTGATTTAAAGGTATAGTGATGGTAGAGTGATTTATTGGAAACTAAGCCTCAGATCTCAGCTTTGGAGTGTAAGAGAACAAAACAAAGTACAGTTTTATGTATGTCATGAACTCAGTAGTGCATAATTTGAATTTGGGTAAAATCTGGGAAGGTTAATTTTTTCACCTGAACAATTTTTGTGAGTAAAAATGTCACTTTCTCAGATCTTCTTTATATTCATAGAGCTGGTTAAAGAGATTAAATCATAGGCATGAGTGCAAGTTTGGCTTGAATATCACACGCCAAAGCTGAGATATGAAACATCAAATGCTATTAGATTCCAGTCTGACTACACAAAGTGTAGTGATGTTATAGCAATGTTATAGTAATAGTGTAGTAATATTATATTAATTAAATAGAGATGTTATAGTGATGGCATTTGTGTGGTATAGTAATGTGATAGTAATGTTAAAGTTATATTAATGGTATAATGATGTTTTATTAATGGTATAGTGGTGGTTAATAGTATATAGTGGTGTTAACAGTATGCTGATTTTAATTGAATGGTTTAGGAATGGGCAGCACGGTGGCGTAGTGGTTACCACTGCGTCTAGCACGTCTAGAATCTGGGTTTGATTCCCACCTTGGGGTCTGTGTGCATGGAGTTTGCATGTTCTCCCTGTGCTTGGTGGATTTCCTCCGGGTACTCCGGTTTCCTCCCACTGTCCAAAGACATGCAGATTAGGCTGATTGGCGTTCCCAAATCGCCCGGTAAGATGAATAAAGCGGTAGAGATGATGTGTGAGAGTGAGTGGGTTTAGGGATGTTATATTAACATTATAGTGGTGCTAGTGGTTTTGTGATGTTATATTAATAGTATAGTGATGGTATAGTGATTTCATGGAAACTATGGACAGGAGTAAAAATTTTACCTGAATATCACACTCCAAAGCTGAGATATGAGACGCCAATTTAACAGTAGAGTTGGGGGACGTTACTTTTTAAATTACATTACAAAGTTACTGTCATTAAAAAGTAATCAGTTACATTACAGTGTTATTTTCTAATAAAGTAACTAGTTCGAGTACTTTTCCATTGCAGAAAATGAAAACTCCTTTGTGCTTCCTCATGCATGTTGTTTTAGTCAAGACCTTTATAATTATTCTACCATCATCACTCAGTGAAGTTTGGCCCATAATCTGTTAACTACTAATACCCCTATCTCACCTATGCGGTTTTATCATATCTGAATCATGTAGTGATTATATAGTGATGTTATAGTCATTTTATGTATTACTGTATAGTGATGGTATAGTAATGGTATAGTGTTGGTGCTGTGATGGTTGCAAACTAAGATTTCAGATTTGGATTGTGATAGGACAAAACAAAGTACACGCGTGCGTATGTCTTGAATTCAGTAATACATGTTGTGAATTTGGAGAAAATCTGAGACGGTCCAATTTTTCACTTTAAAAAAAAAACACAAAGGCTAACAACCCCTTACATTTCTGTGGGTGAAATTTGTGACAGTCTAATATCTTCTGCATATTCACAGAGCTGGTTAATGAGGTTAAACCATAGACAAAAGTGCAAGTTTTGTCTGAGTATCACCTTCCAAAGCTGAGATATGAGACACCAAATTCTGTTGCATTTAACTCAGTAAAACATAAAAATTTACTTAATTACTACACGGACTATATTCACGTTCTTGTGGCATTGTAGCAGTGTTACAGTAGGGTTCTGCTGATAACGTAAGGATGCTTTAGTGATTGTATAGTAATGGTATATTGATATACAGTAATAATAATAGTGTAGTAACAATATTGTATGTATTGTATAGTGCTGTTAAAATGATATATTAATGGTCTAAGGTCTGTTATATTAATGGAACTTATAATAATGGTATAATAATGTTATTTTGATTGTAGAGTGTAATGATTTTATAGGTTAATGGTATAGTGATGGTATATTTATTTGCATATATCTGTGTGTGCCTCAAACCCGTTAATAATGTGAAGTTTGAGACAAATCTGAAAAAGAAAATCTGAGAAAGTCAATTTCATCTGAATAAAAATGCAAAAATTTGTGAAAAATTTTACTTCTCACAGATCTCCTTCATATTCACACAGCTGAGTAATGAGGGTAAACCATAGACAGCCTTTCTTTGGAGTGTGACAGAACAAAACAAAGTACACTCATGTGTTTGCCTTGAAACCAACAACAAATAATGCGAATTTGGACAAAATTTGAGAAAGTTGAATTTTTTGTGTCTGAAAAACCACAAAGGTTGAGGAGGTGTAAAAAATTGACTTCTTTTAGATTTTCTTCCCATTTATACTGTTGGTTAATAAAATTAAAACATGGAGCGGTGTTGTTGCGGTGATAGTTGCAAACAAAGTACACGCGTGTGTATGTCTTGAATCCAGTAATACACGTTGTGAATTTGGATAAAATCTGAGAAAGTAAAATTTTTCACTGGAAAAAAAAAAACACAGAAGCTAACCCTTAAATTTCTGTGGGTGAATTTCTTTTTGTTGTTTGTTTTTGTTATATATAAATAGTATAGTAATGTTACATGAATGGTTTAATGATGGTAGAGTAATGGTATCGTGATGTTAGAATAATTTGTTAGAAATTAAGCCTCAGATTTAGGACAAAACAAAGTGCACTCCTGTGTTCTCCTTAAACCAGTTACAATAATTGTGAATTTGGGTCAAATCTGAGAAAGGCTTACATTTTTGCCCCAAAAAACACAAAGGCTAACCCCTTAGATTTTGTGGGGGGTAACATTTTTACCATCTCAGATCTTCTTCATATTCATAGAGGTTAGATTAGTGAAGTTAAATAATTGACATAAGTAAAGATTTGGTCTGAATATCACACTCCAAAGCTGAGATATGAGATGCCATTTTTTAATTCAATTCCAGTCATTAAAATGTACAAGTTTAATATACATGTTTCTACACTCACTATAATCACAGTGTAATGTCATAGTGATGTTCTAGCAGTGTTATAGTAGTGTTCCGGTGATAGTTTAGGGATAGTATAGTAATGGTATAGTGATCATGTACAGTAGTATTGGTATATTGATGTAATAGTATTAGAATTGTAATACATAGATATATGCTATAGATGTTGCATAGTGCTGCTGTAGTGATGTTATATTGTGACCTTATAACAATGGTATAAGGATGTTATTTTAATTGTATAGTGATGATATACTGATGGTATAGTGATTTTATATGTTTATGATATGGTGATGCTATATTGAAGGTATACTGT
Organism: Clarias magur; assembly: GCA_013621035.1. NCBI lineage: Eukaryota > Metazoa > Chordata > Actinopteri > Siluriformes > Clariidae > Clarias > Clarias magur. The sequence goes on along the minus strand of QNUK01000181.1, from coordinate 864,404 downwards.
ATATTGGTATGTTATAGTAATGGTAACTACTAAATAATCTGTTAACTACTAATACTCCTATTTCACCTACGCGGTTTTGCGCGATGGCCGTAGGTATGGTTCGTCATGATTCAAGGGGCTTGTAGGACGACTTTCACACACACACAACAACGGAATCACTGCTGTCTGGCTCACAGATTACATAAATTGGTTAAATAACGGATTACATTTTTGAAAATATAACTAAATAACTGAATACTTAAATGGCAGACGTAACGCGTTAGATTACTCGTTACATAAAAACAGTAATCCAAGCACTCTAACCTTAACTTTTTAACTTTTATAGTAGTAAATTAATACTAACACAGGAATGTTATAAACATATATTAATGTTATATTTGTTATATCAAAATATTAATGTTATTGTTATATTATTAACATATTATAATAACATTGTAGTTTGTAATATGAACTATATTGTAATATGATTGTAATATCATAATGGTACATTAATGGATGTAGATAAATCACACACAGACACAAAAAAACACAACTAAATCTTTATATTCTAGCATTAGGTGACATTGTTAAAGTTTTTTAATAGACAATGTTGTATAATAGCAGAGTGTACAGTACATTCAGATGTGTAACTTCACGGCAGAATTAGTTATCATTCACATACAGATGAATATTCTCACATTTCAGGAATTCATAATAAAATATGGTTTCATCAAGTAAAGTTTGTAAAGCTAATAAGATAAAGTTTATTTTTTAAAATATACAGTAAACATGACCACTTAAACCATTGTAGAAGTAGTATAGAGTAGTGTAATGAACTGACGGCAGAAGAAAAGGAACAAAAAAAAAAAAAACTGAAATGAGAACGCCGATACAGAATCAAAGCATAAAAAATCACTCTGAATGAACCCATATTGTGCCAAGCTCAGGATGACTGCACACATGACGTGCTTTGCTCAAGCATGACCTGATTTTCTTCTCATATATAGAAATTTTTTGCCTACAGATTCTGTGGTGTCTACGTTTGCCACCAACTTCCTCCTGAGAGAAAGAACGTTTTCAACAGAGCCGCGTGCACTCGCCTTCAACGTCCACACCTCTTCTGTAAAGCAGCTTCTCTCCAGCCGGGGACTCGAGGACAGACAAGAGGAATGAGCGGATAGAGCAGATAGAGAAGATAGAGCAGAGCGGTAACTTTGGAAAATACCAAGAAGAAGTGATAGACTGGGGGAGCGAGTGGGCAAGAGGCAACGTGTTGAGTGGAAGAAAAAAAAAGAAAAAAAAAGACTGAAAGGAAGAAGGAAGTGAGGGAGACATGAGAGAGGCTCCGATGAGGGGCTAAAAATATGTACACTTATAAAAAGTGTACAAGGTGTATAAACGAGTGTGTGGGTTCGTGTGTGTGTGTGTGTGTGTGTGTGTGTGTGTGTGTGTATGTGTGTGTGTGTGTGTATGTGGTTAGATAGAGAGTGACATTTTTCCTGATTAGTAAAACATGTCTCTGAAGCTACCTCGCAACTGGGACCTCACCAATCTCCGGGGTGAAACTACCAAAATAGGTGAGTGTGTGTGTGTGTGTGTGTGTGTGTGTGTGTGTGTGTGTGTGTGGGTCAGACCATGCTCACCATTCTCTTGCCATATGTCCTACTCGGTGTGAATATTTATTTTTGTATATGTGCATGCTTGTGTGTGTGTGCGCACATGAGTATGAAGTACATACCAGTCATGCTACATATCAATACCTTGTATAGCAGAATGCATTGGTATAATGCAACATTATAGATGTGTGCACATGTGTGTGTGTGTGTGTGTGTGTGTGTGTTTGATGTACTTGACACTTGTATAAAATGACTTTTGTAGAAAACGCATACAATATCACACTGCTGTTACGTTCTGCGTTCTGATTGATCAGAAGATTTAGAGGAATTCTCCAGCTCTGACAGCAGCACGGGTCGATATTAATGCCCTCATTATCTAATACGTTTCCATGGTAACCGCTGATTCACAGTGACTTCTGCGGTAAGAGCTTGCAAAATAAAAACGTCTGCAATGATTTCGATGTTTTAAAGACATTTTCTGCAGAGATGTCAAAGGAAGGAGTCTCCAGTGTCAGTGTCAGGGCTTTGCAACAGTCAGAGATAACGCTGACCAAAAAAAGAAAAAAAGGAAAAAAAAGACTTCAGAGTTACGCTGTTACGGGAAAAGAATCAACTTCGGCATGGCAGCAGTAACTTTCTGATAGGGTTCATTATTTTTAGTCATCTGGACTGTAAGCTTTTTCATTTTTTCGCTGTTGAAACTTCAGTGAGAGTGTGTAGTATGTATTTTAAAGAAGTGAACAGTGCATCGCATTGGTACACACACACATACACACACACACATTCACACAAGGCCTTTCTGATTTCCTCTGTATGCGGTTAGAAGAGCAGGAAGCTGATGAAATGCTCGATAGTAGCAGAACAAAGTGCTGCTCAGCGTCATGTTGAACTCACTCTGCTTTCAGCGTCTTTAACACGCACCTGCTGCTTCTTAAACACACAGTGGATGGGTCAAGGTTTAGGGTCAGGGTTTAGGGTCAGGGTTAGGGTCAGGGTTTAGTTTACTGATTACACCTTACAGCCATCACACACTTGCACACATCAAACTAACGTGGGAATCATACGACTGCTTCCTGTTACCTGTTTGTGTGTTTTTTAGCTGTATCAGAGTTAGTGGAGGTGAGGGAGGATGTTTAAAATGTAAAGGAACTGTCTTAGGGTGTTAATGGATGTGAATCAGAATCCTAGAATGTCAAACCGGGTTGTTAGGATGTTAATTGAGGGAAGGTTATGGTAATGAGAGAGAGGCAGGGTGTTAGGATGCTAGCGGAGGTGAGTTAGGAGGTTAAGACACCAGTGGAGGTGAGGGTACAGTATATTCGAGTGAGTCAGGGTGTAAGGATGTTAATTATGGTGAATTAGGATTCAGCTAAAGTGAGTAAGGGTGATAAGAGACCCGCAGAAGTTAGCAGGGGATGAGTGAAGGTTCTTTAACTGTTCACCGAATAAGTTTTACAGTTTCAAGTACTGTAAGTGTTAACATTTACCCTGTAATGTCATACACTCATCGGCCACTTCATTAGGCACAGCTGTTCAACTGCTCATTACAGCTCTTTAAATGTATAATCAGCCAATCACATGAAGGCCACTAAGAACATTTAGGCGTGTAGACACGCTCAAGATGATCTGCTCAAGTTCAAACCATGCATAAGAATGAGGAAGAAATGGGATAAGTGATGGCAGTGACTAGAAAATTTCTAGGTTTTACTAGATGCCTTGATGATGCCGAAGGTCAGAGGAGAATGGCCAGACTGGTTCAGGCTGATAGAAACTCAAATAACTTCTTTTTACTACAACTCACAGCACATGGAATCTTGAAGCAGAATACCTGAAACTGAGGTTGCAGTTCACAAATACTTAGAAAAACGCCGCCTGGTGTGACGAGTCTCGATTTCTGGTCAGGTCAGAATTTGGCGTAAACATCATGAAGGCGTGGATCCATCCTGCCTTGTGTGAGGTGGTGTGATGGTGTGGGGGAGATTTTCTTGGTACACTTTGGTCCAATTGAGCAATTGGTTTAAACTCCATTACTGCTGACCGTGTCTGTCATTTTATGAGCACCTGATAACATGTCATATCACAAAGATAAAATCATCTCCCACTGGATGATGTTCCTTGAACATGGCAGTGAGGTCACACGGCCTCCACAGGCACCAGATCTCAGGGGACACAGGGGAACGGGTGAATCGAATGAATAGACAAATCTGCAGTGATTATGTGATTGTGCTCTCATTCATCCCAGTACTAACATGATGTACCTAATGTAGTGCTCGGTGTGTGTATATTTACATAACTCAGCAAATTAAAGTGTTTTTGTTCTCTCTCTCTCTCTCTCTCCCTGTGATTTTTTTTTTGTGTGTGTGTCATGGTGTCCTCGCTCCTCAGTGGGAACTGCTGCTGTGTGAGTGTGAAGGATGGGTGGAGTGTATCAGAGAAGTTTCCGCAGAGTGTAGTTTTATCTAAAGTCACTGATGGTACTGTTGTTAGGTGTGGAGCTTTTGAACACCATGACCTCTGTGATGTGTGATGCAGCAATTTCCTGTTTTTCTATAGTCTCTGTCTGCGTCTACACTTTTCCCTTAATTCACAGCAGCGTGCATGTTTGTGTGGGTGTGTGTGAGATTATTTAAGAGTAAAGTGTTTGTGAGTAAGGATGCTCGGTCACAGTTGTGTGGTATCCCTGTGCTGGATCGGTTCACTTTATTTAGACTTTGGGCATAATATGACATTATGTTGCATCTACAGTACAGTACTTCCTGTCATGATGCATGATTTTAACTATTTTTAATTTCACTCATAAGTCATTTATGACTCGTCATTAGAACTTCCACAATAATTTATATTGAAAATCAAGAATATATTTTAGGGAGCGTCGTCATAGTAACCACTGGTGACATTGTTACTGGATGTAACATTTATATTTGTTTATAGTAATTAGCGGGAATGTTAGTCTTACATGCCTATAACATCATATGTAACAGTGTTACGTTATTATGTTACTATTATTTGCTGTGACAACTGCCAGTTACATTACAGCTTATGTCATTGGCTAGTCAAGCTAGCGAATGTTTCAACACAGGCCATCATGGCACAAGCATTCATCATGATTAGCAATAATGAAAACATGATGTTTTGGATGTAAACTACAGTATTATGATGAACTTGTGCAAGTGTGATGCCTTTGTCAAGTGAATCTTGTGGATTTATATCCTATCCATATTGTCATCTCCGTAATGTTTCATCCATAAAGTCACATCTGTAATATCACCCCTGTAATGTACCCTTCTCAAAATCACATCTGTGATGCCAAAATCCTTGATGATAAATCTGTAACGTTACCTTCATAATGCCATGTCCTTAATGCTACAGCCATGATGTCACATCCGAAATTTTACCTGTGCAATATGCCATTTGTAAAGTCAGTCATACAGTATGTAATTTTCCATCTTTAAGTCACATCTGCAATGTCCTTTCCATTACGTCACATCTGTAATATCACCTACTTAGTGCCCCATCCGAAATGTCACCTACTGGATGTAATGTCCATCTGTGTCACATCTGTAATGTCACCTATATAACCACGCACCCATCCATTATGTCACCTCCATAATATTGTAACACAATCTAACGCAATGTAACAATGTAAAGACAAATTATAATATTACATCTGTAACGTCACATCCTTGACGGTAACATATACGGTGTCACATCTACGATGTCAGATCCGTAATGTCATCTCTGTAAAGTACACTTCTCAAAATTACACCTGTAATTTAGAAAGTCAAGAGTTAGGTAGAGTTGTTTGTATTTTGCACCAGCACCTTTGAGGCACGATCCCCGCCGCCCATCATGTACACAACTACCTACCCCTTTCCATCTATGTTACTTTTGTCAACACCCCCCCCCCCCCCCCCTCCCCCCCCCACCTATCTTTACCCTTTTCCACCGACCGCGCTCTCATAAGTCACTCAATGTTCAAACCCTGCTATTCTGTGTATTGTTTTGAAACAACCTCTTTCAGGTTTTGTAATGTCACTTGTGCTATGATAGAACAATCATAGCCAGCTTACAACAAGCTAAACAGGAAGCTTCTTCGGTCAGGCTGTTTCCTACGTGGCCTTTACAGAAATATCTACGGTTAACACCGCTTTCTGTCTGTGGTGCACAGAGTCAGAGCGAGACTGCCACAGAGCAATGCAGAGCTTGAACAGCATCTGATCGGCTTGTTTTGTTTGTTTGTTTGTTTTTTCTTCTTCCTTAAATCAGCACGGTCTAAGAGCGTGATACCGGGAGACGGTGGAGCCGGATCAGGCCGCTCCGATGTCAAGAGGTCGATGGAGAAGCCTCTGAAGAAAGGGTGGCTGAAGAAGCAGAGGTCTATTGTGAAGAACTGGAAACCGTGCTACTTTGTGCTGAGGGGGAATATCCTGACATACCACAAAGATGACAGAGAGAGCGCTGTACAGGTGAGAAATAAAAGACCAACTCTTATATTAATATATATATGTATTTTAACAAATGTCATTAAATGTTAGCTAAGAATAGACCTTTTCATGCAAGGCAGCTTTTAAGAGATCTGGGTGTAAATTTAGCTCAGTGTGTTGATTACCGCAGTGAGATAAAACTCCCAGAAATCCTAGGGTGGTTTTCATGGTAAATGCAGAAGCTTTTAAGGTCAAAGCCTGAGTATCCATGTGCACTAAAACAAGAATGAAACTTGTTTCTGGAAGTGCAAAACATTGGGGTGTCCATGTAGGACGTTGTGCAGCAGCAGAATGTATGTCATGACCACAAAAACAGGAAGAGGCTTCGAAGATAAATTGGTCCGGTCCATATATACCATCTGAAAAAGAGAACAAAAGAACCATTTATTATATATATATATATATATATATATATATATATATATATATATATATATATATATATATATATATATATGTGTGCATAAATAAAGAGTTCTCATTTACAATCTAAATGCAGATTTGTCGACATGGTTTTGACACCTTTTTCACTGATGAGCAAAGCGATAGTGCTTAATCAGACAAGATGCAAATAAAAATAACCTGGGCGTCAGTTCATTAAGGGGGAAAGGACATGAAGCATGAAAGAGTCACAAGGTTATGTCACAACTGAGTGACTCTCTCAGGAGAAACATGAACCTGTGATTTCATGAACCTTAGTCATGCGGAACAATAAAAAAAATCCCAAATCACATGGAGCCAACAGTGCCTTGGTTTAAATCACCATTCTGTGAAAAACAATATGATGTAAAATGCTTCCAAATGGGCTTGACTGTATCACTTGATCACTGTGTCTATGTGCAACCAGAAATGGCCTTAGGCTTCATCTGAATTTGGGAAACTACCCTTATCTAACAAATAAGGGCCAATAGGTGGGTGACGGGGGTTCGGCAATTGTACGGGACTTGTCACCATTTCAATCATACCACCTTGACCCTTGCTTGGTCATCACTACTGATCACTGAGCCAAGATCTTTCAACTCCCCAATACTTGTTAAAGGTGAACAGGGTGAGATTTTAACCCTACTGTAACGGTGCTGGTGACAAGCTTGGTCCAGACACCAAAGGCTTCAAAGACGCCAATAAGTGTCTTCTCCAAGTCAAAGGAATGATGTTCTATCAATCTGTTCTATCAAGCCTTTGAGCATCCTACCCCTTCCAGAAGAGACTTTCTCCAGTATGGTTTCACATTCTTCATCTTCTTGAACTCTGCGCTCACCTTGGCCACAGTGGTGGATGAGACCAGTCCAAGGACCGGGTTGACCTTTTTGAAACGGGAGCGCGGGGAAATTCACGGTCGCAAATTTAGCAACATAGCTTTGATGTCTTAAATTGGCAACATCTATTGTACATTTGATCTGGTTGATATCCTGCACTGAATGATGGCGTGTGCTGGGTAGGCAGTAGTTCATACCCGCATCTCCTGGCGTGTACGCCTCGACATACTGTTGGTCATAGTGCAAGGCTTTTTCCACTACTACTGCTCACTTTGCCACCGACTTGAGAGTCTTTTACTGCTGATAGTCTGCGTCAGCACATTCCTGGCACGGCTTAACGTACAGTACGCAATGTTCTTCTCTGTTCAACCTATTAAATGTTTTTTTTTAATAGACAAGTAGCAATCAATAGTATAATGTAGTAGCAGTAGCAGTAGGGGACATCTCGTACACCTCGTACTCACCGTTTGAGCTTGATCATCTTGCTCCTACCTGCCCTGCAGTGACCACACTCGGGCATCGGCTTCGTTTCACATCACCTCACTAACTAACACAAGAAGGTAAAGAACAACCTGAGCAGAACTTTGAACCAAAATAAGATTTTTAGATAGACACTTGAGCACTAAGCCACCTGAGATTTCCTGACACTTACTCCTCACTTGTGTCTAAAGAACGCCTCTGCAGTTCTGTTTAGTTCTGGTGATCTGTAAGTTTGCTGTTGGCTTGAGTGCAAAAGAATTTCAATCCTCTGTTCTGGGATGCTAGAGGTTTGGCTGTTACTTGGACAGCAGGATCTTCACCAGTGATGCGGATTCCTGGAGGACACCTGAAGTGATTTAAAAACATCCCAGAAAGAGGTTTGATCCTGAGCTCAGGATGGACAGCTCTGACCAAGATGAAGTACCTAAACACACATTTTGTGAATATCAAGAATGGTGAGTTAATGCAAGCGCTAGGTCAGATGCTGCGACATCATGATGATGCAAGTGTAAGGGTGTGGCTTACCAGATTAACAGAACACACAAGAAAAGGTGATTGTTAATCAAATAACTTTCCAAATACTTAATGTACAGTACAGAGCAAAAGTTTGGACACACCTTCTCATTCAGCGAGTTTTCTTTATTGTGTTCTTTAGCCCAAACAAGTCTCTTCTGCTTGTTGTCTGTCCTTAGCAGTGGTTTCCTAGCAGATGTTCTACCATGAAGGCCTGATTCACATAGTCTCCTCTTAACAGTTGTTCTAGAGATGTGTCTGCTGCTAGAACTCTGTGTGGCATTGACCTGCTCTCTGATCTGAGCTGCTGTAACCTGCGATTTCTGAGGCTGGTGACTCAGATGAACTTATCCTCCGCAGCAGAGGTGACTCTTGGTCTTCCTTTCCTGGGGCGGTCCGCATGTGGGCCAGTTTCTTTGTAGCGCTTGATGGTTTTTGTGACTGCACTTGGGGACATTTCTATACAGCGCCACTAGAGCAGACAGGGTTGAGGGCCTTGCTCAGGGGCCCAGCAGCGACAGTCTGGTACAGCTGGGGCTCGAACCACAGACCTTCTGATCAGTAACTCAGAGCTTTAACCCATTTCATTAGGATATTATCCAAAGTCCTACTGACTCATTTTTATGCATATTATTTATTCACATTTTTAATATTTTAAATGGACAATATTTTGTTATTCATGCATTAATAATGAAGCTATTATTTCGTTTAAATCAAGCACTTTTGCTCTAAAGCATCATTTATTTCAGACATTCAGATTGTGTCCAAATTTCATACAGCCATCATGACTTTTGAGGAATCTCTCATTTCCAGGGAACGATACCACTGTGGGCCAGTCAAGTAAACGAGGTGCCGATAAACACAGATGACAAATTCATCTTCGAGATCATCCCACGTAAGTGATTTTCCCCCTTCCCTCTTCCATTTCCTGTACTAGATCTCTTACAGGCCATTGACCTTATTTAGCTCTGCGTGGTACACTCATATACACTCATAAGGGCACAAGAGATCCAGCGAGCAACAACACACACTCATGCATTTCTTTTTTTAGGTGTTTTTACCCAACACACTTGAATTTCCTCAGAGTTTATATAGAGCTGGTAAAAAAAAGGGGAAGTATTGCTTAGCATACAGTAGCTCACACACACACACACACACACGCACACACACACACACACACACACACACACACACACACACACACACACACACACACACACAGTGCGCACTGTAATTATTAATACAGCATTTAGATGTTTATATTTAACTGTTTTCTTCCTCACACATGATGCAGATTAAAGATACTTTTACACTGAAACAAATCATAACATATTTAGATTAAGGGCAGAATTTCCACTCAAGTAAAATATGTAAACTGAACAGGGGTCAGGGGTAGCTCAGTGGTTAAGGCATTGGACTACGGTTCGGAAGGTCCCAGGTTCAAGTCCCAATACCACCAAGTTGTCCCTGTTGGGCCCTTGAGCAAGGCCCTTAACCCACAACTGCTCAGATGTATAATGAGATAAAAATGTAAGTCGCTCTGGATAAGGGCGTCTGCCAAATGCCTAGATGTAGATGTAAATAAATATTGGATTTGTGGTAAATATTGCTAGGTTTCTGTCAAACACATGAAATAAAATGAAGGACTCTTACATATTTAATTTATTGTCGTAAAAATAAACATAAACGCAATAAAGCTACACAGTTTAAATCACGTCTCTGATTAGGCACTGTTAATTAATAAAAAGCTTTATTAAAGATTAATACCAAGATTTGACGTTAAACATTTATGATCTTGGTCATTACACTTCTGTCATTAAAAATAAATGTAACTTTGCATTTAATTGGACACAATGTGACACGTGTGCGATTTGATTCTTAAAACCGAATACTGTATGAACAACTCATGTCATCACTGTGTACGAGTGTTTATGCATTAAATATAAGAAACCTAATTCATCCACCCACCCACCCATCCATTGTTCCGCAAGGGGCGTTCAAGTCAAACTGGGACTTGTGATGAAATTTCTTTCCAATGAAGATGATTGACATTTACAGAAGACTTCATGCAGAGCGCAGTGATGAGATTCTTTCATTCAGTAAGTGAAATGCCTGTTCCTGGAAATGCGCTGAGTCAGCCATTTGTAGAAGAGACATGTCTGTTTGTGAGAACTGTACACACAATCATTCACCAACACCACTTGGGACTCGGCTGGGAGTGATCGCCACGTCCCCGTACAGTCTTGACCTCGCTCCAAGACATTTCCACATGTTTGGAGCATTAAAGGAGTTCCCGGGAGGCCGGCGTTTCAGACGTGAACCAGACAGTCTGATCAGAAAACTTTCTACCTTGATGGTGTCCAAGCTCAATAGTGCATAGTGCATCAGGGGATGAACACACCTTTTTGTGTGTGTTCACACTGTTTGTGTGTGTGTGTGTGTGTAGGAAGTAATGGAGACCGGGAGCGTGATGGCTGTGTGCTCATGGCAAGCAGTCAGAGTGAGATGGAGGACTGGGTGCGACTGATCCGCCGGGCCATTGGAGCTCAGGGTAGCGGAGGTACTGAACACACACACACACGCACGCATGTACGCACACACGCACGCGCACACACACACACAAACACACACACACACACACACACACACACACACACACACACACACACACACACACACACACACACACACACACACACACACACACACACACAGACAGTGCTCAGTGTGCAACTCTCCAGGTGTTTTCTCAATGCAGGTGCAAACTTTGCTGCTTAAATCATAAAAACTATTCAATTAAGAACAATGTTACAGCTTTACAGAATTACAAACACGATATACATATCCACTCTTTATAAAGAGTGGATATGTATATATGGAGTCCAGTTTCGTTGTTGGAGGACCAGTTGTTGAACTTCAGATATAAACTTTTGAGTGACTTTTGACTGATGCAAAAACTCTCTGCATTAGTCGAGTCCATTAGTTTATGGTAAAGTGGAATCGTCCCCAGTCATCACACACACCCCAAGCAGAACATGTGACGAGATCTCCAACCAGAAGCAGGACACCAGGACGAGACAGGGAGAGGGAAAGAAAGAAAAGAGAAGAAATGGACTCCGGCAGGACTAACAATGACATAATAACTAAAAGGGAGGAGCCAGAAGGAAACACAGACATGAGGGGGAACTGACATGTAAAGCGACCAATCACTTCACCGTCAACAAACCTAAGTGATCAATGAGAGTGGGGAAGACAGCATCTAAACATACCAGTTCACCAGAATACTCTATGTCCATTAGTCCCCCAGATCTGCTCCTTTACCTAAGACTAATCTATTTACAAAAATGCTGCGCTAAATAAATAGGTTTTTAGTCTAGACTTAAACACTGAGACTGTGTCTGAAGTTCCCTTTCTACCAAAATGACCCAGGCTGATGTCCGGTGCCAGTGCTGGCACAGTATCTGGTTTAGAGAGTCACATCATTACATCACTGTATACGTTTGTGTACATCTCTGCTTTCCCAGCAACGCTAGCAGCAAAATAATGCTAACAGAAAGCACAACTAACAACAATGGCTCTGTGGGAGTAACCCAAATATCTAAGAAACAGATACTGCAGGTCTTTCAGGGCACGACCAAGTGAGAATCTCAAACTTCTTGACTCAAGCACTAATGCACACTGTGTTTACTATAGTTTGTTAGCGCTGCAAGCTTGATTTTGCTTTTCAACTAAGTAAGAGGTTAAAAAATATCTTTATCACCATCCTTGTTGTTATCAGGGGAAACAAAATGGTGTTTCTCGAGCACACATGGATCCTGTATTATAAGCCAGTCAGGTGACCAGAGGGACGTGATACTACCTTGTTCCTCTGCACATGATAATTAGCTGTCCTGAAATTCATAATGAAAGTAACGCATTGAAACATCGCTGCAGAAGTTTTTGTAACTGAAACTGTCGAGAACGAGGCCAGAGGCGAAGTGACCTGTGTTGGGTTCAGGTGATGGGTTTCGTATGAGCTGCCTGTTCGCCAGGTTTGGACACAAACATGGCCGACTGTTTCGACAGGTAAAACAATAATCTGTGAAACGCTAACTTTACATTTACCGAAGTTGAAAACCTATTAGCATGCTAACGAGGAGGGGAGAAGTAACAGGTGAGAATAATACAGTAGGAAGAAGCGGAGACAGGGGACGGAACGTGCTCAGAGTATAGGTATCCTTTATGGTCTATTAAAATCCTCTAGATTACTAGAAGTAGTGACGAGGCAATCTTGCTGTTGACTCATTGTCTTTGTCCTAATGAGGTCATTTGAGGTAATTTCTTGTGAATCAAGATACGCGAAGAAGGGGTTTTACAGCGGGTATTTGACAAGGGCTGGGCCTGATGTTCATACATAAAAACATAAATGTATTTAACCTAAAAATGCAGTCTGTAAGGATAAAACCAGGGAACGAGTGAGTTTTTATGACATCATTATGGAGGTGACATAATTAGAATTTTTATTTAAATGGTTTAATGCGAACCTTTAAATATGAATAAATTATTCATCAAGTCAGTTCCTGTTCTCGTTTACGTTACTGCAGCTATAAACAGCTTTTCCTTTATCCGCTTCTCATTTTCTCTTAAAAAAACAACAACAAAAAAAAAAACTTGTTCCTGAGAAGCTGAAGTTCAAACTCCTCTGTCCTGAAGACTCTGGAGACTCTGACTGAGACTCCTTCCATATACACAGAAATCTTCACCATCGCTACAATTCTCTATATTTTATTACCGTTTATTTAACACTAATATGATCAATTTATATGTAAATTTTCATTTAAACCTGTGCTGAGCTGCTGTTATAGAAAAGTAAAAAAACCGACACCTTTTGACCAATCAGAACACAGAATTCTGGTTTAAATCACTTCCAGGACGTTGTGTCAGGACAAGACGCTGTACAGTATTCTACACATCTACATCTTGTTCTGTTCTCAGTGTTTGGGAAAGGTCTGGCGGACATCATGGCCTACGAGAAGAAGCTCGGGCCTCGGTCTGTGCCCATGCTGGTGGAGAAGTGTGCCGAGTTCATCAGGGAGCACGGCCTGGACGAGGAGGGCATCTTCCGTCTGCCCGGACAAGAGAACCAGGTCAAACACTTCCGAGAGGCTTTCGATGCTGGAGAGAGACCTTCATTTCCTAGGTGAGTTGAAAAACATCATCAGCTTTGAAAAAAAAAAGGTTCTGCAATAAAGTGGTTTCCTATTAGAACCCTTCTTTTTCCTTTAATTTCTTTCCTTTAATTTTCTTTGAATCATCGAGGGATCCCTTGAAGAGCGCCTTTTCTAGCCGTTTATGCTCATGAAATATCATTGTTAATTATTTTCTTCTTGATACGTTTAAGAGTTCTTTAAGGATCCACTAAAAAGGGTTCCAGTATAAGAAAGCACTCAGTTGTGAAGTCGGGGCAATACGAATTATGTTTGATCTTTTTTTCTTCCAAGCAATTATTGGGTTAAAAAAAAAAAAACAATGAAAAAAAAAATGTTGCCGGACGGTTTCTCACAGCTTCTTCTGATGCTCGATACCTTTTAAGGTAAAGGAAGTTCATTTCCTGGTTTGGAGATGAGAATGGCGTTTTCGCTCTTCGTCAGTCAAAGCCTTTGATGCATGAAAACCAGGAAATTAGCACTTTCTGTATCGCTACTGCTGTTCAAATCTGCTACTTCAGTGAAAGACTGCAAACGCAGAAATAATAATAAGAACAACACTCATTTAAAATTCTTTGAGGCCAATTGATTCGGTGTCGTCACGCAGTATTATAGATTTTTCATCAATCCATCACACAAACTTATCTGGTTATGATAGTTAGCTTAAAATATAGGAAGTTGACCCTCTAAAAAAAACTCAAGTTCAGAGAAGTTGCTGAGACACGTTGACGGTTTTAGGATGCAGTCCCGGTTAAACGGCTGTCATGGAAAGTGAACGAGAGTCTGACGCTGAAGCATCTTGATTTTTTTTTTTCTTTCAACGAAACCTGCTACACATCAGATCTGTGGTTAAAGCCACATCCTGTCCTAAGTGAGGTGAAGCCTTCACACCCACACACAATATATATATATATATATGCATTAGGGATGAAATGCAATGTAAAGCCCCGTGCAGCGCCGTATGCTCAAACTATTGTTGTTTCTCTTCGAGGTTGTATCTAAGCAAAACAAAACAACAACAACAAAACTTGCACTTGTATGACTTTTTGTTCCGTCCCACAGAATCCGGTCACAACCAGACGCCCCTTTCTTTTTAGGAAGAAAAAGAAAAGTTTATTCCTGTTTATTCTGTATCTGTGCACATTCTACACAATTTCTCAGGAAATAACACAAAAACACAAACAAAATCATCAAAACTGTTCTAGAGTAAAAATGTCATATACTGTACATGTCAATAGTTTGTACACCCCTTCTTATTCAATGGTCTTTCTTAATTTTTATTTCTCTCTACACTGTAAAACAATACTGAAGGCGTTTATCCAAAATAATCCTCAATAATCTCCGCTGAACAGTTGATATTGAGATGTATCTGCTACTTGTGCTCTGTAAAGCTTCATAATCTGAAGCTCTAATCTGAGGTGCTGGTTGTTAATTGGTGATTCCTGAGGCTGATGACTCTAAATGAACTTCTCCTCTGCAGCAGTACGTTTTAGTCTTGCTTTCCTGAGAAGGTCTTCATGAGGGAAGTTGTAGCCATTTTCCATGTCATGTTGATAGTAAATTCTCATGTCTCTCACTAACTACCAACCAATCAGGGAGGGCGAAGGCTGTCACATGCTCCCGTCGTGCTACTGTACGTCACGCCAGCCATCTGCATCTTTTCAAACCTCTGCTCATGCACCATTAGGGGCAACTTTCACAGAGGAAAGCATTAATAACCCCACTGCCATGCATGGGTGATTTTGTTCCCCAGGGTTTATTTAATCCCTAAACCTCCTGTTAGCAGAGTATTTGTAAATACATCATACTGTATACTGTATAAAGGACATTATTCAATACTCCTTTACAGTTTTCTTAAACTAAAAAAAAAAAAAAAAGGATGTGGAATATTTGAATATATTTCTGATCCACATTTAGGAAAAAATTAATCTGACTTTCTTTCTTATGGTTTCTGCCTGCAGTGACACAGATGTCCACACGGTGGCGTCTTTACTCAAGCTGTACCTGCGTGAGCTGCCTGAGCCGGTCGTGCCCTGGACTCAGTATCAGGACTTTCTGGACAGTAGCATAATGCTGGACGCCACAACGGCGGCGGTGAGACGCAGACCGGCATCAGTGCCTGCAGTTAATTAATTCATTGCTGTAATAAATTAATGAGTAATTAATTATTGATTGTTGTTTCACTAAGTTTTAAACTTGAACTTGATTACTAATGTATTTGATGTAACTGGAACGGGTCTTAAATGTGGACATTTGATTACATGCATGAAATGAAGTGAAGGTAAATAGTTCTTGGACACAAACGTGCCTCTGTTCAGTCTTTTCACTTTCATTGTTTCTGAGCCAGGACAGACCCCTGATAATATTGGGCTACATTTTGTATTTTATGCAACGAATGAACCCTTAACAGCGATCCGTTCTCTGCACAGGGGAAGGAGAAACTGGAGAAGCAGATCGGCCTGCTTCCTAAAGCAAACTACAACCTGCTGAGTTACATATGCAGGTGAGCTCACACGCAGACCAGGCAGAGGATCACGCTTGATGAAAAGAAGTACCGTAGATCAATAAGATATCTACACTAAGGCGTGGCACCACTGCATTAGAAACTAGATGAATTTACTGCTCCTTTTCCTTTTAATCCTTTACTGGATTTTAACAAAACTCTAGCAGCGTGATGAACATTCTGGTTCCTGCAGGTTCCTGTTTGAGGTGCAGCAGCATTCCAAGGTGAATAAGATGAGCGTGGAGAACCTGGCCACGGTGATGGGGGTGAACCTGTTCAAACCGCAGGTGGAGGACGCCTTCAGCATGATGAAGGGTGAGGCGTTAGAGCAGCTCATTTTAGATCGAGAAGATCAATATTAACAGCTTAAAATAATGGCAAAAGCACGGCCAGAAGGAATCACATCTCATCAATCTGAGCGGCATCAAACACTCATTCTGCTGTTTGAGAATAAAGCATGTGTTAGCCTCCGCCCTCGAGGTTGATGTCAATTCCTGTTGTCTGCTAAATGGTACAACAATACACACTAGGTTAAGATCATCATCAGATTTTAAAAAAAAGTGATTAAATGAGCACAGTAGCAGAGTATCAATAACTTTAAAATGTTTAGATTTTTATCACTAATGAATTTTAAAATTATTTAATTTTATGCAATCGACACAAGAATACTAAATGCACCTTATAAGGAAGGTTCCTTGGTGTACAGTATTCATCATACAGTATTTATAATATGCTAATAATAAAAGATCAATCTGATCATTTCATTTCTTCCACTTATAGAAATTCAACCATTTTTTAATTCTTTTTTTATAACTTGGTGCATTTATTTCCCATAGTTGCTGTTTGGAAATTGACTAGCTTACAAAGTCCTCCTAGAATGAGAAGGTTTATGTCACAGTATATAATGTTTAATGCTTCAAAGATTACAAGCAAATATAAAAGAAAGTAAGCAAAATCAAACAAAGGCTTTTCCAAACTGCAAATCTTTGAATTAAGAAAAAGTACTGGACTTTCATCAGGAAAAAAAAAAAAAGTAAAGCTCCTATATCATATAACAAACACATAAAGCATGGTTAGGCACACATATTTCGGTTAGTTCCCAAAATGTGATCGGCTTTCAGGCTTTACAGCGCCACCTTCTGGACATGAGTATTGACCTTTTATTTTCGACACTTTCCTAAAAGTAGCATTCAGATGTTCTGTTGTTCCTCGCACCAATCTATCTTCATCCTGCTTCTGCAGAAACACTGTAAATTTCTCCGACTTTAACAGTCATTATTAAAAATTACATTTATACGCTTGTTGTTGCTGTTTTTTCCATTCACTGTCACAGGGACTCCCATGATCCAGAAGGTGATGACGGTGATGATCAGGCACCACGAGCTGCTCTTCCCCGCCTCCAAAGACGCTGCTCCGTCTCCTGCTCCAACCAAGAAGCTGAAGAGCAAAAAAGCAGCAAATCCACGCAACTTCGTGGGCTGGGAGTCTGCAGAGATAGTGAGTGAGCCAAACTGTCTCACAAACTCTGAGGTCACTAGAAGAGACAAATTTATCTTTTATAGGAAGTACAATAAGGATGCTTCTATTTTTGTACATTCTTTACATGACAGCTTTATTTCTTATCAGTGTGCAGGAATGTATTTTTATAAGCTGTACTTTAGGGGGGGCGTTCATGCATGTGCATGCACAGACAAAATCATGCTTAAGGGTCTTCCTGTCAGTAATCTAAATCATCGACACTACACCAAATAATAACGTGTTTAATTGTTCCATATTTTGTGAAGAGATGTTTATTTAACGTTTATGGAATGAAACTCCAGCGAACAACCTCTTATAGCGCCGCATATGAACAGAAGTGAGAAGAGGAAATAGTTTTGCGTACATTTCACGGCATTAAATGTAACTAAAAGCGCATAAACCTTGTGATGTGCTCAATTTTACTTTCATTATTAATACATTTCTGAGTGTGAGGAGAATAAAAAACGCCAGTACAAGATAATTATCAGAATAGGAATGAAAACAGTATCTTTGCTTCATCACACCATGTTGTTGTTCTGAACAACGCTCATTTGTTCTTTATTGCTTTCATTTCCTCTTCCTCCACTACCCCTATCCTCTCCTTTCTCAGTGCGAGATGTCATCCTTATCCGAGTCCCCAGAAGAAGAGGAAGTGGACACATTTGAGACTGAGAGTTCGGCATCAAAGGGCGCTCCATCCCCTACATCCCCTACATCCCCACCTCCGTTAGAAGCACCAAGCCCGAGGAAGCGTACTCAGACTCTGCCCAGCCTGGGTGGCCCAACTAGCTTTCGAGCAACTCGAGAACCATCCTGGGACCGCTGGAGCTATCTTCAGGAGACCTTGGAAGAAAAAGAGGAGAAGACGTTCTCCGAGGACATCTTCAAAATCCTGGACCTTCAGAAGGTGACACTATTTCCAGAAAAACAGAACAACAACGATAAAGATGAGGGAAAGGATGCCATGCAGGAAAGGAGGAGCAGCAACGGTGCGGTTAAACCCACAGAACCTCCAAAAGAGAAACTCGAACCACAGGCCAAGCCAAAGGAGAACTCAATGCAAAGTTCACCCTCTCTGAGCAGGGAGGAGCTTGTAAAACAGCAGCCCCAGAGCATTCCCCAGAAACCGGGCGAAAACACGACCGACCAAGAGCAATTGATTGCCAGGTTAGATCTAAACTCTCTATCAGGTGTTTATAATGTACAATATCTAACAGCACAGTTGTTTAAACTGTACAATATCTAACAGCACAGGTGTTTATACTATACGATTTGAAACAGCACAGGTGTTTACACTGTATGATATCTAACAGCACAGGTGTTTATACTGTAATATATCTAATAGCACAGGTGTTTATACTGTATGATATCTAACAGCAGAGGTGTTTATACCATACGACATGAAACAGCACAGGTGTTTATACTGTATGATATCTAATAGCACAGGTGGTTATACTGTATGATATCTAACAGCACAGGTGTTTATACTGTACGATATCTAACAGCATAGGTGTTTATACTGTATTATATCTAATAGCACAGGTGTTGATACTGTATGATATCTAACAGCACAGGTGTTTATAGTATACAATATCAAACAGCACAGGTGTTTATACTGTATGATATCTAACAGCACAGGTGTTTATGCTGTATTATATATAACAGCACAGGTGTTTATACTATACGATATGAAACAGCACAGGTGTTTATACTGAATGATATCTAACAGCACAGGTGTTTATGCTGAATTATATCTAACCACACAGGTGTTATACTATACGATATGAAACAGCACAGGTGTTTATACTGTATGATATCTAACAGCACAGGTGTTTATGCTGTATTATATCTAACAGCACAGGTGTTATACTATACGACATGAAACAGCACAGGTGTTTATACTGAATGATATCTAATAGCACAGGTGTTTATACAGTATGATATCTAACAGCACAGGTGTTGATACTGTATGATATCTAACAGCACAGGTGTTTATACTATACGATATGAAACAGCACAGGTGTTGATACTGTATGATATCTAACAGCACAGGTGTTTATATTATACGATATGAAACAGCACAGGTGTTTATACTGTATGATATCTAACAGCACAGGTGTTTATACTGTATTATATCTAACAGCACAGGTGTTTATACTATAAGATTTGAAACAGCACAGGTGTTTACACTGTATGATATCTAACAGCACAGGTGTTTATACTGTAATATATCTAATAGCACAGGTGTTTATACTGTATGATATCTAACAGCACAGGTGTTTATACTATACGACATGAAACAGCACAGGTGTTTATACTGTACGATATCTAACAACACAGGTGTTTATACTGTATTATATTTAATAGCACAGGTGTTTATACTGTATGATATCTAACAGTATGTAAGGTGTTTATACTTTATTACATCTAATAGCACAGGTGTTTATACAGTATGATATCTAACAGCACAGGTGTTGATACTGTAAGATATCTAACAGCACAAGTGTTTATACTTTATGATATCTAACAGCACAGGTGTTTATACTGTATGATATCTAAGAGGACAGGTGTTTATACTTTATGATATCTAAAAGCACAGGTGTTTATATTATATGATGTCTAACAGCACAGGTGTTTATACTGTACGATATCAAACAGCATAGGTGTTTATACAGTATGATATCTAACAGCACAGGTGTTTATACTGTACGATATCTAACAGCATAGGTGTTTATACAATATCAAACAGCACAGGTGTTTATACTGTACGATATCTAACACCACAGGTGTTGATACTGTACGATATCAAACAGCAAAAGTGTTTATACTATATAATATCAAACAGCAAAGGTGTTTATACAGTACAATATCTAACAGCATAGGTGTTTATACTATACGACATGAAACAGCACAGGGGTTTATACTGTATGATATCTAACAGCACAGTTGTTTATACTATATGATATCAAACAGCACAGGAGTTGATACTGTATGATGTCTAACAGCACAGGTGTTTATACTGTACGATATCTAATAGCACAGGTGTTTATACTGTAATATATTTAATAGCAGAGGTGTTTATACTGTATGATATCTAACAGTATATAAGTTGTTTATACTTTATGATATCTAATAGCACAGGTGTTTATACCGGTATGATATCTAACAGCACAGGTGTTTATACTAAACGATATCAAACAGTAGAGGTGTTTATACTGTATGATATCTAATAGCACATGTGTTGATACTGTATAATGTCTAACAGCACAGGTGTGTATACTGTATGGTATCTAACAGCACAGGTGTTTATAGTATATGATATTAAACAGCAGAGGTGTTTATACTGTATGATATCTAATAGCACAGTTGTTTATACTGTATGATATCTAACAGTATATAAGGTGTTTATACTTTATGATATCTAATAGCACAGGTGTTTATACAGTATGATATCTAACAGCACAGGTGTTGATACTGTATGATATGTAACAGCACAGGTGTTTATACTTTATGATATCTAACAGCACAGGTGTTTATACTGGATGATATCGAAGAGGACAGGTGTTTATACTTTATGATATCTAACAGCATAGGTGTTTATACTGTATTATATTTAATAGCACAGGTGTTTATACAGTATGATATCTAACAGCACAAATGTTTATACTGTACGATATCTAACACCACGGGTGTTTATACAATATCTAACAGCACAGGTGTTTATACTGTACGATGTCAAACAGCAAAAGTGTTTATACTATGTTATATCAAACAGCAAAAGTGTTTATACAGTACAATATCTAACAGCATAGGTGTTTATACTGTACAATATCAAACACCACGGGTGTTTATACAATATCTAACAGCACAGGTGTTTATACTGCACGATATCTAACACCACAGGTGTTTATACTGTACAATATCTAAGACCACAGGTGGTTATATTGTACGATATCTAACAGCACAGGTGTTTATACTGTACAATATCTAACAGCACAGGTGTTTATACAGTACAATATCTAACACCACAGGTGTTTATACAATATCTAAAAGCACAGGTGGTTATATTGTACGATATCCAACAGCACAGATGTTTATACTGTACGATATCTAACACCACAGGTGTTGATACTGTACGATATCAAACAGCAAAAGTGTTTATACTATATAATATCAAACAGCAAAGGTGTTTATACAGTACAATATCTAACAGCATAGGTGTTTATACTGTACAATATCAAACACCACAGGTGTTTATACAATATCAAACACCACAGGTGTTTATACAATATCTAACAGCACAGGTGTTTATACTGCACGATATCTAACACCACAGGTGTTTATACTTTATGATATCTAACAGCACAGGTGTTTATACTGTACGATATCTAACACCACAGGTGTTTATACTGTATGATATCTAACAGCACAGGTGTTTATACTGTATGATATCTAACACCACAGCTGTTTATACTGTATGATATCTAACACCACAGGTGTTTATACTATATGACATGAAACAGCACAGGGGTTTATACTGTATGATATCTAACAGCACAGTTGTTTATACTATACAATATCAAACAGCACAGGAGTTGATACTGTATGATGTCTAACAGCACAGGTGTTTATACTGTACGATATCTAATAGCACAGGTGTTTATACTGTATTATATTTAATAGCACAGGTGTTTATACTGTATGATATCTAACAGTATATAAGGTGTTTATATTTTATGATATCTAATAGCACAGGTGTTTATACAGTATGATATCTAACAGCACAGGTGTTGATACTGTATGATATGTAACAGCACAGGTGTTTACACTTTATGATATCTAACAGCACAGGTGTTTATACTGTATGATATCGAAGAGGACAGGTGTTTATACTTTATGATATCTAACAGCATAGGTGTTTATACTATATGATGTCTAACAGCACAGGTGTTTATACTGTACGATATCAAACAGCAAAGGTGTTTATACAGTATGATATCTAACAGCACAAATGTTTATACTGTACGATATCTAACACCACAGGTGTTTATACAATATCTAACAGCACAGGTGTTTATACTGTACGATACCTAACACCACAGGTGTTGATACTGTACGATATCAAACAGCAAAAGTGTTTATACTATGTAATATCAAACAACAAAGGTGTTTATACAGTACAATATCTAACAGCATAGGTGTTTATACTGTACAATATCAAACACCACGGGTGTTTATACAATATCTAACAGCACAGGTGTTTATACTGCACGATATCTAACAGCACAGGTGTTTATACTGTACAATATCTAACACCACAGGTGTTTATATTGTACGATATCTAACAGCACAGGTGTTTATACTGTACAATATCTAACAGCACAGGTGTTTATACAGTACAATATCTAACACCACAGGTGTTTATACAATATCTAACACCACAGGTGTTTATACTGTATGATATCTAACAGCACAGATGTTTATACTGTACGATATCTAACACCACGGGTGTTTATACTGTACGATATCTAACACCACAGGTGTTTATACTGTATGATATCGAACAGCACAGGTGTTTATACAGTACGATATCTAACAGCACAGATGTTTATATTGTAAAATATCTAACTGCACAGGTGTTTATACTGTACGATATCTAACACCACAGGTGTTTATACTGTACGATATCTAACACCACAGGTGTTTATACAGTACGATATCTAACAGCACAGATGTCTATACTGTACGATATCTAACAGCACAGGTGTTTATACAGGACAATATCTAACACCACAGGTGTTTATACTGTATGATATCTAACAGCACAGGTGTATATACTGTACGATGTCTAACACCACAGGTGTTTATACTGTACGATATCTAACAGCACAGGTGTTTATACAGTACGATATCTAACAGCACAGATGTCTATACTGTACGATATCTAACAGCACAGGTGTTTATACAGGACAATATCTAACACCACAGGTGTTTATACTGTATGATATCTAACAGCACAGGTGTATATACTGTACGATGTCTAACACCACAGGTGTTTATACTGTACGATATCTAACAGCACAGGTGTTTATACAGTACGATATCTAACAGCACAGATGTCTATACTGTACGATATCTAACAGCACAGGTGTTTATACAGGACAATATCTAACACCACAGGTGTTTATACTGTATGATATCTAACAGCACAGGTGTTTATACTGTACGATATCTAACACCACAGGTGTTTATACTTTATGATATCTAACAGCACAGGTGTTTATACTATACGACATGCAACAGCACAGGTGTTTATACTGTATGATATCTAATAGCACAGGTGTTTATACTGTATGATATCTAACAGCAGAGGTGTTTATACTGTATGATATCTAACAGCACAGGTGTTCATACAGGTGTTTATACTGTACGATATTTAACAGCACAGGTGTTTATACTGTATGATATCTAATAGCACATTTGTTATAATATACTGTACATCACCAGATGACGCACAACACAGATCCACCACTAACTTTGTAATTAACCAGTCAGTCATATTTAAAATGCACCTCTGCTGTTTCCTCTGATTATTTCTGATTAGTTCCATCACCCAAGACCCAAGACTTAGTTCCAAGACTTCCATCTTCACTCTGATAATATTAATTCATCCATATCCATTCATGTTAAACTGCTACATATGCTAACACTAGCATTGTTCTAATACTTGTTTGTTTCTGTGTGTTTTTCAGTCTCCAACAGAGGAACAAGGAGCTAAGTGCAACCGTAGCCGAGCTCAAGTCGGCGTTGGAGGCTGAGCGGCGTTGTAAAGCAGCTCTGGAGATTTTGTTAGGCAATGCCGAGCGGAGCAGGGACGAAGCTCTGAGACGCAATGAGCAGCTGGACCGAGAGATCCAGATGTTCGTCAGTAAAGGCAAGCCGATGTGAACGATGTGTACTCGGACAGATGCAAGCTGAGGACTCCAACGTGAGGACCAATCTACGCAGCCGAAAACATCTGATCCAATAGGGAATTTCTATTGGGATTATTCGCTATCTGGTTTTTATTTCCAGAGGATATTTTAAATGCCTTTTATTTAAAGTTAGATGATGGACAATAATATATACAATTATAGTATTTTTTCATTAGGTATATAATAGATATGGTATGCTCACAGCGAGGTAACATTTTATCTTGCCTATCAGTGGATTATTTATCGGCTGGTACCGATATGTGCCCTGGAAACCATGTTCACAGTGTTCTTAAATGTTTTACTCAGCTTTATCAGACCCTCTCAAGACTGTTTAATTTAGTAGAATATTCCATTCTCACAACAACATTGTCAGACAATATCACAAAAAGTTCAACAATCTCAGTTCTCATTGTAATGGGACTGTTGGTGAAGAGGGACAATATTACAGGCCTGTGTTACACTTCAGAAATTGCTCTTGAAGCCATGACATCCAAAGATACAACTCGAGATCTTTGAAAATTTCGGGTAGAGTGTTATAATTGTTGTTGGATGTGCTGTTCTTTAACCTCAGAATAAATTTCGAATAAAATTCAGTTCAACCTGTGAACGATGTCGTCATGTCATAAATCACAGATATCCGATAACCACATCCGATACTACTAAATAAAAAAAAAATGATTATTACATTTTATCCGTATAGCACGTTTAACAATAGTTATAGTCTCAAAGCAGCTTCACAGTTTGAAAGAAAATGATGGAAATGTGTATACTGTAATTGAGAAAAATTGTTATAATTGGATTGGATTATAAATGGATTGTTTTGCAGACATAACTCCCTGCAGTTAGACGGCTGGGAGTTCTGTATAACAGAAGATGTCTACGTTAACATGGAGTCCAGTTCAGCACCAGGATGAGTCAGACAGGTGCAGAGGGCAGATGGGGTCTGGATTACTGGAAGCTCAGGAGCAGCATGTGTAGCTCCAAAGCATCACGAAGCAGAATCCGGCCGGAGGTGAAACTTCTCTGGATGCCTCAGGATCCTCGCAGGCTTGGCCTCTGTGTACTGGAGCTGACACAATCTCCAGATGCCTCGGGATGGACAGAAAAAAAAGAATAGGTGGCAAAGAATTAGCGTAGCTGCTGTTCATTATATTAGCAGCAGTAGATTAGAGTGTGCATTTAGATATACTTGAGTATGAGGTTATGGGATGAATTATGTGTACGCCAGGTTAAAGAGATGTGTCTTGAGGTCTATTTTTAAACTGAGGCCTGAACATTATCAGGAAGGCTCTTCCAAAGCTTAGGAGATAAATGCTGTAGCCCCTTTTTTCAGATTTTAATATTCTGGGAATAACAGAAATCCAGAGTTTTGTGATCTTTGTGAGCGCTGCGGATTGGAACATATTACAATTTTACTGATGTTTTACCTCAGTTAAATTATTTTATTCATCCTTCAGTTAGCATAAAAACTCAGTAAGCTAGTAGGAATTGATTTAGCGTGAAGCATGACTTATGGCAGTTAAAGCATAAATGGCTGAACGTTTCAAAGGAACTACTTTACTGTTTCACAAAAATTTGACAAATTTCTTAGCATTTTTAATAAACTGGAGGGTAAATTTTTTCATTCGTCATTCCAAAAGCGTCAAACACTGGTTTTCATCACTCTCAATTAAAACTCGTTCAGAACTTACAAACTCTTATGAAAACTTTCGAGAGAGAGATATTCATCTTAACATGTAAAAACCACAAGTTCGGAGTAACCTTCACGCTCCATTCTCATTCCTCATTGTAATTTCATTAACATCTCATTGTAAAAAAAAAATGCCTGGACATATTAGAGGTTGCGTGTGAGCGAGGGAGTGTGTATAAAAGGTTATCAGACGCCTTGAAGCAAACAATGAAAAACATTCGGAAAATATTACGTAAGTAAGGATGTTAGTGGGATGCCTGAGAACTGTCATGATGATTGAGAAACAAAAGACGCGGATCCAGAGCCAGAGGTGTAGAGGATGTCCCTCTCGAGATCAATAAGAAAACATACACTGCTCTGTTGATAATCTGTTTCAGGCTTGTCCATGACACAGATTAAAGATCGTTCTAGTATCCTTGAGGCTTCTGGAAGGTTCTGTCAAGTTCAGTTAACGTGACATGCAGCCTGTACTATTCGGATTCACCAGACAAAGGAATGTTGGGGGGGACAAAAAAAAAGGAAGGGTAGAGGAATGTTGGAACAATTGGTCACTAGGTCAAACTTATCTATCGTTGTGACTCCTGACCTTGTGCGTCATTTCTAATCATTCACACATAAGGCATATCTGATCCTCGGGGTAGACCTGCTCTTCATTAAGTGCTGGTCTCCACTGATCTGAGAAGGTCCTGCTACTAGGAGTTTACATACTTAAACTTGGACTAGGTTATCCTAACGCTGCTCCCCTATCAGCAGAAAGTGGTGTACCAACTCAAATTCAAATTATGTGAAGCATCCTGGCTGGAGAGGACTGCTTTGGACAAACACCTCATCGTTGCCAGAGCTTTCATTCGACTCCATGGTCTTGTCAGTCCCTGGGCGGTTGTGATAAGGGTTTCCCAGCACTTCCGAATGTGCTGTTCGTCTGACGTGTAAGCGCAGAGAAACACTTATCCCTGAGGGGCCGTGAGGATACTTGAACAACCAAGCACTGATAGGGCACTAAAGACTTTAAAGCCTTTGCACAGTAAGTGGTATGAAATATTGCAACATGGGCAGAATATGATAAATTATTTTATCTAGCAAATTATGCCATATGTTTATAAATACCAGGAGCTGGAGGATGAAGGAAAATAAAAAAACACAAAAGAAATAGGAAAGACTTAACCTGAAGGTTTTGGGATAAATTATTTGAAATTGGCATTGTGAAAGTCATTGTGACCCCTCAGCCTAGACGACCCTGTATTGTAATAACTTTTATAGTAAATTTATATTCAATAAATGTTTTGTCATATTTTTATGTTCATTTTATTAACTTCTGTCCGAGACTGGTTCATTTAATGTATTCAAGTAACTAGCCGTAGAAGATGGAAGGATGAAAATGTGTTTATTTTCATGGTTGAACTCCTACAGTATGCTAGTGCATGTCAGGAATACACATATACTTGTGCGGGGCTTAAAAACCTTTTTGGCTGTCAGTTGTGCATGTGACACTTTTTATGAGCTGCGGCTACGTAGTTGTTCAAAAATAAATAAATAAATAAATTATTATTAATAATAATAATAATAATAATAATAATAATAATAAGAGGAAGAAGAAGAAGAACAACAACAATAGCAGGCCTTCACTACTTTGAAAGTAATGGTCAATGAAATGGTGGTTCATCACTTGGTAGAACCACATCACTGGAAAAAATAAATAAACAGTAGGCCCAAGTCTCTTCCCTGGCTCACCCACCCAAACAACAAAACAAAATCCCAGCTTCTGCTGGTATCAGAACGATGTTTACAAAGTCCTCATTAAGGAAAGAAAGTAGATAACAGCACACACAGTCACTAACACACACACACACCACACATACACACACACACACACACACACACACACACACACACACACACACACACACACACACACACACACACACACACACACACACACACACACAGTGGGACCATCGACAGTGAAAACGCAGAACTTCCCAGTTTATAGATAAGAGACCAAGAGAAAGCAAGAGATAGGGAGTGAGAGAGAGGAAAACACAAGAAGAAACAAGATGCCACAGTGAACCTCAATGAAGACGTCCTTCAAAGCAAACTCCGGAGACATCAGAGCCGCATTGGAGGGCTAATGCAGAATTAAATACCTAAGATCTGGAATAGGTCCATTGCAAAACTGCAACCGGTGTCCTTCTATACCTGGAAGAGGACAGAGCTACTGATCTTCCAGATCAACACCAGGACCCAACTCATGTTGCTTATACCAGGAACCACCTGAAACAGAGGGATAACTCACAACAACTATTAAAAAAAAAAAAAGCTTGGATTTTGTGTTTTTCTTTCCAGGATCCAGGATAGAGGGAATCTACCAAATTCATTTGAATTTTGCATGAATATTCCTGTATACTGGAGAGAGGTTTCAGCTAATACATGCTCTTTCATTCCTAACCATGGTGGATGTCAAAGCTTCCTCGATCACCTCCATGGATTGCCTTTCATTCCTCCTGCTCCTTTCAGTGCTTTTCTCTGGTGACGCTAGTCCCATCAGTTCCCCAGAGAGGCACCGAACTGCCCCTGGGCTTGATGATGGACGCGGAGGGGTTGTGGATCCTTCTCTTATAGAGCAGAACGGTGAGGTGGATATGCAAAATCTGCTGGAGACCCTGCGGGGACAGTTTCTCCGGACCTTCAACCTGACAGGGCATGGACCCCCCATGCAGCCTGGTGCACCACGAGTGCAGCCGCCTGAATACATGCTGGAACTGTACAACCGGTTTGCTAATGATCGAACATCTATGCCATCTGCAAACATTGTACGGAGCTTCAAAAATGAAGGTAAGGATTTTTACATTATTGGGGGAAACTTTAGGGCATTGTTCCTTTAGAAATAATACTGATTTTTGCATTTGCATAAAGACATTTGTATGTTTTAAAGTAGAAGTTGGAAGCTTGACCACACCTAAAGACAATACTATATGTTTCATGATTATGTTAAAGTTTTTTGTATAATGTATGAACCAAGATCTACTTTGGGTCATGAATAAAAGCTGATACTACTGCCTTCCTCAGAGTACACCCCAAGCAATGTGGTTCCCAATGGCGTGAGACGCCACCCTCTCCTTTTCAACATTTCCATTCCAAGTCATGAGAGGGTGATGGCTGCTGAGCTTCGTCTCTACACCCTCGTCCAGATCGACAGGCACCTCTACGCTGGGGTTGACCGAACAGTGACTGTTTATGAGGTGGCTCCACGAAATGACAGTTGGTCCGAAGAGGGAGAAGATGAACAGGTGCAGCTAGTGGAGTTGGCATCGCGGCAGGTTTACGGCACAGACAGCGGATGGGAGACTTTTGACTTGACTACAGCCATGCAGCACTGGCGCAGTTCCAACTATGGCAACACTCACAGACTGGAGGTTCACATTGCAAGTATAAACGTACAAAATGGGTCAGATTTTGAAGGTCCTGCCACAGGTGGTGACATGGAAATTGATACTAGTCCAGAAGAGAGTCACAAACCTCTGATCATTGTTTTCTCCAATGACCAGAGCATGGATCACAAAGGAGAAAAACAGGAGTTAAATGAGATGATCAAGCACGAAATCCCCAGCACAGATCTGAAGGACAATATAGGGGTGGAATTCTTGGATCTCTTGGGGGAGCTTGGGAGTATGGGACAAGAAGAGGGACCTGATGAAGAAGCTCTCTTGCAGATGCGCTCCAACCTTATCTATGACACAGCCTCCAGGATTCGAAGGAATGCAAAAGGAACCCAGTGCAAGAAGAGTTCACTGTATGTTGATTTTAAGGACATTGGTTGGGATTCTTGGATCTTAGAACCACAAGGCTATGAGGCGTACGAATGTACAGGAGTCTGTACTTACCCTCTAACCAAACATGTCACTCCAACCAAGCATGCCATTGTACAGACTCTGGCCAGCCTTAAAAGTCCAAAGACTGTTTCCAGAGCTTGCTGTGTCCCCACAAAGCTTGACCCCATCTCACTTCTCTACCTGGATGATGCAGGTGTTGTCACCTACCAGTACAAGTTTGAAGGCATGGTGGTAGCAGAGTGTGGTTGCAGATAGTCTTTAAATGATTTGGTTGGGAAGTTGTAAGGCTTGGTAACAGACACAGAATGTAGACACTTCTATGTGTTGGAGGAAAAGAGAATGTTGTTCCAGGTCAACAGGATAAAATCAGACATCCCACAGTGGAAAGGTTGTTCTTTCTAAACTTAACATCATGATTCCATGAGAACTTTTCTGACATGGTGATGACTTTTTATCAAACTAAAAAAAAACAAAAAAAAAAAAACAAGGACAGCAGAAAAGAAAGAATTCTGAAAATGAGACTATGAAATGTGCTTGAAGAAATTTCAAGAAATAAATTAGAAGGCCAAATGTGCAACTCCCTCTAAACAGTGTCTGAACAGCTAATTCCAGACTTAGGGGAAAGATATACAGGACTAATTTAACTAAATAAACTCCCTCGAGATGACTACACTCATAGGCAGAAAACTGTTGGCGTGTTGCATTATATTTCAAGATTTTCTGGGTGGGATAGTTAACCTTAACCGATCAAAGGTAACACCTTTATATGTGAACAAAGTTCTTCTTCAAAGCAGACCTCTCAGAAGGATAGGAGTCTGGTTTTGGGCGGCCTCTGGAAACTGTAAGGTCACTCAGTCGAGGCTTCTGGAAACCCCTAGTATCCAGTCTCTGTTGCATTGTATCTACTTCCTTCTCTGCCCTGTGTCAATACAAAGCTTCCTGCGTGACTGAAAGCATTTGATACGGGCCATCCAAGGCAAAGCAATATGGTTATCTGGGAACTCTTTGAGCAAGGGAAATGTCTGAAAGTAACCAGAATGATCCAGCGTGAGATGGTCAAACCAGTCAATGCGAAAGAAATGAACTGTATTCCTGTTTTTGTTTTGTATGGACACCCTCTGGAGATGCTAAAATGTGTGGACCTTGTCCAGGTATCAGATAGCAATGGCTATTGCGATGCCTAAACTGAGTCCAAAGAACATTTCTCTGTTTAATGCGCACATGGTCAATCAGATTTATGTATTTTATAATTGTATTTATGTTTCGCTTCTTTCATGCCTTACCTCAACTTTGTGTAATTTGTAAAGAAACTTTGGAACTGTACTATCAAGCCAAGAAGTCAGCAAAAGAGGAGACTGAGGAAGTTGAAAGCTCTTTCCAATGTCTGAGGCCCAGAAGACTTCATCATAAGGGTGCTGGTGGGTGTGAGCTGGAGGGGTAGAGGTTATGGGGTTATCTGCATTCTGTTGCCTTGCATGCCGTGAGAGTTCTGCTCCCAGGCTTTGAGCAGTTCCTGATAAGAAGGTGTTGGGGCTGAGAAACATGCAAGCGACCATTTCAAGCAACAAAGGTTGTCAAGATTCCACCAGGCTTAAAAAACGCTTCCCTGACTCCAATCTCACTGCGATGTACAGTACCTTAAATGAGATTTAAACTGCATTTAGTATGTATGGCATAGTCTTGAGGGTCCAAGAACAGTGACGTGCTGTGGAACAGATTGATACCTTTCTCTAACTGCATACTTCCCATTCACACGTCTTCACAAATCAATGAACTATCAATTTAAAAATAAAAGAAACAAAAGAAAAAACGCAACAGGAAATGATTAGCATGTTCAATGCTAAATCAGCTAAAACATTTATTCATTATTTACAACTGTAGCATTTTCAGTTTGCAGTAAAGCAAAAACATTTTTACGAAGAAAAAAATATTCTAGCTATATAACTAATCAACTTTTATCTGTTTAGATTTTTCAAAAATAGACGCAGCAAATAAACAATTTTATGGTTTGAATCTACTGTAGATCCTTGAGTGTTGGGGTGAAGAAAAAACTCCCAGGGATGGTAAGTGGAAGAAAACTTTGGAAGGAACCATTGGCATGTATACACCTATAGCTAACGTTTATTTAAACATCATAAACTTACGCTAATTAGCAATTACTCTTTAACACCACTGTGAGAAACAAGAATGGTTTCCATTACACTTCAAGCTACAAACACTTCAAGCTGACCACAGAGTACCAAATACTGAGGTTTCTACAAACTTTTCAAAATCACTAAAGTCCTGACATATGGTCTTCCATACTGCTGCTTTATATAAAATTAAAAAAAAATTTTTTAAAAAGCCTATTTATTGAAAATTAATTTATTATTTAAAAAAAATTGTCATTTATGTAAGTATGTATAGCAATTTATGTAAATAAAATCATTATATATGTGCAAATGGTTTGAACTTGTATTAATAAAGGATGTTCTTCATCAAAGTTATAGTATTTACTGACCTCTGCCTTACTATTTCTGCTAAATTGCTCCCATCAAGAAATAAGTCTTAGTAGCTGTGATTCATTTTAAAGCTGTCACGTCTACATATTCTGTGCAGATCCCCCTAATGCACTCATATACACACACTGACAACTCCAAAACACCAGCTATTTTTAGACATGACATGTCCAGAGCTCGAAAGGGGGGATTCATAACTTCTAACTTGAGTGGATCAGCTATCTTCTCCGGGGCCATAATTTACACGTGTCAAACAAATCCGAAGCCATGTGGCTGACAGGAAGCTAATGAAATTCCTGTGGAAGCTTTTATCCGGATTCTGAGACATTTTCCAAGCTTTGGTTAAAGACATTAGGTTAGCATAGATATACAATTAAGGCTCTAAATATATTCTACAGACACTGAGAGACACCATGGTATATAATTTTAATAGTTTATGATTGAAATAATTTAAGGTATTTGACAAATTTCAACAATCATTGCTTTCACTATCAGGGAAAGTAAGTAACTTGAGTTTTATTTACATTTAGTTGCTGCACTTAAAGTATATTTCTACTTGATAACTCAAATTTTACTTCTTACATTTCAAACAAACCTTCAACATAG
Organism: Clarias magur; assembly: GCA_013621035.1. NCBI lineage: Eukaryota > Metazoa > Chordata > Actinopteri > Siluriformes > Clariidae > Clarias > Clarias magur. The sequence continues at coordinate 831,271 of QNUK01000181.1, read as the reverse complement.
TACAACATAAACACTATGAAATTTTCCCATGGATCTCAATTTCTATTCTATTGTATTTCTATCTATTTCTTTTGATGAAGTTACAAACCGATTATATGTAAAAAGTTAAATATTGTTTAATATAAAATACAATATTAACTTAACTTGAAATTTGCCACATAAAGTGGCTAAAATCAACAAATTTGTTTATTAAATGTTTTTTTTTTTTTTTTTTTAAGTTAGACTGTTGAAATAACTCATTAACGGAACAAGCTAGTTACATTTTGGAAAATGGTTTGTAAAAATTAATACCTGGTTAAAAAAATCTCTTACTTACATATCTGGTCATTTACTTCACAGTGATTATTAAACAGCCTTGCTTTATTTACTTTTTCCTATGTTTGTTTTTTATGATGCATTTTCACCCATTATTTATGAGATCTCTGATCATTCTCATTCAAGATTTTTAATTCCCAACCACATAACTGCCTAAAAATATGAAATTGGTTTATCACAATAATAGAATAGAAAAATCTTGATTAGTTTGGTTACATTTTACCGTATGGAAGTGCAAGGTAACATAACTGAAAGTCTAGTATGTAAACAAAATCTATATATTTCAATCAGTGCAATGATATAGTCAGAGCAGAATGGGAGCAAAACATAATATTCATGCAGAATAGATATTCAACTTATTAAAAATGAAAAGGCTCATTTCATTTGTTCAAGTGATTTAGTTTAATTTAGTTTAATTATTGCAGTTGGTTTTCGTTCATTCAATATGACTTGGTTGTATAATTTCAAACAAACAAGTTCAAAGCATTTCGAAAGAAAGATATAGCGTTTTGCTTTATACCCCCCTCCCCCTCATAAATCTGACATATTCCATATTTTTCTTAACGCAGCCTTGAACGACCAGGAAAAAAATCTCTGCTGCTTTCTTACATCCAGAAAAATACAAAAGAGCAGATCATACGGTAAGCTAATTCAAGAATGTGAAACACAAGCATTGTGTAAATTTAAAAGAATCCAAGGTTTAAACAGACTCATTCAAATCACTGTACATGAGGTCAAAATGCGGTCTGTAATTGTTGATGAATTCATCCAGCAATTCTCATTGCCACATAAAACCACATTAAAACCAAATTGATTTCCTGGAAACTGTGTAAAAAAAAAAAAAACACAAAAAATTCCAACTTGTGTCCTCTAGTTTATGGTGAACAGTAATCAGGCATGACATCAGAATCAGCATCAGACGAGTCTTATTGAGAATTTCATTTGCACATGCAAGGAATTTGTTGTGGTGACAGAAGCAAAAACAAATGGAGCAGGATGTGGGGTTTTAACAAGTAAGACAAATAAATATGAATATTGCACATCAAAGTATTCCACATCTTAATATTGCACAATGAGCAGAACATTTAACTGTTCATGAGGTAGATTGTCTGGGGGGGAAAACTGTTCTTGTGTCTGACTCTGGTCAACACCTGGTGTTTGGTGCTTTGTAGGGTAAACCAGCGGCAAAGGTTTAAAGAAAAGATGGTTTGGATCTGAGGAGTCCAAAGTGATTTTCTGAACTCTTTTCCTCTCCCACCAGCTCAGTGGTATCTATTCGGTGGTATCAGTAACTGTGTCATATTTTATCGCCTGTCGTTAATTATTTTCCTATAACAGCATGATATGGGGTGTTTTATTTATTACTGTATTACCCCGAAATTATCAGGTTGACAATTTTGGTCAGATGAACCAGAAAGACATACATATGTATGTATGTATGTATGTATTGATTGATTGATTGAGATGGAATATGGGAGTTATTTATTATAAAAATTCATATAAAGAATGTAATATGTTGACATCTATAACTGGAGTATGCTTTAACCATAATCCAACTGACCTGCGTGACCAGCTTTCCTCTAAATTTAACTCAGTTCTATATTCAGACACACACACTGATAAATAACTGCAGCCCGGGATGTTTAGTGAAATCGTGTGAAAAGCTAAATACAGCATTCTAGGGTTCAAGCACCCTGTCCAAATCCTCGAACCCCTCCTAAAACCCCCTTTCCGTAAAGAGCCTTTGAGCTTGTCTCATTAACAAGCTATTTGCAAATCCCCTAAGAGCAAAAAAGCAAAAACAAAACCCACATCTGGACAGTGTTGACTCACAACAAAACCTCCGGGTGCTCTGATGAAATGGGAAGCAATGAGCAAGTGTGTACGATAACAATTATTAATACACTTGTCCTAAAATGTTATCATTATTGTTTCTAAAGAAACAGTTAATTCAGAAAAATTTGTACAGAAGCACACGTCACATAATTAGATTAAAACTGTATAATTATAGATATGTATGTATATGTATGTATCCAAGAAGTCTCCAGTGCCAACTTTTAGGACAGAAAGGTTTATGCATATTTTTGCTTTCTCAATAACATAAGAAGCTGCACCTTTTTCACTAATGTGATTAAACAGTTTGTACCTGTTTGTAGCTGCTGTAATGTAAGTTACATAACAGGAATTCACTTGTTCATCTGATGATCAACTATGTTAAATGTACATATACTGTAAGTGAATACAACATACAATGTGTTATTTTCAAATTAAGCAAATGTAATTACAATAAACTGTTGGTATAAGAGGAAACACTTCAAGACTGTGAAATTAATCATATTTAGGTTCATAACGGTAACTTTCTTTTTCACATCATCATATATGACTGTTGCTGTATAACATATTAACATATTGGAATCTGTTGATCATCTGACCAATCAGATTCCAGCATTAATTATTATTAATGCAGTTGATTGTTAGTTACCCCAAGATTGCTGGCATGGAAGGAGTGATTGGGATTGTTGTCCAGGGAAAACATACTGTAAGATCTTGACAGGGGAATGAATAACATGGGATGAACAGCAGTACAGTTTTACTGAGATTGAGTTACAGCTGATAAGCTGTCTTCCAGGATGAGATGTCTACTGGACATGCCGAGATCTGGGTGGAAGTTTGAGTGTATGAGGGAGGAAAAGAGAGAATGAGTTGTGTGTCATCTACATACCTATGGTATGAAAAGCAGTGCGAAGATATGACCTTTTCAAGAGGCCGTGTACAGAGGGGGAACAGAAGAGGACACAGTACTGAGCCTTGGGGGACACTAGTAGAGAGTCTGCGTGGAGCAGAGGTGGATCCCCTCCATGTCACCTAAAGCTTATGAACCTTACAGTTTGGCTAGTCAATTTAATGGAAATCACAGATGACATGTTCTGCAAGAAAGTTTATATCTTTCTTTTATGTTTCCCAAATTGATGTTATACTTGAAAAGTTTCACACACTGTCAAAAAGTGAATGCTGGCACTGATAGAAAGGAGTCAGAACACGCAGTGCATCACAGATTGCTGTGTACAGGGCTCCGTAGCTGAAGACTGGTCAGTTCAGCCATGAGCCATTTGCCAAGATACCTCGGGAAATGCATCAAAACCCATGCATCAAATAATCACAGCACAAGAGAAAACCTAGCTGGTTTTAATGTTATGGCTCATCAGTGATTACGTAATGTTATAAAGGGAGAACATTTCCAGGAATGTTATAATCCAAATAACTTCCTGCCTAAACATATAATAATGTCCTGATTATCCTTCATTCCAGATTATCATGACACTCAGATGTAGGAATTTTATACTACCTGGTTCTACAGGACTGAACACGTCACACCAGCTTTGATTCACATTCACTCATGTTGCCAAAAAAACTACACAGAGTTCTCAGTGAGCAAGCTTATCAGTAATGGTTTTAAAAAAAACACTCTGCTTCTTAGGAAAAATTAAAAACACTAAACATTAACAGATGGCAGTAATAGCTGACCAATCATGGAATAGCTTTGTCTTCATCAGTGGTAGACAGTGAAGCAAACCTGTCGTGGTTAGTTTAGCTGTTTTATTTAATGTTGCAATGTTAACATATATAATTAGCAAATAAACTAGAGTATATAAATATATATAATTTTCTTACATTTGTTCTGCTGGACACAGTTTATGGTTCAGTGAGACTCTTGTAGACATGTTCTAATGTCATTCGCAGGGTGACTGAATATACAGTTTATCTTACACAGGAAATAGTTACACTGTTCAAACATAAATATGTTACCTACAGTAGGGATTTATTACAAAAGCTTTTTTTTTTGTGAAAAAAGGGAGATTAGGACATGTGCATTTTTTATTCCTTAGCTTGCTACTTTGTAAATATATTTAGTTTTATTCATTTATTTTATTAAATTTATTAAATTTATTTTATTATTTGGAAATGTTGCAATTTGTACATTATTTTATCATTTTGTCTGAACACCCAGAGGTGAGGCTGCTTACATAATTTCTAAAAACATAAATCGGACATCGGTACTTGATTATCTTTTCACCAAATACTTTTTCACTCTTACTTGAGTAATATTTTGGATGACTACTTTTTACTTCTACTTGAGTAATATTATTTTGAAGTACAGCTACTCTTACTTACCCACCTCTGGGTGTTCTGTCCTGCTATAGGACTTGAGAGGCTAATGAAGCTTATTGCATCTACTTTTTTATCAGTCCATCGTCCCAACACCCTTGTCCACCCACAGATCTCTGATCTCTTCATGTCCCAGAGGAGATGTCCAGCTTGAACTAGAAATGTTCCTAAAGACTTTTTGTCACTTTTACACCAGTTTGCATGCCATTAGTAGGTGTGGCAGTAGTACTGTAGTAGTTAGAGGAAGGGGTGAAGTAGAGTTTGAGTCTGAACTTCCTGGAAAAAGTTGTGTTTAATGTAACATATATAGAACACAGTGCATGGCATGTTCATTCCATGAATAATAATTAGAATATAAAAAAAATATTTATTCAGCGTCAAATCACAACTTTTGCTTACATACTTTTAATTTGAAGTTAATATGACTTCAAAGCAACAAAATATTTATTTATTATACAATACAAGATTTATTCACAGGCTGTTATCATATTTTTCAACTAAAAGAAGAAGAAAGTACCATTGGCAGTATAACCATGCCTAGAATGTAGTTGATAATATGAATAAATGCAATAAATAAATGTTATTTATATTCTGTTTTTTTTTCAAGTAAAGTAAATTCCCTACATACAAACATTCAAGTTATGAACTTTTAAAAATACGATCATGCGTTTGCACATATTTAATCATAGAAGTTAGATCACACGTACACTGTCACGTATTTGCAGCGTTCATTACTGGATGTCCAGAAGTAAGCAAAAAGCAGCGGTGATGAAGCTGGTACAGCTAAGAAGAGATAATAATATGAAAATAATTGAAAAAATAGAGCAAGGAGAAAAGATGGCAGACTTTGTTTGTTCTTTTAACATGAATTGTTCAACCATCGGCACGATTCTAAAGAACAAGGACAAGATCATGGAACATGTTAGTTTTATTCTGTGTATAGCCAATTGTGTTAGTGTCCTAGTACCTAGACAGTGTCTGTTGGACTTACGAACAATTTCGACTTATGAATGAGCTCTCTGAATGGAAATCGTTCGTATGTTGGGGACTTTTAATAGCTTAATACCAATTTTTGTTCAACATGGCAAAAATCAAACTACCGGGTTTATAACAATGTTTATAAAAGCACAGTAAAGTTCTTGATAAGGTTCCATATTTAACTAGATTTTTAACATACTAACATCTTATTTAAACATTTTCTGTGAAAATGTCATAACAGTATTTAGCGAATACCTTGTTCCGAGTCTGTTTTGTAGTACACTTGAGTGTCTTAAATGATTTTCCACCCAAAAAGCCGAGCATGCACACCTAGAAAACAATATTCCTGTGTTAATAAGTAGCGTTTAGCCTCGTCCTGTGAACTTCAGATGTATTCTGGGTGAGAAAAGAAAACTCTTACCAAAGCTCTCGAATGTATATATATATATATATATATATATATATATATATATAGATATATATAGATAGATAGATAGATAGATAGATAGATAGATAGATAGATAGATAGATAGATATGAAATTTTATTGAATGAAATCTATCTCGCTTAGGGGAAAAAGGTTTACCGTTAACTGTGCAAAGAGCAAAACTTTCACCAACTTTGCTCCATCGCCCCACTGTGATAAGTACAGTATTGAGGAAACCACAGCCCTCTGCATGAACAAAGACGGATGGCGACTGAGCCACGGCTGCTGCAACGTGATTATTTAGACTGCGGATATGCTGTAATTGCCTTTAATGAAGCAGGAGGGATTTCTGGCAGACGGCCCAGGTTGCTCGACCTCATTCAGCTCGCCATGGGATGCAGTGATGTAAGAGATAAAGGGAAGGAGTGATGAGGGGCGCGATAGAGGACGCAGCCGTCGGCAGAGACGTCACAGGGGCGTGCGGTCATTACCAGAGAGTACTGTGGGCTACGTGTGGGATGGCAGGAAGGCTGTCTGAACTCCTTTGGCTCACGTTTACACGCGTACACACGCAAGGAAATTTCACAGTTATATGCAGAAAATGCAACAGGATTTATGACATCTCTGCACAAGCACCTACTGAAACAATATAATTGTGTTTCAGCAATACTCTGCTATGAGTCATCAAACTCATATACAGTATATATAACAAATACAGTAACTGAGCCAATGGATAATCAGGAATGATTGACATTTAAGCACTGTAATCTTTATCTTGTCTACTATTAAAATTCTAGCTGGAAAGATGAGAATGAGAATGCTTTGAGCTCATTGATGTGAAATAAAATCTAGCTGTGTATGTTTAACTGATCTAACATTAGATGAGCACTTTACACAGTGAACATCTTCATTCATTAGTTAGGTTATTGAATTTTAAGTGCAGAAACTTTGTATATGTATGGGGTTTATCAGTAACCACAAGAGATTCACATTTTAATAGACAGACACTAGAAGTGAACTTAAGTGAACATTACAAAAAATGCTGGCTACATAAAACCCCATATATATATACATATACACACACACATCCACTAAACTATGGGAAAAGATGCCAATAAAATATGTACTAAGCGTTATATTGTACTTTATTTTCTATAGTACATGGGGTACATCAAGGCTTGATTCTGGGTCAGCTGTTGTTCATCGCTAAATATTCTATTCTCTAATTTTAATAGATACTACAACATACACTATGATCTGTATTCTGATTTCACACAGCTCTGTTTGTTGCTAAAACCTGATGCCCACAACTGAATTAGTAACTCAATGGGCTGTATTGACCCACATCTTTTGATGAAATGAATGTTTATGTTGTATTCCCCATAAGAACAATCTACAGCATAAACAGGAAACACAGTCAAAACAACAAATTCTACTGTTTCTACAGAATTCCTAAGAATACAAACCAACAACCAAGATGTGACAAAGTTAAAGTAGTGGAAACAACCCACAACCTAAACAAGTGTTTGTACAACCGTTAGGAGAGAAAGATTGATTATATTATCCGCACCGTGATAATAAAAAAAGGCCAAATTAGACTTTTTAAAAAAAATATTATCCTTTTAAAATATTTTTCTAACATTTTGTTCTTAATCACTTAAACTGTAATATAATAATAACATAATATAATAATATTTTTATGAATTAGATATTTTATTTAATGTAAAAATACAAATGTATTTAGTTTATAATAAATGATGAAACATTTCTGCACCAGTGGCAGTTTGTTTTCAAACCTATATTTATATAGTAATATATACAGCATCATGTTTTCTAGAAATGGCAGACTAATCCAAAAGAAACACAGACTGGGGTATACTAATATAACTGAAATTAAAACAGTATTAAACAGGACCAGTACTTCTGTAATGCCGTTTGAACTGATTAACAGGGAAACGGGACTTAACATTAGCCACCTTTTATCAAGCAGCTGACAGACTGAGCATTGGCCAAACACCCAATCTTCAATACTATGGACATTCTGTTAATAAACCGAGTTTCACATCAGTCTGCCACCAGGGGGAGCACTTCTTTCATGAAGATGATTGAAATACTTTGAAACAGGATGTTTTAAGGTGAGAATGAATTATGATACAGAATGAATTATGAATTATGATACAGTTTAGATACTGTATCAGTAGCAGAACGATCCTGGCCAAAAATGTTACAGTATTCAAAACAAAACAATACTACTTAATTAAACCTTTAGAAGATACAGACGCTTTAAGTGATAAAATAATGTTAAATAATGTTTGTCACAGTTTGCAGAGAATTTTTTGTTTGTTTGTTTTAAATTAACTATCCTACATCATACAGTCTCTGGAAGTCTGCGATATTTACCATTAGCACTTTTGTCTGCCAAATACCTAATTACTGATCGGAAGATTGGCGGTTCGATCCCCAGCTCCACCAGGTTGTCACTGTTGCACCCTTGAGCAAGGCCCTTAACCCTCTCTGCTCTAGGAGCGTTGTATCATGGCTGACACTGTCATGCTGGGATATGCGAAGAAGGAATTAAAGCGTGCTGTAATGTATATGTGACAAATAAAGGCTTAACTTAATTTAAATGTAAATGTGAATGTAAATGTGAATATAAATGCTGCCAAGGCAATATATTTGACCTACTGGAATGAATGTAGTGTAACCTGGCCATGAACAAAGAAAATAGGCTAATATACAGTAGCTAGCTGTTGTTAGCAAATACTTACAGTAAAACATGATTTTTCAAATAAGATAAAGTTCATGATTTTTAAGGAAGCAAAAAAGACAAATTGCTTACAGTAATTTATACTGAACAAATAAGTCACTTATAAGTCACTGCTTACTCGTTGATTGGGTTACTCTGTCGGAAAGCTCTAGATTTCTCAACCACATGGCATAGTCACATGGCTGGGGAATTTCTGGTTTTGTTTCATTCCAGTAAAAAAAAAAAAGAGAGAGAGAAAGCACACAGAAAGGTACAGACGCAGGAAGGTCTGATTCATTAGGTGTATTACACCTCCCTCTGTTAATCCTGCACTGAGGATAACGATGGATCAGTTTGGGGAATTCTATAAAGAACAAAGCCAAATGATGTCTGAAGTACTGAGAAAAGCAGCTAACGTAAAACAGTTTCTCATTTTGTCAGGTTTAATCTAATGCTAACTGTAATAATAATAATAATAATAATAATAATACAGCTGGGGGCCAAAAGTTTTGAGAATTACACAAATATAAATTTTCACAAAATCTGGGCCACATCCTGACTGATGGCGTAGCCCATTCTAACATAATCAGTGCTTGGAGTTGTCAGAATTTGTGGATTTATCAATAGGACCCAAAATATTCATGTTTTGTTCCCCGAGACTCTTAGTTATCACTTTGGCCTCATGGTGAGGAGCTCCATCATGCTGAAAAAGGCAATTTGTCACCAAACTATTCTTGGATGGTTGGAAGAAGTTGCTCTCAGAGGATGCTTTTGTACTGTTCTTTACTCATGGCTGTGTTCTTAGTCAAAATTATGAGTGAGCCCAGACCCCTGGCTGAGAAGCGACACCACACATGAATGTGCTTTACTGTTAACATGCACAGAACTGATGGTAGCCCTCACCTTCATACATTTCAAGAAAGGCAGAAAAGGAAAACATCAGGGACAGACTGATATTCTGTCAAGGGATTGTACAGGGATTAGACTGCTGGGGTAAAGTCATTTTCCTTGATAAAGCCCCTTTCCAATTGTTTGGGACATCTGGAAAAAGGCTCGTCCAGAGAAGAAAAGGTGCCAACAGTAAAGCATCCAGAGCAACTTCTCCCCAACCATCCATGGACAGTTTGATGCCTTTTCCAGCATGATGGAGCGCCTTGTCATAAGGCAAAAGTGATAACTAAGTGGCTCGGGGAACAAAACATGGCCATGGCCTAAGAACAAACATACAAACCAATAAAGCAAAGTTTGATCATTTTAATTAGGTGTAATTTTATTGAACCTAAAAAAAAGAGATTTAAAAACTTCCTTGTGAATTAACTCGATTCTATTGATGCATGTCATTAAACATGATGATTGTTGGGCCCTTGAGCAAGGCCCTTAACTCTTAACTGAGCAGTATTTGTATTTTATTATACACCTGAGCAGGCCATTATCTATTTAATTCCCCAATTAAATAAAAGGCCATTATCTAATTAATGGCCATTTCTGAACCGACATGGATGAACAGTGCCAAGTGCAGGAAAAACTCTTAGCTTGAGTGCAAAATTGTAAAAAAAAAAAAATATTCCTGGTCATGAAAGTCCATTAAGCCTTTTCAACTCAGAGAAACAAGACTAACAATGACCTCCAGTGGTGTTCTAGAGAAATGACTGTACACTTCTCACCGCCCCCAACACCCCCCCCCTCCGCCCCCGCATCCCCTGCCCACACCCCAGGAGAACCCACTGAGGAGAACAATGTCCTGAGTTATGGTTTTGGTCAGACTGAGTTTGATGTTTAAACTTAACACACAGTGGTGTTTATTTGGGACAGATGCTCATAAATAAAATGGTATGTTTCAGTCAGGATCTGTGGGAATTATAATACATAACAGATGTGAGTCTGTGAAATGCACTTTGAGTCATGTGTGCTTCAGCATTTATATGGTTTTCAGGGTGAATAAAAAAAAAAAACAGAGCCTCATACCTCCTGAGATGAACGTTCCATCCAAAGCAATGATTGGGGGAGGGGGGGGGTGTAAATGTCCACTGAGAAAGAATAAAAAAGTCCTATAAAAGCCATGCTCATAAGGTTACACCAAATGCATACACACGTATCTGGTAACCTTCAGTTCTTACAACAAAATACAAAACATAATTCTCATCCTGCAGTAACAGGTAAACATCCTGTACTTCACAGATTGCTTCTCTGAGCTGGAGCAAACACTGAAGTGGACTGAAATTAGGTCTGTATTTAGACCTCAAACCTCTGTGGGGGCGGAGTTGGTCTAAAACAGAGGCGTGTTATTGTCACAATCGATTTTTACCCTGAACTAAAGCGCATACAGTATTTCACAACTTGCATGAGGTTCAGGGACGTGGAACCACAATATTAAATACATAAAACATGACTGTTGCTATAATGTGACTATTAATTATGAACATCACGCCATCAGTTTAAAATGCAACAAGGACATCCAAGGAGACGCAGCTTAATCAGAGATATTGCAAACTGTAAGGACAGTTAAAACATTTTTTTTCATTACATAATGAATCCATTTTAGAAAATAAGCACTTGGTCAGATTAGCCTACAAACCATGGATGTTGTTGTTGCATCACAAATTCTAACATAAGTTAACAAATCCAAACCACCTGTCTATATCTTGCTCAGGCATTTTGATTTCATAACCTTGATTAAGTACCTCTTGGCTTGATTTTAGTATACACGTGTAACAAGTGCCATCCTATAACCTGCGAATCAGTGATTACAACTTTTTTGCATGTGTTTCAATCAGACCCTGTCACAGGTCCACAGTGATCTTAATGCTTCAGCATACCAAGACATCTTGAATGATGCTATGCTTCCAACTTTGTGTCCACAGTTTGTTGAAGGCCCTGTTCTATTTCAACATGACTCCACCCCAGTGCACAAAGCAAGGACTGTATAGACAGAAGAAAAGAAAAAGAAAGAATCACACAGACCTCTGTAATTACGCCACTGACCACAAGGGGCGCATGGAGCCCTGGTTAAGAAACAGAGGTTTACAGTAGATGTAATTGGAAATCCCTGTCTCAGCAACTTCCACTAGGAACAATGTGGCAGTCACTGAGGTGTGATGTGTTTACGCAGGTGTTTTTAATATTCAGAACATGGAGCTCTGAATACAAGAATATTTCTCCATGTAGATCATCAGGTTCGTGTTCAACTTCAATGGTTCACACTGGACTCGGGTTGTTGTCCGTAGGTGGGTTAATGACTCTCAATTCACCGCCTCTAGTGAGATAATAGATTCTGGATGTTTTTTAATTACAGACAACAAAATGATTTAAATTTATAGCAGATTCTGTAAAGAATTCTGTTTACACAGCATGCATACACACACACACACACACACACACACACACACACACACACACACACACACACACACACACACACACACACACACGTAATTTAGAGTCTACACAGACATGTGGCAATTAAATAAACACCCACAGTTTTATGATAAAACTAGCGTAAGTACATGTTGTAGGAGGTTAAAGAGTTTGTTAAAGAGTAATCTGAGAGCTTTAATGTAATGAGTGATATTATTATTATTATTGTTATTATTATTATTATTATTTCAGGTTGAAGTCTAACTTATTAATATACAGAAATCACATTCTGTAAGTTTGAGTATCTGACGCCTTGTTTACACTAAGTTGTACTTCTTTGGTGGTCAGACAAATACACTCCCTGTTCGGTAATCGGAGAGAGAATCACAGATGAGAAATGGAAAAAGTAGATCAGATAAAGATGAAGTTTTGTCTTAAAACGACTCCAGCGTGTTAAAATTCACTTAGCGCTGTTATTTTATATATTACATGTGCGTTTACATTTACATTTAGGCATTTGCCAGACGCTCTTAGGCCAAAGCAACTTACAAACGTCCTTCCATCATCGTATAGATCCTTACACTGCACTGTAAACCCTAATGCTCAAAGTAATTAAACATATTGAGTTTTGTTACCTTAAACAATTACAATTAGTTCACATTAATAGACCTTGATGAGTATTTAGAACTTTTTGGTATTTATGAGTTTGTAGAAATGACACTTTTCAAATTTGATATTTTAAGCCACAGTAACTGTCACCTTAAAGTTCCACCAACTTAAAATCTTTCAGCCGAGTGATTTTGTGTCTGACGTCATCAATGCACATGTAAACTGCCCATATGGAAGTGTTTTGATCAAGATGGTGGATTGTTCTGTCTTCACATGATGCTGTAAGTATAATCTGTACAAATCTGGGCTCCCTAAAGTACCAGAGCACTGGTGGCTCAGTCGGAGGTGTTTCACCTGCCATGTGAAAGGGTCGGGTTCGATTCCCTGCCACTGGATGAAGCACATGTCCCAAAAAAATGGGATAAAAATGGGAGGGTCGTGTTCAGAACGGCATCTGGCGTAAAAACTTGTGACAAACCGCTGTGGCGTCCCAAAGCCAGGAGCAGGTGAAAGACCAACAGTAATTTATTTAATTTGCAACAACTAAAAAAAATGATAGTATGAGTTAGGCTACTCAGTAATGCAAGTAAATAACAATTAATATAAATGAGTACAACAACCTCAAACACTGATAGTTCTGTTTACTTAAAATTGGAAACATTGTTACTTAAAAAAAATTATATAACTGATTACCTTAATTTTTGAATTTTAAACCCACCAATTTTGGTTTACAGTGCGAGTTATCAAGTTACTAACTAAGTATCATTCATCAAAGATTGTTGTCAAGTTTTTTTTTTTTAGGGGGTATTGAAGAATTGAAGTATTGAAGAAACAGATACGTCTTTTAAGTCGTCATTTGATGATTACCAGAGGGCCAACTGTGCAGACATCTGGAGGAAGTTCATTTCACCACCTACATGCCAGAACAGAGAACAGTCTAGGTGTAGATCAGGTCTTCCTCGATCTCTGATAGATGACGCGACCAGCGGAGCCGTGCTGGAGGATCAGAGGGAACGTGGTGCGGTTTGGTGTGTGATTAGAGCAGAGATGTAAGTGGGCTTTTAGCTTTGACGGCGAGCATCTGCGTTGGATTTGATGCGGAGAGCAAGAGGAAGCCAGGGAGCAGAGAGCGGAGAGGGATGAAAACGAGACGTGCAGCTTCTCTGCAAGACTGAGATTTCATTCAATTCCGTCAGACAGACAGACAGACATGTTTCTGTAACAGGTTTCTGGTTCTCCAGTGTGTGAAACAAACAAAGATATCATTGAAAGAGCGAGTTCTGACCAATGTACAGACAAAACCTTACATAGATGTGTGCGCCGAAATGTATTTAGATATTATTACCAAATTCATAACTTTTGATGTTTGCTTTCGTGGTTTTCAGATCAACATCTGGCCTGAGCGTAGACTGAGAGACGAGCCATTCCTACTGGAACAGATCACTGAGCAACACAAAGACGTCTTTCAGGAGGCAAAGGTCGATCAGGTCGTGACTCTGTTCTCTGTATCTCTAGGACACTCCACCCTCGGGCTGACCAACGCTTTGACCTCGTCTGATTGAAATAAAACATTTCATTGAAACTGTCATTTAAAGCCAGCTTTATTACAAGCTGAGGAAATGAAACTAACAGCAGTCACGAAAACTCCTACAATTGTGAGGTGTGGATCATTCATGCTCGTCTGTGTGTGTGTGTGTGTGTGTGTGTGTGTGTGTGTGTGTGTGTGTGTGTGTGTGTGTGTGTGTGTCTGTGCATGATTCTGTAAATGACTCCTTGCAGATTTGTTAAGCATTGCAAGATTTTGGGCGTCTCCACCCAGCTGCAGTCAGCTGAGATGAATCTTGAGTTGGGTCATACAGTATGTAAGACACTCAGTGTCAAGCTGTTATAAAAAGAAATAATCCTCTTACACCAACAACGCCATCATGGATTTTTGTCCATTCATAGTTACAATTGAAATGACTGAATATTCATGAAACAAGAAACTTCTTGCTCTTCATTAATGCGAAGTTTTCAGTTTGTTGACGTGAGGATAATAAAGAGAATAAAGAGATGAATAAAAAATAATAAAAAATAAAGAGATGAGTAAAAGAAACAATAAAGTATAAACTCCTCCGCTGAGCCTCGTTTCTGATTAAAGCGCTTTTACAACAAACAGAAATTACTTTAACTGTAAACAAACAGAACCTGAGGGCGAAGTGAGAACAGATTCAGCGATTATTAAAAGGATCTAAGCTGCTTAAAACAGAGCAGATGTTAGGATGAGCCAGTGGCAACCACTGTATTTATTCTCATTAGCAGAACCACAGTAGGACGTCTGGTCAACACTCGCACACTACAAGCATCACCGTAATGGTGGCAAAACAGGGAATGACTCAGTGATAGGCAGGTGGTCATAATGTTATGAGTGATATATTATATCATATACTGGCATATTATTGAAATCATCAGCCATGTCATGTTATAATGACAAATAAAAGTTGCTAACCTTAGGAACTCTCCATCACCCTAAACCGGGAGTCAAACCAAACACCTCCTGGCTTAAAGAGTTCAGATTCCAAAGCAGAGCCCTTGTGAAATAAAATTAATGACCCTGCTTAAAACTTTCTCATGAATCCGTCTTTGGCAATTTAATTACACAGGAAACATCTGCTGACTTTTAACTCGAAATACAGAAGACATTTATAATCTGTGAAAAGTAAATAACTGGGAATAAGTCTAAAAGGTGATTAACACGGAGATCAGAATCCTGGATCATATTGTGTAACGGTTAAATACTGTAACTCACCTCTGGAACTTCAATGGAATACAAACTACTGTTGTGAAAGAAAATCCCAAACATACTTTTACAGGATTGACAAGTTCTCATCATCGCTGCAGGAAACAAGATCTTTATCTCCAGCAGAAAGACAACGTCCCTCATATCCTCCATCGAAACCTTTCAATCCTGGCGTCAGCACCGTGTAGAGCACAAAGACCCTAAGAGTACCCTAATGTTCCTCGTTTAGGTACCGTACCACCACTGCAGTCCTGCCAGGCGCTGATGAGTCCTGGATCTTTAGAAGGTGTTGATTCATTGTCAGCGCAGGTTTAAGCTACATTAGTGTTCTGATACATTAACGTTTCCACACGGCTGTATGAGTTCAGAGGGACGTGCATGACAGACGCTGACCAGTTTTAAAAAACCTAATTATCAATATGGTCATGTTTTATGGCTTTAAATTTCCTGACAACATGGATGCGACTCATAATGACCTTTCTGGTGAACGAAGGCATAAAAGGGATTGACATTTACAGAAGACCTCAGGCAAAGTACGATGATGAAACTCCTAGCCATTCTGTGTTCTGTTATCCTGCACAGTGACTTGGACCATAGTAAGTATAAAGTCTGAGTCTTTTTTTTTTTTTTTTTATAAAAATAATAATCATCATGATTTGAATGTAATAATTGTTGTGGTATAAGAAGCCCTTGGGTTTTTCAGGTTCCCGGTATCAGCAGTATCTCATTATAACTGGTGATTATTTCACTCTAACAGCTTCCGTACTAATTAATACAAGCCCTTAAATTAGCACAAAGCCTGCAGCAATTTCAGAATGTGTAAGAAAGATCTCTCTGAATTCTGAGTACACTTTTAGAGAAAGGGGTTCCTGTCACTGTTTAAAGAGCAAACTTACACACGTCTTTCAATAAACACTGAGAAGTGTTTCCATTTGGTTTACAGTATACAGTTTCCCCACATGGACAAGCAGGTCTCCCAGATTCACAGAAATACTCGTCCTCAGGGTTTCCTTTCATAATCACCACTTCTAGAGTACTACGCTGTCCTATTCTATAACACATTTTTTAATCACACACATTTTTCTTCCCTAAAGCATCATGCATGACTCATTAAAACACTAACTTAGAGCAGATGAGTGATAAAGCAAAGAAAACGCCAAAGGTCAAGAAAATGAGCACTTCTCCAGCACTTCTACTTGACTCATCCTGATGAAACACATCTGATTCAGAACTTTTATATGTGACACATCCGATTCAGAACTTTTCTAATACCAAACATTACTGGGAAATTCCTGTGTGTCTTGGCAGCGCTTTCAGGATTTCGTCTGGCTAAATATTTTCACAGGCATTCTTGACATCCCTAAAATTAAATGATACATGGCCTGGTCAAAAAAAAAAAAAAAAAAGACATTATTTAAAAAAAGGTCAAATTATGGAACTGCATCAAGCAAAGGAAACATCTAAGGTGGTTTGAGGGGACTGGAACTGGGTTAAGAACCCTTCAACACATTAACAACATCTGGAAGGACAGAGCTGTGATGAGACTAAACAGCTGTGTGTCCATAAGAAAAGTACTTGTTAGTGAGACGCACCAGGCTTCAGATTGCCATGAAGTATAAAGACTGGACTTTGGAGTGATGGAAAAGTGACCTGTGACCTGATGAGTCCAGACTGAGTCTATTCCAGAGTGATGGGCGTGTCAGGGTAAGAAGGGAAGCGCATGAAGCGATGCTCCCATCATGCATAGTGTCCACTGTACAAGCCTCAGTGTTATGATCTGGGGTTGCTTCAGTCGCTCAGGTCGAGACTCAGCAACGTTATGTGGAAATAAAATGAAGTCACATGACCACCTGAATGTACTGAATCACCAGCACATCACATTTTTGGGGGGCCTGGCAGGGCATTAACTCCTGTACACAACTGTCTAAAGTAAGCCAGTTTTATTTTTTTTTTATACATTCATAGATTTTATTCCACGTTAATGAAGGCAAAACAATCTGCATTGACCAAAAAAGTTAATATTTCTGTTTAACTGATTTAAATTTTAAAAAATCACATCTAATTGTAGTGTCATTCCACATGGTTTCGGAAAAATCCTCAACACAACAACTCGCCCAGGGCAGGAACAGACTCAGGGCTTTAATACGGTTTGGTCGAGAATATTTACTGTATGCCTTTCACACACCTCGTGGTGTTATTATAACTTCAGCTCACTTTTATGCTTTTATACAACATTAACTTCTGTTTCATGCACTTTAATTTTTTTTTTTTAAAGAAGCCATTAAAGTACAAATACACGACAATTTCAGAAACTTTTTTCCCCTTTATTATTATTTATGGTTAATGCCAGTTGAACACTTTACACATTTGTCCAGACATCAGTACTTCAAAGCCACAAGGTTTACAGAATATAACTGCTAAAACCAGACTGTAAAGAAATGCTCTAATGCTCAAAGACGCCTTCAACGACATTAATAAAGTAAACAAAGCCAACATCTGGTTTTTCAATCTTTTGGTTTTTAGACATGAATCAGTAGTCTCACATAAACTATTAAGAAACTAGTTGATAATTGAATTTTAGTTTACATTTTGTTTTTGTTAGAAACAGATCTTCAATTGGTCAGAACGTATGCTTTATTTCTGAGTCAGTATTTTCAGCTGTAACATAAATGTGAACTAATGTGAGTCTCCAGCGTCAGCACACTTTAACCATCAGAGACAGAAAAGACATGCTGGTGAAGAGTGTTTGTAGCTGCTGTAATATAAAATGTTATAATGTGTGATGTGTTTTTCTGTCATTTAAAAAACATTGTAGTCTTTGGCGAATTGTTTTGGAATAGTATACACTACCAGTCAAAAGTTTGGACACACCTTATAACTCCATACTAAAATACTGGGGTACCACAGGGGACAGAACTCTCTCCTTTCCTATTCACATTATACTGTACACTCCGGACTGGAGAACACCTCACATCCGCTCCACAACCTCCTGGCTAAACAGCAGAGCACTTTCAGTAGGAGAACACTTCAGCTGTGTCAGGAGGAGGATCTTCGTCTCTGACATCACAATACATTCTATGGTCACGTTCTTCATTCATTTCATCCTCTCTTTTATTAATATTTCAACTTGCTGGTTCATTCTCACTATCTCTACAATTTCCCTTTTGGATGAATAAAGTACTCTCTCTCTCTCGCTCTCTCTATCCATTGTCATTCCTGATTTTTTTTCTTTCTACACTGTAAAACAATACTGAAGGCGTTTATCCAAAACACACAATAATCTCCTCTGAACAGTTGATATTGAGATGTATATCTGCTACTTCTGCTCTGTAAAGCTCCATAACGGCTCTAATCTGAGGTGCTGGTTGTTAATTGGTGATTTCTGAGGCTGGTGACCCTAAATGAACTTCTCCTCTGCAGCAGTAAGTTTTGGTCTTGCTTTCCTGGGAAGGTCTTCATGAGAGACAGTTTCATCATTTGATGAGGTTGCTTGATGGGGTTTACAAACACACTCGACACAATACTGTTCTTTCTAAAAAAAAAAAAATACCTGACTGTTGCTGTTGCTAATGATCTTACTTAATGACCCAATACCATGTGTGTGTTATTTCATGGTTTAGAAAAAAAAATCCAGTATTGTTCTAGAATGTGAAAAGAAATTGCCAAAAGTTGCCTCCAAACTGTTGATTGGTACTGTACTGTACTACAGACGGGCAAATCATCAATTTCTGAGTGGTTATGTTGGACTTCTTTATAACCTATATACTGTACTATAAACATATTTACTGACATACAAATATAATATTTATGGTTTTACTTTTTTTATAATGCTTCTAAATATCAAAATTTTCTCTCAATATTGCAGAATATGAAACAAACATTAAAGACAAGAATTGCATTTCTTTAAATGAATGGCTAATACTTTTGCACAATAGTATCTGTAATAAAATAACATCTCCACAATAAAACTCTGAATTTAAAACTTTATAGGTTTCTTTGTAACTCTTAATTTCTAAAGCTTGCTGGTGTGATCGCAGGACTGCTTTAGAAATTTAGTGATCAGTACGCCAATAATGCTACAACACAAATGCCTGAGATTATAACATACTGGGATTATTTCACATTGGTATTATAATGTCTGGGATTATAACACCTGGGATTATAACACCTGGGATTATAATGCCTGAGATTATAACACAGTGGGATTATAATGCCTGGAATTATCATGCCCGAGATTACAATGCCTGAGGTTATAACGCATTGGAATTATAACACCTCAGTTTCATCACTGGCCTCTGTGTTACTTTTTGTTTAGAATGTACATGAAGTGATGTGAAGCAGGAGAGCTTTTCAAAAACTCCATCATTTCCCAATTACTGTACTCCAAGTGTTTACATTTAGTTTAGAAAAATGAATAAATGAAATTCAGAGTTATGTGTCACACAGACAAGGTTGACATAGTGCTGAAAATGAAATGTGTCTCAGGCGGAGCACCGGGGATGCCATTAAATTTAGTAAAAACTGTAAAACTTTGACTTAAAAGTAAGAATTTTACTTAAAAGTAAAAATCTTTACAATATATTATATGAAAACTGATTTGTTTATGCTTATATAGTTGTCTTAATGCCGATTTATTATTTTTTTAATTATTCATTTTAAGGCATTTTTTAAAAACAACTTTGTCAACGAAAAAATGCTAAACTGGTATGAATGAACAGGCCAGTAGGTGGCGATATGATGTGATTAAATGTTAGCGAAAAAAAATCACGTTAAGAATAACATTAAGAGCTGATCAGCGGGATAGAGAAAACGACAACAAGTTCTATAACACAGTCTGTGTATACAGTGCTCAAGACTGCACGCAACAGCAAATAAAAAACGCGCTCTCGAATTTGGCTCTAAACACTGGACTCAGGAGCAGTGTGATATTGATTAGATTTTCCACATAATGTGAAATTACAAGGCAGGAAGTAATCACCTGATCAGCTGCCATCGATGCTAACACAGACATAACACACACTAAACACACACTGGACAACACTGTGATGTTAGCATTTAAAACACACACAAGCTAGCTTTTTCAAATAACTCTACAGTTAAAATACACATTGTTTCCATGCATTTCCTGACATGTTTGTTTTTTAAGAACACCAAAAAATGCAAAAAAGAAATAAACAAAGTATGAATGTACGATGAAGCATCGAAAATATGAAAGGATCTCTTCTGGAGAGATGACAGATGGTTCCATACATACATTGTACATTCAAAGTTCTTGCAGGTTTTCCCAGACAAGCTCACCTTCATGTCTTAAGGGAGTGATGGAATCTTGGTCATCTTTATGTACCTACATCATTCCTTATGTGGGTTTTTATAGTTTAGTCATTTTTGTTGAAAAAAATGAAAATGTGCCCAGAATTTCCGAGTGATACTGTACAAGGTGCGCACAATGAAACGATTTCACTGCAAATACACTCACCATGGACCAAAAACTGAAACAGTCTCCTGTACATGATCTTATAATATCTTGCAATATCGTCTCCGGCTCATTCAAAAATCAATCAAAAATCTGTTCGTCTGCTTATTGTTGTTCCAAATATGAGGTCCCAGTGTATGAAATATGGTGCGTAGTTCCCGTTCACCTGTTGATGATGAGCGTGGTGGAAAGGAGCCCCGCCGAAGCAGGGAAACATTCTGTGAAGAGACCAGGGGAAGTCGTAACCGCAGTGATCTTCAACCGCCAGCCAGATGTTGAGCAGATGGAAGAGGATTTCGCTGACCGGGTGACAGCCCACCACCTCTGTGCTCCACACGGCCAGAACCTGCTGAGACACCAGCTCCACCGCGCTGGAGTCCAGAGCCGTGAGCGCGAAGGGGTGCATGTTCACGTGGTGAGACTGGTGGAAGATCCTGAAGAGCCAGGGGTTTCTGAGGAACATAACAGGTGTGTGTTGAAAAAAAATTATACCAGAGTGGAGCTGAACGGCTGGCATAGACAGATTTCATATTTTTAACAAAACATGAAAACAAGTTTCTGCTTTCCAACAGAGGAATTTGTGCTTTTTGAAATTTAATGAAAATGTGAAAAACTGTATTTACAGCTTGTGGTGTTACCGTTTACCATCACAGCATTTACAGCTCATCTACTGTAGTCACTGGTTACAGTTTTCAGGTCATGGATTTACCCTTCATCACTGCAGTGTTCACAGCTCGTCCAGTTACCGTTTACTGTTAAAGTGTTTACAGCTGATCATGTTTTGAAATTAATGCTAGTAATATCAGGAACTAACTTACTTTACAAGACAGTCCAGGGAAAATGTCATAATAAATAGAAAAAAGTAAAATATGACATTGTTTAATCTATATAAATAAAAGAAAGATTTTGTTTTGTCTGTACATTGGTCCGAACTCTTTCAAGGATGTATTTACGTTTTATACACTGGAGGACCAGAAATCAGTCTCAGAAAACTTTATTGGTCTGAAATGAAAATGTTATGAGTAGAAGTGAAGTTATGTGCAGTTTTTATTTTTATTTTTTCAGATTATAAACCGCAAGTTCTGACAGCGTACTGTGTGGCGTACTGTGGGCGAGTCTTAAATCCACTGATGGACAGAATTTACTTCAGTTCAGTACTTAGATCTCAGCCTGAAGTTTAATCTGCACCATCAGTGAAATCTAAATGTTGAGTAAAAGTTATGTTATGAACAGTTATGTGTGGGATTTAATAATCTACTTTAAAATAATCTACTAATGCGCTACTGTCTCAATGTAAACAAACGCCTGCACCAATAGATATTAATTAGAAAAGATAAAGTGAATATTTTTACTGGGATTAGTTCATATTTTCACTTTGGCTGAAATAACAGCGCTGAAGTGATATAAGTGAATTTTAACACGCTGGCGTCGTTTTAAGACAAAACTTCATCTTTATCCGATCTACTTTTTCCATTTCTCATCTGTGATTCTCTCTCCGATTACCGAACAGGGAGGGTATTTGTCTGACCACCAAAGAAGTACAACAATTTCTACAAACTCTTTAACCGTCAATGATGCATACTAACGCTAATATAAAATAAAAATGTAAACACAGCTCAACTGCTGTAATGAAAAATTATTAACACACACACTGATGTAGGAATCTAATTCCTGGTTACACAAACTGTACTTAACACTGCTTATTAACAGGATTAACTTCCATTGTGTAATAGCTGAACTGTGCTTCACTTCTCCTACACACCATCTCACAAGCCTGCACTCGTCCTCTATCTCATATCTGATGAATAAAAAGTCTTCAGGGAGTGTAATTATACACCTTTGCGATTTTAGTCTCCTGAACATTACATAACTATGAGAAGAAAAGATTAAACCGTACATATTTTGTCTGGATAATCGCAAAGAGGACACGCTTTAAAAAAAAAAAAAAAAATTATATATATATAATGATATTAACAAGATGTCAAATTGGAGTAGTGTGTGTATTTATTAAGGACAATATGAGGGTGGAGTATGATTATATTACTATGTAATATCACTAAAGAGAAATGTCGCCTATTTTAAATACTTATTTTAGTTTTTTCCAGTGACTGAACGCATGACACAGAGGACTGACAATGAAGTAATCGTTTTAATTTGAGCAGTTTTAATTATAAAGCACTAGCTGATGTATCTGTTGTTGACGGTTAAAGAGTTTGAAACAGTTAAAAGGTTACAGCTATAAATAATCTGCTAAATGTAATGAGTGATATTATTATTATTATTATAATTATATATTTTTTTTTTCAGGTTGAAGTCCACGTACATGTCTGTGTGTCTTTCTGTACAGCAGAACTCTCTGTCTAACTTATTAATACACAGAAATCACATTCTGTAAGGTTGAGCCCAAACTTTTCTTTTTCTTATATAGATCACGTGAGGGATGGAGTTCATTATTGTTACTATATGATGCAGTACACATGTAGATTAAGCAATTTCACTCCTTTGCACTCATTGCACTCTCCATGGCAATTTGCTCAATGTATATAATCCTCTCAAAGCAATATCACTGCATCCATCTATAATCCTTTGCACTCACTGTATACTGTATAACTCCTCCTCTGTGTACTGTTTATATATGCTGATTATTCAGCACTGCGACAAATGCTCCTGTGGTCTAATTACATCAGTAACAACAGTTTATTAATAATTATCAGTAATGGTTTTATTTGAGCAGGTTCAATCATAAAGCACGCATTCCGGAGTGTGCGGGCGCGAGCTCTCACCTGTGCACGGTGTAATGCACCACGAAGAAGAAGGTGTCGAACACGAGCAGGCACGACAGACACTCCGTGCACGCGATGAGGAGCGACGGCGCGGCTGCGGTACCGGCGGCGCGGGTCCGCGTGTACCCGAGGCACGCGCTCAGCGGCAGCACGCACAGCGCGTACTTCCAGGAGATGCGCGCGAGGCATCGGAACCAGGCGCGCAGGCTCACCGGCTTCGCGTGCACCCTGTAGCGGCGGATCCGCGGCACGCGCGGGGCGAGCACGTCGAGCGCGAGGAACAGCGTCGAGAGCAGGACGTGCGCCGAGAACGCCGCGCACGCGCTCCACAGCGGCGCCGAGCGCACTTCGGAGCTCTCGCGGATCCCGTCCCAGACCGGTTGCAGGAGCGCGCCGCCGCCGCCGCACGCGCTCACAGACACCGCGCCGCCGAGCATGCTGCTGTCTCGTTCTGGTTTCCCTTTGATCTAACGGATCTCATCCCCTCCGGTCCGGTCACGCGCGGTGCCGCACTGAGCTCTGCCGAGTCGCAGCCTTACTATATCAACTGTGTGTGTTTCCGGTTTTATTCCCCAGGTCTATAGCGGACGGTCTTACTACTCGAGCACGAAAAAGTTTCTGGAATATGACGTCATCGTTGAGCATTCTTTCATTTTCTGCATATCAAAGAAAGCGTGTTACGCAAAAAGTTAGCTTTACATATTATTCATAGTTTTTTACTTAGAGAAACATTAGCGGTTTTTTAGCGGTACACACACAGACCGCAGATGGGAAGCCACTGCTTTGTGTAGTTAACATCAAAGACAAAAAAAAAAAAAAATTAAAACAAACATCAACAGCCTCCACCAAAGAGTCTGTATCAATAGCATCGTCTCCAACAATAAGGTCTGTCAGGTCCCTCTGTCTCTTCCCTAAGGCACAAAACATGGATTGCGGGGCCCTTGAAGACTTCACATATGGGGCCCCCAAACCTTGAAGCCAAATCTTTACTATTACTATAGCGCTATTATGGGCGCCTTGGAAACGTCCTTACTTACCCCCACCACTTAACATCACCCCTGGCATAAAAGTCAAAGTTCTAATCAAATAAAGAATTTTACAGCAAAATTAATTAGGTAGCATGTTTTGACACAATAGGTTTTTTTTTATTATTTTTTTTTTTTTACCACATTTAGATTTTTTTTTTTATGTTTCAACGAAAGAACATGCTGAAAGCTGAGAATGTACTTATTTACAGAATTTAATAATTTCTGTAAAAAAAAAAAGGCAGTAATTCAACAAAGAAAATGTTTACACTCGGAATATCTTATGATCACACTTTAAAAACTGCTGGGTTAAAAAACCACCCAACCATAACCCAGCTGTCTAATAAGTTAGACAGAACCATAAAATCTCAAGGTGACAATTTGTTAAATGTAACATAAATGTAACAAACACTCTCTGTAAAATAATAAAACTAAGAGGCCCCTGTAAATCTGATTTGAATTGCATTCATTTTTCTTTGCATTTAATGCAATGTTTAAACACTTTTATATAAAAGTTTTCGATACAATTCTTATAATGCCAACATTACATCCAACAGTCCCCATCTAAATATTTTAACTATTAGTTTAACTACTAGTATTTCATTTATTTTTAAAATGACTTTAAGAACAAGAACAATAAAACTTAAAAAAATATTATTGATTAAATGTGGGGTGAAAAAACTGTTGTCCGCAAAAATTTAACAGATGAGGACTCAGCACAGTAGGCTGGAGGAAAATCCCAGGTGGGAAGACACTGCTTTGTGTAGTTAACATCAAAGACATAAAAAAAAAAAAAAAACTTTAAAACAAACATCAAAAGCCTCCAAAGAGTCTGTATCAATAGCATTGCTTCCAACAATAATGACTGTCAGGTCCCTCTTGTCTCATCCCCAAGGCACAAAACATGGAACAGTGCTCCAGTCCACGATGTTGGTCCACCTGTGGGTTACACACCATCACTTAGTGTTGCATTATAACTGACATTTACGTAAAGCATTTTTGTGAAGAAATTTCTCTTATAAATTCACAAAACAAGTCATTTTTTTAAATAAGTACTAAGTAAAAGCAATTTCCCTGTGGGATTAATAAAGTTCTTTGAATAATGTATGTGAAAATGTGTAACGTGTGAGGGATATCAGGATACGTTGCTCCAAACCCTAGATGAATAGGATATTTGAGTGATGAATTTACAACTTACACAGAAGATTTCAAAAGGATAGCTTGTTTTCAACTATGACGCATTTTTCTTTATTTTTTTAAAATAATAATGAAAAAAAAATATGAGAAAACACATTAATCCCACACCTCTATATCAAAGCATTAAATTGAACAATAAATTATGCCTGATCCTACCACAAATTACTTTAAAAAAGTAGAAATTCAAATTAACTTAGTATAAAATACGGAGTGCTCTGAGCATGATCCAGTCAGAATTGAAGAATCCAGAAAGTTCTCCAAAGAATAAACCAACTGCTGGGTCAAAATACCACAACCAGGATCATTCTGTTTTCCCCCAGAATGATCCTGAATCAGACAGAAACAGAAGACATATTAAGACTGTCAATAAGCATACCACTATCGCTTCTTCACCCCCATATCAAAGTGTGATGGTGGAAAAGTGAATAAACATGGAAATAAGCTTGCTCCTACCACAACTACAACATTTAAAATTTAGGTAAAAATTCATATAAACTTACCATAAAATACTGCTGCCAGCATTAAGCGGCCTCGTGCTCCCCGCTTCAGAAGTGAAGAATCCAGAAAGTTCCTCATGCCATGTCTCAATTCCAAGAACGAAAAGAGCAGACTTGACTTGGAAGTGCACACTCGAGGGTTTAGGACACCGGGTATAGTGCAAATAGAATGCAGCGTACAGGATGCATCTCACAGCCGCGATATATTATACCATAACCGTATTATACCAAAGATTACCTGTTAGGAATACCCAAAATGAAATAAATCCGCTGTTTTAATCAGTGCAGAGACATCACAGCCAGCGGTAGTTTTCAGAAGTTCTTACCAAGATGAGGCTATGTTGGGCAGTTACATGAGCGCAGAGCAATGCAGGACTGACAGGAGTTCAAATCAACAAATTTGTTGGGGCAATTTTTTAAAAAGACGCCATCTTTAATAACCGATTGATGTTTTGAGTTGTACACACATACATTCTCGCTTAAACAACTTTTAAAACTACACTTTGTGACACAATAACAGTAATATTTTGCACACTTTGCAGGCTGCCTTTTGAGAAACCAAAGAATAAACCAGATGTTGGGTCAAAATAACCCAACCAGGTGTTCATTTGTAAATGACCCACTACATCTCATTTGACCCAACATGAACCAACCCAACAATGTGTTTAAAGTACCCGAAATATCCCAGAATTCTGACCCAGCATGAACAACCCAACAATGTGTTTACAGAAACAACCCAGCATTTTTTAGAGTCAGTGATTGGTTAGCTGGAACAAAAGTGTTTACAGATGTATTCAGGTTCAAACCTAATACTCACCAACTGATCATGGTGGAGTAAGTCCTAAAGCCTGGTGTAAAGAAACATATTAATATTTTCTATTTTTAAACAGCAATTTCATATAGAAAATAAAACTGAGGCTGTAGGCAAGGCCATCTCCTGAAACCAAAGTTGCAAGTTGTGCTGAAAAGGTTATGGAAGGTGATGTCATCTTTGAATATTCTTTGATCATTTGCATATTAAAAGCATGTTATGCGAAAAAAATGGTTAATATATATATATTTTTTAATTACAATTTTGTGCTGCCTTTTCAATGCCGGAGCAGGAACCGACAGCATTACGCACAGCTATAGATTCCGAGGTCCTCAAAGCCCCTGAACCTTGATTAAGGACCACTTCACTACGAGCCCTGGCATTAGGTATAAAAATCAAAACATTTAAATGAATTTTACAGCAAAATGAACTAGGCAGCATGTTTTGACCCAGAATACCTTTTTCAGAAGTCAGTAAATGAACAAACAAAACATTTACATGCAGAATAACTTCATCAGATTGTCAGGAGAGCTGGTGCTTGATGATCGGTTTACAGTTAGTTTATGTTTACATTACATAATGAACACATTGCAAAAATGTCTTATAATGAACAGGACAGACGAGCCGAGTAACCTGAGGATACACATGGCTCAAACAACCATCTTGCCTACCCCTGTCTGCTTAAAAGCCAGTGATCCAAAAGCATGTCACCAAAGGTACTACGCTCCAAGTTTAGAAGGAAATTAAAGCGGAAATTCTGCTCTCAGCTCATATCGCTTCGTTAGTCTCAAACAAAAAATAAGATCAAATATTCAGTGTGGAGAAAAAACAATAGACTTCACCTTGCTGTTCCAATACCTTTAATGGGAATATTTTTTTTTTTAAATAGAGAGGTTTATGTAACGAGGTAATGTGAGGACAGGGCAGAGTTCCTCTGAAGGCTCCTGTGAAGATTCTTTGAAATAAGACACTACATCAACTTCAGGTCGTCACTGATAACGCATTACTCACGCACGCTCTATGTCACTTATCCTGTACAGGGTCACTATAGGAAATTTGGGAACGCCAATAAGAATAATATGCATGTCTTTGGACTGTGGGAGGAAACCAGAGTACCTAGAGGAAACCCACCAAGCACAGGGACAACATGCACACTTCTCACACACAGTCAAGAGGCGGGAATCAAACCCTTAACTGTCAAGGTGCGAGGCCACAATGTTAACCGCTCTGCCACAGAGCTGCCTTGATAAGCATTATAACAATTTAGTTTACAATTGTCTTTATAATTATCTATCTAAATATTTAACTTTTTTAAAAATCTATTATGTGTTATACTTTAGATAGTGAATTAAACAGCAGCAGCAGGTTAGACAAGCAGTAGTTGGGGGGAAAGTGATTACCTTTTAAAATCTGGTATTTTTATTTTCTCTTCAAACTTATTAAGTAAGCAAAAGGAAGTTACTTGAAATGTGTTCATGTTCGCTCATGCTCTTGCTGAAAAAAGTACTGGAAGATGACATCATCTTTGCAGATCTCTATAAAAAAAAAATTCTTACAGAATAACATTAATTTTTTATAAAAATCTAATGCTGCCTTGTCAAAGAAAGCTACTGAAGAAGGAACCGAGAGCGTTATGCTCGGGCGCTACTACAGGTTCCATGCATCCCCCCACCAATCTGGATGAAGCCAAGCCTTATATATATAGCCTTATACTATAATTACAGTAATTATTTCATGAGCAGTGAAAACGTCCTCGCTTACCCCCTTTATTGGTACCACTGGTGTTAGGTGTAAAAGTAAAAAAGTTTTGATCAAATTAATTTTACAGCAAAATTAATTAGGTAGCATGTTTTGATACAGAATGGATTCTGATAGGTAGCACGTTTCAACGAAACAATTCTGAGCTGAGCTACAAGCTGAGAATTTACTTATTTACAGAATTCTTTATTTCTATCAAAGGTCAGTAAATGAACAAAGAAAATGTTTACACTCTGAAAAACTTGAATTCTCAGTAATTAGTTATCTGGAACAATACTGCAAAAGCCAGTGGTGCAAAAGGCTGTGACCAAAAGTACTACGCTCCAAGTTTATAAGGAAATAAAGGCGAAAATTCTGCTCTCAGCTCAATCGCTCTGTTGGTCTCAAACGAAAATAAGATCTAATATTTAGGGTGGGACAAAAACAATGGACTTAACCTTGTTGTTCCAATACTTTGGAATGGAATTGTATTTTTTTTTTTTTTGAAAGAGAGGTTGTAAGAAGGTGATGTATAACGAGGTCATGTGGGGACAGGGCAGGGTTCCATTATAAAGTTTGTGTGAAGATTCACTGACTAATTAGAATAATCTGCATGTCTTTGAACTGTTGGTGGAAACAGAGTACCTGGAAAACATGCAAAGTCCATACACACAGACCCAAGGTGGGAATCGACCCCTCAAACCTGGAGGTGCGAGGCCACAGTGCCACCTTACAAGGTGTAATAATTTAATTTACAAATATTACTATTTAACTATTTTTGGACACTTAAAAAGGTGATCACATTGAAAAAGTGCCATGCACCATTCATCATTCATGTACTGTACATATAATTACATTGTTTACAGGCATACACTAATCACTGTGATGACTTGTGTCGTTAACTGTGTCAGAATAAGTCCTAAAGTGTGGTGTAAAGTAATTTACACATTTACATTTTCTATTTTTAAACCTCAATTTCAAATAGCACAGAAAATAAAACCTGCAGCTTTAAGCAAAGCCGTCTACTGAAACCACCGTGTGCTTGGCTAAAAAAGTGTCTGGTAAAAAAAATGTTATTCAAGAAAATGAAAGGCAAAGGCGTACTGCTGTACAAAAAACATTCTTTTTGCCAGATAAATCAGTCTTTTTGACGTGGCAGAACTGCAAGAATGAGAGGAAAAAACATGCATGAAATTCAATTCCTTCTTATATACGATAAAGATCTTATATGGAAAGTCAGGGTTATAATCATTAGCACAGATACTTATGTTTGAAGAGAGAGAAAAAAACTTTTTTTTTTGGATGAACTGGCTTTTACAACATACAATAATAGATTTAACGTATAATAAATAAATATGCTGTTTAAGGGTTGTGGAATGATTTAAACACTAGTGAAATGGTTTTATTACTAGAGAACAGAGCTGCTGTTTATCAACAGGAAAGGCATGAAACTGCTTGGGGCCGCTGGCCAGTAGGGGGCCCTAGAGAGCTTACACGTTTATTTATTATTTATGAGATAATGGAGATTAATACTGGTTGGTGAGGCTACAAAATTTACTCAGGGCTCCAACAGACTGCAAAATCGCCACTGATGGGGCATTAAGCTGTGATGAGGTCACGGATGGATGTGCATCAATGAAGGATTCTACAGCACAGCTCAGCCAATCAGATTTCAGAACTAAAACTAGCTGATTTTCAAACACTATCCTAATTGTTAAATGTAAAACAGTCAGCAGACAAGCAGCACTCACAGAAACACTCGTACCATGTACATGATTTCTCTTGTTCCAGCTGTGAGGAGAAAAAAAACACTCTCATTAATAAACCCAGAAAAAATGGAGGGGAACGAGGTTACAGATCCAGACTCCAGTTGCCCAGTTCTCCCACGTTAATCTCAACGTTTCTGGGAAATGAAAACAATCCAGTGAATTTTACACACTGGCAACTTTTCTCTCAAAAATTGGGCTGGTTTTACCCCCTTTGGAATATAGTGTTCTCAAAACCTTTGGAGATGTTCGCCTGTAGCCGGGAGCGTTTTCTCCTGCTCTTAATGCAGAAATTTGAAACCATCGGCTTCTATGATAGTTATATAATGGCGACCTCATTCTTTTGGAAAGTTAGGGCTTTTTTTTTGCAAAAGGGAGTCAAATGAAAGATGACAGTTTATTAGATGTGCTTTGTATCTTCAGAAATTAGTGATTTTTTATGAGTAACAGATCACTGGTGCATATTTTCTTCAGCACAAAAATACATTGATGTGAGTAATTTAATACCAACGTCCATCTGCCTTGTACATCAATGCAAAAAAAAAAAAAAGGAGTGTACTTTAATAGAAATTATTTATTTACAATTTACAGTTGTGTTCAAAATAATAGCAGTGCATTTAAAAAGTGTGTAAAGATCAAAATCCTTATAATAGCTTTTATTCCCATATACACAAATGCCCTGGGAACACTTCACATTCTGGTCTAAATCAAGACATGAAGAAAAATGTATCAAATTAGTTTTTATTTCACAGAAAGTGAAGAAAAATGTTATTGTGTTAAAAAATTAGCAGTGTCTGCATCTTTCTTTTCAAACCCAAACACTTACTGTATAAACTAAACAATTCTTGAGGATTTGTCTTTCTTTTAAATCACTAAATTAATATTTAGTTGTATAACCCCTGGTTCTGAGAGCTGCTTCTGGAGTCGACCAGCTTTTGGCACGTCTGAGCAGCTATTCCAGTCCAGATCCATTGCACGACATACCACAGTTCCTCTGCATTTCTTGGTTTTGCCTCAGAAACAGCATTTTTAATTTTTTTACAGTATGTCACCACACAACCTTTCTACTGGATTAAGGTCTGGGGCCTTGGGCTGGCCACTCCATGGCATTAATCTTGTTGGTCTGGAACAAGGTTGCTGCTCGCTTACTGCTCGTGTTTGGGATCATCGTTTTGATGAACCACCCATTATAACCTCTTTAAGTATTTTGATGCATTCAAACTGATCCATGACCTCTGGTATGCAATAGTATGAGACACGTCCCCATATCATCATGCTGGCGCCACCATGCTTCTGTCTTCATTGTGAACTGTGGCTTGAATTCAGTGTTTGATCTTTATCAGTCCACAAAATGTTGCACCATTTCTCTTTAGCCCACTCAATGAGATCCTTGGCAATTTGTAACCTGTTCAGCACATGCCGTTTTTTCAACAATGGGACTTGCGAGGGCTTCTTGCTGATAGATTGGCTTCAGATAGTCATCTTTTAATTGTTACAATACTCATGGGCAACTTTTGACCTTCTTGGGTCACTCTGAAGCTGATCATTGGCTTTGCCACAGTCTTCGCCATTTTGGCCATCCTTCGATCCATTCGAAAGGTAGTTTTCCATTTTGGTTGCCATTTTAAATCATTTGATATCATCTCTTTCTGCACTGTTTTATATGTTTTGCTCGTTCCAGTCAACTTTTTATTTATTTATTTATTTTTATCAAAGTGCGCTGTTCTTCTAAACAATGTCATGAATGACTAACTTACTCAGATTTCCAGAGGGAAGTCCACTATAACCAGCAGGTATAACATTGCTGACCTCGTCCTTAAATAAGAGTCACCAGTTTTTTCACAGAATTAATGAACTCACTAGTTGAACTCCACACCACTATTATTTTAAACAAACCGCTTTCAATTATTAATTCAATTACACAATCAGCAGCATGAATGTCATGACTGTTGGGTCTGTTGATCTTCTATTACACTACTACACCTAGTAGTAAATTATTTGTCATGTAGAAATATAGTATGTTTAATATTTTAAATATTATTAAATAATATTTCTGCCAAAAATAGTGATTGATCTTGTTAGTGGCGTTGGACTGTCGGTGAACACGACTGTCTAATCGTATAATCACGCTTCATGTCCATCAAGCTCGTTTGATGTTTAAGATCCATTTAGACATCACACTGGGGTACTTTTGCATTTCATTTTTATATAAACTTTGCTGTAATTCAGACTGCACAAATGGATAATATGTGAAAAAGCATTCATGTAAGACCTAGAGTGCATAATGAGATTGTTGATTGTTGCATTCTCTCATCACAAGCAATACAATACAACACAGGTTCAGTGATGCTGAATTACTGTTTAGGAGACCTTGAGGAGGTCAAACCCCAACAATGCCACTGCTGGACCCTTGAGCAAGGCCCTTACACCTCAATTGCTCAGATGTACAGTATACATTATATAAACGCAGGTTGCTCTGGTACAGTGTTAATTTCATCAACAAAAATATTGACGATAAAAAATAGTTTGAGGATGTGAGGACGCGCAGTGACTGGATTTTACGAGCTCAGTGATCTTTAACTCTTCATCATCACAGCAGTTTCACTCGGGCAAAGAGAAGAGAGACGATATTTGGGCCCATTTTACTCATATTAAAGCGGAGAAAAAAAGCAGATTCATCATAATATCGGAGGGGAAACATTGGGGGAACACAATCGCTGGGAAAAATACCACAAACCTGAAGAGACGCATCAAGGCATCCCATAATAATCTTAAGGTAGTTTTTGTATACAGTACAGAACAAAAGTTTGGACACACCACCTCATTCAAAGAGGTTGAATTTGTATTATGGCAAGAAAAAAGCAGCTAAGTAAAGAAAAACGAGTGGCCATCATTACTTTAAGAAATGAAGGTCAGTCAGTCCAAACAATTGGGAAAACTTGAAAAGTGTCCCCAAGTGCAGTCAGAAAAACCATCAAGCGCTACAAAGAAACTGGCTCACATGCGGACCACCCCAGGAAAGGAAGACCAAGAGTCACCTCTGCTGTGGAGGATAAGTTCATCCGAGTCACCAGCCTCAGAAATCGCAGATTAACAGCAGCTCAGATCAGAGAGCAGGTCAATGCCACACAGAGTTCTAGCAGCAGACACATCTCTAGAACAACTGTTAAGAGGAGACTGT
The DNA here is from genome assembly GCA_013621035.1 of Clarias magur. NCBI lineage: Eukaryota > Metazoa > Chordata > Actinopteri > Siluriformes > Clariidae > Clarias > Clarias magur. The sequence continues at coordinate 797,427 of QNUK01000181.1, read as the reverse complement.
GTGAATCAGGCCTACATGGTAGAATATCTGCTAGGAAACCACTGCTAAGGACAGACAACAAGCAGAAGACACTTGTTTGGGCTAAAGAACACAATAAAGAAAACTCGCTGAATGAGAAGGTGTGTCCAAACTTTTGGTCTGTATATTGGACATGCAGCAGTTTTCGTGATATTTAAAAATAAATATCATTAGCTGAAAACATCAGATAAAAAGATGAATTTTAAATGTTATTCTAATTAATTTGTGAAAAATAAAAAAGGGGTTTTGGCTAGACTAGATTGATTGTAGGGTTAATTCATAATAGTCTTATTGCTAAAACATTATAAAAAGACTAAACAGAAATAGGATAGAATTGACTAAATATGCTAAAAACTAACAGGGACATTTATCCCGGGACTAAGACTAAAATTGAAAATAGCTCACAAAATTAACGCTTATTATTATCTTACTTAGAGTAAGAGTGCCTGCTTAATCCCGTAAATGTAAATAACCTCCAGTCCTGCAGGTGGCAGTGTTCACATCCATTTCCATGACTACAACTAGATGATTTGCTATTCCTCATAAAATAAAAACCTGTAAATGTCCACTCACAAGTTGGGTTGGCCTAGCAAAAACCAAAGTCTCCACACATTGTTACCTGTTCATGTCTCATTCTTCCTGGGAATTTGAGGTCGCCCAAGTGACACAACATTCAAATCACAATTACACAACAAAAAAAAGTATTAAAATGCAATAATCCAGCATCTTTGTGTTTTGTGTTGATGTGTGTATACTTACACTGGCTGGTCACTGTAGTATCCAGTTCATGTGTGAAAATGATTCCTCGTGCTCCCAGAACCATGATGGAAAATGGCCGTGCCATCAAGGAAGTAGTGGCCACTATGCATGATGGGAGCATCACTTCATCGCTTCCCTTCCTAACCCTGATACGCACATCGCTCTGGAATAGGATCAATCTGGACCCATCCAGTTTGGCCAGACCATACGCCACAGGATAGAAAACAGATTATACACCTGCACAATAAATACACCTGCAGATATCCTGTATCATGTACATACACACACACATTCAATAAATATAGAAATTACTTGTGTCCCAAATTCTTTTGACACGAACACAGTATGAATTGACATCCAAGATAATGGGACAAGACCCAACCAGCCTCACCAATACATCTGGTTGTTTATTTTTTGTCAACTGGCGCCAAAAAAACTCATGAAAACAGATGAGCCTGCACTGTTAACTGCAAAAACGTGTTTATTTTTGAAGTATGAGAAACGTCCAAATGTTAAAATGTACCCGGGTGTGTTCTTTCCACATGTGAAAGATTGGGCTAGTTCTGAATCGGGGAAACACTGCTCAGAGGTCTCTTGACTTTCCTTCAGTAGCAGCTCCGCTGGGAGCAGTGGCCTTTACAGCGACAGTTGTGGTGTTTGTGGTGGTAGTAGTAGTATAGTTGCTGAAGAGGATACTTTGACAGGTCACAGGAAGGTAGTACACATACAGTACTGTGCAAAAGTCTTGAGCACCCGCAGGTGGCCGAGCGGACTAAGGTGCTGCGTTAAGGTCGCAGTCTCCCCTGGAGGTGTGCGTTCGAATCCTACAGTACTTCTGCCAATAGCTCCAATTTATAGGCCAGTGTTGGCACTCTGTACCCCACTTTCCTGAGATGTGAAAAATAATTTCACTGTGCTGTAAAGTACATGTGACAAATAACTGAACATATATATATATATATATATATATTTAGTTTCTAACGTTCCAGCCTTTCTTGTGTTTATTGTTTTCTTGAGGAATAGTTCTCCAGGATTCCTGAAGGCTCCCGTACATGAGCAGCTCTAGACAAATGTTTTTTTTTAAGCCACTGAATCACTCAAGTGTTCAAAACAAACAATAACTTAAGGCATGAACCAGCGAGAAACAGGTGCAGATGATCCGGCCCGTGATTACTATACTGCTGATGCGAAAGTGTGGTTGGAACAGACAAAAGGGGAAACGAGGTCACTGCTAAAGTTACATAAACGCTTAATTTTTCAAATTGTATCTTTAGGCACTTTGCAGCTTGTCACAGTAAAACATTTCTCATTTCATTCATTTAATCTACATAATTTCATTTCATTTAATATGAAGAAATGAGTGACTTTCGAGCTACATACAAGATTTAAAGGTGTTGTACCAAGCTTTTTTGCATTTTATTTTTTTTACTAACCCTGGAAAAAAAAACCTTCTCCATGATGATGAAAAATGGTCTGCAAAGTTTTAAATGCTTTATCTTGCAATTTCGTTGGAACTGTCATTTCCCCAGGTCTGTACAAAATGTACCTCTTTTGCTCTAAGTTTTACTCCTCCAGATCCCAGCCTGCCGATGTCCAAACATCCGGCATTACGGCAATGGTGCACCATTTTTTTTTTGTTGCTTTTCTTCTTCTAAACTTCCTAAATGCATATGGGAATCAACCTGAATGCTGTTTACTGTTATTCAAGGCCTTTGTTTTTGATAAATGCTTTTAATAACTTTTAATGCCCCACAAAAACCTTGTAATAACACAAGAAATACTCAATTTCCTGTTCAGCTCATGTTTCTGAAATTCTGCTCCTGAAAAAAAAATCTCCTCTCAAGTTTCCCCCGAGTTCAACTGAATTCATGTTCCAAACCCAAACCAGATCATTTTAACTCCTGAGTGTCTGACAGACGTCTTAATCATATTCGTAAAATTAAATGGATTAAAGCATAAATCTGGTGGAATGGCCTCTCTCCTAAAGAACACAAACACACCAGTAGATTAGGATCAATGTTTAGATTTCAGTGATTGTCTGAAAGCAACAAAAGAACCAAAGCTCTCACACACACACATCCATTATAAACAGTCATTCTGATCTCCATTAGTAACGCTACACGCTGCAGGAAGTTGGCGAGTATTTGTTTCACAAGTTTCCTGATCTTGCACAACACCTGAGCTTGTGAATGGACGGATAATAAAGTGAAATACTCCGCTATATTCTATATCCATCCATCACACCAATACAAGCATGTGCTTGTTGAACATCACGTTCCTGAGGATTAAAGTCAGGATTTTTCCTCGTGTTCTCTAAATGTCAAGTCTTTATAATAGACATCTAACTATTATAAGCTCCGCCCACCACACGCCAAGTTTTTTATGTTCACATGAACTAATCTAATATCCATCACTTCATCTGTTTTAATCCTCTTATATTTTGTCGCAGGAACAAGTTGTTTATTTAGCAAAAAAAAAAAAAAAAACTGGAGTACTTAATTTACACAGGACAGATACCTTTAATTTGCTTATAATTACATTTTATGTTGAGAAACTTCCAGAAACAAGTCACTTTAGTTTTTTTTTTTTAGTACAGCTGTATTCACCTCAAAACTCTCTCCTGAAATTAATAATAATAAGGTTACTAATGAACTACTAGCAAACTAATGTAAATTTTTCTGTTCTGACACTGAAGACCCTTCCATACATCAGCTCATCAATAATATTGAATCCATTTATCATCAGTAGAGCATCCCCCAATGAAGGTGCTGTTACTACAGTAATAATAATACATTAGAGAACACGTGTATTCATGTAAATCTAGTAAATGTGGTGTTGGGAAATCAACACCTTCTGACCCATCAGAATCCAGAAAGAAGCACAGCACTTTAATTAGGCAATATCATACTCAAGGTTGTGCAGTTGAGGTTGTTGGCACGAGGGCACAGACAGAGTCCTAAAGATTTCACGGCCGTGCTGTTATTCAGTACAACAGCACAACATCAAATGTGAAAAAGCTTTTATACAACAGTTCCCCAAACATCATTTATCATCAATAGATTATGATTTGTTTCTTTATTTAAGCAGTTATTTTGCTCCGCCCACACATACCCTAAAGAGCCACAACTTTAGAGAAGTTACGAGCCCCAGGTTGTGCCTAAAACCTCCATGTCTGATGAGAAAAGGATGTTTAAGTTGCACACAGATGGCCTATTTCACATCTCTCAAACCAAATGTCCCCTCTGGCCAAGATTTGTACATTACAGTCCTCAAATGAGTGTCCTTGGTCTTTCAGGTGAAGGTACACTGCTGATTCTGGTCCTGAGTTTTTGCTCCTGCTGTGCTAATACATCCTCCAATGTACAGATTGTTTTGTCTGTGAAGACTCTTTACTGCACCGGACTGCATGTATTATATTGTTCTTATGTTTTGGTGTCCGGGCTCCGGACTGGACGAGTCTCTGTCTTAGTGTCTCTGTCCAGCTGGGTTTAAAGTGAACGGTCATGTGGTGTTTTACAAAAATATTTTCAGCTTTCTTTCTGTTGTCCATCTGTTGGATCTTGAAGCAATTTTCTTTTAAATCCCACTTAGGATCTCCTCAGGCATTGAGAACTGCCCTCAGATGCTTGTATTCCTTCTTTTTAGCTTGAGTGGAGGTTTTCTGTCCTGTGGTGCAGCAGGATAATGATGACTCCCACAGTAATTTGGTGGTGGGAGTCAAACCACAAGCACTGGTCTGTGTGCATGACCTTCCTTGTGTTAGTGCCTTTGTAGCTCATATTAGTCATGAACAGAACACCAGCGACGGTTCAGAGGCGATTCAGAAGGACTCACTGTAGAAGTGAATACTGCAGAGACGGCGTGTTGTTGAGATGTATGTTGTTGCTGAAAGTGCTTCTGTGACTGGGTGTGAATGTGTGTTTTGTCAGGCAGCTGTTCTCTCCTCAGTACTGCTAGAACACCTGGGACCCCGAGTGATGCATATCAACGTCTCAGTGCTGTTCAGTTGGACAACACTGAAGGCAGATGCTGTAAATAGAGTGAGGAACTTTCTTAAAGTTCTGTATGTTTTAGATCTTTATGGTTTGTCTTTGGTTATAACCTGATATCAATTAATAGTTTAAATAATTTAACATTTTGAACATTTGAACAAATGACCTGTTTTGCTTGATTTCGACCAAATATTTAAACAGAAAACAAAACAAGGAAATCTGGCCACAAGGTGACGAGTTAAAGTTTTTATCCGGATGTTTCCACACTGAGCAAAAGAAAAAAAAATTGGGGGGAAAAAAAAGCCTAAAAGCTAACCGTCTGCAACATCGTCTCCATCAGACAAACTTAATTTAAAACTGAAGCCGGTTTGTGAAAAATGTTTTAATCAATTCTTTAGTCAAAGGTGTCTGAAAAGCCTCAAATTCCAAATAACAAATTCAACAGTCCATAAGGTTTTGCAGTGATTTTGTTTAAATACACAATTCAGTGTTTTTTCAATGTATACCTTCAAATTCTTTCTTCCTTTCCAACAAAATGTCACCTGTAGAAGGAGGTAGAATTTCTATTTCAGAGCGGCTCGCAACAACTAAAGAGATTGCAAAAATAACACGAATTGAGTTAAGAATCGTCCGGAGTATTATTAAAAACCCTGGATAGAGGGATAGAAATGAACCCTCAACTTCACAGAAGAAAAAACATCCTGAATGAACATGAGAGATCACTTAAACGCTTGGTGAAGTCGCATGATTAAAAACATTAAAAAGTCCATACACACGCAATGTGATGAGAAGTCACAGGATTGAGGAGACCTACTTGTTAATGAGACTCATCAGTGAGTCTGATGCTAGAAAGCATAAAGACTAGACTTCGAAGCGATGGGGGGGGGGGGTAGATTGGTGGGGAAGGTCATGTGACCTAATGAGTCCAGACTGAGTCTATTCCAGAGTGATGGGCATGTCAGGGTAAGAAGGGAAGCGCATGAAGCGATGCTCCCATCATGCATAGTGTCCACTGTACAAGCCTCTGGAGACAGTGTTATGATCTGGGGTTGCTTCAGTTGACCACCTGAGCGGTTCAGGGAGCATGAGGAATCATTTTCCCACGTGAACTGGACACCACAGGGTGCCTCGTAAGGTTATGAATCCGGATGTTGCGACTATGATCCATATCCGATCGTACAGACAAAAATCAATTAGGAATGTGTACTGGAACTATTTTTATTTTTGGAAAACTATATAAGGACAGTTGCTAAGACAACCAGCATATCCTTAGGGACATGAAATATCTTCTTGAGTATTAAATCCATGAAACGAAGGTTTGTTTTTTCTCGGGACATGATACTCGAGTGTAGTAATGCGGCGGAAAAACTACAAGGCTGAAGAAATGTAAGAGCTTGAATTGGCAGGGGTTCAAACGTATTAATAACGAACAAAAAAACAAACAAAAACAAAAAACACCCATTCAGGTTGATATCTGGCATCTCGTGTTAGAGACATCTCTGCTTGCCTTTTTATCTGTTTCGGAGTGTTCTTGATTAGAAAGAAAAAAAAAACATATAAAAAAAATCCTCTGTACAGAAGGTCAACCTTCTATCCAGCTTCAGGCTTTTTGTTTTGACATCAGAAAAATGCTCAGTTTTAAACACAGGTCTGTGTGAGGGTGTGTGTGTGTGTTTGTGGTGAAACACGTGCATAAAACCCTCAGGACTTCACTCGAGGCCCAGAGCGAGAGCAGAAACGTCAGCTCCGTCTCTCCTGTAACTCTGTGATACCCGTCGTCTCCCCTCAGCGTCAGTCCATGTTCAGGAAGTCCTCAGTTAGGAGCTCCATGGGCTTGGACGCGCTCCTTGAGTCGAGGAACATGCGCGGGATCTCGCTGCCGAAGTAGATCTTACTGTTCGCCGCTATGGCTTTGTACTTCACCAACTGCAGGTACTCGGGGGTCAGCTTCACCTGAGGAAGGAAATAATTTTTTTTTTATATATATAATAAATTTCATAAAGGCTGCTGTGTTAAACTTGTTAGAAAAATTCCACATGTAAGAAGCGTCATCAGGCAAGCTTCGAGGATTTCGTTGGGAACGGAGACGAGACACGAGTGCTTGGTGGCGGAGGTGCACATTAGGAATGGTTTAATATTGCTGCTTCTCTTACTAAATTATCACTATCAAAAAACATAGTATTACCTGGTGACCTCTAGTCATTTGTAATAATTGCGTCTTTGATCTTAATCCGATGCGAATCGGCCACATCAAATTAAAAATTCTGATTTTATTCATCATACTCGGTATGATATGAAGTGAAATGCTTTCCTTTCCTGTTACGCTGCCCTGTGGTGCACAAGGATGAAAAAATTATTAGTATTATGGTGTCACGTGTCTGAGGAATCATGTAACAGATCTCGCTGGCTAATACGACGGTAGAAAGAAGAATAACTCTTAAACAGACGTTCACGCTGTTGTCCTGGGATCGAACACTCAAACATGATGATGTCACAGGGAAGGAGCACGCATTCTTATTCACCCAGATGACATTCACTCGCGTGTCAATCAGAGCGTGAATATCTAATAATGTTACGTCTCTCATCAATTAAAGTGAAAGTTCCCAGGTGGTGGTGTTTTCCTTCTATGAAGGTTCTAATCCAGGTCCATTCAGAAATCTTTCAAACTCTGGCTATAATTCAGTAAAACTTTAGTTAAGGCCATTCATGAGGAGATTAGAGAGTTTGTACGAGGGGAGAGACATGAAAACTAAAAATTAGACGTGAGAAGAGGAGGAGGAGAAAGTCAGGCTGATTCACTCTTCAGGGAGCACATGGCCGATATCTCACCTTGTTGGCTTCAGCTGCTCTCTGAGACGTGTAAAACTCAGCATCTGCTTTCGCTTTCTGCCGAGCAACAAACGCGCTGTCTGTAGAGAGAGAGAGAGAGAGAGAGAGAGAGAGAACAAGACAGAGAAAGAGACAGAGAGAGAGAGAGAGAGAGCGAGAGAGAGAGAGACAGAGAAAGAAAGAAAGATTCAAGAATTATTTGGGAAAAGATAAACACGCGTCCTCTCCACTCTACACGCAATCAGCTCGAGGATAATAAATCACCCCAGCTGTGGAGGGAGTCTTGGCGACGCTAGCCAGAGTTATTGGCAGAAACAAAAAATGACAGAAACAAAATGAAAAAGTCGTGTATTTGTCTTTAACGATGCATCGAAATAGCTTTTACGTTCAGCACAGATTACGGCAGAGCGCGGAGGAGGACGCGTGGGAACACGTTAAACAGAGACCTAATGAGTCTGTGCCACAGACTCACATCCGCTGTACACGAGCATCTCCAATGAAAACACCCGCAGTCCTGCAAACTCGACAGCGACACCGCAGGGGAGGAATGTTAGAGACAGAGGAGGAAGAAAAAGGTCTAAGAGAAGGGTTATGGAGGACACGCAGCAGGGGGAGAAGACGGATACTGACAGACCGCTGTGCCAACCCCTAACGGGAACAGCCGAAAAAAGATGAAGATTATAAATATAATTCTTATAATTTGTGTGCCGTAATTAAAGCTAAAGGCAATATAATGAAATAATAGCGTCTGATTTAAATAAAAAAAAATTGCTATATTTAATCGCATAATAAATAAATAAATAAATAAATAAATATCTGGTTGAATTAAATAGATTTGCTGTATACAGATAAAATAAACAAGTGATACGATTATATAGGTTTTAAGACTATGTTTTATATGTTATAATTATATGTTTTAATTTGAATTGATTGTTAACCTGTTAATATAGAAAATATTTTTTTTTTACTCTGGAAAAAAAAGCAGAAAAGTGCAGTCAATTTAGACTCCTTCAAATAAATAAAAAGACAAAATATTCTTAGAGAGACGTGAAAATGTCTGAATCACGACAGCGTCTTCACATCGTCACAAAAGATTGATGAAACGAGACACGTCGTTAAACTTGAGTGAGAAGCAGACAGTGTGTGACCACGCCCTCGGCCCAGACGCAGCCGGAAACTCAGGTAAGAGGATTCGTGACTGGAACACGAGCCTGAACTTAGCAGCTCTTGCTTTTAATTGAACCCTGGAATGACGAGCTGCCCACGAGTCCAACAATTAGGCTGTTCAGTTGTCAGCGCCTTACTGAGTGGGGCCAAGAAGAGGCCACACAAACACGCAGAGCACCACGGCTCCAAAAGAAACATTTACACACAAAGTCAGATCTTTACGGTCAAAACGCTTTTGGTTATTTCTCTCCTCACAGCGTGTGTGTGTTTATGTTCATCAGCTCAAACGTCTCGCTGTTTACAGTAACTCCGGGATGCTGTGGAAGAAAAAGGCTTATGGAGGAAAATGTTATGCCATGTTTAGTTTTATGAGCAAAACCGCTCCTTTATGCTTAACAGCTTCACAGCGCGAGTGAAAAATGACCCCTTCAAGCAACCGAGTGCGTCGGATGTCCACGGGGTCACACAAGCGCTTAATGACGTGTGAAAGAAACATTCTATAAATAGAAATTTATAAATAAAGATAAAGTTCATTTCTAACACCTTGCTAGTAAACACCATACACCAAGCTTGGCACTGCTTCCTAACGACGCTTCATAAGGAGGTTATGAACGCCAGAGGAAACCGTGTTAGTAACAGATCCACACCTCCTTCATCACTGACTTCATATCGACTCTATGTAGAGCATGTTGCTCTCTCCTGATTGGTCAGAAGTGTTATATCAGAGTGCTCGTTTTGGTACGAGTCAGTGTGGTGATTTATTTATTTATTGATATTGTAATTTATTTAAAGTTTAAGGAAGGAGTCTCCAGTGTCAGACATCAGTAGCGTGAACATGCTGAAGTTAAAACGCCTTAAGCTAAACGTCCTACACCGTGACTGTGGAAGGATTCCGACATCGTGACAAAGAGCCCCAGTCACACCAACACTAGCAAAGTCAGAAGAGGTTTCAGGTTTTCCCAGATATGGTGAATATGTTCATATTTCTAAGTGCTTTTTTTTTCAAGTAAAATTTACAGCTGGTTTGAAGCGTAACAAGAATAAACGTAACAAGAATAATTTACTGTTACTGCTGTTAAATCATTATAGGTATCGTGCACATGCTCAGTAAATTTGGTTGTTTTGTTGTTTACTTATATTTACTGTATATATACTTTATTATTTTTTTTTTTCAAATAAAAAGCCGTTCTTTAATGTTATCCACCATTTTTTGTGACTCAAAAAAGTTATTTATTTATTTATTTTTTTTAAGTATTTGTTCTGGAACCGTTTTAAAAGTATCAGTTTGGCACCGGTACCGTAAAAAACCCAAACGATACACAACACTGTTTTTTGTGCTAAGAACAGGAAGTGACTTACATGTACCTAAAAAATAAAAAGCATAAAAAAGTGCTGTTGTGTAAGAGGAATAAAACACACTCCCGAGCATACTGTTATAGGAAAACAATCACTGTTATTGCTTTAAAACACACACACATCCTGTCGTTGATTAGTTTCCCTTGACAGCCCAACCACCAGCTCTTTACATCACTGCCTCGTCCGGAAACGATTGGCGACGTACCTTCGATTTCTGAGATCTTCTTCTCTGTCTCCTTCTCCATCACCTTCTGTTCGAATTTGATCTCGGCCACTTGAGCGATCTTCTCTGCCTCTGAGCACATAACACACACGTGTACATCTATTATACATCTCTCTCTCTCTCTCTCTCTCTCTCTCTCTCTCTCTCTATATATATATATATATATATATATATATATATATATATATATATATATATATATATATATATATAATAAAAAACAAACACATGTACGAAATAAACCACTTTCTGATCGACAGCGCTGCTCACCAATCACGGCTCGCTTCCTCTCAGTCTCCGCCTCCTTCTCCACCACCTTCTGAGTCTGTGCAGCAATCAGCAGCTTGGTGCGCTCAGTTTCCCTAACACACACACACACTTAAAGTTATTAATACATGCTCTAATAAATCCCCAAAGACCTGACTCGGCAAATAAAAAATAAACACACACATCGAGGTCTCTGAGAAAAAATCCTTCAAATCACATGAGCACTAAAAGCACTCTCTCTCTCTCTCTCTCTCTCACACACACACACACGCGCAATGAATAAACAAGCCTTTATTTGGGGGATTAGGTTGAAATAGTACACACACACACACACACACACACACACACACACACACACACACACACACAGCTGCAGAGTGGTACAGTCTGATCCACCTTTGATTCACTTCACAGAAACGTACAGTACAAAATAAAAACAACTTTTCCTCTTATAGCGCCACTTTGTCTTTGTTTAAGATTAAGAACTTACATGAGCTCATAGTTTCTGCGGATGGACTCGGGGATGTTGGGTTTAGTCACACGGACAGCCTGCGAAACGCAAACGAGAGAGAGAGAGAATGATGAAAGAGTGTATAACGCATTAATTTGCTATTAAGAAGCCATTAAGACGTACTTCAGGCTCGACAGAAACAAAAGGGGAAAACAGTGAGTGCATGAAACAGCAGGAGTGAGGAACTGAGAAGTGTTAAATCCGCTGGAACACGACATCGTCCTGCGGCTGAGCTCATTCTGCTTCTAGTGGGGTGGAAAAAAATAAAGAAAAAAAATAAATAAAGGAGTCTGGCACAACAGCCTCTATTTACTGGAAGTCAAGGAGGAAGAGAGCGACGGGGAGGAAGGAGGAGGTTCAGACACGGCTTACAGCCCTGACAAGAGTGTTATTGTAAAGCGCCACAAAAACCCTGCGAGTCACTCGGCATGCAACCCGCGCTGGAGCTGATCCCCTGAAGGCACTCGCCAAAGTGTGGGAGACGGAGAGAAAAAACAAAAAAGAAAACAAAGTGGCTTCTACACAGAGATTCATTTCACAGAAAGAAGTGTGCATAAAAATCCCTGAATAGTTACAGAGCATTTAACATGCGTGTCCAGCAGTTCTAGGAAAAGAAGTAACAATAGTGTTACAGTAACTGTTACTACGCTGCAGTGCTTCAGATGTCTTACACCAAAAGCCAAAGAACTTCTTATTAATTAAAGAAATCATGTGTCGCACTTTTTAATCTGTGTATAGTTACGTTTAACGCTCTGGGAAATAAAGTGTTTCAGAGAAACTACAAAAAAAAAATTTTTTATTCGTTGCTGCAAGAGTCAGTCAAATTTTAATAAAATTTTAGATGAAAAAAAAGTCATTTTTTAAAACATGAACTCATTGCTTCTTAATACACTTTGTCCGTCTGTCAACAAGTTTTCATATTCAGTTAATGAAAAGTGTTTGATGTTTAGTGCACCGCATCAGAAGTGAGTCCTCGTAGTTCTGCTTCCAGAGGACTGAACAGCTGAATGTCTGATGGTCTTGAGATCAGGACTATAGTGAGGACGCTTTAACACCTCAGAGTGTTGACAGTGAGGACAGATCACCACACCCCCAGATATCAGTGTTAATCTGAAGTTTAGTCTTCAGCTCTTAATAAGCGTCTCACTGCAACGAGCACTGTTGATTGTTGAACTTTTTTCCTGATGTTCCAATACTTCTGGCCCTCGAGAATCCCAGAAAACTGTAAGCGTTGATGAATTTTCCAGCTGATGGTTGACTTTTTAACTTTTTCTCGGGTTGGTGATTGAGGATGTTTCCGTTCAGGAATCTGCCGTTTACTCTCAGGCTTGTAGTGATGAATCCGGGACCGGTAACGATTCTCTTTAGGACACGTTCACCTTCCTCAGAGGATCCACAGACAGAAAGTGCTGAGAAGACTTTTAATATCACTGGAGTGCGGATGATTTTTGACTCACCCTCATACGACATTTTTCTGCGTCGTTTCATGATCTTATTATTACGACTTGCCAGCTCTTTATCGTTACTTTTAATTACAACAATCTTACGATCTCGTTATTACTACTTTTCTCGTTACTGTGTTATGATCTCGTTATTGTGATTTAGTATCTTATTATGACTGTGTTATTACTATTTCTTATTATATGGAAAGCCATTATTTCAACTCGCCCGACCCATTACTGCAACTTGCCAAGTTCTTTGAAGATAATTCATGACTGCTTGTAATTATAAATTTGCTAATTGATCATATCATGTTATGGCTTGTGGTTATGATGTAATAACGAGTTATCAAGTTACATCATAACTATCATGATTATTGCAGTAAGATCTCATTGTAGGGACTTGATGACTCAGAGAACTTGTTATTAAGACTTAGTATTTCTTATTAAAAAAAGATCATTATTGTAGGCTTGCCAACTTACTGATTTTATATAATAATAACATTAATAATAATAAAAATCATCAGTATCTTATATTATAATGTCTTACATTATTTCAACAAGCCGCTTGAGTGTTTAACGATCCGGAGTATTTCCACACCTGTAATCTTCCTGCCATCACTAAACATCAGGACGAAAGCGTTTAAGCCGTGTTCAGACAGCTCGCATTGTCATGGTGTTAATAATCTAAAAGACCTCACGTGAAATCCTGTCGTAAATCGGTAAGACCTGCACTGCCTCTGACACGACATACACGCATCAAACTAATCGCCCTCGGGTAAGTCCTGCTCCGACACACTCCGTGTACACACGTCTACACTTACCATGACAGGCGATCTGGACCTCTGAGCAAATACGCCTGGAGGAGCGAACGACTCGAACCAGGCTGACTGCGGCAGAACTTTACGCAAAAGAGCGAAACGACGTGACGTAGCGCTGACCAACGAGGCGACAGGCGGTGAACTCATTATCATCACTTACTAACTTGTTATTTAGAGATCTCATTATCATGACTTGGCAACTCCTTAGCAACTCCACAACTGTCTAAGTGAATGTATAAAATGTCTAAAGTCCGGTATATTGTGTGTGTGTGTGCGTGGGAGAAATGAGTCGCCTCCCCGATTTCACTGAGTCAGTCCGGGAGCATGATGATCGAAAATGTCTGTCCTGTAAAGCTGTCCTGATGGTGAATAATCCTAATTTCAGGAAATCCTTAACGAGACAGAGCTCACAGTCCAGTACAGTGGAAAACAGCTCCAAGACACAATAGCGTCCGGGATTCCCCTCGCAAATTCAAGGCGCAGAGACAACACTGTTACATTTGACATGCTTAGCTTTAAGTTCAAGTCAACATCCGTGCATGTGTGTGAGAAAGTTTTCCTACACAGTAACCCCCTCCTCCTAAAGTGCAGGTTAATTATTTTTATTTTGACTTTAATTTTTATTTTGAATTTTCCATTAACCATTTTTATATGAATAATTTGGGGTTGTGGAAAGAAGACGACCTGTATTTTGTTAGCTATGGATATGCAATTTTAACTTAGTAATGTATTGCAATCTACAACATTCGCTCATGATCACAACAAATGACAGAGACAACTCACATTTGATGTGTGATCAAAACTAAGGAAACCCACAAGCTAAAGATATGAACTGGGCTACTAACAGACAGCTACGTGAACAGAAACTGAGCTACTGAATGTCAGACATCATGTAGTGGTTAAGGCTGTATGGAGGAAAAAACACATAAATGCTTTTTTGTGTCATGATGAAACTGGTGGTGACACATTTCTCCAAAAAAGATTCCCATCACTGAGATGTATGCATCAGTTTGACCAGCCAAAGGACTGGATTTTATTTCAGTGTGTGAATTAGAAAAAGAAACCAAAATGGGGCTGGTGGGGAAGAAGGGGGAGCAAGGGCCTGGATTTAATTAAGTATGATTCTGAACATTGGTCTTATGTAAAACTAAGAAAATAAATAAATAAGGCATAGAGGATCCCACCATCGACTGGTTCAAATGGGTTTGTTTTTATATCTGTACAAACAGAAAGAGCCGCTCTGCCCAAGAATCTGGTTTAGAGACAGTTTTGGACTGAAAGCGGTGGGAAAGTGGACAGAGGAGCACGTGTGTGTGCTGCTGCATTAAATTAAAAGCTCATTATATGTAGCAAACACCAGCCAAGTTTTAAGAAAGGAGTCGTGTCCTGAAATCTTTGAAAACCAGAGAGAGACACAAAGCAAGCTCTAATTAAAATACCGAGAGCAGAAAATCACCAGCTTTGGCCGACGCAGCACTTTCGCTCTGACTGTGAGTTGACTGTGAGTGCTTGGCACTCGGCTCTGAAACAGATCCAAAAGACTACAGCAATATCTTCATTCTCAGGAAGACCGAATGCATCATTAGTAACTTGTATCTGAAAGCAGCGTTAGTCAGCGGCGTTGCTCAGACTATAACATCAGTGACTATGAAGACGAACAGAAAGCACTGAGGTAAGAGAGAGAAAAAGGAAGAAAAAGGAAGAAAAAGTGAAAGCACTGAAAAGAGATCAGGCTGCAACAGAGCAGAGTTACAGTAAGTGACGAAGGCCTGGTGCAGACTGCTGAAGACATGTCTCCGGCTGGACGCTCCACATCCAATACGCCAATCGGATTTCACGTTGTCCGTTACATCACTCGCAACCCGATGCAGAAACTCAAGTTGAGACATGAACACCTGGTATGGGATGGAAAACACGTGGGGAGCCGATGGAAGGAATGGAGATGGGAATAAATCACTAGAATTTTCTACAGATTTAAGCTGATCTGGCTGAGGAGGTCTCTAGGGGTCTTTCACTGCTTTTTGCACGATTACTGCTATATATGTCAAAGCCGCACCCTTGAATCTTCCACGCGTCTGCATTACATAAACGCCTGGCTTTACGACATACTGAAATGGAGAACAATAGTCTGACGGCCCTTTAGGGGGATGAATCAGTACAGGCAAAGGGAGGGTGGGGGAAAAGCTAGGGACAGGGCAGTAAATTAGGAATGTCCGCGCTGCATGCTGGCCTCCAGTGTCATTACCACAGCAACCGATGTGTTGGA
Source organism: Clarias magur (assembly GCA_013621035.1). NCBI lineage: Eukaryota > Metazoa > Chordata > Actinopteri > Siluriformes > Clariidae > Clarias > Clarias magur. Next base: position 781,779 of record QNUK01000181.1, on the reverse strand, counting down.
TTTGGGGCGACAGTCTGAACAGAGCCAAGTGTGGATGGCCAGTCCTAAAAATCAGATTGGTGAAATAAGAATGGTAATTGCATGCAGTCTGAACAAAGCTAAAAAGTAGGACAAAGGAACACATACAGGTAGTCCCCGACTTACGAACGAGTTCCAATCCACTTGACTAAATCTGCCCCCTGTCCTCACACTGTCATCATGTGGACAAAAACCGTAACCGCACCTAAGGAAATGAATCTCAAAGTGAAATGCTGCCTCTGTACCTTTAAATCGCGAGGGAAATCCCGAGCGCCATTTTGTCTCGAAGCAGTTTTCCACTGTACTGGACTGTGAACTCTGTTTTGTTGAGGTTTTTCTGAAATTAAGATTATTCACCATCAGATGACAGATTTACAGGACAGACATTTTCTATCATCGTGCTGCCGGACTGATTCATTGAAACCGGTGAGGCCGACTCATTTCTCCGTAACGCCCCAGTATATATATATATATATATATATATATATATATATATATATACATACTATACTGTGTGTGTGTATATATATATATATATATATATATATATATATATATATATATATATATATATATACACACACAGTATATAGTATATACATACACACAGTACAGAGCAAAAGTTTGGACACACCTTCTCATTCAGCGAGTTTTCTTTATTGTGTTCTTTAGCCCAAACAAGTCTCTTCTGCTTGTTGTCTGTCCTTAGCAGTGGTTTCCCAGCAGATATTCTAGCATGAAGGCCTGATTCACACAGTCTCCTCTTAACAGTTGTTCTAGAGATGTGTCTGCTACTAGAACTCTGTGTGGCATTGACCTGCTCTCTGATCTGAGCTGCTGTTAACCTGCAATTTCTGAGGCTGGTGACTCGGATGAACTTATCCTCCGCAGCAGAGGTGACTCTTGGTCTTCCTTTCCTGGGGCGGTCCGCATGTGAGCCAGTTTCTTTGTAGCGCTTGATGGTTTTTCTGACTGCACTTGGGGACACTTTCAAAGTTTTCCCAATTTTTCCCGACTGACTGACCTTCATTTCTTAAAGTAATGATGGCCACTCGTTTTTCTTTACTTAGCTGCTTTTTTCTTGCCATAATACAAATTCAAACTCTTTGAATGAGAAGGTGTGTCCAAACTTTTGGTCTGTACTGTATATATGTATATTAGTTTGTCCAAAGTAGTTGCAGTACATTAGACTTTAATGACCTTGGCACACTCATGGGATTCTCTCAGATTCACGAGGCAGACACCTGGAAACCTGGAATGGTTTTTAATGTGTTTCAGACCACCAGTTGTCTTATGCAGAGAAAGGGTGGGTGCAGAGTCACTAGCTCTATTAGTGTCTCAAGAACTACTGAATAAATCCACATCGGGGCAAAAAACACTCAGAAAAGTGAAAAGTAAAGACAGCACATGATTACTTGAAGAAATAAAGGCCAGTCAATCCGGAAAAATGAATATAAAGGAAAGCAAATGATTAGTGGATCCATCCCGGGAAAAGAGGGCCAAGAGCTGCTTCTGCTACAGAGGATTTATTAGAACTGCAAGCCTCAGAAACCGCAGATTTGCAGCACCTCGGATTAGAGCCCAAATATTTCTCAGCGTTTCAAGCCGCAGACATATTTTAACATGCACTGTTTAAAGAAGACTGCGTGAGTCAGGCCTTTATGGTCAAATTGTGGCAAAGATACAATTACTTCACAGTAACAACACGCTAAAGAGATTTGCTTGGGCCAAGAAATACAAGGGCATTATATCAGTGGGGAAAAAGAAAACTGTTCCGATGAGTCAATGTGAGATTTTTGGTCCCACTATGTGTTTTTTTTCCAGACGTAAAGATGGTGAACATACGGTTCCTGAATGTGTGGTTATTGCTGGTAGGAATGCAGTTGATGGAAAAAAATTACTAATGAAAATGCAAAGCTTGTTTTGCATTATATTTCTCTGTAGACCATCACATCCAATAACTTGTCCGCCACAAGAGGGCGCACTTGCAGTTCCGGCGATGGATGTAAGTAAAGTGTTTTAAGTAAACACGATTTGGAGACGCATCACAGTTCTTTTGTGTAGCAACTGAACCCCAAATAAATTATATGGAATTTACCTTTAGTTTATTGAAATATAGATTTGGGATATTTATAAATACTAAATACAATTTTTCACATAATGGGTTTGTTGGGATTGTGCCAATGGAACTGTTTAAATAACACTTAAATAATATGTTATCATTTAGTATTAATGGTTAAATTTATTATTTATTGCTCACTATGGGGTTTAACTAAAGGTGAAGAGAAATCTGCGAAATTGAGATTTTAAACTTGATATAATGTGGAGAAAAAAACATGAAAACAAAATGAGTGGAAAAGAAGGAAACAATAAAATAATAAAAACCTTATAATAAGAAAATTATGTTGTTTTGCTTGCTGGCCATTTTGACAGACAGTTACGAATATTCACCCTTTTTATTATCAAAGAAGAAAGTGCAATATAAAAACAGTGATATCAAAAATCAGTTACAAGTCTGATGGCGTAAATCCTTCTACTATTAATTCCTGTATTATGTTTATTCTACTCTAGCTTATCTTTCTTTCTTCACTGACTCTGTGTGTTCATGCACAAGAACTTTCAGTGCACTCATACCGATGGTATGAGTAAAAAACTCTTGAATATGGAACATGAGGTAACTAGATTATGATGTACTCAGTCTTATCGAAATGTTTTCTTGGAACGAGACGTCACAAACCTACTCAGACTTCTGCTGTAACCTATTCATCATGTCAAAATAAACAGGTATGAGTATGAATGGAACAGAGCCTGAAATAATATAGTTTATAGAAGACAAGTGCAGAAAACAGCAGAACAGAATGAAGAATAAAAATGTGTATAGAAAAGAAAAATTAAATAGAACAGCTTTCTGAAGAAACCTGAATGATGAGACCGGGAGCCATGTTGGTCAGGTCCTCCTGCAAGGTGAGCTTCAGGTTCTCATCAATCTGATCTGCAATACACACACACACACACACACACACACACACAATCATCATGAATTTGCAATTATACAATAAATAAGAATAATTTTGGTAATTACACTATTAGATCGTCTGTAGGCATAAATCCGAAACATTATTTTATCATCAACAAAAATATTATCTTGCTAATTAGTCTGGTGTTTCAAACTATCACTCATATAAATGAACAGAAGAATACAATATTTAGTTATAATTATAATACAATTTAGACTACCTCTTGAAGCTCATTAAGAGAATGCCAAGGGTGTGCAAAGCAGTAATCAAAGCAAAAGGTGGCTACTTTGAAGAACCTAGAATATGACATATTTTCAGACTTTTTTGTTATGTACATAATTCCACATGTGTTAATTCATAGTTTTGATGCCTGTGTGAATCTACAATTTTCATAGTCATGAAAATAAAGAAAACTCTTTGAATGAGAAGGTGTGTCCAAACTTTTTATATTTAATCATTAAGGAGTTGTTCAAGGTTGAACGTGTTGCCTTGAGACATTTGCAGAAAAGATGAAATCACTCCTAAAGACGCTCAAAACTACAGGTGTAACGGTGCCACCTTCATACCATACAGCAATCTAAAAACTAACTCAGAGGACCGGTTACCACCACTTAATTTAATATGTGGATGCAAGTTAAAATTTCTAATTAACTGATTTAGATGAATCTTCTAAATTGCAAACTTTATTTTTATAAGTTGTGATCAAATAATAATGTTGGTAATTACATCAACTTAATTTTGCATATACTTTAAACTCAAATTTCACTGTTAATAGGTTTTTAAAAATTTAGGTCGTCTTAACTAAACAGCTTGCCATGATAACTTAATATTTTAATGCCTTCAGGGTTACAAATTCCGTCTCCTACCCACATAAATTGACTGGACAAGTTCCAGTGGTAAGATTGTGTGTTAGCTGACTTGTCGGCTAACCAAGCTCGATAAAAACTGAGAAACATTTAATTTACATCTAACTGTTCTACTAAAGTAATTAATTTGCACTTGTTTTATTGTGTTTCACTGAGATATCTGCTCACCAATAGAGCTGATGGGAAAGGGATTATTCGAGTTTTGCTCGTTTGACCATTTGACTGTAAGCTACATAATGTTATCTAGCCACAATTTGTAAAAAAAAAAAATCATTCACATAGATGAGTGTGTACTTCCACTGTAGGCATATTGTACTTTGATATTTCTATGAGAGGAATCAAAGAAGTAAAAGCTTATATTATACTTATATAATATATATAGAATTAAGCTTTAATTATACTAATTAAAATACTTTATTATGAAACCCTCCCACCCTCCTTTTTCATATAGCACAATACAACTGAAATGTGCATAGAAGTAGCCATGTTGTATACCTTGGAGAGATGGTAGAGGACCTGTTCAAGGAGTTTGGTAGTCCTCAGTAACACCGGGACTGAACTGATAAACAGACGTGCACAAACGAACTGATCAACAACCATCTAACAATTCGTACATACCAACCTGAAACTGATCTTTTCCACAATATTTGTTACGAAAAAAAACTCTTGTCGATCTCTGCTGCTATCCACAAGGACACGTTTACTGTTTCTCATTCCACTACCTCAAGTCTTTACCACAGAGTGGTATATTGAAATTATGTTGTATGTATGTTGTCGCTCTTTGGCGTTTGCACATTTGCACGTGCACTTTATGTTGTCTTTTTCTGTATAGAACTTGGATAGTTTCTGTTAATTTAAAATGTTAATCTGTTTTGTCTCAACTAGTCAGCTAATTAGGTTCTTAGTTAGTTTTTTGTTAATTTATGTTGTAAATGTACATTGTATGTAGCACCTTGGTCCTGGAGGAACTCCTTGTTTCGTTTCATCGTGAACTGTATATGGTTGAAATGACAATTAAAAGTCTACTTAACTACTACTACTTAACTTAACTGTCTAACAAGTAACCAGTCTAATCTAATCCATTATCTGTTACATAAATTAATCCATAAACTAAACTGTGTTATAATTGTCTTACAAGGACATGGATGAGTTTGCCAGTCTTGAAAGTCAAGTGATGAAAATTGCTATCACTGGTCTACCAGTCTACCCCTGGATTTGACCACTAGACGGCAACCATTGTGGTGAAGGGAACAAGTCCAGGTGGGAAAGGATATCCCAAGGTGCTGTGCTTTGGTGATGGGCATGATGTATGCTCTCAACCTGAGCTACTGCAAGGAACTAAATACACTTTTGAAGTTTGTTGAGGATTTTCCTGAACGTTTTCTATCATCGTGCTCCCGAACCGATTCTTTGAAACCGGTGAGGCCGACTCATTTCTCCCTCGCGCACACACACATACGTATTATTATATGTATATAATATTACAATACGTAAATATTGTAAACAGATTTTTTTTCCGTACTATACATGAGCTACTTCTGTGATTGAACTGGAAGTAGAACCGCCATCCGTTCGTATCTGCGGAAATTCGTAACTCGAACGTCGGGGTCGGGGACCTTTAGTGTAACTAATGTTTACAAATATCTGTTAAATATCCCTTTATTTAAAAGGGAAGCAGCGATTACACTATTTGCTGTAGAGAGTGCTTTCAACTAGACACAGACACTCCGGTAACAGGAGTTAATAAGCAGCAGCTTCACACCTGACTCAGGAAATAAATAAATAAATAAATAAATAACACTAAATAATTCTATAATTATTTACCAGAACAGCAACAAGGAGAAATTTTTTTTTTTTTTTTTTAATCCTGGCTAAATACTTTTATGTAATCACAATGCACGCACGCACACACACACACACACACACGGTCACACAGCTACACCTCTGTTACCTGTTGCACAGTTACACTAACTGATGTGTAGAAAATAGTTAATAATCCTTGGGAATAATCCAAGTATAGCGTTGGGGAGGTTACATCAGTGTACAGTGTCAGGGTGTTCTCGAAGCACATGCATGATGTAATAAAAATATGTTGTTAAACCAAGCAATTACTGAGCACGATAAACCTTAGTTCTCTTTTACGAGGAGTGTTCGAGTCGAAGCGGGACTTTTGCAGGATAACAGAACTGAGAGTAAAAACTCAATTTATTCCTCTATATAATCCCTGATCCATGATCTGACTTCCTGATTCACTTCTAAAACATCGGCCTCCCAGGAACTCCTGTAACATGTGGAAAAGTCTTGGAGAGGGTCAGGACTGTACGGGGCCATAGCAATAACTCCCAGCCCAGCCGAGTTCCTGTAATGTGCGTGTGGTGTTGGTGAAGGAGTGTGTGTACAGTTCACGGCAACGACTGCAGTTTTTAAAATGTTCGCACCGTTTTGAGATGTTTTTTTTAGACTGTCCTTGATGTCTTCTGTAAATGTCAATCACTTCTATGACTTAATTCATCAGAAATTTCATCAAGTCTTGGTTTGACTTGAACACTTGACATGTATTATATCCTGAGTTCTGAGATCTTATTTGATGGTCTGATTTGTGGTTATGTTGCTCCACTTTGCTTCACATTTTTTGCACAAGAAAATGTTCTTTAAAAACTTTTCAAATCAACAATACGGGCTTTGACCAATCAGATCATGTCACATGGACGTTCTTAGACCGCAGGAGGCTGACGCCTAGTGTTAAAAAAATAATAATTTAGGGGATAAACGATGGCTTCTCTGAACACAGAGGCAGCTGGGATTCAAGCTCATGATCCAGACAATTAAATTTGACTGGAACAGAATCGGATATCTGCGAGGCCCTTAAAGGGACGCATGGGGGAAAAATGGATGGGGTGGGGTGGGGTTGGGAGTAAAGCTGCTCATATCAGCTGAGGTTTGATCAAACGTAAGATATGAACAGCTCTATTTCAGTCATAAAGAGGGGCAACTTTCACAAAGCAGACAAAATGTAAAATCAGTACTCCAGAAAAATAAAGCACAAATGTATATACTTGCTAAATCTTATTCTTCTTTGTCTTTCGGCTGTTCCCTTTCAGGAGTCGCCACAGCGAATCATCTGCCTCCATCTAACCCTGTCCTCTGCATCCTCGTCTCTCACCACAGTTAACTTCATGTCCTCTCTCACTGCATCCATAAATATCCTCTCTGGTCCTCCTCTCGACCTCCTGCCTTGCAGTTCCAACCTCAGCGTCCTTCTACAGATACATTCACAATCTCTCCTCTGAAGACATCCAAACAAACGCTGCCTTTTACAAAGTGAAAGCACTTGTGAGCAGCTTTTCTTTTTTTTTTCTTTTTTTTACACCTGCGGCGCGCTTTCACTTTGCAGAGTTTTGATCAAAAGGCAGATAAATGCAGGCATCGACGTGATCAGATTTACTCATAATAAAAATGCAGATATAATCCCCCAGAGACACAACAAACACAAACGTGTACTCGCTACATAATCGCTGCAGGAAACACGCCTCCGATGTGAGCGGCTTTATTTTAGTCATAATATAATATAGTGTTTTTGCGGTTTTGTTTTTCTTGGCATAAGAATTGCATATCAGTGAATGTTTCAGAATCCAGGCGTTACTGTTGGTTTCTCTCCCTGAATCCCAGTGAGGAATCCAAGTGTATTGGTGTGAACAGCTGAGACATCAGAACCCTGGCGTCACCTGATCCTGATCCGGGTGTCAGTACCGATCACTTACATATACATGAAAACTCGTAGATTATTAAGTAAACAGAGGCTCTGATGAAAAACGTCAGACAAATCAGTCACTTTAGCCCAAATAAAAGGTCTTGTTTCCGAGTGTTATAATTTAGTTGTTTTGCTACGGACACACACACAAAACATCTGCCAGGTTTGTTATTCTCCATTTTCTCTGCTTTTCTGCTAGAGTGTGAAATTGCATTGTTTTTTGTGTGTGTATACAAGTTTAAAAGTCGCACATGTTTATATCAGCCACATTATGAAAGCCCAGTTTGTGCTCTACATAAATAAGGGAAACGTATGAGCTACTATACTGGTAAAGATAGACACATTTAGGAAAAGTGCTGAATCACTGCAGGTCTTCAGACAGGCCTCAGACCCTTAAGGGTTTTAATTAATAAGAGGTGTGTGTGTGGTACACATGGAAGAATTTATTTGATGAATCCATGCGTGTGCAGGAACCCGACTCCGTTACATTGTAACATTTCGCACGTCTACATGACCGCGCTGTTGACGTTATACGTGATTAATCGCGGTGGTGTTTCATACCGAACAGCCCGATGTAAACCTCCTGCAGTGTGTGAACGCTGCAGAACTGGTTCAGCTCATGGTGCACTTTGTTGAAGATCAGAGCCTTGTCGTAGTCCACCGTGTAGTTCCTCACGATGCTGTACACTGTGCAGGGAGGAGAGAGGAACGGTGATGCCCATATAACCTCACACACACACACACACACACACACACACACACACACACACACACACACACACAGTACTGACAGCTTTAGACTTTAGTCACATTCATCCAAAATGTCACTCTTCAGCTATGACTTGCTATAATGTCTAAAACACTCACGCTGCTTTCTATTGTATAAACCTGGAGACAGAACAGGCATTTCAGGGACGTGGCCTAACAAGAATGCTGTTTGTTCCTAAAAATGCTAGACTGTTAATATGTATACACCAGTTGTTTAGTGTATAAATATTATATTATTGCAGACGGGAAAAGGTGAGAATTGAACGCATCATCGCCATGACGACCAATCAGAATTAAATATCTTTGTTTTTTAATAACTAGATATATTTAATGACAATCTGATAATGAACCAATCAGCACTGGGGATGGGAATCCCCAGTCACCCAGTTCCCCACACAATATCATTACAATTCTCGGGTGCCCGTCTGAAAAAGAAATTGTGATTTTATATGTACAAGTATATGTGAATCAACAAACAAAAGAATCGTGATTTTTAACTGAATCGATTTAGATTGAAACCCCCCCCCCCCCCCCACTTCTCCTACTTACCCTGTATGTCATTGGTACGTACATTAATAACCAAGTTTACCTCATAGAGCTGATTGACATTTAGCCACGCCCATAAAAATTCAAAAATAAGTTAATGGCAAAATGAACAGAGAAAATAAGCATTCGTGCCTTTTATAGGGCGCCATTACTTCTGCATGAATTTTTTAACAAACTTAATTTGTTTTGGACTAGCGCTCTTTCAGTTTTTTTTAACATAAAACAAAAAAACCGTTCAATCAGACACGTGACATCAGAAAACTAAAGTTTTAACAAAAAAGAAATAAAAAAATAAAAGATTCCAGTTGGACTAAACGAGACACAGTGGATATTTGTTCTTAGCAAGCACAGAAATAAAAGACAGGTTGATTTACCGGCTGAGGATACGAGGTAGTTCACCACTTCAATCCGATCGAAGTAGATCATCACCCCACCGCTGGAACAGAAACACATTCCTGAGTTATTTGTGCGCACTTTATTACGGCCGTAATCCCAGACGCGCCGCGCCCGTGTCCTGGTACCCGTGTCCTTACCTTGTGCCACAGGGAACGTTCTTCACCTCGTCTGTCTGCAGCGTGGTCTGTGAAATCAAAGACAAGACAAAAGAACAGACGTTACCTGGACGTCCACGTGTGCACGCCTTGTCCTTCGCTAAAACACTCGAGCCTTGTGCGGAATGTCATTGTTTAGCAGCAGGACGTAGGTTTCATTTCGCTGCGACTTGGCAGTAAGAAGTTCAAACTGTATGTTTCTAATTTCTTTATATTTTTTTATACATAAAAGTATACTTTTATTGATTTTTTTTTAGAATGGTGCTGAGTTCCTGCCTAGAGCTCCAACAGATCCCTATTTGTCCTGGAACGCCATCAGCCCAAAATCCAAACGGTCACTGTTCCCACACACGCCGGTCCTCACACATGAGGCTCTTCTCATTTGAAGGCTAGGATTGTGAAGTTTTGTATCGTACAGACAGAGAGACAGTATGATGTAGGGTTAGAGAGTAAAAGAGACTAGAATAAAGAACTTTATTTCCGCCTGCTTTGAACACCTCTGAACAGAGCAGTGCCTGTTGTTTCAGGTCAGCAGGGTGACTTTACAAAATCTATGGCGCCACACAGGCCTTACGCTGCTCTGCTCAAAATATCACCCCATATATAAAAAATTACTTTTCTACACATCATGTATTTATATAATATTATAGATATTGAATGCCAGCGGTCGCTCATTAGGTCACATTTGAAACGATTGACGCTGGTGTGAGTAACAGAATCGCGACAGGCAAATCTGCAGGAAACTACACCGACAGGCAGACACGCAGCCGCTAGGCCACGCCACCATGATGGCAACCAGGAGAAACGTGCGACATCTGTGTACATGCCTATACGGCCAGCAAGAAACGGGTAGGAGAGCGAGTCAATCCGGTAGTAGGGCAAAGAAAAGTGAAAATACAAAAAAGAGAGAAAACTGAAAAGAAAAAGTCTGAAAAGAAAAGACAAAGAAAAGTAAAAAACTGGAAAGAGGAGAGAAGAGAGAACCTCATATTGAAGAGGCGAGGACGTTTTGTGTTCCTGTTTATTTCGAATCTGAAAGTAAAAGCGGAGAAAAGAGCAGCGTGACTGGGAGACACAGGAGGTCTTTGTGTTGTTGTGTTTGTTTATTTTAGTGTCTGTTACAAAACCTTTGTTACGACTGAACAGGAAGAGTCTCCCTGCAAACGCACACAATCACTCCCGCGGCACACAATCACTCCATGAGGCCCCGCCTCTTAAACGAGTCATACAACAATATGCGGAGATTAAATCCTGAGATTCTGAGCTTTATAACGGTGTGTTGCGTTACCATGTTGCTCAAGGATTTGAGGTTTAAAAATGAAGTACAGTACAAAGGCAGTGTGAGGGCACTCGCTAGAGTGTGTAAAGGTGTGTGTGTGTGTTTCTCACCTGTACTGACTTGTAGGTGGTGATGAAGGGCAGCATGAGGTGAAACCCCGGGCCGCTGGTGGCCGTCAGCAGAGCGCCACCTCTGAGAACCAAAGTACAAAGTTAGTCCAGTCATTTAAGACCCTGCAGCTAAAATAGGACATTTTTTATTACCTGCCAACATGTTTTAGGAGTAATACCAGTGGAAAATAAGTGGTTTTCATGAAGGCACCAGAATGGAGCTTCTAAAGCTGAAACAACATTTAACTTAAGCTCAAGTTGTGCAGAACGAGCAGAAACATCAACACGCTGAAGAGGGTCGGTGAAAAGCACGAGGCTTAACGTTTCACAGATAATTCAGTGTAAATACTCCACTCCAGAAAAGAAAAGACAAAGAAAACTGAAAAAAGAAAAAGAAGAATGAAGAGAAAAAGGACACAAAAATTAAAGGAGAGAGGGGGAAAAAAAGAGAAAACAAAGAAAAGAGAAAACTGAAAATAAAAGTAAATAGAAAATTAAAATGAATGAAACGATGAAAAAAAGAAACGCTAACACTGTGCCAAGAGTACTGAGAGGATGTCAAGCTCGTTAGTTAGTCCATGATTGCAAGGACTTAAAAATAAATAAATAAATAAATAAATAAATAAATAAATAAATATTGGGTTTGGTCAGCCAAAAAAAAAACATTATACACACTTCAGAAAAAGAGAAATAGTAAAATAATATATATGTAGATTATATTAATAAAATATTAATAATGTTATCGTTTTAGCATTAAAATTTTTATACAAGTTTTTCTTTTCCTGAAGTGTGTGTACATTTTTGTGGATGACTTTGTATATAACATCAGGACGAGAGGTTCTTCTTCTCCATAACTGTGACAAAGCAGCCCGAGATATATTCATTATGACTGAGATTCGACTGTATTTATGTGTAACGTCTCATCAGAACCATCTTACTGGCTTAGAAAATGGACTTTCAAAGCCAAGATGAGTAAAACTGCTAACATGACGCATAACAAATCAATTAAAATTAAACCATTTGTTTCTTATAATTTATAACTATTATATTTCATTACTTGTTTTATTCTTATTAACATAAAACATAACAATAATATGTTTACTTGTAGGGATTAAAGAAATAACAAACTGCACAACAGCGCTCCATGTGGACAGAATCAGTAAGTGCATTTTCCAATATTTTGACCTACAGTACGGTGCATTTCACAAATCATTTTGTCCCCTAAAAAAAAGTGTGTTTTGCAGCACAGGTAAAGTGTGGTTACACCTTAAGAAGAAAACAAACAGTAATGGTCTTAAAATTACAGCAAATTATATAATATATTTAATTAATAAAGTAAAAAAGCATGGAGAAAAAAAAAGACAGTAGTAGTGTTGTGTCCTTGTTGTGTATAGAAAGTGTGCAGGCAGGTGTGTATACTGTACTACACTCTGTTACATTTTCGGCTTTAAACTTTGACAAATGCACAAGAATTTGTAGCTTAAGGCTACAGCACCATCTGCTGGAGAGAATCATTGTTGACTGTAAACATTGTAAATACTGATTTACAAATCAAGAACTGAATAAATGGAGAAAATAATCAACCTGCCAATTCTAATTCAAAGTGAAGGTGAAAACCACAATGCCGCATCATATGTTCTGTAATATACGTGTTTAATTAATAGTAACAGTTATCTGCAAGATTACTTTAAGCACAGACGTAGTGGTGCGTCACCTGTAATAAACAGCTGTGTGTCCTTCTTCAATCTTGTGAACGGCGGAAAACAGCGCAGCGCCTCCGATGGCCAGGATCACAGAAAGCACGGCCCCCACTGTCATCCTGACCTGCTGAGGAAAACCACACACGTTCTCATTCTAGTACAATTCTACACACCTAACTATGTAGGGTGTATGCAGCCTATCTAGTGCACTACATGTCCAGGGAGAAAAGAACAAAACTACATACAGTGAAAAACATCAGGCCTAGGCCCTACATAATGCACTACATACACAATACACAGTCATGTACAGATTACATGCCTGATCAAGTCCACTCTGTGTACAAGACAGAAGTAGATATGAATTCCACACCCAATCACACGCACTACATATTCATTACACAGCCAGAGGTGGACGATACGTACTATCTAGTGGATTATACACCCAATCACATGCACTATATATCCAATATAGGTCTAGATTATAAGGATATTATACAAGGATTATAAGGCCTATCGAGTGCACTATATCTCCATTACAGAGCCAGATGTGGATTATATTTCCAATATAATGCACTATGTATTCATTACAGAGCCAGATGTGAATTATACACCATACTGAGTGCAATATATATCCAATATACAGCCAGAAGTGAATTATACTCCCTATCTAGTGCTTTGCATATCCATTACGGAGTCAGATGTGAATTACACACCCTATCTAGTGCACTATATATCCATTACAGAGCCAGATGTGAATTATACTCCCTATCTACAGTCGTGGTTTCTAAAGTTTTGAGAATTACATAAATATTGGAAATTGGAAAACTTGCTACTTAAGTTGTTATAATAGCAATTTGCATATACTCCATATAATATATTGCATATAATATATGTTATGAAGAGTGATCAGATGAATTGCATAGTCCTTCTTTGCCATGAAAATTAACTTAATCCCGAAAAAAACCTTTCCACTGCATTTCATTGCTGTCATTAAAGGAGCTGCTGAGATCATTTCAGTAATCGTCTTGTTAACTCAGGTGAGAATGTTGACGAGCACAAGGCTGGAGATCATTATGTCAGGCTGATTGGGTTAGAATGGCAGACTTGACATGTTAAAAGGAGGGTGATGCTTGAAATCATTGTTCTTTCATTGTTAACCATGGTGACCTGCAAAGAAACGCATGCAGCCATCATTGCGTTGCATAAAAATGGCTTCACAGGTAAGGATATTGTGGCTACTAAGATTGCACCTAAATCAACAATTTATAGGATCATCAAGAACTTCAAGGAAAAAGGTTCAATTCTTGATAAGAAAGCTTCAGGGCGTCCAAGAAAGTCCAGCAAGCGCCAGGATCGTCTCCTAAAGAGGATTCAGCTGCGTGATCGGAGTGCCACCAGTGCAGAGCTTGCTCAGGAATGGCAGCAGGCAGGTGTGAGTGCATCTGCATGCACAGTGAGGCGAAGACTTTTGGAAGATGGCCTGGTGTCAAGAAGGGCAGCAAAAAAGCCACTTCTCTCCAAAAAAAAACATCAGGACAGATTGATCTTCTGCTAAAAGTATGGCAAATGGACTGCTGAGGACAGGGACAAAGTCATATTCTCAGATGAAGCCTCTTTCCGATTGTTTGGGGCATCTGGAAAAAGGCTTGTCTGGAGAAGAAAAGGTGAGCGCCACCATCAGTCCTGTGTCATGCCAACAGTAAAGCATCCTGAGACCATTCATGTGTGGGGTTGCTTCTCATCCAAGGGAGTGGGCTCACTCACAATTTTGCCCAAAAACACAGCCATGAATAAAAAATGGTACCAAAACACCCTCCAACAGCAACTTCTTCCAACAATCCAACAACAGTTTGGTGAAGAACAATGCATTTTCCAGCATGATGGAGCACCGTGCTATAAGGCAAAAGTGATAACTAAGTGGCTCGGGGACCAAAACGTTGAGATTTTGGGTCCATGGCCTGGAAACTCCCCAGATCTTAATCCCATTGAGAACTTGTGGTCAATCCTCAAGAGGCGGGTGGACAAACAAAAACCCACTAATTCTGACAAACTCCAAGAAGTGATTATGAAAGAATGGGTTGCTATCAGTCAGGATTTGGCCCAGAAGTTGATTGAGAGCATTCCCAGTCGAATTGCAGAGGTCCTGAAAAAGAAGGGCCAACACTGCAAATCCTGACTCTTTGCATAAATGTCATGTAATTGTCGATAAAAGCCTTTGAAACATATGAAGTGCTTGTAATTATATTTCAGTACATCACAGAAACAACTGAAACAAAGATCTAAAAGCAGTTTAGCAGCAAACTTTGTGAAAACTAATATTTGTGTCATTCTCAAAGCTTTTGGCCACGACTGTAGTGCTTTACATACACATTACAAAGCCAAATGTGGATGATACGCCCTATTGAGTGCGCTTTATATCAAATACAAAGCCAGTGTGGATTACACTCCTTATCAAGTGCTCTATATATCAATACAGAGCCAGATGTGGATTTTACACCATATCTAGTTCACTATATATCCAATTCAGGGACATTTTCTTTTCAATTCACTTCAATTCATTTTATCTGTATTGCACTTTTAACAATTTTCATCGTCGCAAAGCAGCTTTACACAATCAAAAGAATTATTTAAGTTTGTATGAAATGTGAATGTGTATGAATCAAAAATCTTCAGATAGTCCCTGATGAGCAAGCCGGCAAGGAAAAACTCCCTGAGATGGTACTAGGAAGAAACCTTGAGAGGAACCGGACTCAACAGGGAACCCATCCTCATCTGGGTGAAACAGAAAACAGGAACTGATCTGCATTCATACTGTGTGTTGAGTGGCAGGCAGTCGGGTATAACAGGAGATGTTAATTGATGTTAATATGGGGTCCAGGTAGTGATTGGAGTCTCAGGTAGACTTGTAGGAAATTCTAGTACTGAACTATCGAGCGACTGTAGCCAAGTCCTGAGAGAAACAGCTGTCAACATCAGCCGAGGCCAGAACCGTCTTCATGGTAGAGTGAACCCGTCCCGAGACAACAGACGCATCCCAAAAAGACACACAGGGCATCCATGTGACAAGATGTGGATTATATACCCTATCCAGTGTACTGAACATCCAATACAGAAACAGATGTGGATTATATGCCCTATCTAGTGAACTATATCTTCAATACAGAGACAAATGTGCATTATATGCCCTATCTAGTGTACTATACATTCAATACAGAGACAGATGTGGATTGTACGCCCTATTTAGTGTACTGTACATCCAATACAGAGACAGATGTGGACTATATGCCCTATCTAGTGCACTACTAGCACTAACTAGTGCACTATGTCTAATACAAAGCCAGGTGTGTAATCTATGCCCTATTTAGTGCACTATACATCCAATACAGAGCCAGATGTGCCCTGTCTAGTGCATTAAACTTTTTATTATGGTATAAAATTATAGAAATAAATGATACACCTGCCTGATGTAGGTTGTACACTCTATACAGTGCATTACAGGTCTAATAAAGAGTTATTTTAAATCCTAATATAAGATCTAATAGCCGCGTTTGGTGTAATAATCTGAAAAGTGTTTAATCATTAACACACTAGCGCGAGAGGAACTTACTTTGAGAGCTAGCTGAACTAGCCGGTCTAATAACTATTAGCAGGTTGCTAGCAGGCTCGCTTGAATCAGACAACTTAAAACAGTTCTTTCTCAAACATTTCGGGTTCGCTCGATTTAACGTTTAACACAAACTCCACATAATATCCGCCGCTAATCCGCGGTTTAACTGAAGCGAACTGGAAGAAAACGGATCATTACCTGTCTAAGTTAATTCAGATAATCCGGGTTAGACACCTGAGCGTCTCAAACTCTCCATGGCGTCATGACGCACGGTTACGTCATTCGTCACCGGAAGTTCCCGCTGCTTCCTGGTTCTTCGTGCACCACCGGTGTTTGGTCGATAGGTGTCGCCAAAAGGCAAAGCTAGAGTTAGTCTGTCAGCTCTTCTCTTAGTTTGCAACTAGTGTTTAAAGCTATTGTGTCGTTTTAAAAACATAAATGTAGCTAAGAGGAGTTATAAGTGGTATACATATATGAATAAATACAAAAATATTTCACATGTAGTATACACAGTATCAACATACATACATACATACATACATACATACATATATATATATATATATATATATATATATATATATATATATATATATATGTGTGTGTGTGTGTCTGTGTGTGTATGTATGTATGTATGTTGATACTGTGTATACTACATGTGAAATATTTTTGTATATTATTCACATATATATATATATATATATATATATATATATATATATATATATATATATATATATATATATGTGTGTGTGTGTGTGTGTGTGTGTGTGTGTGTGTGTGTGTATGTATGTATGTATGTATGTATGTATGTATGTTGATACTGTGTATACTACATGTGAAATATTTTTGTATTTATTCATCAACATACATACATACATACATACATACATACATACACACACACATATATATATATATATGTGTGTGTGTATGTATGTATGTTGATACTATATATATACATATATACATAAGATGTACACTATCTCATATACGGAGCTATTGCATACTTCAGGTTGCATTTATTCAAGTTGATTCTTAACCAAGTTTCATTATATGAGCCAGAAATTCACTATGAAATTTGTTCTTATCTCTAAATATTCCAGATTTCTTACTAGTAAAAACAGCATTGAAATATTTGTTTGTGTTTGGATTTTGGCTTCTTGTCAATCATTTTATAGCCACACCCCAATAACTCTTCAATATGAGGACAATATTTCATGTGTTGCAACTCAAAAAGCGATGTCATGAGAGTCTTTGTTAATGCTAAGTGAGAGCTTTCTGCACTTTGGTTGGTAATAGGGAGGGATGAGTATATTTTAAAAAATAAAGTCATATATCATATGTTATTCAAATCCACCCATTTATCCATTCAGATATCATTCAATGTTTAATACCAAAGCATGATATTTGAGATGATGAAACTCTGTGAGTCCTCAAAATGTCCAACAAGGTCCCAAAGCCCAACCTGGAGTTTATTGTATATGTAATTGTAAGACATTTGTAAAACTTTAACCGTCTCCCAAATGGTACCCAATACCCTGTTCTCCTCCAAGTCCACAGAATATCATCAAAAAACTGTTTCCTACTAGCAGGTTACTTAATTATCCTGTATAAAATATAAAATGTATAAAATAAAGCTATTCATTGACTAACATTATTCTCTTCCAAAATATGTAACAGAGTGGCAAAAAAGTTATCATTGGCCCAGACCTGATTTCCATCAAGATGTAAAAGATCAATGTTGTGCTCAGTATTCCTTTTGTTAAAAGTTCAGAACAAAAATTCAGTTGAATACCATAATCAGCATCGGGATTTTAAAAGGGCTCTTTGGTGGTGTTTTGGTGAAATTGTCTTTGAATCAGAGAGAAAGTGTGTATAAGGCTAAACCTCCAACACACGACCGGCCTACATTCCTGCCAGGCTGAAATTAGTCGAACTGCCTACAGCGTTGGCTGCGTTTCCATCGTAAAGCTTAACCTCCCTCAACCTGACTACAGGGGAAACATGAGAACCCGGCATGACCTGCTCCGTGGCGCCGTGGTGGTAAATTTATGTTGAGCACCTTTAAACAAAGCAAAAAAGAAAGAATAAGAAATAAAGGGAGGGAGAGAGAGAGAGAGAGAGAGAGAGGAGAGAGAGAGACGACTTGGCGGAACACAATGAGAGAAAAGAAGTTTGTCAGAGTTCATTAAATATCAGGGGAAGATCTGCGGGGCTGGCAAGGCGAGGCGCGCCGGGGGCCGGGCGCCATTAATCACGTCTGACAGCGAAGCGGGCACGCCGAGACGCTGCTCGTGATTACAGAGAAAGAAGGGTCTTGACCGAATTGGTCGGTTTTGCCGAACAGAAACCCGAGACGAGGAGGCAAGAAAGCGGAACCAAAGAGCTCTCGACCTGCATTACTCCCATTGGCCTCGGTATTTCCATGGCAGGACCTCTGTCCTGTTTCTAAACAATCACGGCCATGTGGGAGCGAATGAGCCGAGGTGACGAGTTGCCAAAACAAGGTCACTCTGCTCTCAAAGTGTTCGCCTCCATGTTTATAGTTTTGTAACTGGCACAGTCATGTCAAATCAGACTAGATGATTGATCGGAGAGAAGAAAACAGTTCGTAGTTCAAGCAGGGTCCTGCACTCTGCCATTTACGAGACCTAACCTGACAGAAGTCAACTATTTTACTGATTCCTTTTAAGAGTTTTATGATGCCCTTTTATCACATAAAGAAAACCAAACGCAATTAGGCTTGAGTATAGGTCAGTGCATCAGTAGGTGAAACTCAGGTCTAAGAGAACCTTATTTTATTCTTACATTATTAGGGGTATTGGGGGTAAGTTATGAGAAGTAGCACCTCTCAAATAGATGCAGTCGCTTGTCTTATGACAAGACATCTGATGTTTGGTCTTCCATAACACCTCAACTCTCACTTATGACTCCAGTAAATGGTAGTGCACACCATTAGCCATACCCTGGGACCTTGCCTTGACTGGCATGCCAAGCTAAGCGAGGGGAGCTTGTCTTCAGTGACGACGAGTCTGAGAGAAGCCGCCCTCGTAATTGAACGAAGACTGGAACTGATGGACAAGGCAGAGGAACCAACATGGTCAATGGCCCAGAAAGAAGAAACAGCAAAGTGTGCGGTACACTTGGGGATTGTATGGCACAATGGACAGAATAGCAAACCACCTCAGAAAGAATAGGGACCCAGCTAAGTATTTTCCCACAGCTAGTCATGAGAAAGAAAATAATTTACCAACAAATCTGAGGTAAATGTTATATTCCTGATTGTTTTGTCTACCCTTCATGTTGTCTGTGTACATGTTATCTAATTCCACCAGAGATTTGCTTGCATTAACCTTTAACGCGTTGACTTCAATAAATAATATTGAAGTTCACCACTGAGGGGAAAAACTCACCACTTTTAAGTTACGAATGCATGTCTAAAGGGTGTGTATCTGAGTTCATATATGGGCTCTGAGACACGCCCATCTGTCTTTCACACGGACACGCCCAGCGGCCTGACAGACCCTCTGCGACTGCTGCGGTTCCCTGTGAGCGATCCGTCTCTCTCAGACAGCTCATGTGGAGAATAAATAGGACTGAGAACGACAGGCGAGAGGGGGACGAGAGAGCATTAGCGACACTGATGCGTGTGTGAGAGAGCGTGCGCGCAAGAGAGAAGGAGGGGCGGGACTGAGTGACGGCCGGAGATGGAAGCCTGTGTTAAGTGCCGCTCTTGAAGGCACGTCGGGCCTCATTAGATGTCAGATGTAACAATACTGAACTGGCAGCGAGGACTGCTGCGAGTCTCACAGCCATAAATCACACACTGACAGCAGCCTGACAGACACACACACACACACACTCACACATGCCTCTATGTTTTGGCTTTCACAGCATCCACAGATTCCTAAATTAAAAGACCGCCAGCATGATGACATTCTTCGTAATCTCTTTTGTGTCTTTGTATGTGTGTGTGTGTGTGTGTGTGTATCTTTGGGTGTGTGTATATATATCGTGTGTGTGTGTGTATGTGTGTTTTTCGACAAAATGAGAAGGGTGGAGCTTAAGTTACATTTAATTAATCAATCACAAACCTGATCATTACATAACATACACAATTTAAGAGTAACTAAGCAGTGACAGTTAGCTTATATAAGCCTAGTTAACAATAAAGTAAAAAAAAAATTATTATTGTTATTATTGCTTTTATTAGCAAGATGTTCGCCCTGTATTTGGTGGGTTTCCTACGGGTATTCTGGATTCCTCCGACAGTCCAAAGACACGCAGATTAGGCTAATTGGCCTCCACAAATTGCCCGTAGTGTGTGAATGAGTGTGTGAGTGAGTGTGTGTGTGTGCCCTGCGATGGATTGGCACCCTGTCCAGGGTGTACCCCACCTTGTGCCCCAAGTCTCCTGGGATAGGCTCCAGGCCCCTGCGAACCTGAATACAGGATAAAGCAGTATAGACGATGA
Organism: Clarias magur; assembly: GCA_013621035.1. Lineage (NCBI taxonomy): Eukaryota > Metazoa > Chordata > Actinopteri > Siluriformes > Clariidae > Clarias > Clarias magur. The sequence continues at coordinate 761,089 of QNUK01000181.1, read as the reverse complement.
GCATTAGCAAAATGGTAACACATTAGCGACCATCAACATCGACAATATTTCATCTGAGCAGCTACCAAGTCTACAATTGTAATTCAGAAAAAAAAAGTTTGTATACATGGTTAAAACAGATATATGTTTTTATTGTTTCTTATTCTGAGTAGGTAGCTGCTGAGATGAAACGTTGTTAGCATAAACAATACAGCTAATACACAGTATGTTCACTGTAGTTGTGGGTAAAATAATGACAAAGAAAAGCATTGAAAATGTTTCTGAAATTGAAAATGAAAATCGCTGTTGATGAATGCTAAAATGTTATCATTTTGTTAACGCTTGCTAAGAAACTCAGCTACAGCTTCGGCTACTGCTTTTCTACAAAAAACCTTTTTAAAATCATAAATTATTTAAAGATTTTAATAAACTAGTAAAACTTGTTTTACAGTTAACGGTGACCTGATGCTAGTTTTTTGGCGTTAGCTTGATGTATCACAGCCCCAAGCGCCTGTGTGTTTGAGAGGATGATTGAGTGTGTGTGTATGTGTGTGTGTGTAAGAGAGAATGATTGTGTGTGTGTGTGTGTGTGTGTGTGTGTGTGTGTGTGTGTAAGAGAAAATGATTGAGGGTGTGTGTGTGTTACCGGACAGGCCGATAGGAGCTGTCCTTGGACAGCATTAGATAAACACTCCGTCCTCTCCTCCTTAACACTCGGGCCATCTAACATCCTCCATATGGGACAACATCCTCCTGCTTTGTGCGTCATGTGTGGGAGTGTGTGTGTGTGACGGAGTGTGTGTGACAGAGATTGGGAGTATGCGGTTCCTCCATAATGCTATTAGAGAAGTGTGTTTGAAAATCTCTGAAACAGATCCGCCTATTTGACAGAATGTGTGTGTGTAGGAACAGATGATGATGGTAATGATGAGGAGGCAGAGGAAAAATCTTAGACCCCCTACCCTCACATGAGCCAAGAAAAGAAACAGATCCAGTTGCTGGAGGGTGGGCGAGAGACCAAGAGAGAGAAAGAGAGAGAGTCTGTTAAACTTATTATAATAGAATTAATCAAGGTAGTTTGTGTGTGTGTGTGTGTGTGTGTGTGTGTGTGTCTCACATGTCTTCATTTTAATTTTAATTTAAATCTAAAGTATATAGATAACTGTACATGTATATTTAACCATTTATGTATCGCTAACAAGCTAGCCGGCTAACAGCAGCACTGATTAAGCTTAAGCTAAGCTAAACAACTTAAGCTAAACCATCCTTTGTTAGCTTCCTAACAGCTTTTTTAGTCAAAACACTCTCATCCAACCTAGCTAACATTATGCTAACTACTGTAATGTGCCATTAAGAACAACTTTTTATAGCAAACAAGTTTTCTAGCAAGCTAACTAAAGCTAAAACTATCCTACTGTTCCATTTACCAAGTTTTATTGTTAAGATTACGCTATGTAATGTTACCATTGTGAGAATAAAACCAGGTGAATGTTTGTGTAGTGAGCTAGCTTCTATCCTGAGGTAAAACAAACGATATAATGTAAATTTTTCATGAGCTAGTAGTGTGACATCTAGAAGTGTGATTGTAGTAAAAAAGTAGCTAGCATGTCTTTCTTCTCTGTATATGAGACTATAGTTGTATATATACTATACTGTATATATAAATGTTTGGTCATTTACCATAAGTATTCCATACTTTACCATACGTATTCTACTACAAGCTGCAATTTAAGAGAAGTTTTCGAATAGATTTGTATAGATAAAAATATCTCTTAAAAGCCAGCTAACATTATGTTAACCACTATGATGATTTCATAAAAACTTGTAACCAAATTTGCTTACAAGCTAATTAAACTTTAAAAGATTTTACATAAAATTTTTTGTTTCATAAAAACGTTTTCTTGAAAGCTAACTAACTTTTAATGACTATTATGTGTTGCAGATTTATTAGCGAGCGAGCTAGCATTAGCAGAGTATCAGTCCTGGCAAGTGTTTCTGTTTCATCAGATGATTAGTGAAGAGATTCAGTAAGACCCTTCATACCAAGCTAAAAAAGCTAACATCTACAATGTGTGTGTTTGTGTGTGCATGTGTGTTTGCATGTGTGTGTGTGTGTGTGAGAGAGAGAGAGAGAGAGAGAGGCTATGCTCTTTAAGTAAAGGTCAGCGGTAGTGAGAAAGTGACGTATCAGCAATTTAGCAGTGGCTGGAGGACAATCAATCACAACAGAGGTCAGCTAGGTACAGTACACACACACACACATACACACACAGAGACACAGACACATGCCTGGATACAAATATAATATAAATGCACTGCTTAGTAATTAATTAGATTAATTAGTTAACACATTATTTTATAACTCCCCCCCCCCCATCTTTCATTATCACTCTTTTTGTCTTTGCCATACCTTTTCTCTGCTTCTATCATTTTCTCACTCCTTTTCTCTTTCTGACCATTTTTTCATCACAGGTTCACTTTTCCTTCCTCTCTCCATCTTTTTATTCAGTTTTCCTGTCTCTTTTTTCTCTTTCTATAATTGTTTTCTCTCCGTCTCCACTTTATCTCCTCATGTCTTATGTTCACTTTCTTTCACTCTCTCTTCTCTTTCATTTATTCTTCATCTCTCCTTCAGTGACTTTCCTCTGTGTGCAAGTACTTTCCCTCTATGTCTTTAATTCTTTCTTATCCCTTTATCTGTCTGTCTTTTTATCAATATATCTGTCTCTATGTCTCTGTCTCTTTTTCTCCTTTTATCTGTCTGTATGACTCTGTCCTTTTTTGTGCTACAGTATATATCACACTCTATTTTGTAACTTATCTTTTCCATCATTGTGTTTCTTTTTCTTTCTCTATTTGCCCATTTTTGTCTTTCTATCCATCTCTATCCATTTTTACTCGTTCTTGTTCTGTCTTGTCTTTTCTGCCTTGTTTCTATCCCTCTGTCTTTCTTGCCTGCTTTTTCTCTCTGCAACTTTCGTTCCTTTATTCTTTTGGTCATTCTGTTACATTACTTTTCTTTTTTACTTTCTTTCCTTTGCTCTTTGTCAAACTATCATTAATTCTCCAACTGTCTCTTTTCTTTTTCCATCCCTTTGTAATTTTTTTGGGGGGGAAGACTTTTTACTCTGTGTTGTTCATTTTCTGTTGTCCTGCCTTTTCCCAATCTCTCCGTCTCTCTCCTGGACTCTGTTTCTTTCTCTCTTTCACTCTTGTTGTCATTCTATCCATCTATCTCTTATCTTTTCTCTCCCTTTGTGATTTTCAGTGGATCATTTTTATTCTCTCTTGTCTTTTTCTTCCTTCCCTCTCTTACGCTTTTTTCTCTTTCTCTTTCACTCCTTTTGTCTTCCTGTCCCCCTGTCGATTACCTTTTACCTCTTACTTTGTACCTCTTCCCTTTTGAGACTTTTACTTTCAGTATATAATTTTTTACTCTCTCTTGTCCTGTCTTGTCTTTTTCTGCCTTTTCTCAATTTGCCCCCCCCCCCCCCTCTCTCCTTCTCTCTCTCTCTCTCCGTTTCGGCCCTGCTCTGTTTTTTTTCTCCCCCTCCTTCCCGTAACCTTTGCGTGGCCTCCGAGCAGCTCTGCCATAAATCAGTCCTAAGATCATGTCTGCCAGTTAGACTAAACAGGAGCATTTGTGAGGATTTGCTCGCGCTCATTAATCATCCTGACAGTTTGAAAAACACATTTCTCCTTTAATGACTGTATTTGGATAATCAGGCCTCGTTCCCCTCCCTCGCTCCCTCTCTCCCTCCTTCCTCTTTTCCCTCTCTACAGCAGTTTTCAATGACAGCTGGCTTTGCTTTATGGTCAAGTCAGAGGCTGGGAGAGAGAGAGAGAAAGAGAGAGAGAGAGAGAGAGCACTCAGCACCACCACCTCTTCAACTCGCGTGGAAAGATCATGTGACTGGAGAACCGTTCCTGTTCTATGTTCCTCTTTCTGGTTCTCATATGACTTGGGTTACAGCACAGGATCACGGAAGGAGACAGAAGGACAGTCGGGTAAAAGAGTGTGGTGTGTTTTTTTTTTTTTTATACAGGAAATATGGCACGGCGATGACAGGAGCACTTTTATCTTTGTGCCTTTCATTAGAGGAGACGTGACAGATTTCTGCACCCCGTCTCACACCGGTGTGTGTCCTGACATCGACGTTCGACCTGACATAGGGCATGTGGTTTATTCCCACACGCCCGTCCACTCACCTCTGCTCACACACCAACCCTGAAATCACTTTTTTCATTTTAAATGAAGAAGTCGAATTTTATTTGTCGCGTATTTAACAATACGCGGTGCATCGTACAGTGAAACACTTATTACTGTAAATTAAACTGTACATATTATAAAAATAGAATAGAACACAAGAAATTTAAAAATAAATTAAAATATACATTAAAAAATACAAGTCAACCTAAGATTTAAAAAATTGCAATTAAGACTAATTACTTTTTATTGTTGTATATCTAATATTATATAGTATATATTATATATATTGTTTTTTTTTTACCCCTTATAGTCTAAATGCAACTTTCTCTCTTTCTCTCTCTCACATATTTACACGACATCACTTTTTGATGAGACCATGTGATAGAGCACTGAAACACCAGTTCACAACAATTACATTTTATTACTACAGAAAGACACATCTCACTTTATTTACCCATGTACAGCTATGTTTAGTGTTCTGGCCTTGAATGACAGTGAACGCTTTTATGGAAGGAGTCTCCCGTGTCAGTGTTGGAGTGTTGTGTAAAGCTGAAACTTAAAGGTTTACAAAGTCTTTAATTCTCCTTTGTTAGTCTAATTAGCATCTAAGGGAGAGAAAGCAGAGAGGCTGGTGAGGGCACGTTGCTCCTGACCTTAGGACCAATCAGAATTCAGGATATTGTCTGGTACTATATTCTGTGAAGTGTCTCTCGTTTCTGTAATGTCGTGTACAGATCAGGTTCTCGCAGCAGGTCCGCCGGCCCGAAGCGCTCAGCTCTGCTCCGTCTCAGTGTCGGATCGGTCAGCTTTCTGGTCTTGACACATTACTGTGTCATTACGGAACAGTGTGTCATGCTGGCTGTCGTGAGTTTATGCCGGCTGTCATCGAGCTGACGCTAACCCAAACTGTGTGTGACAGGAGGTTTAAAAAAACGCTCACACTGTCGTGCCAAGTTTCTGACGAACCGCCTCGGGAAAGTTAAACAGACACAAATCTGACTCGGTGACTAACACTGACACCTACACTGGAGTGCAACTGTGTGTGTGTGTGTGTGTGTGTGTGTGTGTGTGTGTGTGTGTGTGTGTGTGTGTGTGTGTGTGGAGTTTCTCACAGTGGAGATATAGTACAGAGCATTATGACACCCTCCAACAGAATGTTCTAGATCTGGGAGCTGTTTGCTTCACATCTCCCTAATGCTTAAGGAATAAACCACTCCGTGTGATGAAGAGGAGGCACTGACACCTCACTGACTTTGATTAATTTCCTGTAACAGTATGCCCTTAGGTAGCTCTTTCCTCTTATACTGTAAAATTAACAACATTGTACTTTTCATCAGATGAAAAATCCTCTAATCACGTACGTTATAGCAGCTATAAACCGTCACTTCCTCACTGCCCGTCTTGTCTCTTTCTTAAAGTTATTGAGTTTATTAAGGGTATTAAACTTCTCAGTCTTGGAGATTCCTTCCATAAATGCTACCATAAACACCTTCTTTTAGATTTATTTATTTATTTCCCGTACGTCCACTGTACATGTTATAGAAACGTTAACACGTCAAAACGAGCACTTTAATAAATAATAAAGCTACGCTACTGTATGGTTAAACTGCTGTTATGGAAAATGTATCAACACCTTTCAACCAATCACAATCCAGGATACTAAGAAGATGATTGAAGAAAAAAAGACAAAAAGCTTTTTATACAGACTTTTCTAAAGTGCCAATGTAAAAAAAAAATTAATAAATAATATAGTTAATAACTTCACTTTTGCTTTTATTATTTTTTTTTCTCTCTCAGTCCCAGGTTGAATAAGGCCATTATGAAAACTAAGCGTCATCTTATATTTATTTCTCTTCCATGACATTGAGCAATAAAAAAGTTATAAATGTGGAAAAAGTTATAAATAACTTCCTTCGGTTGCGTCGAGGCTAACACACCTACAGCGAAGTCGTTCAGAGGCATACGGTTTGGGAAATACCTCCCCCCCACCTCCCACCCACACACGCTTTCAACCCCCAGTCCTCCAGATGAGCGTCATGTGTGCTGTCATTTGGAGCACGGCTCTGGCTCGACTCGAATCCCGACGTTCCCGTGCCAAGGCACGTTTTTCCACGAGTGCTGAGTTCCCCCGGAGCGTTCCTAAATGGAGTCCAGCTGGTGGTGCGGCGTGCGGCGTATTAGTGGCGCGCCATCGTTCCTGCGCCTTCACCATGCTCGGCTGCCGATTTGTTCACAGGCCCGCAATGATAAATGGCGAGGATGTGAAACCGTGACGCGACAATCACAGACTGTTGTTGTTGTTTTTGTTGTTGTTTATGGCTTGTTTTACAAAAGCCTTGAAGGCTGGACAGGAAGTAGTGTCTCGGTTTATTGCTTCAGAATCTGGCATGTTTTCAGGCGTAATGGGGTTTCGCTGAATGTTCATCAGGAGGACGGAGAGACGGAAAGATGGAGACGGTGTGCTGAGAGACAAAGAGGCAGACGGAGAGAGAAAGAGAGAGAGAGAGGACGAGGGAGAAAGGGAAAAGAAAAATGGAGGAAAGGAAGATAGAGTGCGTCTCACTCTGCTTCTCGCTCTGGCTAATTGGAGAGCAACTCCACACGCTGTCATCATTAATCACCGGCGCTGTCGGCTGCCTGCCCAGGACACTGCTGAGGCCGAATAAAGCTCTCTCTCACACACACACACTCTCTCTCTCTCTCTCTCTCACTGCTGACAGAGCAACGGGGGACGTCAGTAACCTCACATCCTCCACCTCCATTCCAAACCCCATGAGGCTGAATCCTCAGAGAAGAGAGAGATCAATCAAACAGGTGTAGTCCTGCTGAGGAGAAACTTGTCAGGGACTTTTCCTTACATACACACATACACACAAAACACACTCACACACACACACACACACGCACACACACACACACACACACACAGGCGACAGGACTGGAGCGTCGACTTGCATATTGACTTAGCTGAAGCCATAAAGAGGATAGAGAGAGAGAAGGAGAGAGAGAGAGAGAGACAAATGGGACAGTGAGATGGATGAGGGATGTGATGAACGAGCGTGAATGAGATGAATCGGTCAAGATGGAGTGCCTTCCCCTCTGTTTCACCTCTCCTCTCCTCTCCTCTCCTCTCAGCCATTAAAGATCCAAAGTCATGTGAATAAACTGTAGGATAAAACACGTCCAACACCGACATCTCCACCAGTCAGGACTCGGTGATATAATCGTACTATATCCATATCATGATCAAATAGATTGCGATACTGAGCGTCTATTTATTTATTTAATTGATCATTGTTTCGATTTTTTTCTTAGTTACTGTTTAGTTCATCATTTTCAAATAATTGTTATTTTAAATTGATTATAATACTTGACTAAATTGGATTAATAAACATTATTCAAATATTTATTATTATTTTACCATCATTATTCCATTCTTTTTTCATTTAAAATATTTTATTGTCAAATTTAAAACAAAAAAAAATCTTTTGAGGTGTTTATTTGGATACTGAAATATTTTTAAATTGATCGATGGTTCCACTTTTATCTTTTGTTTAGTTATTTGCACTATTTTAAATAACAAAAACTAAAAATAATTATGATTTTTTAAAATAACTTTAATAGTCATAATACTAGAGTGAATAATTGTTAAAGAGATTAAAAATTAACTAACCAACTGTTCCATTCATTCCTTCTGTTTTAAAAATTTAACAACAATTCTTTTAAGACATTTTCCAGGCTTTTTTCCTTACACATCCACATCTGATCATTAAAATAAACATTTAATTAAATTTCAGCTATATTTGACTCCAGTGCTGTTAATGTTTTAATTAGGAAATGCTAGGCCTTTTGTACCCCTGTGGACTCACTGAAAGGTTCATAGCTTGGTGTTTTTGATGTGATTTAAAAATTTGATGTGATCACCTTTCGCTAATTTTTTTTGAGAATTTACCGCACTTTTTTTCTGTCAATAATACATTTTTAGTACAATTTAACATAAAAGTAATTTTTTTTTGCTGTCAGATTTTGTTTGTTAAATCTTAGAATTTAAAACATTACAATTATTTGTACTATTTAAAAAAAGATATATATGAATACATAATTTTTTTTACAACAATGTGCTGGTAGCTGATTGGCAATTTTTAACTTTAAGTTAAATCAAAAATCCCAGCTCTATTTTTCTGGCATTTTGCTAACAAACGTGAATAAAAAAAAATTAAAAACACTGTACATGTTGTGCATCATAAAAAGAAATAATATGACACTGTATTTGTTCTAGATCACCATGACTTCCTACCGATTACAGCCTGCTGCACTTACGCAAATTTCAAGTTACCATTGTTGTAGTTGCCCTTCATCTCCACTAGGGGCAGCGCAAACCAAGATGGTGTAAGGTCTTCAGTACGGGCAAGGCAGTAAATAAACTTGTCTTAGAGTGAGTGTCTTTATGGTTATATATTACATATACTACATATATATGATATGTAGTATATTACATATTACAATAATGTATTGCAACATAACTTGTCTTAATATTGATATCCAGGAACCAATTGTTTTATCAGTAAAATCTGAACTTTGACCTAGCTGAACAGAGTTCATAATGCTAGCTTAACAGAGACAATTTTATCTGTACTCCCTTCCTCTTGGCGTCCTACAATCTCATCTTGGTGAGCATCTTTAAAACCATAAAAACCTTTGGTAGAAAGCTTTAGGGGGCAGAGCTGACCTTGCTGGACAAGCTGGACTACCTGAGGCTCTCTGGTGTGATCAATTCAGTTAATGGTCCTGTCAAGTGACACCTGTGCAGTGTCCTCTTCTGTCTCAAGTGCTAATGAACTCAGAGTGTGTGTGTGTGTGTGTGTGCGTGCGAGAACCCAGCTCTCACTCCAGCCAGTTTTAACAACCTTCAAGATACATTACAGCAATATTACTTCCACTACCTCAGCGAATACTTATAAATATTGAAATATCCCTCTAGTTCCTGTGTTGAAGCTAGTAAACAGGACTAGCGACCTCCAACAATAAGAGGCGTCCTCGTGAGGGTCGTGTCAGGGACGCGTGATGAATATTTCTCCACTAACCGACTCCTGTTGTCGTCGTTAAGCCTTTGTGCGACATGAGCGATCCATCAGAGGTTGCAGGGCAGCGAGTTCAGGCCCTCAGCAGGGATATTACCGGCCTCCTGTGGAGCTGTGGCTAAGAGTCACCGGACTGTCTGATGCTGAGGAAACACTGTACACAACAACAGCATTGTAAAAATGGGGGATGGGAGTGGGGTGGATTCAGTTAGGTATCGTGGATTCAGTTAGGTATACTTTTGTGTGGCAATTCATGTAACACCTCATTAACTTCAAAATTATTAATTATTAATGCATGGAAAAGTGTTGCAGTTCCTCTAAACTCCTGCAGGTGGAGCATTCTTAACTTTTCATACGACACACCATCCAGTGTGGCAGAAGTTTGTTTGGAATTGTAACAAGACCTGAACATCCCACAATATTAGATATTTGTAAAATCGTGATACTTACAGAATCACAGTACAAATCAAATAGGCAACTGGGTATCGTGATAATATCGTATCAGTTGGTCCCTGATTATTCCCATTCCTACTTTGCATATACAAATATTTAATATCAACATAGAAAACTGGGGTCCTGCCAAGAGTTTAACAAAAATACAAGGTCATTATTGTTAAAACTTTCAAATGTCCACCGGAGACACCTTTTCTCCATGGCGTATGTAAGGTAAATATTATGAAGTGCCATGTTTGAATACGTTTTGCTTATCGATGTGAAATATACATTTGTCTAATGAAAGTACTTTTAAGATCATTACAAAAGGGGGCGTGGCTTCTACCAGGTAAGATATAATCTGAGCTTACAAGCCCTGTGAACTGTCAATCATTACACATTCACATGTCACAGGAGATAAAAGAACACCGCTCATTTGACATATTTTTGAGCAACATCTCATACCAGCATTCATTCGGCGTTAAAAAGTTTTGAATTCCTATGCGAAATGAGTAAAAGGTTAGCCAGTTTGTCGTTAGCATGGTGATCAATGCTATAATGTAATGCTATACCTGTACCGCATGAAAAAACAAGAGGAACTAAAAAGCATGAACGTAATCATGTTTTCTTTTATTTCACAAAATAAGACATTCTGTTAATTGTATAGCATCACCATCTTTACATAGGACTCTTATTTGTGTATTGTGCATTTCCCCCCCATTCACTTCAACTCTCCAGTAATCTCTCCCCAGCTTTCAGAATCAGTCACCATAGAAAATATATCACATCTGTTTATGTTTTATTCTTTTGAACTGTACAAGTACAAAAAAAGGAAACAAAAAAAGGCAAGTTTCCAAGACCAAACCGGCTGTCAGGCAAGTCATGCTTGCTGGAGCACTCAAGAAAACAAAAGCCAAAAAAAAAGTGACAAACCGAAAGATTAATGAGTTTGTTATAAAAATGTTTTGTGGAAAGAATGATATCAATCTCTGAAAATATTGTTCTTGTACCAAAGTGACAATGATTGCAATTAGACAGTAAATGTTTCCCAAGTACAAAGCCAAGCGCTGGGGAGAAAAATAAATATACTTTTTTAATTAATAAACTGAAATAAAACTTTGATCATCAAATAATATTAAAGGTGTCAGTTCCATTATTCTCAGGAATGAAGCACAGGTTCTTCAGATCCGACAGTGTTCCTGCCTGAGCGCCCCTGTGCTCTAGACTTCCATGGTTCACGGAGGTACTGCCATCCGTTCCCTTTAAGCTCGCTTATTGGCTTAGAGCCTCTTTTAAAGATGGTGCTTGTCCTCATCTTGACCTTTTCCTCACTTTTTCTCCACCTGCATGTCCATTAAGGGTAACCGAGTGCAGATGCAGAGCCCAATCTCTGGCTGTAGAGCGCATACGGCGAGTAGTATGGTGCCGTAGCAGGTAGAGAATGCATAGGTAAGGAAGGTGCTCCAGGCAAATGGGGTTTACTGTAGGGATGGTAGCGAGCCAGACCGAGTCCAGGTGAACCACGAAGCGAGAAGGAGCTTGGAAGAGCCCCAGGGCTGCTGGGAGGCGGCAGATGTAGGTGGCAAGAAGCAGCTGAGGAAGGGGCGGAAGACGGATATGCAGACAGCAGCTTTCCATCCACGCCAGGAAGGGAGGTATGAGTGCGCAAGTGCGCCAAAAGTTCCTCAGAAGTGGCGAAACGTTTGTCGCAGGGCCCACTGACGGAGACCCAGTTACAGGCATGAGGAAGGGAGTCACTAGGAAGCATGAACCCGTAGGTGTAGAGCGGGTGGGAGAGAGAACCGGAAGCACCAGATGTGGACAGAGAGCCAGGATGGAGTGCATGGAGGTGTGGGGAAGGGTACATCAATGGGAATCCTGACTTGAGAGACGAGGATGGGTCATGGACGCAAGTATTGCAGTTGCTTCCCCCTAAATGGGGTGCATTCGGGTAGGTGAGGCAGTACGGGTCTCGGCACAAGCCTTGCATAAAGGATGGAGGAGACGTGCCAGTTAAAGGACTGGAGCTTGGGTGTTTTGCCATCCCAGTGGCTCCCACTAACCCAGACTTGGCAGGGTCCAACCCAGACATGAACTGAGACGGATAACCAGCATAGGCACCAACAATGGAGCCATGGTATCCCAGGGTGGAAGCAGGCAAAGGGAAGACGGAGTGCCCTGGCTTGAATGGTGAAATTGGGGCAACGTGGCTGGAATTAACTAAGGATGTCTGCGGTGGTTGGGAATCGCTTTTGCTTTCCGGTCGGGGGCTACTAGAGGCACTACCACTGCTGGAGTTGACACTTGCGCGTGCCTGGCTGGAGTTGGCTATCTGGGCATTTTCAAGTCTGCTGTTATCTAAGTCTTTTTTCCCAACACGATCACTACCACTGCTGCTCTCCGTGCTTGAGTCGGAACTCCCAGTTTTGGAGTCTACGCTGAGAGGTTTCTGTGTGGATGGAGACTGCGTCTGCCGATGCACATGTACCTGGCCTTGGGCATGCTGGGATGGCGAGCAGGTCCTTGGAGACGAGGTGTGAGGAGGGAACGATGGACACGTTGTGGTAGCTGAACTTCCAGAAGCAGTCCTGAACCCAGATTTGTCGCCTGACCCGCTTAACACGACTCCCTCCTTCCGGCATTCCGAGCTGTTTTTAGAATAAGGTTTGAAACTGGATTTGTCCTCAAGGCCCTGCTGCTGCTGCTCTGCTGATTTGAGACCCGAACCAGTCGACCGGCCATCTTTGTCTCCTAAGCTGCCAGACGAGAGTGAGCCTAGCTTAGAGGAAGAAGGAGGGTCTGGCTTGCCGATCTGGGAGCACGTCTGAGCCAGAAGAGCTAGCGGACTCTTCTTAGCATCCAGCTGAAAAAGGAAGAAATTGAGAAATAATTTCAGATTCAATTCATTGCAAAAAAAAAAAAATACTGACTTGCAAGGACTTTTTGTTACTCAAGGCACATCCAGGGAGCTTATACACTAGTATAACTTATAAACTAGTGTTTTCATTGCTACCGCCTATATTAATGAAATAAAATCATGTATACAACCCTCGTTAAAATGAGCTGACAAGCAACTCAAAATACCTGAAGGCGTGGTTTAGGGAACTGATCTAGAACTTACGGTATGTCCAGGTTGCACTGTTTTCTTTACTATATGTATATCTTTGAACGAAATGAGGTCAAGCTTTTTATACAGGTTGTACAGTTTTCTGGGTTCTACTTTAAGACCTGGTGCATTTTACTGCTGCCTTTTTATAACGCGGGCTGTTTTTACACAGTAATCACAGTGTTAGAATTGTGAAATATGTACTCATGTGGTTTTACTCCACACCCCAACCCTGACACACCACCTGCTCACAAGAAAGCGACTGCCTGTCACGTCAACGGCTATACATCCTAATAATAATCTAATGTCAATAGAACACCATGCTTTGATTTATGAGCATGTTTATTACACAGGATGAAAGGAAAACGTCAGTCGTACTTTATATTCCCTAATAAATTAAAAAAGTAATAACACTAACGGTCAGATACGGAGAACAAAGCTGGCATTGTCTATAGTTATAAATAATCCTCCAGTGATAATAAAATGCGCTGGATTTAAACATAGGTGGAAGATAAAGAATGGATATGCTTACAGAACTTTTTCATGCTCATGCAGTTTGTTTTGCTTGCAGAAAAGTCTTCATTATTTTAAAAAGATGGCACGCTTTTTATATATATTTTCAAAATATTGTACAATAAATATAAAACTTCTTATATAGTAAACATTTCCGAGTTTTTTATTTTTCCACATCTTTCTTATGCATTTTGTGGAAAAGTTTTTTTAATGCAAAAAATGTTTAATAATAATAATCCTACACATGAAAACCATATTTTTTGCATAATAGTGCTTATATTATTATTATTATTATATGATTATTATAATTTATCTTGGGCTTTCCCAAAATGAATAAACAATAAAATTATATTTTGGTTTTAATTGCAATATTTTAGTAATACATGTCACTTAGAGCCAAGTAAAAAGATATATATTTGTTGTTATTACATTTTTATAGGATCTTTTCATTAAAAAAGCATAAATAGTAATGCAGAATATTAAAATAAATAAATATAAAAAAACATTTTGGCAACTATTATTATCATTCAAAATATTTTAGAAGTAAATAAAATCTTTACATTTTTATTTCAGCAATCTCCAAAGCTAAAAATTATTAAATAATAAAATAATATTTTGGTTTTAACTGCAATATTTTAGTAATAAATGCCAATTTCAGCCAAAAGATTACTATCATTACAATTAATAATACATTTTACAATATTTATCCAGTAAAATTGAACATTAACCTTTCTCTAAAAGTAACTATTATTACTATTAGAAGCAGTAGTACATTTTTTAATATTTACCAAGTAAAAAAAATGTTTTTGTACCTAAAAACACGAATAGTGAACAGTAAATATTTGCAAACCATTATTATTATTACATTTTCTAATATTTATCCACTTATTTCAGAACTCTCCAGGCCTTTGAAAGAAACGAGTAAATAATAAAATAATATTTTGGTTTTAATTTAAATACTTTAGTAATAAATGTAAATTACAGCCAAAGGATTACACACTTATTATAATTGTACCATTTGATAATATATATCCAATAAAAAATAATATTTACTTTTCCCTAAAAGTTATTATTATTATTATTATTATTATTATTATATGATTTTATTACTTTTGTTATAATTATTATATTTATTCCTGTACTCGATGGCCAGGGGCGCGGAGCTGAATATTGTGATGTTTTTTTATGATTATAATTCTAATGATGATGATGTTTATTCCTGTACCTCAATGGCCAGAGGCGCGGAGCTGAGCGGCTGCAGATAGTCCGCGTGGAGCATATGAGCGGCGCGCGCGCTCAGCATTTGGAGAATCCGGACGGGAAGCCGCTTCGCGTGACGCACCGGATCCGATAGAGGCAGCGGCGGGGCGCGAGCCTGCGCGCGAGGGTCGCGGTCGGGGTGCGAGGCGCCGGTGTGTGGGGGACTCGGTGTCCGCGCGACTCCAGACGGCGAGGGCGCGTCGCTCATGTGGCGCGAGCGTGTCGTCGTCCGCTTCTCATGTGCGTATCCGCATGGCACGTGCGTCCCGAGGCTCGGTGGAGATATCCAAAGTTAAGGAGAAGGGGGGGAAATCCGTGTCTCTATGGAAACGATACACTCCCGTGCGCGACTCCAAGAAATCCCCGACAACCTGTACACACACTCTTACAGAACTCAATCAGCAGGAACAAACAAACGACAGCGCGGCTCATCCACACTCAGGAGTAACACAGCGGCGGCGGCGGTGAGAGACAGATAGACCGAGTGAGAGAGAGAGTGAGACAGACAGAATCCCTCCGGTGTGTCCGGTCCAGTCCTCCGCCCGAGCGCGCGTCGTCCTCAGTACTGTCTCCGTGCGCTCCGCGCTCGCGCTGCTCACTCCAGCTCTCAGGCAGGGCTTCAAAGCCTGCAGCCGACAGCCAATCACAGGCAGAGTGGGCGGAACGACTGGTACATGGGGGCAAGACAACATCGCCCACGCTCCTCCCACACCCCCGCGCTTTCACAGTGAGAGCGAGGGGCGAGGGATTAGCGTGACCCAAATACTCCACAGTGAAGTGTGACAACAAACTGTCAGGAATGTCAACATTTACCTCAGAAATTATTAAAATAAGCGTGGATACTACCAAAAGCACACTGTAATTACACTTAGCACCAACTGCTAAAATCCCATCAACATTCCAGTCAATCTCTGAAAAGACAAACAGACAGGGTGTCTCGACTGTTTAATTAAAATTACAAAAAAAAAACATTAATATGTGTAAATACTACAGTATGGTTTTTCAATTAAAATATTATAATAAGACCCCGTGGCGTAGTCGTTAGCACTGTCGCCTTGCACCTCCAGGGTCCGGGTTTGATTCACATTTTGGGGTCTGTGTGTATGGAGTTTACATGTTCTCCCTGTGTTTGGTGGGTTTTTTCCAGGTACTCCGGTTTCCTCCCAAAGACATGTAGATTAGGCTAATTGGTGTTCCCAAATTGCCCATAGTGTGTGAATGGGCATGTGAGTATGTGTCTGTACCCTGCGATTGGCACCCCGTCCAGGGTGTACTCCGCCGTCATGCCCTTAGTCTCCAGGCCCCCACGAACCTGTATACAGAATAAAGCGGTATAGACAACGAGATGAGTAATAAGACGTATTCACATGACAGCGTAATAATTCGAATGATGCTTCTATTGTCAAATCACTAAAGCAAACAGAAATACTATAGATTAATCTTTATATACCTTATTATTCTACAAAATGACTAAAAGAAGTAGAATTAGCCAGATCAGATCAATCAGTCAGCTGGCAGAGATGCTCTTCTTTTAAAATGCTCTTTATTATTAGATCACAAATTAAAAATATAAATTTTTTGACCACACAAAAAATAGGTCAGCAAGTTAAAGATCTACTAATTAAAATTAGTTTAATTTGATATAAACATGTGCCCTACCCAAAAAAAGAAAAACACACTTAAAATAAAAATACAAAAAATGTAAATAACATACTTAACAAAAATAATAGATAATCAATAATAGACAGGTCAGATCAAATCAGACAGTTAGTCGAGTGACTTGACTTAATTTTTTCACTTCCAGAGATGCTTTTTGTTTTCGGAACACACATGGTTTCTTGCCCCATTCCAGTTAAATGCATCACCCTACCTGACTCCCAGATTCCTGTTTTTATTTCCAAAATCCATTGTTCATTTCTAACAGCACCAAATGATTTGACACACAACAACTGCTCGTATCAAAGTGGTGTCAGTTTCCAGAGCTGGAATGTTAATATCTTTATTTCATTACTGCAGGCTGCTTTGCCAACAGAGTAATTTAGCTAACTTAATTACGCAATGAATTGGCTTCATTAGTTAAAGCCGAAGCCTGCCAGAGCGACGGTTAGCGCAGGCAGGCTGGAATAGCTTAGCGTCTCCATGCCTTTGAAGTTTGGGAGTCATTTCTGGCCTATAATTGTTCACGAGTTTGAGCGGCCTGCATTATTTCATCCTTTGTGTGCTCTGGATACACAAAGGCACGGCTTGTTTACGGGACAATCTTTAACTTTTTGGGGGGATTTTTTCCTTCCTATGTTAAGAATAGTCAATGTTTCTAATTAACTAACAAACAACCTAAATAACTAACTACTGTAACTAACTGCTCAAACCATGCCATATTACTTATAGGAGTCTGTCCAAATGATCAACTGCAAAAGAAATTAAATATATAAATGTTTCTATAATAACAATTAGCACAGGGACTTGTTTCACGGATCTACTGCATACTTGAAAACTAAACATAAACAGGTTAAAAAAAATCTACCTATATAAAATTTTGGATACAGGAAATGTTTCTGTAACATGCAAGGAAGGAGTCTCCAGTGTCAACGCTTTGAGGTAAAGCCGAACAGCATATTTATACTCTTTGCGGTTTTCTGTAACACAACAAGCTGTTAACAGGACTGACAGGTGTACGTTTGCTTCATGTCTCGGTACAGTGACATGAAAAGGCGTTCATGCTAAGCCCACATGCATTATTTCGCTAAACAAACAGCTTGAACACCAGAGAACAGCACTTCTAATATCTTATACAAATATGAACAGAATGTTTGCTGATCCTCACCCAGCACATACACATGCAAATTAACACACACACACCACAGGTGGATATGTATTGTAGCAGCCACCTGAAGTACTGAATTAAAAGAGTTCAAGCCAAAAAATAGTATAGAAGTATAGAATAGAAGTATAGAAGCAGCTAGCTGTTTAGAGTTTAGCTAGCTAGAGAGACCCTTACAGCTAGTAAGCTAAAAAGAAAGGAGGTTTATAGACAGAATACTAAAACCTAGATAGGAGGATAGTACGTTTAGATGAGATGACTTGGGTGGTGGCACGGTGGTGTAGTGGTTTAGCACTGTCGCCTTGCACCTTTAGGGTCCGGGTTCTATTCCCGGCCAGGCTCGATTCCCGTCTCTGTTTGCATGTTTTTCCTCCAAAGATATGCAGATTAGGTTAATTGTCATTCCCAAGTTGCCCGTAGTGTGTATGTGTGTGTGCCCTGCGATGGATTGGCACCCTCTCCAGGGTGTACTCTGCCTTGTGCCCTAAAACACCTGGGATAGGCTCCAAATCCCCGGAGACCCTAAATCCATTACACGGTATAGACAGTGAGTGAGATGACTTGGTTTAATCTTTCCTCTTTAAAAAGTTAATAATATTAAAGTTTTCACGAAGGCTAGCTAGCTACATACAAACCATCCATTACTCAATTTAATGCAAACACACCTAAACTTGTTGGAATGTATATCTGACAAAGTATACATGATGTATACTGTACAATTTGTTAGGTGAAATAGGATTTAATTGTTGTTGTTTAATTGGACACTTCCGAATGTACACCTACGTTTGTACTATGGTTTTCTGCAAAACGTTAGTAACCTAACTAGATTTGTTTTGAGATAGATTGTGGTCAAAAAGTATCATTTTTTCATATTCTTGCAGATCTTGTAAACAGCATAGTCAAAAATGAAAAAAAAAATGTTCACAAGTCATTGTTTAGAGTTTGCTATTTAAAGCATTTAGTTTTATTCAGGGGAATTGTGCGTAGTATTCCTAGAAACATTCTAACAAACAAGTAACAGTTTGCCAAAGCTGAAATGCTGAACAGAAAACTATGTATATATTTTTTTCTGTAAGCAGATTATGATTTTTTTCTGTAGCTTTATCACCATCCTCCCGTCACTTCAACAGCAATCAAAGTCTTACAGTAGATTCAGTTTTCTGGTTTGTTTTTATTATCCGAGGCGATAAACTGAAATCTGTTGCCATCTGTGTTCTCTTGAATTTGCCTCCTCACGTGGCTTTGCATACGTTTTGTATGGTCAGACCTGCAGCCGAGAAAAGTGTGTGTAGAGGAGTGACATGATTTGCATCCAAAGAACGAAACAGGATATTGACCATAAATGTGAGCAAGTGTTAATAATCAGTCAATAATAATTAGTCATGCAAATCTTGAGAGAAACCAGGGACCATGTGTAGCCACAACAACAGAGTAAAAGCCTGAATGTAAATAAAGAAACTTTATGTTAACTTGTACAATGACAAAGCCTAAAGCATTTGAGATAGTTATCTAAATAAAAAAATAAAATAGTTATAAATAGATATCTTATTGCACAATGAGGACCAGTATATAAGTCACATGTTACTGAAGCTAACACACTGCTAGCTAAATCAATATAATTTCATTATATCATTATACAAACACTTGTAATTCAAAAATTGCTGTGCAGGCAACATTCACACAGCCTACAAAATATAGTTCTTGAAACTATATCATATCATATTATACAAACCTAGTTAGAAAACATTCCTAGAATGTTCCCCAAACTTTGCCATAACATTAATTACAACATTCCCAAACATTTGTCAACATTTACAAAAAATTACAATTTTAATTTAAAGGTCATCACTAGCTTTTCCTTTTTACTTTTTTATTGTTATTTGGCCTGGCATGCTGCTTAGCACTAATAGCAGTTTTATAATGTAAACAAAATACCATAGCAACATGAGCTAAGCTAGCTACTACCCAAAATGCCACAATGTTAGCTTTATCTAGATAACTACTTAGCTCAGCTAGTGCTATATTTTATGCTAGTCTTGGTAGTAAGATAGGGTTGCTGCAAAGATAGCTAACAGGAGGTGAGTTATTATATTGCGCAAGAAAAACATCGAAGAAGATTGCTAGCAAGGCGGTTAGCACTGTTACTTTGCACCTCCACGAATGGTGGTTTGAATCTTGTCCCTGAGCGGGATGAGGAAGAAATAACGACTGGTATGAAAATAGACATGGGTGTTCGAGAACTGCTAGTTATTTTCAGCAGCTACAGAAGTCCAGATGCCTGCCATGTCCTTACAAAACATCTTCTTTGATTGATTGCAGTAGAAGCCGCTGTGTGAGAAGGTGTACAGGTCCAGATCTTGGGTGCTGGTGCGGTGGTGAAAACAACGCACACCTGCAGAGACACATGAAAGCCGACACTTACCTGGTTCATGTAATAAAAATGACAATAAGACAGAAAGCTTGAACTGTTGACCCGAGGAGGGGCGGAGCCGCAGGCTAGCAGGGGTTTTTTTGTTTGATTTTTTGCTGCTGCTGCTGCTGCTGCTGCTTTGTGTAGCGTAACAGCGTTGTGTATTTGAGACTGCGTGCTTAGGGTTATGCTAGCTGAGGGTTTGGACTTGTCAACATCCTGTCATTTACAGGCAACATATAAGAAGACACACACACACACTCATAAATGGGCACACCCATAAACGCTCCCTCTGACTGGCTGACAGATGAGTACAGGCAGGTGAGGTGTCGCAGGTATTATTACAGCGTCGCTGTCTGGATAATTAATGATCCTCAGCATGAGTAATCAGTGACGGTAATCTGTAACACGGCTCCAGCTGTCATGCTGTGGTTGACCGAGGTGTGAAAACCTTCTGAAAAAGAATTTCAGCCTTGGTTTGTCCTTGTGCAAGAGTTCTTTGGTCGTAGAACTCGGGTGATTTTAGCGCCACTTCGAACAAAGATGGATGACAGGAAACGTTTTTAATCATAACCAATGGGAGAAGAACAAACTTACAGCAATTTTAATTTAAAGATCTCATAAACCTTAGAACATAAAATCATCCCTAGCTTTTCTTTTTACTTTTTTTTTTACTTTTATTATTTGGCCTGGAATACTGCTTAGCACCAATACCAGTTTTATAATGTACACACAATATCTTAGCAACATGACCTAATGTATGCTGCAAAAAAATTTCATCATTGCAAGTGAAAATATCATATTTATTTACAGTGTCTTAATCTAAGATTACACCAAAGAAAATATTAAATTAAGTATCTCATTTCTAGAATATTTTAGTAATTTTAAGTGCACATTTCATGCCAGATTTCATTTAGCATAACATTTTGCTAATGTTAGGCTTTCATTTTCTAGAAACAAGCGCAAATATGATACTGAAGCAATTCATGCCTTAAATTACTAAGAATTTCTAGAAATAAGATACATATTTTTTTTAAGTGTTTTTCTATAATCTTATATACAAGAAATTTTTATCAGAAAGAAAACGTTCATCTACATGTCATGGTTTTCTAAAAAGGATCAGATTAATGATGGAAACTAGGCAGAAGTCTTTTTCACAGGAGGTCTGGTCTTAAAAGATCGTTAGCGAGTCCATTAGAGCGTCCAGCACAGTGTGCCAAACAGAAATCTGTGGAAATCACACTGACTAAAACCAGCTCGCGTCACTTTTATGAAAGAGAAAAGTGCGGATTATGGAAAGTCCGATTCCGCTTCAGTCGACACTCCCGCTGTTTGGCTTGTCGCTATTAACGCCAAGCATCACTCTTCACGCCGGGCAGCTCTTCAGCTGCAGTGTAAACGCACAAAGCCTCAGCGGATGAAGTGATCTGATCTGTCATCTCACTCCACACACACACACATCACTGCTGCTGGGATCGACCTGTCAGCGGGCGTATTACCTCAGCCGATGTTGTGATTTTTCATGTCATGCTTTAACACGCTATGCAATCCATCCTACAGCGGCTCCAGAGTGTGTGAACCGCTTTGTGTTCGCACAGCAAAAAGATTCATAGCGATGAAGATTCATTTTCTTTTAAAACTTTTAGGTTCATAAAACTTTTTTTTATTATTTATTTATTTTTCTCCGATTGCATTTTGTAAACATTTTTCACTTTAGTGACGTGTTGACGCTAACATTTTAATAATGAAATAATTAAATCCAGAAATTGATTTTCATCACTCTCGATTTATTCTGTCTAATTTCTTTTGACTATCAGGGGCGTTCAAGTCAAAGTGGGACTTTCGATTGTACAGAATAACAGAACACAGTTCTGAGAGTAAAAACAGTCTTTATTTCTCTATATAATCCGCTGCTACACTAATGCACTTATCCCAGTGTTTCACTAGTGCTTGGACACCATCAGGGTAGAACGTTTTCTCAGTACACTGGAGCCGTGATCAGACTGCATACTCCACGTCTGAAATGCTGGCCTACCAGGAGCTCCTTTAATTGCCCTGACATGTGACTCCAGGTGCGCCGTATAATGACTGACGCTCTGACCCGAGCTTTATAACAAGAAGCTGGGATATGTGAAGAATAAATAATTTCACTGTGCAGTAGTGTACATGTGATGAATGAAGTGAAAGCCTGAACTTCCTGTAATGTGCAAGTGGTGTTGGTGAATAATTGTGTGTACAGTTAAGATTTTTTGAAGGATCAGGCGTTCCTCCCTCTGAATGTTCACGGTGTCACAGAGCCACCTGCCGGGATCATCATTCATGAACGTACTGCCTTTTTTAAAAGAGTCTCATCACTGTACTGTGCTTGAAGTTTTAAATGTCAATCGCTTTTACGCATTCATTCACCAGAAACGTCATTACAAGTCCCAGTACAGTCAAGCAAGAAGTTTGACTTCTCTTTATAAAAGCTTGTATTAGGTAACTAACTACTTAACTTGCCAGTAAGGTAACAATTTCAAATAGGTAGAAAGAACTTTTTGTTCCCAAACCATGGTCAGGTTTTCAGGAAGTTCTTACAAATTATTCTTTAAACCTGATATTATGCAAAATTTGCAAAACAACATTTTTGATTGCATTCATGTTGAATTATGTAGTTAATTGAAATGTTTTAAAATGTAACATTTCTAAGATTCCTTCTTCATTCCTGCACCTTTTTACACTGAGGGAAATGTAAATGGTGACGTTTTCATAATGTTAGTTTTTGGTTAACAAGAAAAGTTTTAACATTGCAAACTTACTAAAACACTTTTTTTTTCAGTCCTAAAGATTTGTTCAGTGAATTTACTAAAAAGAAAAGAAAAAAGTAATATTAGTTAACTAACAAATTTGCTAAGCTGCTAAGAAATGTTAAGTTGGTTGAACATTTTAGGAAAGTTACAACGTCTCGTCTACATTTTCCAATTTCAATTTATTTATCTATTTATTTACCTAATTGGAGTTGCCATGACTTAATCACAATTTCTGGACTTTATATTATTTTAAAAGAACAACCAGCTAGTGAATTCCCTAGCTTGGTAAATTGTTTGAAACTTCAAGCAACAAAGTCAAATTTTAAGCTTTTCCTACAGAAGAAAACATTCATGCTAACATTTTTAATAATGTTAATTTTGACTTATTGGAAATGTTTAAATGTTAGAATTGATATTAAATCATGTTGTGTCTGTTTTACAGAGTCGTAATCATACCATAGCATTATAATAGCATCTTCTACGAGCGACTTGCTAACCTAGTGTGCGGAGTAGCTACCATGCTAAAGGCTGAGTAGGAGAGTTAATAAGTGAGGACAGAGACAGGAGGAGATCTGGAAGTGAGAAAGTAAGAAAGAAATTCTCAAAGCACCACAGAGATAAAGTAGAAGTAGCAGATTTTTAAAAAAGCGAAGAAAAGGAGGAGGAGAATGAGGAGGAGGAATAGAATGTAAATGTAAAAAAAAGATTGAGAATGAGAGAAAGAATAAAAGGGAGGGTTGGAAGAACAGAGGATCAGCTCCTTTCATGTCTGGCCTTGAAGTGGGCTCTAACAGCTGGTTCTCCCTGCACATGACTGATGGCTACTTCCTGTCAGAGCTATTTAAAGAGCCAGAGTCTTGTTTAAAAAAGAGAAGAGGAGAGGAGCGGTCCCTTTAAGCCCGGAGGTGTTTTGCTAATGCGTGGTGGTATCACAGGCCAGCGCTTTTAACAATACACTCGCCAAACAAAAGGTTGAAAGGAACACCTACACATCCGGAGACAAGAGCTCGCTTTCTGCTCTGATCCTGCGAGTCACAATAAACAGTCTAGGTCACGGCAGGAGCTCGGTACCCCGGGGCAGTTAGGGGGGCGGGGGGGCGCGGGGGGTCAAACACCGCAGAGGACTGGGTGTTAAAAGAAACACTGAAGAATAAATATAATAAATATAATAAACCTGTAAAACTATGATTAACCCCATGTGCGTCCATATGTCCAAGAGCTTTGTTTCAAAGATTGTACATCGGATAACGAACTCCACCGCTCATGTTTTGAGCTTTTTCCCGAATGTCCTGGATGTGGGAATTTTTTGTTCCCAAACCGCAGAATCTGTCAAGGCTTTCAGGAAAGCAACCTATAAAAAAAAAAAGACAACGCTAATGGTTTTTCATGGTGTGCTTCTACGCAGAACACAATCTGTCCTGCTTCTGGAACATTTAGTAGTTGTGTGATCAGATTTCCATTTGAACAGCGAAACAATCACAAACATGTTTAAGAACTTCACAACGCTATAAGAACTTTTTCTCCTCCACCCCAAATGTTACCGAATAACAACTCTGTGAATTTGTTTAAGTTAAGAAGAATGTAACCTTTTTCATTGATTCTTTAAGTTTCTTATTGTTAGATAAATAAGCTAGCATCTGTAAAAACCTTCGTCTTGGCTGCAGACAAAGAATGAAGCAATCTGATGAAGAAATTACTCCAGAAACTAAAATCTTACAGCTTTCCCACTGACACTTATAAATGTATAAAATGTTTTGACAATCCTTCTATGTTGAAACTTCCTATACATACTATGTTACTATAGAAACCATAATGGATTATAATAGATGCACAAAAATGAATAACATAAACACATTTTGACCAATCAGAATCCAGAATTTAATATGACTTTGTGGCTCTTTATATTGGCCGATAATGAATTGTTTGAATTGTAATTGTGTTTTTGTAATTGAATTATCTCCATGATGGACTGGAGAGACATGATGCACTCGTTTATTTTCTCGTGACAAACACAAGACCAGCATTTGTATCTTTAGTCTTTGATTCTTTCTTTCTTTTTTCTACAGGTCTATTTTCGTGCGTGTGTTATTTTCCTGAGCGTGCTCAGCCAAGCTCCGGCTGTAACGTGAAGGCGCTGTGGGCTGAGAGCCGACCTGCCGGTCGTGATTTAAGCACAGAGAAAGAGATTAAAGAAGAGAGACAGAGAGAAGGAATTGTAAGAAGATCTGAGTGGGAGAGGCAGCGCATGCAAATCACTCATATTTAATTAGGTGCGCCTGAAGGATGAGGTGCGAGCGGCATGGAGCGTCCAGAGGCCAGAGGAGGGGCTGTGTCATCTCCAGAAATAAGAAGCGTTTGAAAGAAGAGGAACGCGACAGGTTTATGGCGTGTGAGTGACATTTGGCCAGCGGGCCTGAGGGATGAGGAAAAGCAGAACTCGCATCGGCTCTGTGGTTCTTCACCACAAACTCCGGATCAAATAATAAAGATCAGCACAACTTCACGGACCACGAGGCATGGAATGTGTGTGTGTGTGTGTGTGTGTGTGTGTGTGTGTGTGTGTGTGTGTGTGTGTGTTATAGCAAAACCAGCTGCGATTAAAAAAGTATGGAAAGTAACAGACAGGAAAAGCAGACATGTCACACGTTTAGTTACTTGACAGTTGATTTGCCTGATGAAGTGATACTGCATTTATGAAAAGATTCCAACAAACATACAGGACTTGGATGTGTCCTGACAGCTCAGCGCTTCTGACCAGTTAGACCAGACTTAGCAGTCAATGCTAAGTGTAATTAGTGGCACATCAGACGAACATGTCAGGGTTACCGAGGATTCTGTCACATTTCAGCTGTGAGTTCTTTGATGGGAAAACCAGAGCAGAACTGCCTTTGCTCCTTTGCTTTATATACTGTATATATATATATTATATATAAAAGAGAGAGAGAGAGAGAGAGAGAGAGAGAGAGAGAGAGATCTGACAAACGCTCTAAAAGAACGATAAGAAATTGAAAATTATAAATAAAACTATAAAATAAAGTTATAAATTAAGTAATAACAAAAAACAAACAAAAAGGCCCCATTGAAATTTATTCAAAATGTTAACTTAAATGTTAACTAAAAAAATTGTTCAAAAGGTTCCGGGAAGATTACCCAAGTGTTCCAAAAAATTATAATCAAAACATTCCCAGAATGTTAAACAAATGTAAAAAAAATATATATATATATATATTTATATACATGCAATATTTCCGAGACGTGCAAATATAGTTCTTGAAATATTACACAACCTGAAAATATTCTCAAATCGTTTCCCAAACATTCCCAGAACATTATCCTAACAATTCCCAGAACGTTATACTAAACATTCCAAGAATATTATTCTAAACATTCCCAGAACATTATTCTTAATATTTCTGGAAAGTTATCCTAAACATTTCCAGAACATTATACTAAGCGTTTCCACATTATCCCGATCATTCCCATAACGTTCCTCTAAACGTTCCCAGAACATTATACTTAATACTTCCAGAATGTTATCCTAATCGTTCCCATAACCTAATCAATCAACCTAATCAGTCCCATAACATTATCCTAAAAATTCCCAGAAAATTATTTTTAACATTCCTAGAACATTATCCTAAAAATTCCCGTAAAGTTATCCTAAACATTCCCAGAACACTATTCCTAACTATTCCCAAAACATCCAGAACACTGAAGTTGAAAAGTTCCAGGAACCAAAAATTACAACATTCTAAGAACATTCTGCTAACCTATAGTTGTTATCTAGGCCTGTTACTTTCTTCTTTTTAACATTTGATTTTTTAAATATATTACTTTTAGAAAATACATTTTCTTAGGCCTTTCTCCTCACACCAAAAATTAAATTCAATTAAATTTTATTTGTGTAGTGTTTTTAACAATTGCCATTTTCGCAAAGCAGCTTTACACAATCAAAATGATCAGATTGTTCCTGATGAACAAGCCAGGAGTGACGGTGCTCAGAGTAAAACTCTGCACTGTAAACCCGCAGTTGGCAAAACTCCGAAAATTTGATGTAATCAGTTACATAAAATGTTTAAAGTAATGATGTTTCCAATTGTAAGTAAACCGAACTATGAGTTTATGAGTTTGTTGTACTCATTCATATTAATTGTTCTTTACTTGCATTATTGAGTCGCCTAACTCACACTATTTAATAGCAATTATAATTTTTTTAGTTATTGCAAATCAAATAAATTGTTGTTGGTCTTTCGGTTGTTCCTGGCGATGGGTCGCCATAGCAGACGATCTGGTCCACACACAAGTTTGGCACAGGTTTTACACCAGACGCCCTTCCTGACACGACCCTCACATTTTATCTGTGTCTGGGACAGACATTTCATCCAGTTGTTGTGAATTGAACCCGGGCCTTTCACATGGCAGACGAAACCCCTCCCACTGAGCCACCAGTGTCCTATTGCCCTGATGACCGCAGACACAAAATATCACTAGTCTGAAAGATTTTAAGTTGGTGGAACTTTAAGGTGACAGTTACTGTTACTGAAGTACTTACAGTTACTTAAAACATCAAATTTGTTCAGCTAACTTGAAAAGTGTCGTTTATAAAAACTCATAAACACCGAAAATTCTAAATACTCATCAAGGTCTATTCATTTGAACTACACACGTGGACAAAATTGTTGGTACCCTTCGGTCAATGAAAGAAAAACTCACAATGGTCACATAAATAACTTTAAACTGACAAAAGTAATAATTTTTTAAAAATTATATGAATGTTAACCAATGAAAGTCAGACATTGCTTTTCAAACATGCTTCAACAGAATTATTTTAAAAAATAAACTCATGGAACAGGCCTGGACAAAAATGATGGTACCCCTAGAAAATACTGAAAATAATGTGACCAAAGGGACATGTTAATTCAAGGTGTGTCCACTAATTAGCATCACAGGTGTCTACAATCTTGTAATCAGTCAGTGGGCCTATATATAGGGCTCCAGGTAGTCACTGTGTTGTTTGGTGACATGGTATGTACCACACTCAACATGGACCAGAGGAAGCGAAGAAAAGAGTTGTCTCAGGAGATTCGAAAGAAAATTATAGACAAGCATGTTAAAGGTAAAGGCTATGAGACCATTTCCAAGCAGCTAGATGTTCCTGTGACTACAGTTGCACATATTATTCAGAAATTTAAGATCCATGGGACTGTAGCCAACCTCCCTGGACGTGGCCGCACGAGGAAAATTAATGACAAATCAAAGAGACGGATAATCCGAATGGTAACAAAAGAGCCCAGAAAGACTTCTAAAGAGATCCAAGGTCAACTTCATGCTCAAGGAACATCAGTGTCAGATCGCACTATCCGTCGTTGTTTCAGCCAAAGTGGACTACATGGGAGACGACCAAGGAGGACACCATGGTTGAAAACAAATCATAAAAAAGCCAGATTGGAATATGCCAAACTACATGTTGACAAGTCACAAAGCTTCTGGGAGAATGTCCTATGGACAGATGAGACAAAAATGGAACTTTTTGCCAAGGCACATCAGCTCTATGTTCACAGACGGAAAAATGAAGCACATCAAGAAAAGAACACTGTCCCTACTGTGAAACATGGAGGAGGCTCTGTTATGTTCTGGGGCTGCTTTGCTGCATCTGGCACAGGGTGTCTTGAATCTGTGCAGGGTACAATGAAATCTCAAGACTATCAAGGGATTCTAGAGAGAAATGTGCTGGCCAGTGTCAGAAAGCTGGGTCTCAGTCGCAGGTCATGGGTCTTACAACAGGACAATGACCTAAAACACACAGCTAAAAACACCCAAGAATGGCTAAGAGGAAAACATTGGACTATTCTAAAGTGGCCTTCTATGAGCCCTGACCTCAATCCTATTGAGCATCTTTGGAAGGAGCTGAAACATGCTGTCTGGAAAAGGCACCCTTCAAACCGGAAACAACTGGAGCAGCTTGCACATGAGGAGTGGGCCAAAATACCTGCAGAGAGGTGCAGAAGTCTCACTGACAGTTACAAGGAAGGTTGTGCAACAAACTATTAAGTTAGGGGTACCATCGTTTTTGTCCAGGCCTGTTCCATGAGTTCATTTTTTAAAAATAATTCTGTTGAAGCATGGTTGAAAAGCAATGTCTGACTTTCATTGGTTAACATTCATAGAATTTTTTTTAATTATTACTTTTGACAGATTAAAGTTATTTCTGTGACCATTTTTCTTTCTATGTGACCATGTGAGTTTTTCTTTCATTGACCGAAGGGTACCAACAATTTTGTCCACGTGTGTAATTGTAATTATTTAACTTAACAGCACTTAATATGTTTAATTACTGTGAGGATTTGGGTTTACAGCGTGAGATGGTGATAGGAAGAAACCTTGAGAGGAACCAGACTCATCTGGGTGATAACGGAGAGCAGGGATTGATCTGCACTCATACTGTGTGTTAGGAGCTGGAAGTTCAGTATAACAGGAGACGTGTTTAAGTTCATATGGAGTCCATTTGGTTATTGCAGGCTCAGGTAGACCGTAGGAAACTCCAGTCCTGAACTATCAAGCGACTGCAGTCACGAGTCCTCAGAGGACAGCTGTCTGTATCAGCCGAGGACAGGACCGTCTTCAGTGTTTAGTGGAACCGTCCCCAGTCACCACACGAACCACACAGACCACACGGGGCGACGGGATCTCCAACCAGAAGTGAGACACCAGGATGAGTAAGACAGGTCCAGAGTACAGAGGGGGTCTGGATATATTCAGAATCTTTTTACTGTGAGTGTTAGAAGGATGTTTGAAGCCCGACAAAACAACGAATGACTGAATGAAGTTAAAACTGAAATCTATAGATCCTCGCTGACAGTAAAATCTTAAATGATGTAAATTTGATGTGTGTGTGTGTATGTGTGTGTGTGCTTGTGAGAGAGAACCATGCAGGTCGTGACTCATCACAGATAATCAGCACTGAGCATCTCGAGACGCGTGTAATGGCCTGATGAGACGGTAAATATTTGCGTGTGGATGTGACAGAGTGAAGATTAAGACATCAAGGGAGTGTTTCCGTGAGACTAATTCACGAGACTCCGAGTGAATTTCCAAAGACCAGCGTAGCGTATTAATCAGCGTCTCGGGAAACAGAGACTCCTCACAGCGTACAGGCTTAAAGAGCTGTTTCATGAGTTTAGTATTAAAGCGGCGTTCAGATTAACCTGTCTGTGTGCCTTCTGTCTGTCTGTCTCTCTGAAATCACCAGCATGCCTTGAAGTTAATGAGGGAATTTTATTTGGGCCGTAAATGCCTCATATGCACACACACACACACACACACACACACACACACACACACACTTGTGAATTTAAGCGCACTGCTCAGGCTGAAACAAAAGCAGTCATTGTCCTCCACATGGTGAAGTTATCAGCGGTCGAGTGAGGAGAAACACTCCCCAAAACACACACACATCCTGATCCGAGCACGTATCCCACAAATCAGGTCAGAGCATGCTGCAGAAAACACACACACACACACAATCACACACATACAAGAAGCGTAAAAATCCCATCAGACATGAGAAGGTGTTTGGCGCTTCTTCAAATATGACACGACCCACTTCAGCAGTGAGACATCAGGGCAACGAAACATCCGCCTTTTTCCACTCTCTCTGCTTACTTTCTCAAGTGTAAAATGAAACACACACACACAGACACACACACAAACACACATTGTGTGTCGAGCTGTTGTATGAAATGACCTGAAAATTTAGCATACACAAAAAGTTGCTTTGAAGTTCAATAACAGAGGGATTAGCATGCTACGTACTGTATATGTCACACTAGTTTATTATTAAGCTAAAGTTAGAACTAGCCTGAACTAGCGGCAGGGATTTTTGGCACCGATTACTAGCGACCTTGTTTAAATGAAGCTAGCATGCAAGTCAGCTGTTTACATTATTGGTTAATTTTACCTGACAATCGGTGGACAAGAACACGAGCAGGTATACAAATATGGAAAGTGATTGTTTTCACCAAGAATTATACCCTATGTTCTCAAACCTTTACGTAGCTGTCTTCCCACTATGAGTGTGCTAATGCTAACCTAGCTAACCCCTTCCAAAAGCAGCACAAGCAGACCAACATTTTAGAAGTCACTACTATGGCTAGCATATAATAAGTGTTTAATCTCGTAGTATGTTACATAACGTCATACATCATTTGCAGCTTCAGGCCGAACCCTAACAACTCACCAGTTGAGTTTCCTCTCAGCTCATAAAAATGCTCTTTAAAAAGTCCAGATGTTTTCATTACCTCACTTCAACTGTCTAGAGTCACATTAACCAGCGCACCAGAGCCATCTCGACTTTGTACAAAATATCATTCACTCCCTCAATCATTCTCTAGAGCACCCTGGACAGAGTGCCAATCCATCACAGGGCACAAGAACATACAAACACACACTTTCACAATTTTGGTAATTTAGGAATGCTAATTGGGCCTACTCTGCATGTCTTTGGACTGTGGGAGGAAACCAGAGTTCCCGGAGGAAAACCTACCAAGCATGGGAAGAACATGCAAAACTCTATGCACACAGACCTGAGGCGGGAATCGAACCCGACACATGGAGGGGCGGGGCCTCGCTGAATTTTACACTACAGCATTAACCCAGTTAAACCACTGACACCTTATGACCTGTAGTCATTCCACAACTCTAATATTCTTTAGATTTTCTATTATCCATATATAATTGTAGATTTTTTGTGCACATCTTAGTCTCTCTAATATAAAACTGTACATTCTCTCTCTCTCTCTCTCTCTCTCTATATATATATATATATATATATATATATATATATATATATATATATAGAGAGAGAGAGAGAGAGAGAGAGACAGAGAGTGACACTCTCTGAGTGTGATAACTCTAATATTAGAGAGAGAGAATGTACAGTACAGAGCAAAAGTTTGGACACACCTTCTCATTCAGCGAGTTTTCTTTATTGTGTTCTTTAGCCCAAACAAGTCTCTTCTGCTTGTTGTCTGTCCTTAGCAGTGGTTTCCTAGCAGATATTCTACCATGAAGGCCTGATTCACACAGTCTCTTCTTAACAGTTGTTCTAGAGATGTGTCTGCTGCTAGAACTCTGTGTGGCATTGACCTGCTCTCTGATCTGAGCTGCTGTTAACATGCGATTTCTGAGGCTGGTGACTCGGATGAACTTATCCTCCGCAGCAGAGGTGACTCTTGGTCTTCCTTTCCTGGGGCGGTCCGCATGTGAGCCAGTTTCTTTGTAGCGCTTGATGGTTTTTCTGACTGCACTTGGGGACACTTTCAAAGTTTTCCCAATTTTTCCCGACTGACTGACCTTCATTTCTTAAAGTAATGATGGCCACTCGTTTTTCTTTACTTAGCTGCTTTTTTCGTGCCATAATACAAATTCAACCTCTTTGAATGAGAAGGTGTGTCCATACTTTTGGTCTGTACTGTATATAATATAAATCTGTACATTCTCTCTCTCGCTCTCTCTGAGTGTGATATTAATATTAATATATTATATATTAATTAGAGTTGTGGAATGACTACAGGTAAACAGGTAATAAGGTGTCAGTGGTTTAACTGGATTAATAGTATAATATGTCTTACACTTTTGTTTATTTAATTCGTATATACTGCTTTATCTTGTATACAGGGTCACAGGTGGCCTGGAGCTTATCCCAAGAGACTTAGGGTTAACCCTTAGAGTAACCCATAGAACACAAGGTGGGGTGCACGATGGACTAGGTGCCAATCCATCGCAGGACACACACATACTATGGACATTTCGGAAATGCCAATAAGTCTATTCTGCATGACTTTTGTCCTGTGGAAGGAAACGACCAAGCACAGGGAGAACATGCAAACTCCATGCACCCACACCTGATGCGGGAATCCAACCCTTGACTCTGGATAAGCAAAGCGCCTATTTAATTGTATATTTGCATATCTCTTACTTATATTTAAGAATAATACTTGCTTATATCTCTTATACAAGTTTTTCTGTTACTGCAGTGTCATTTTCATTTTTATAGCGTTCCCAAGAGTGAAACAAGTCTATAAACAACATACAGAAATGAAATATTTTAAAACCATCAGTCAATCAGAATCCAGAACTCAGCAGAGGTTTAAGGCAAAAACACTGATGTACAGTATGTCGATGCCATACATTAGTAACATTCAGTTAATTGTCTAAATGAATGCTATTTTCATAAACCGTAGCAGATCACTCTAAGACATGATGCAAACCTGAAGTTTTGTTTGAGGATTTATTTTTTTTTTGGTACTAAATCATGAGCAATAATAACAATGCTTATGCTACTGGATGAGTTTTTTCTTTTTTCCTCCGTGTGTGTGCATCCTGCGTTATCAGCTATCAGACAAATGAAAGAGTTTCTCACAGTTTCTGTAAATCTCCTGCTGTTGTCTGTAAACTGCACAGTTGGAGACGTTGCTGCTCGAACACACTGACTAAACCTGATGAGATTCCTCCCTGGTGGTCTCCATAAACAGCTAAAGCGCTTCTGGGAATATAAAGCGCTGCACGGGAGAATTTTAATTTATCTGACGGTAAAGAGACCAAATTGATTCCTACAGAGCTAAACCTTAGCCGATCGTTTTCTCTGCATTTCAAGGACATTCGTGCTGCTGAGGATTTCAGCCTGTAACCTTGATAAACATTGCAAAACAGGGATACTGTCTGGCGAAGCAGCCCTATTTTTTTCAGGTCAGTTATAATGTCTTTCAAAATGTTTTAAGACACTCTTAGTATTAATAATTCTGATTTCTAACAGAAATTGATTTTTATGGACATTTATGGACATGAATGCGCATCTACACATTCATGCGTATTTTCACACTCCCCGGACATTTCCATTTAAATTCTATTTCAATTTCCATAATCGAAGTTTTCTATATTTTAGTTCTTATTTTGTTCCATGATTTATTTCTTATTGATAATGCTTTTTTTTAAGGTCACGGCCGGTTGTACAGTATAAGCATTTCACTGCATATTGTACTGTGTATGTGACAAATAAAGTTTGAATTTGAATTAAGCTTGGCTAATCACAGCACTATAACTGCTTATAAGCTTGCACTGTAAATGTTTATGACCACGCTGTAGCTTTAACTACACTGTTATGTCTGCTTGTTTTGTTTTCTAGTAAAAAACACTTTTATGTATGTCTGGAACACAAATATTTTAATACGTTTTAGTCGTGTAAACATTTTCAGAAACTTTTCCCACCATTTTTACTTTCTAGCTACAAAATTAACTTCATTATGAACTACATTCATAATTCAAAAACTCCCAAAAATTTTTTAGCCCACAGGCGATAACCCCAAGCTCCCCTACCCGGCCTCCAAACTCCCCAGATCCCAACCTGATCTAACACCCATGCGATGCACCAGACAAACAAGTCTGATCCACAGAGGCCCCGTCCCACAACCAACAGGCGCTGAATGACCCGCTGCCGAAATCACCACGGCACACCTTCAGAAATGCCCTGGTGGGACAACGGGAACCCAAAACCTACTTTAGGTGGTGTTAATGTTAATGTTTTCAATGTTATGGCTGATCTGTGTGTATACAGTATGTGTATAATATAAACATTTGGTGTAGAAACATTTAGGAAGTCATAATTTTTGGTTGCCACGAATTTTATTTCTTGAAAGTAGCTTTTCAGTTCTTTGTATTCAATTGTTTCAAATCCTTATGTTTAAAAAAGCTAGAAGTGTGTATGATCTACTTGTTCTGAGTATTTTGTTAATTTGCTAGTTTATTCCATTAACATTCTCATCTAGACTTCAGGTTCAGTTGTAGGTTATGAATATTTCTATACGACCTCTAAAAAACTTTTATAGATAGAAAGATAGAAAGATAAGGTTTTTCATGATGAAGCTATTGGTCTGATCCAGGGCTGTAGGGATGAGGATGTTGAAAATGTGCTTTGATTGAAAAGATTGAAAATCTTTGAATTAATCAATAGTATAATTATCGAAAAAGGGCAAACAACAAAATAAATTGTGTATAATTGTATAAGAATTGTGTAAAAATGTATCATTTAGATTTTAACACAGATGTGTGTATTGTGTATCAAGTTAGCAAGATAGCGTGGCTCATGAAAAGTTTTAAAATACAAACTCTGATACTTAAAAAAAAAAATCACTATCTATGAGGACTACCAAAGATTCTAAAAAAAGTTAGTCATGTATCAGTAAGAGGCTACGGAATCGTATCATATTGTATTGTGCCACATATCGTATCATAACGTCTTCACTTGTATTGTCGTCACACTGCTTTGTCGTTGTATTGTTTGCAAGCCTGACATTTAAACCCCTATAATAAGTACATCATCAATCAATGTAAAAAAAAATCCTAATTATGAATTCCATGATGAGGAAAATGATATGGAGAATATATTTTCCACCATAGCAAGAATCCATCATAAAGACCTTTTTTAGCCCTTGCTGCTTTTAGCAACACGAAGGCGCTCAATTAAAAGCCAATCTGCACCCATCATTCTTGTCACTTCAAACAAAAGATTATTACTCTGATCCGCCCAGCTCATTAATCTCTCAGCGAGAGGCGGCCAGAGAGGGGTCGCAACGAAGAAACGCACCACACGGGGTGGAATCGTGAAGTTTCTGTCAGCTGATATCCATTCAAACTTGAACTGTTTGGTGATATATATATATATAAAAATTACTTAAGAACCATGTCATGGATGTCATTACAGGTTACGTGTTCATATTCAGAAGACTTCCAGCACAGTACGGTGATGAGACTCTTAGCAGCAGTAAAATGTTTGAAGGTTACAAACATTTTAAAGAAAGCTGTACGTGTGTGAATGACAAACCCAGCCGAGGTGGCACACTGCCGTCAACTGCACCCTTGATCCTTGACAATCAAGTCATCATTTACCAACATGACTTCAACACCTCGCCCCAGCCATTACTACATGTTTGAGTGATTAAAGGAGTTCCTGAGAGACCAGAGTTTTAGATGTGAGAAGATCTCAGATGAAGTCACCCTGATGGTATCCAAGCACTAGTGAAACACCTGGATATGTGCATTAGTGTAGAAGTGGATTGTTTTGTTTAGCCGTCCAGTTGTGTCCGACTCTTCGTGGCCTTATTGACCATAGCACCCAGACCTTTCTAGATCCTGTCCATGGGGTTTTCTTGGCAAGTATATTGGAGTGGGTTGCCATTTCCTTCTTCACTGGAGTTTGGAAACGCCAATTAGCCTTATCTGCATGTCTTTGGACTGTGGGAAGAAACCAGAGAAACCCACCAAGCACAGGGAGAATATGCAACTCCATGCACACAGACCCAATGCGGGAATCGAACCAAGGAACTGGAGGTGCAAGGCGACAGTGCTAACTACTATGCCACTGTGCAACCAACTGTGGATTACATACTGTATACTTAAAAAACTAATAGAGAAATAAAGGGAGTTCTCAGACTCTCAGAACTGTATTCTGTAATTCTGCACAATCAAGTCTCACACTGACATTGTGAGAACAAGTGAAAACATTTGATGGTTGATGCCTGAAGCAGATTTTCTACACAGATTATAGAAATCATGCAGATGTGTGTTTTATGGCTGTTGGACTGAAAAAGGAATCAGGAACTCCGAAGAGTGAAGGGTGCTGCCCAGCGCTGCTCCAGTCACAGCCCAAAATCAGACCAAAATAGCTTTAACTACACCTCAAGTCTCCGGCACGCATTAGAACTCTAATCACAGCAGTGAACTGAACACCTAATGGATAAGTTGTTGGATGTTTATTGTAAAACTGACATGAACCTGCACCAAAGACTGGTCTTGAAATGCTATAAACGCTCTAAAAGATTGAACTCTTACAGAAACTAAGCGCTCGTTCAGAAGGTGTTTACATATCCAACAACTTTGTGAAAGATTCTGCAAATAAGGAACTTTTACAGCATCCCCCAGAAACCACCAGTTTGTTTCGCTTCTGCTTTGGTGTATAAATGGCCATGCAGGTAAAAAAAATTCTTCAGTGATAAAGGGTTTACAGCACCATTAAACATCTAAAGGAAACTTTGGAAAGATTAACTGCTTTCACATTCTGAAGAAATCAGAAGGACATCCAGAACATCTAACAGGAACTGAAGAAATCCCTGGTGTAGAATATAAAGAACATCTGAAGTCTTCTAGAAGATTATGGGTTGGTTAATGAAAAAATCTGCAGGAACGTTTAAGACACATAAGGGTTATAGTTAGGACAGGGAAGCCATGAACAGTTTTTCTGACAAGACGGAGGAAGATCATAATTTTAAAAGATCTTCCAAGAAACGAAAAGTTAATTAGAAACTAATTTCTTCAACGATTGTCCAGGATGTTCTTGGAAGTTCTTTAATAGGTTCTTTGGATGGTCATGGAAGAGAAGAATAGTCAGACTGTTCAAATGTTCTTGGAACTTGAGGAATCTGCTGCTGAGACAATCTAAAGGACTTAAGATCATCTTTCAGGTTGTTCTGCTTTAAAGGACTCCCTAAAGACCTAAAGTAAAAATTCTGATGTTAAATCTCTAAGAGCTGCTACAATATCTTCCAGGAATACAAGACACAACCCTAGCATGAATAGCTCCAAAAGATCTTCCAAGCCATGCTAGTTCTGGTTCTGACCCAATCATTTACATTTTAACTTTTAAAATATCTTCTATGAATAATAATCCCTCTGAAAATAGAACTTAACATTCTACTTAAGGCTCTATTATTTATAAACTTCTGATCTTTTTTTTAATATATATATATAAAATGGTTCTAATGATAAGCCATCAGAAATGTCTGTAAAGATCTTCCAGAAGCTCAAAGGGTTCCGCTGTTGAGATAATCGCTAGAAAAAAAAAGATCAGAAAGATCTTTCAGGAACCTCTGGTTCTGCTGGTATGACAATAAAGTTCTAGGAACCTTAAAGGTTTTCCAGAACAGTGAAAGTTCCGAGAGAAGAAATCTGGCTAAAAGAAAAAGACACACACACATAGACACTAAAGAAGTAACAGTTGACAGCCAGACCATTGAGATCTAATGTAAAGTTATTAGAACTCAGTACAGACACATCCATCACTCTTTTGTTTTCAGCTTCACGGACAAGACAGGAGGGACAGAATCACACACTTGTCCTCTCACGTCCAGATTCCACTGCTGTTCCTGGGAAAGCCGGAATTATTAGTATATGGGGGGAAAGAGAGAGAGACATAGAGAGGGAGAAGTCTGCTTGCACAAAACCTGCCAGAAGGTTACACTGCCTGTGTGTCATAAATTACCCGTGACAGTCCACCAGAACGGGGGCTGCGGTGTAGGGGGGCTGAGAGAGAGAGAGAGAGAGAGAGACGGGGGTGGTGGCAGCTTTCTTCTCGCCCCCGCTTGATGAACGAGCCTCAGAACAAGGCAGAGAATACATCATATCACCTCTAATGGGGCCCCATTTCCCCGGCCATAACTCAGCCGTTTAAAAATAGAGAGGAGCGGGTGAAATATGGCGCCGTATATCGGGCCGGGCCTGACACTTTTACGAGTCCTCCCTGCACTATGGAGGCACTGATTGCTATTTCAAAAGAAGCCCGTCACGTCCTGCACTGAGCACAACCAGCTGCTGCCGAGGGAGAGACGGAAAATTATGGCCTCAGAGATTTGGGTTATCTTTTCAGAGAGTCGTTCAAGCCGCTGATTTACAGTGTTTGCGCTCGGCATTATTAAAAACCCGAAATCTGCAGCCATGCCATCGCTCAGGCACATGTGGGAAATTCCGTCAACAGGGGGGAAAGAACAAGTACACATGGAAAGACAAAAAGGTTAACACTTATGTGGACTTTTCTTCTTCATCTACTTCTTTTCTCTGTCTGTGTTGGGGTGTGTAGGACAGAACCCATGCCTGCTGAACTTTCTAAAGACGGGATTGGGGGAGAATGCTGCCTTCAGTATGTACAATGTCAGAGCTCTGAGCTACACAGTGGGAGAATGCGGACACCACCATGAGTGCCGATGTTAGCACCGGTCGGTCTACGTTAGTGTTGAAACTAAACACAAGGTAAAGTGGAAATGACTTTGGATTTTCATAGTTGGAGGTTGGGAGGTTGGTTTCAACCATTAGTTAAATGCTGTATAATTAACGTGTGTTTTATAGCTCAGCTCCAAAGGCTCTAAAGGCAGCACTCCAAAAGGCAAAGCAACCTGCATGGCTGAGCCCATATTTCCTTATCACTTACAGGTGCACATTCACGTTCTTTGTATTTGTATGCAAGACTGGGTTTCTGAGATTTACATTCAAATGGTCTCCTACTTTAGGAAAAACCCTGTGAGTTTTATGGAAATTTCTTCTCCAGGCAGATTTCTAACACTGGAGCCTATTCCAGTAACTTCAGGTGTGCTTCCAATACAGCAACCCTTTTAAGAAAAAAACTAAAAAAAAAACTTTCCAGAAGAGAAGAAACTCTTGAAGGAACTGAAGAACCTTAAAGATTTTTTGATCACACAAGAACTCTTTTAGGAACTTTAAATCTTCAAACACTCCTGGAATTTTTTCAGGAACTCAAGAGCTTCAGATGTGTCGCCATAGCCGAGGTCTTTTCATTTTAGAATGTCAGAATCGCAGGTTTTCCCATCGCAGAAACCTCTTTCAGGAAGTTAGCAACACTTTTTGGTATTCATGACCTTTAGGTATGTTACCATTAGGGAGCCTTGTTGTACCCTGGGAATGTGTGCCATTCGAGGAACCTTTTCAGCATCATTGTCAGGACGGTGTAAATACTTTCAGGAACTTCTGGCATGTTTGCGAAACAGGAACCTTTTCAAACATTCTTTGCATTCCCATTGCTGGAACCTTTTCTGGAACTCTTTTATGAATTCGGGACCATGTTGACCTGTTTTAGCACAAAATGAGCCAGGCTTTAGCTTTTGTACTGTACTTGATATGAACTTTTTCAGAGTTTCCTTTGGATCAGGAATTGAAGAGTTAACTGGTTTTACTGGCTAAAGTCATGCCGCAAGGTTTATATAATTATGTGGAAGGCTATTGGTTAAGGCAAGCTAGGTTATGTTGGGTTGTTATTAAGTAAGCTAGCTAAAATCCGCAAGACAATGTTGTGTACCTGCTAGCATAGGAGTTGGCTAGCTACTGAGTTGCTCTAGATATCTAGCTACTATAGCTAGTTTAGACAGTAGGCATTCGATCCTAATTAAAGATGTAAATTCTAGCTTCTCACTAGCACTTCCTCTACCTTTCTTCTGCGCTCTATAATTTTTTACAAGAGTTTTGACCCCACAGAAAAACATGTAAACTTTAATACTCAGCATGTTCGACTCTTTCCTGTTGTTAAACTGGGCTCAGCCCCAGCAGATGCGTCTCTGTTAGAGCACTCCTCCGTCTCTTTGTACTCGACAGCACCGACGGAATCAGCTCGTAAAGTTATTAGGCGCTATCTCTGACCTTGACTTTTATTAGCGTGGTATTTATGGACCAGTTTAACAGATTCTTTTTTTTTTTTTTTTGTAGGGGAGTTAGCTATGTACTGCGCATTTCAGAAACGTCTTCCAAAAGCACTCCTTCAGCTCCGCCCACAATTCCCCATAGATCAGTCTATTAAACTCCATCTTGGACTCCTGCCACAAGCACATCATTTATCTCAGGGCCGGCCAAGAAGAATTATTGTTGTGTAAATCTCCAACCCTTTTAGGAGATCAAAGTTCCAAGACATAAATCACATTAGCCCACAAATCCAACACACACACACACACACAAGGGAGATTCTTGGGTCATTGTTTTCCTCTTTTCCTCTCCTCGCTCCCCCACCCGTTCTTTTCCATTTTTTTCTTCTTTTCCAGCTTCTTCCCCTGGACACTGATTTCTCCTTGCTGGTTTGTGTTCCTAATTTTTTCGATCAGTTTCTGATTTTTAGATTTTCAACATGACATAAATTGACCGGACGAACAAAAAAGGACCTGATTTTCCTTTCCACATCAGCGAACCTTCAACAAACTTTTACAGTTAGAATCATGAGTGTTGATGAGACAAGAACACGATGGTCATAAACACCATCAGCTGTGTGTTTATTGCAACAAGGGAACTCTCACAGGTTCAGTTCGTCTCCAGCAAACTTCTCATGTTTTCCATCACTGGTCCCTTTTAAGGAACTAATGCATTCGTTCAGAAAGTCTGGGACTTCTGGTGTATTTGGAGAACCTTCTGTGTGACGCAGCAGATCCCATCTGAGCGAGACTCGAGTTGTTGTCTGGCTCCACGTCGCTCTTCCTCCATGTCAGGAAAGGATGTAGAAGTGCCGGAGGCTGCGGTGACGGTGTGCCGGAGTGAAGCCGTGTGACAGTGCTGATGTTCCAGACCTCGTGTCTGCTCACTGATTCTATCAGCTAACAAGCCTGAAGAGACAAAATAAAGAGCACGCAGGCTGAGAGATAAAAATGAGGGATTATCGCTCTTTACCTGGCCTCGTGTGTGTGTGTGCGCTCTGACAGCTTTCACAACACACACATCTCCCGGGGAAATGAACTGACAGCCAGAGGAGAGACAGAGAGATGACAAGCAGAGGGTGGAAGGGAGGGAATACATAAAGAGAAGAATGAGGAGATTAGAAGACAAGAGAAGTGGGAGATTAGAAAGGAAAAGAAAGAAAGAAAGAGAAAAAGAGAAGAGAAGAGAAACTTAGAGAGATTATAAAGAAAAAAAGACAGAAAGAAAAACGAAAGAGTAAGTATAGAGAAAAACACCTATTTCTTTTTTTCTTTCTTTCTTCTCTCTCTCTCTCGTTTTTCTTCATGACGTTTCAGCTTGCAGAGTAAATAGTCAAGAATAATTGCAGCTGCTGAGACAGGGCCGATTTTATTTGTGTGTGTGTGTGTGTGTGTGTGTGTGTGTGTGTGTGTGTGTGTGTGTGTGTGTGTGTGTGTGTGTGTGTGTGTGTACACAAAGAGCGTCTGGAGGAGAGCTCAGACAGAGAGCTTCAGATCCTAACAGATGATTGTGTTCTTAAGACTAGATAATGTCTGTAAGCTCACTGCAGTCTTACACAAACACACTGCGGAGCGGCAGCGACACAACAAACAGCACTTCCCGATCACTTCCCCGTCCTGCATCGCATTCCTCTCCTTTCTCTCTTCTTTCCTCTCTCAGCATTACTCCTCTGTAGCCCACACTGAGTCGCCTTTGATTTAAATGTGCTAATTAATCGGCCAGTTTGATCCGGTCTCCCTGAACCCATCTTCACACTCGAGGTTGTGCTGTTGTACTGAATAACATCATGGCTGTGATATGCAATTTGTGCTGATATCCATCACAACAGTACTCGCTCTTGTGTGATATTGCTTAGTTAGGTGAACAACCTGTCGCCGTGGAAACGATAACATATGAGAATGAATAGGATGCTGTCTCATATAGAAAGCTTTCCGTGGCTGATGTTACAGGAGAGAGCTGGAGCTAGAAATCGAAAGCGCTGTGAGATTTGGAGTTTAATCCTGGGAGAAATCGTTCCCTCTAAAATGAGAAACATCGCAATCGTGAAATGTACCGTTTTAGGTTTATTTTTCAGTTCGTCTGCCTGTCTGAGATCCTTGTTAGCGGCGTGTGTGAAAAGCTGAATGTTCATGAGATTTAAACACAATGACAGGATGAATTAAACAGGATGACCTTCATAACCAGGTGATGGACTGATTAGGTTTCAGATACGAGCCAAAAAGAGTCAAGGACACAACAAGGTCACGTCTCCATCCACACTCATCCATCTCTTTGCTTTGTCTTTTCCTTTCTTTCAAGTATCAACTGAGTGATCCTGAGATTAAACCATTAGCCACTGTGAAGTAATCGTTTCTAAGTCGTACCGAACCATCCGTATTGTTTTATTTACGGCTACAAAGCTAACTAACTTCTAACACAGGGCCAAATCCCAAATCCCTCCCTAACCCCTGATCAAGGGCACTACTTGGTATGGGGTACAAGGGATTGTACACCCTACGTAGTGTACTAGCTTTCCATTTAACGCTATTTAGCATTCGACCCCAGAACCTGGAAGTTAACAGAGCTGATATTCTAAAGTGTGTAATAAGTTTCTCAGGACTGTCCACCACCTCCATGGTTTATTTTCTTCACCTTTTGGCTACAGAGTACCACTAAGAGTTTTACCTCCTGTTAATTCGCTTGCGCTCCCTAACTCTGCCAGTTGTAGTTAGTGGGCGGAGCAAAATAAAGCTACACATCATAACACTTAACACTATAACACAGGGTAAATAAAGCTACACATTATAATCTGTTGATAATAAATGGTGTCTGTGGAACTGTTGTATAAAAGCGATACCACACTCGGGATCATACTGAAATTAAGCACTGAGAGATGTGAGATTAAGTATTTAATCCTGACACAAATCATTCCTTTTAAAAGAAGAAACATCGCTGAGATCACGTGTTAGCGGTTAAACCATAAGCTACTGGGAAGTTCGCGTCCTCTCTATTCTTGAAGACTGTCACCTTATAAACTTGAGAAAAAGCCCCTCCCACTTGCATATGACGTGTACCTGTGTAACCCCACCCCCAGAAACCATACACCCAGATTCGGATATTATTTATAATTTGTTGGCGAGCCCTTGTCACCCTCCACGTCTCTGAGTCGGAGCATCCTGAGAACGACTCACTGACGATTCCTGAGCAAGAGGCGGGGAATTTTTACAGACCTGTAAACGTCTGGTTCTATCCCCTGGAACAAGACGTGTAAAGCCACCTGGGGTAAGTTCAACCCCCCACCCCCCCCCCACCCCTTGTCTAGCCATCTAACCCCCTAAGCAAACGCAGTCTAGTGGCCTCACACCATGATGACGGGATAATATCCAGCTTACAGCAGGTTTTAAAAGGAAGGTGTCGGCCCTTACGCCTCTGTCCATCGTCGTCCGGCTACCGAGTCATAAAGCCGTGAAACAGAGTGCTAAGGAGTGCTGAGGAGGAGGAGGAGGAGGATTTTACTGCTCTCAGCTGTTCTGAGCTGTCAGAGACGTGGTTAAATTAGGGTGGTCACATGACACTTTCGGGGCTGCTGGGATACTAAAAACATCGTGTGAGAAAGGTGTTTATTAAAGGAGTAGCTCGAGCCAGATAGCTTCAGGGGAATCACACAAACGCCCACGCACACACACACACACAGAGTTGTAAGTTTAAAGCTACAAACCTCACATCCTATCCGGCAGGTTTATAAAAACCCTCACAACCAAGAGAATTACTGTCTGTAAAATAAAAAACACATGCTTTTAATTTGTTACCTTTTTTAATCAAATGAAAAACATGTCTCACGCTAGCTTAGACTCAGATCTTATCTTATCTTATCTGGTTTAATATCGATTGACAGTAAAAACCTTACTTGCGTATCATTGTTCAGTTTGCTAAATAACAGCTGAAGTTACATCCTTCATGTACAATACAACTGAAGTAGTAGCAGTTTAGGTCAGAATTTCTAGATCAATATAAGCTACAAGGTCCGTCAAGTTGACCGGGACTTGGTGATGAAATTATTGATCCTTGGCGATGAGGAAGAATCTAAGCTGCAGTAAAACATTTGAACGGTGCAAACATTTTAAAGCAAGCTGTATGTCCGTGAATAATGAT
Source organism: Clarias magur (assembly GCA_013621035.1). Classification (NCBI taxonomy): domain Eukaryota; kingdom Metazoa; phylum Chordata; class Actinopteri; order Siluriformes; family Clariidae; genus Clarias; species Clarias magur. Next base: position 716,846 of record QNUK01000181.1, on the reverse strand, counting down.
CTCGGCAGAGGTGGCTCGGGTGTTCCCATGAACATGAGGGAAAATCCTTGAAAATGGACGGATAACTTGTTTCCAGTTTGCGGAAGAGACACACCTGTCTGTGGGAACTGTACACACAATCATTCACTAACACCACGGCTGAGAGATATTGCCACATCCCCTGTACAGTCCTGACCTCGCCCCAAGACATTTCCACAGTAAAGGAGTTCCTGGGAGGCCGGAGTTTCAGATGTGAATCAGACGGTCCGCTCATGGGTCCGGCGTACTGAGAAAACGTTCTACGTTGATGGTGTCTAAGCTCTAGTGAAACACTGGGATAAGTGCTTTAGTGTAGCAGGGGGTTATATGGGAGGAATAAAGGGAGTGTTTACTGTACTTTCAGAACTATGATCAAAAGTCTCGCTTTGACTCATACACTCCTTTCAGCATTCCAAATGATAATTCGTACCAAGAACTTTTTTTCCATATGAACAAATTGTCCATGTACAGGTTTTTTTTTTTTGGCAAGTACATGACAAGCTGGGTTTTTTTTGTTTTTGTTTTTGTCTTTTTCAAAACTTAACATCAGAGTTTAGCAAGAATTTTCAGCCACTATTTCGTCAGCGATCCTCCAGATGAAAGAGGATGAATTGTGTGAAGGTTGCATTTGAAGTTCTGTTAATCTGAGTAAAAAAAAATGAGTGTCTCGTGTATGTGTGTGTGTGTGTGTGTGTGTGTGTGTGTGTGTGTGTGTGTGTGTGTGTGTGTGAGGAGTCATGTTGAGATTATTCATGGCCTTAGGGAGCAGTGTTCAAACACTTCAATGTCTTTCTGTCTTTCAAAAGCAAGTAACAGCCCGAACAAGTCAGACAGAAGCGACTCCTGAGCACTGAGTCAGGCCGGGCACGTGCCACAGGTAGAGTGGAATCTCAGTGACGAGCAACAAAGCTGCCTCTCACAACCACCTGCTCTACAGACCAAACCTGGGGTCAAACATTTTTATTTAGTTCTACACTCACAGCTTTAATTCATATGTCTAATTATGTCCTGTTTACCGTTTAATGCACATAAAAGACTGTGTTAAGACACTGCAAATTAAAATAAAGCCTGGGAAGCTGTAGAAGAAATAACTAGCACAGTTAGCTCAGTTAGCTCATTTTGCTAATCTAATCTGAGAATGAGAGTCGTACACATAAATCACACACAGACTTCTGACAATTTCGATCTTTAAGAAGGTGAAGTAATATGTGTGTCATGGGAATGTCGGACAGGCCACGCCCAGCTGCAGAAAGTTGCTACACCTACACAAAAAACATCCATTAAGTGACGCTTCACCTGCAGGTGCAGTGCAGGGTTAAAGGTCACATTCCCAACCTGAACACACCCTTGACCTGCTGAAGGCCCTGAGGAGAACCATCACGTGAGTCTGAGTTCAAGATAAAGACTTGACATGAAACGTGACTTCAGATTGAAAAGCGGATGCTATGAGTTGCTTTATCCAGTTCTGGACTTCTTGGGAGGAACATACTGTATAATGTAGACTGGATTCAAAGAGGAGATTAGTGGAGACCTGTAAGACTTCTAAAGCGCATCAGCTACACCTTCTTCTCCTCCTCATGTAGACAATCATGAATATTGACCTTCACCAATGGGTCCAGGTGGAACGTCTTTAGAAAGTCGAATTAACAATCATTTTTAAAAAATGGAGAAAAAAAATTTAAATTTAGAAAAAAAATTGGAAAATTATTATTTCTAAAACTGAGACGTCCATATAAAACTGATTTTTTTTTTGTTGTTGTGATGTCACAAAAAAATGTTGTGGTTTTGAAACTTGTCACATTTGAAGATTCCGTTACATTAACTAGACAGTTCTAACTATTCCAGATAGTTGGGTAATTAAAACTAACTAAAATTAAGTTAACTAAATAATTATCTAACATGACCCATTTTATTATTCCGCACAGATTATTGTTTTTGCTTTAAATGTGTAAGAGTAAGATGTAAAGGATCTCTGCTCCGTCAGTCAGGTGAAGTTTAGGACAAATGAGGTGGAGAAGGAGAGAGAGGGATAACAGACACTCCTCCTGTCCAACCTGTCCCCCTACCTCAGGGCATCGCTCTCTCTCTCGCTCTCCTTTCTTTCTGCTCTCGTCTCTCTTCATGCTGTCACTTTTGTCTGAGCCTGGATTAAGCTACAGCGTCACAGTGTGTGTGTGTGTGTGTGTGTGTGTGTGTGTGTGTGTGTGTGTGTGTGTGTGTGTGTGTGTGTGTGTGTGTGTGTGTGTGTACGTGCCTCGGGAGACAGTATGATGTCAGCACTCTCATGTCAGGAGCTGTCCGTCATCTCTGTCCTGTCAGCACGCACGCCATCGGGCCGTCACTCTGAGTTACCGCGGTTACTGTCGCCATCAGAGATCTGAGAGACACTGAAGCTCAGGTTGCAGCTCTGCATTGTCACGGCGCAGACGAACGGGACACGGGCGTACTTTTTGTTTGCAGTTAAGAGCTCAGAGAAAGAGAGAAAGAGAGAGAGAGAGTTATAGAGGGTTGGCATCTGACAGTAAATGTATTAATATTTCTGTCAATCTCATATAGGGAAAGAATAAAGAGAGAAAGAAATGAGCTCATCAAAAGAAACAGAGCTATGTGACATGGGTCAAGAGATCAAAAAAGGAAAAAGTGAAAAGAAAAATCTAATTTATCCCTCTTTATTTTGTTCTTCTTCAGCTTCTTTATTTTCTTCTTTGTCTTTTTTATTGTTTAATGATTTTCTTTATGTTCTTCTTCCTCTACATTTTTGTTATTAGGAGAGCACAAGACCTGATGCATGATGGGAAGAAAATGATGAGGAAACGGATGAGGGGGAAAGTGGGGAAGCAAGGAAGAGTAAATAAAGAAAGTAAATAGAGATGGAAGATGACCAGGAAATGAAATGAGGAAACCTGAGAGAGAGAGAGAGACAGAGAGAGAGAGAGAGACAGAGCGAGAGAGAGAGAGAGAGAGAGAGATCATTATATAGTAGATTGACACATGAATAGTGAATATGCTGTGTGTGTGTGTGTGTGTGTGTGTGTGTGTGTGTGTGTGTGTGTGTGTGTGTGTGTGTGTGTGTTGTAAGGATCCATTGTGTGTTGTGGACTTTGATCAGTGGGGGAGGGGCGGCTGGATAACTCAGTAATCCTCCCTGAAAAAGATAAAGAATCACAAAATGGCCGACCGTTAGCTAGCCATGGACAATTCTAATCACTGCACAAGCCTTTCAGACTTCCTGTGTGTGTGTGTGTGTGTGTGTGTGTGTGTGTGTGTGTGTGTGTGTGTGTGTGTGTGTGTGTGTGTGTGTGTGTGTGTGATTCCTCACAGATGCAGTCTGAGTGAGATTTTAAGTTAAACTTCACAGCTTTACTCATCACTCAACATGTTTTGATAGTTATTTAATAAAACATTAGCTGATCGAGTGAACTGAGGACGGATTCCAAACTAGTGATTGAACACAGCTGCGCTATTTTTTCTCAAATAAAACCGTTAACTAGCTAGCGAGCTAAACAGATTACAGATAAACAGCTTAACTACTAATGTTAGTTATGTACATAAGTGATGAGTTACATTATCGTTAGCTAGGACATAGCTTTAGCGTTATGGCTAAACACGTGGACAAAATTGTTGGTACCCTTCGGTCAATGAAAGAAAAACTCACAATGGTCACATAAATAACTTTAATCTGACAAAAGTAATAATTTAAAAAAATTCTATGAATGTTAACCAATGAAAGTCAGACATTGCTTTTCAAACATGCTTCAACAGAATTATAAAAAAAAATAAACTCATGGAACAGGCCTGGACAAAAATGATGGTACCCCTAGAAAATACTGAAAATAATGTGACCAAAGGGACATGTTAATTCAAGGTGTGTCCACTAATTAGCATCACAGGTGTCTATAATCTTGTAATCAGTCAGTGGGCCTATATATAGGGCTCCAGGTAGTCACTGTTTTGTTTGGTGACATGGTATGTACCACACTCAACATGGACCAGAGGAAGCGAAGGAAAGAGTTGTCTCAGGAGATTCAAAAGAAAATTATAGACAAGCATGTTAAAGGTAAAGGCTATAAGACCGTTTCCAAGCAGTTAGATGTTCCTGTGACTACAGTTGCACATATTATTCAGAAATTTAAGATCCATGGGACGGTAGCCAACCTCCCTGGACGTGGCCGCACGAGGAACATTAATGACAAATCAAAGAGACGGATAATCCCAATGGTAACAAAAGAGCCCAGAAAGACTTCTAAAGAGATCCAAGGTCAACTTCATGTTCAAGGAACATCAGTGTCAGATCGCACCATCCGTCATTCTTTCAGCCAAAGTGGACTACATGGGAGACGACCAAGGAGGACACCATTGTGAAAACAAATCATAAAAAAGACAGACTGGAATATGTCAAACTACATGTTGACAAGCCACAAAGCTTCTGGGAGAATGTCCTATGGACAGATGAGACAAAAATGGAACTTTTTGCCAAGGCACATCAGCTCTATGTTCACAGACGGAAAAATGAAGCATATCAAGAAAAGAACTCTGTCCCTACTGTGAAACATGGAGGAGGCTCTGTTATGTTCTGGGGCTGCTTTGCTGCATCTGGCACAGGGTGTCTTGAATCTGTGCAGGGTACAATGAAATCTCAAGACTATCAAGGGATTCTAGAGAGAAATGTGCTGGCCAGTGTCAGAAAGCTGGGTCTCAGTCACAGGTCATGGGTCTTGCAACAGGACAATGACCCAAAACACACAGCTAAAAACACCCAAGAATGGCTAAGAGGAAAACATTGGACTATTCTAAAGTGGCCTTCTATGAGCCCTGACCTCAATCCTATTGAGCATCTTTGGAAGGAGCTGAAACATGCTGTCTGGAAAAGGCACCCTTAAAACCTAAAACAACTGGAGCAGCTTGCTCATGAGGAGTGGGCCAAAATACCTGCAGAGAGGTGTAGAAGTCTCACTGACAGTTACAGGAATCGTTTGATTGCAGTGATTGCCTCAAAAAGGTTGTGCAACAAACTATTAAGTTAGGGGTACCATCATTTTTGTCCAGGCCTGTTCTATGACTTCATTTTTTTTTTTTATAATTCTGTTGAAGCATGGTTGAAAAGCAATGTCTGACTTTCATTGGTTAACATTCATAGAATTCTTATTTATTATTACTTTTGTCAGATTAAAGTTTTTTCTGTGACCATTGTGAGTTTTTCTTGAATTGACCGAAGGGTACCAACAATTTTGTCCACGTGTGTAAATGATGCCTGTGAGGATATTGTGATATTGTGTTAAGTAGTGATGTACTAATTATTTATTTTTTTTAGACTCAGTTCCTTTTGTCAAGAGATCTAGCTAGCAAAAAAATAAATAAAAAGGGCACATAAAGCCAGAAATAAAATTAGCAATAGTTTGAAAATATTTGAAAATTACTAAAATTATGTTTTTAAAAATAATTAAAGGATATATAAGGCTAAGAAATTATGCACAACAAGAATAACAATGGAAAAACTAAATCATTAAACAATGTAAAAGAAAGATAAATTTATGATGAAGTTTAAGATAATATTAAGAGATAAAATCAGACATTGTCTTTTTTTAAGTAGCTGATGTAAAAAAATAACAAAAGTATTTTGTTTGTTTGTTTCTTTGTTTGTTTTTAATCCAAATTATGATTAGAATAAAATTATCAGATGATGTTAAAATTAAATTAACAGTTTTTTCTTTTGCAGAAAATGTTATTAAATTATTCATGAAAGACCAGATGATTTTAAAAATAATAAAAGTAATTACCTAAAAAATATGATGTGTTAATACATTTCTCAGATGTCTTTTGAATCTCTACTTGTGGCAAAAACAAAGTTAATCTGGGAGATGTTGGATTTCTTGTGGTCACGAGGAAAAAAATGGGTCCTAAGGGTAAATAAATTAGTTCAGATCTTTGGTTTAGAGTTGCACGGCTGTTGGCCTAAACCCCGTGCAGTGCTTTGATAAACAGAGCAGGACCGGAGCACCTGCAGCTGAGAAGAGAATCGCAGGCAGGTCGCGCCCTCGGGAGCGCACTTCAAATCGGCTTTGTCTGATTAAGAGATGCCCCTCGCCGTGTGAGCACTTTGATGTCTTTCTCTCTGTGTGTGTGAGCTTCCTCCTTTCTTTCGCTCGCTCTAATGCCGTTACCCGAGCGCAGCCGAGGGGCCAAGGTTCCACTCGAGTGTACATCTGTGTTCACGTGCGTTTGGAGGGTGACCGGCTCACTAAGTGAATTAAGCCCGACTGAATTAGGGAGGGATTTCTGTATCAGGTTCCACCTGTGTGAAAGAAATAAGGAGGACACAGCTTGTACAACACTAGAATTATAAACAAGTGTTTTAAGAAAAAAGTGATCATTGGATGTTAATGTTTAGAGTTCCTGTATGAAGAACCTGAACACAGATGAATTCAGGATGTTTATATTCACGCCCTCGTTCTCATATGTTACCGTTTCTATAGCAACAAGGATGCATCGAGTAACAAAACACATAATTACTGTAATTGTTGATACAATGATGTTTTTGTGGAAGGAGACTCCAGTGTAACTAAGTTTTCCACATTTTTCCCATCTTAAGAACTGTATAAGTCACGACTTTTGCACATTCATTTGTTACAAAATTGTTACAACACTCATGACAACCGTTTTTACACTTCAGCCAGATGAAAAGGTATAAAACTATTTAGAATACAACATGAGCAAGGCAAGACATGTGACAAAAACTAACCAATCAGCTTTACCCTTGCCATCCTCTTGGATTAGTTGGTGGAAGTGCACATGTTTTCTTGATGCTTGAGAATTGGGTGTCACCCAAACTGGTCCATAAATAAATCTATTAGCAGAGCTATTGCATGAGATTTCCGGTGCTAGATAACCATTTATATCCTGCAACTTCTTCGTCATCATACAGCACATGGTTGGTTGCTTAGCAACGGCATACACCATGGGCGTGCAGGATTGCGACTGCTACAGAAAGACGGAGAAAGCACGTTTGTAGATGCGACATGTGCACGACCTCTGACATTTACATTAAGGCATTTGCCAGATTCTCTTACGAAAGTGCTTTGAAGTTTCCGTAATTGGATAGTATCCTTACAACTGGGTTAATAGGTTACTAAGTAGCAGCATTCAAACAGTGATGGGAAGAATGAGGGTTTTTTGTTTCTTTCTTTTGGGGAGGAGATTAACCCAAATATTTAAGAAACAGATAGGTCTTTAGTTGTCGCTTAAACTTCTTTGTGGTTTCTTGCTGACATGACAAGCTGAGATTTTTTTATTAACTTTGAGAGAGAGGAATAAAGAGAAGCTGGTGAGAGATCATCTGTTTGCAGCTGCTATAACGTTAGTGAGAACAGGAACTAACTTATTTGCAACATGTTAATTTCAACAAATAAAAACTTATTTTAAAAAACTATAACAGAAAATTGCTGTGGTGTAAAAAGAATAAAATACTTCAGGGGGAAAATAATAAACAGTTTTTTGTCATGTTTAGTCAGGTCTCCAGTGTGAGAGAAAAAAAATCCTCAACATTCTTTTTTGTGTTAACCGGCGCTTAAACCAGCTGATTCGATTCCCCGCTACCTAATGTGACCTCATAGAAGAAGATTTGTGGCTCAGTAGTACATCATTTACACAGACAGTCAAACAGTGCATTTGTAGGAGGAGTGAAACAGAGGGAGTCTGAGGTATGAAAAATGCATTAGGGGTCTCTCACTTCACTTTGGGAGAGCTCTCTGAGTCCTGTGTTAACTTTAGTACAAAATGGGACCTTTAAAGTCATATATATATCTAATAAATACTGAAACGTTTATGAAGTAGCAGATGGAGACATGAGATTTATATTCTTCATGTTTTACTGGTTTGAGTCTATTTCACCGGAATTTATAACTTTTGCGTGCAGCTATAGATTTGTGTAAACATTATCATATTTAAGTGTGTGTGTGTGTGTGTGTGTGTGTGTGTGTGTGTGTGTGTGTGTGTGTGTGTGTGTGTGTGTGTGTAATGGCTTGATCAGGACCCTACAGGATGCCGGACACTTTATTCTGACAGATTAATGCGAGCGTCGATTCATTTCACGCTGCACGTGTGCATAGTTATGAGCTCCAATATAACATAAAGCCAGAGGAGAAAAAACTCTTCTGGTGCTGTGAGGGTTTTTGGACAACTCATAAAAACACACACACACACACATATTTTCTTTTATACTTGCAGTAAATTTTGGTTGCTTTTAGCCCCCACAAACTGTTTCCGTCCTGCAGAGAGAAAACAACCAGGCGAGAATAATTAATGAATGCGTTCTAATTAATTATGTTGCGCTATGGTTTAAAAGCAATAAATGTCAAAATCATGGAGTTTCTTTCCACAGAAAAAAAAAAAAAAAAACTCAACACATCTATTCTGGGAGAATTCTCTGCGCTTCCCAGACGAGTCATTCTTTACAGGAATAATAATCAGTACATGAGATCGAAAATAAAAGCCAACTTCAGCTCATGTGGTCTCGCTTAGACGACTCCAATCAAGCACGTAAACAGGTGAACCTTTCAGTAACCTTAAACACTGCGCGCTTTTCAACATACAGTTCTTAAGTTGATGGAAAATGATCCAGAAAACAGTCCATGGAACATTAGACACGCCAAATGTCATTAGGAATAAAGTTGTTTGTGTAAAACAGGCTTTAGGATACAAACAGGGAGTTTATTTCAGAAGAAGAGGAAGAAGAAGATCACATCCACATCGTCCTCCTGGACAAACCAGCACTCATTCAAACTTTCCCTCAACACATAAACTAATCATATGCAGAACCAGCTACCAGGCAAATGTTCCACTGCGTACAAATCAGATTTAAGATGCTAATCTCATTATTACAATTAATATGTTTTTCCAATAAACTCAATTATCGAATTTACACTTTAAACCTATTCAATAAACCAGGAGTTACATTTTTGCGCTTCATATCAAGTACATAAATTTACAACAAACCCATCAAACGCTTTCTTGGGCGTCGTCATGGTGATCACTAAGTGAGTTAACGATCGTTGATTAACAACATTAATTGGTAAATTATTTCAGTTTTATACTCAATCAGTGTCTCGAGGCAGCGACAGATCAGCCTTAAAACATAAACAACTTGATGACTTTTTTTTGTCCTGGTGTTCTTTATATGATCAAATTATAATTGTAATAATTTGAACATGAATTTAATCATATTTTTTGATTATGATCATTTTAGGAACATGATATGGGGTCATGGGTTTGATTCCTATCTTGTCTCTCCGTGCTTGGTGGGTTTCCCCCGGGTACTCAGGTTTCCTCCCACAATCCAAACACATGCAGGCTAGGCTAATTGGTGTTACCAACTTGCCCGTAATGTGTGAATGAGTGTGTGTCCTCTCTTATGGATTATGGATAAATAGGTAACTCTAAAAATTTAAGCAAACACTTAGTCACGGTTTAACTTGAACCCATATCAGTCTCAGCAAATCATACTAGTTGTGTGTTTCCATAGTTCCAATCTGAAAAAAGAAACACACATCCCTAACTATCCAAACAGTCATGACAAGCCCATGAAGCCCAAACCTGGCACAAATCTGTGTTTTTTTCCTCCTAAGTACGTCAGATATCATTTCCATTCCTCTACAGAGCGTCATTCAGCACTCGCGGCTTGTGAAAGATCTCAAGACCTCAGCTGAGCAAGCAGAAGATCAAACATGTGACCTGATCAGAGAGATAACATACTCTGAGCCTTTAGTTCTCATATTGGACACACACACACACACACACACACACAATACAGGCCATTATGGAGACAAAAGTGAAACACGGGAAAAGACCCCAGTGGTGCATGACGGCGTGTCTCTAATGAGCTCCGACAGTCTGACACACAATATGGCAGGCGTAATGTGATTAGGGCCGCGCGCCACTCGCTGTTCGGGGTCTGGAGGGGAAACGGCAGCGCTGCCAAGCTAAACACACCGCCACGAGAAAGCGGGCAACGGCAGAGCGCTAGTTTATGCTGGGATTTTCAGGACGGGGTTGGAGCCATGACTCGGGCTGCGTGATTACTAACACATGCAGAGAAAACAGCAGGGAATGGGGACAGAGAGAGAGAGAGAGACAGCGAGAGAGTGGAGGTGATGCGAAGGTAACGTCGGCCTACAAATTAAATGTGTCTGGAAAACAGTGGAGCTAAAAAGAGCTAGAAATGGGTCAGAGATCTAAAAAGTAAAGCTAATGCTTCACCTGATTGCTTTTGTAGTGGATCTTCTTCTGCGTTGTGTTTCTCTCTCTCTCTCTCTCTCTTTCTTAAATTTATTTATTTAGTTAGTTAGTTAGTTAGTTAGTTAATTAGTTAAATAAAATCCAATAATTTTCTCTTCACACAGCTGGTTTTCACCACGGGAGATTTATTATGATTTTATGTTATTGTCCTTTTTCCTTTTTCACATCTTTCTCTTCTTTCTGAATAACAAAACAAAACAAATGTACAGGCACTGGTATCAGGATCACTGACTCCGCATTGCCTGTTAACCACACAATATATGAATTATGCAAGGTATGAATAAAAAAAACTTCACTCTTTTATACATTGGCTATACAACTAAGCACACTGCTAGCCGCTTAGCCACTTACATCTTTGCACACGCGCGCGCGCACACACGCGGCACAGCTATTTCGCATAGCTCAATATTAAATACCATTAACAGCACTTAAGCATTGTTTAACACAGTAATAACTTCAACTAGTGACTAAGTATAGCATGGCATGAAATCTTTAAAATTTGGACACTTAAATATGAAATAAACACTTACCACATTTAACATTTAATAGAGCTCATGAAATCATACCTCTCTCCACTACCAACATTTCCGGAAAGAGAGTGATCTCCGGTTTTACAGCGAGTTTCACCTCTTACACGTGCATGATGTCAGCCGACATGCATGCTGGGACAGTTACCTAAACTTATTTTCCAAATAACAGTCCCCTGCAATACTAATACCAGAGAAGGAGTAAAATAAAGTAAAATTAAATAAATAAAATGCATAATCTGGTGTAACAACATATTCCATGCTACACTTTCCAGAAGTGTCCATGAGTTCTCCAGGTTCTCCATGAAATAGTGGCTGCAGCAACATGGACTGTGTTTCATCAGTCCGATGCTGATCTGATACGATGTTTATAAAGTAATAATATAACATTTAATACAGCGGTACCTCGGCATGCGAGTTTAATCCGTTCCGGAGGCGAGTTCGTATTGTGAAACGCATGTTTCTATAGGAAATAATGTAAATGCAGATAATCCGTTGCAGACACCGACAAATATTACCAATATTAACAATTTCCAACACTATAATCAGAATTTTTGCAAAACATTTAGAAAAGACATGTAAATAAAATAAAATATGAAATAAATAGACATTAAACTTAACACTTAACCTTAACTTGATATGATTCCTTTTGGCACTGACTGCTTTTAAAAAACAAACTGAAAAGCTTTGCATCTTTTTTCTTTTTTTCCCCCCTTTTCTTCTTGCTACCTTCCTTGCTAACATTCCTGGGACCCGTGGTGCTATGACTTCCCTAAATCTTACACAAAATGCAGCAAAAAAAAAAAAAAAACCCACAAATGTAAACTCACTTAGTTTGACTTTCCACTGATGCAAACACGTTTTAAACAGCTCCAGGACATACATGCAACCGAAATTATGCGCGACCGGATCGGTCACTGACTTGTATGCTGAAAATGCTTCTTATACCGAGGCAAATTTCTTGCAAAATTATAATTCCTAAAGCACAAATTGGCAAGGCGGGGTGTTCGTATGCTCAGGTACTGCCGTATACCATTCCAGAAATATAACAGAAGAACTTCTTTCCAGATTGGGTGTTTTTCCACCATATCTGCTTTTTACCATCTTGGGCCCGAAAAATGTTTCCCAAGCATCTAGTAATGATGTAATTTTCCATTATTAGAGTGGGTAGGGTTACAGTATTGCCTAGGCGGGATTTTGTCTGTGTGATCTGGCAACCAAAAATGAAAATGTTTAGAATATGTTGAGAAAGACGGACCCACATGCTGTCAAGGGAAGAACATTAGTGTCTTTGATGTTGTTTCTAATTAACCAGCGATCTGCAGTGTTCACACACACATGAGGAACATTTACAGCTCATCAGGAACACTAAACTTTCTCTCTCAGAAACTCAAAACCTCAACTAGTGTCACCCATACATGGGGCAAAAATGCACAGAAAGAGTATATTTATTCCAAAAAGAGAGACATATGTTGTTCTGATTGTTAGTGGGATGTTAGGATTCGTGTCCACACAGTAAGTGGTTCCCTCACAAAGAATGTTTCATGGAGAATCTTATTACGAAGATAAGAAATCAGAATCCCTTATGGGGGTTATCTCAGGAAGGTTTCTGTGTGTTCTGAGAGTGATTGTTCTGGAAGAACTGGTGATGGGTCTGTTCAGAACTTTACATCAGATTTGAATAAAACCCCTTTAGGACGCCAAGCAACCACTAGAAGAACCTTTGAGGAACCGTTTCTTTGAAGTGCAAGTCAAGCTATCGACCGAAGCCCTGGAACTGTGGCTTTCCTTCACAGAATATTTTCACAGCTCTACATTTTTAAGAACAATCAGCTGATAGGAGTGTGTGTGTGTGTGTGTGTGTGTGAGTGTGTGTGTGTGTGTGTGTGTGCTCTAAATCACAGGGTGGATGGATAGAGAGCGGAGAGGAGTGTGTTTGCTCTAATCAGACGAGAGTACAAGAGGGATGCCATTGTTCTGCCAAACAGCCGATCCACAAATTACACTCATTCTTCAACATTGTGTGTGTGTGTGTGTGTGTGTGTGTGTGTGTGTGTGTGTGTGTGTGTGTGTGTGTGTGTGTGTGTGTACGCTACCATCCCTGCTTTTGCGATTCCTTCCAAAACACAAATGTGAAATGTTTCCTGGTACAATCCAATCTGTGTGTGTGTGTGTGTGTGTGTGTGTGTGTGTGTGTGTGTGTGTGTGTGTGTGTGTGTGTGTGTGTTCAGCCAAAACTCACAAATCATGGACACTGATGAAACAAAATGAGTGCTATCCATCATTCTCTCCACCTCAGCCCATTTGCCTCTTGTACTCCATCACTCACTTACTCACTCACTCACACACACACACATACACCAAACACACACACACACACACACACACACACCCTTCCCATTTGGTCGAAGCTGGCAGTTGAGATCCAAATTAATGTGTGTGTGTGTGTGTGTGTGTGTGTGTGTGTGTGTGTGTGTGTGTGTGTGTGTGTGTGTGTGTGTGTGTGTGTGTGTGTAAGAGAGAGAGAGAATGAGAAAGAGAGAGATGATGGAGTGAGAGAGAGGAAATGCATGTGTGTAACAGATAAGTGTGTAATCAGGTCATGTGTGTCACATGGCTGTATTATGCATGATACATGATGCATGATGTGTAACAGTCGTGTGTGTAAAAGTTGTGTGTGTAACAGTCATGTGTGTAATGTGGCTCCATGTGTGTAACTGCCACGTGTGTAACACTCTTGTGTCTAATGTGGCCATGTGTGTAACTGTCATGTGAGTACCCTTCATATGTGTGTAACACGAATGTGTATAACTCAAGATTCAAAGAACTTTATTAATCCCTGAGGGGAATTGCTTATGTCTTATGTCTGTCATGTCTGTCACCATGTCTGTCATCTGTGCAATATTCATGAGTAACTTTTGAAAGTGATCATGCTCACAATGTGTAACAGTTATGTGTGACACTGTGTGTGTAACAGTGTATAACATGTGAGTGTATGTGTGTGTGTGTGTGTGTGTGTGTGTGTGTGTGTGTGTGTGTGTGTCTGTGAGCGAGAGGGTGTTTTCACATTGGAGCCCTGAGATTAGAGAGAACACGATCAGGACGATTGGAAACCGAGTCCACGGACCGAATCAGATATGGAGGGCCACAGTAGGAAGGCACGCAAGAGCATTACTCTTACATTTTTTTCCCAAAAATCTCAATAATTTTAGGCATAGCGTGAAGATTAACATCCTCATTCTCTTCTTTTCTTTGTGTTTAATGGCGACTCGCAAATCAGCTAAGTTCATACTGCCACCTGCTGTATCGGAGAGTGAAAATATAAATGAAATAATAATAATGTGAACACTTGTCAGTGGGGGAGTGGGGGTGGGGGGGCAATCGTTCATGGACACAGTACAAATCAATTGTGCCTACTGGGAAAAACTCCAAGTGTGTGTGAATTCAGGATGTTCCCGAACATAAACTAGAGGTTAACGGGAGCACAGGGTTCTTGGAGATACATGTCCAAACTAATTCCACATTAGTATATACACACATGCAGTGTCAGGTGTGTGTGTGTGTGTGTGTGTGTGTGTGTGTGTGTGTGTGTGTGTGTGTCTGGGTGGGTGGCCTTAGTCCTGGCTGCAGGCCATCTCATCAAAGTCACTCTATGAAAGTGGAGGTGACGCTTGCAGTTCAGAGCAGTGGGGTTTACGTTACACACTACACCTGAGAGAAGAACAAGCTCGTGTTTGGTGTTTTGGCCTCTGTGATAATATCTTGGTTACCGTAGTAACTGTGTGAATCTGTGTGTGTGTGTGTGTGTGTGTGTGTGTGTGTGTGTGTGTGTGTGTGTGTGTGTGTGTGTGTGTGTGTGCCTGTGTCTGTGGTCAACTATTAAATTGAGGAGACAGTTTGCTGACAGCAGTTTTTGCCAGGCTGGAGGACGGCAACAAATACTTAATGGATCCTAAGCAGCAGCAATCCTAGAGCAAGAAGGCCTAGCTGTGTCCGTCAATTACAGAAAAGAAGGTGTCCTCTTTGTACCTGTCAATCATAGTAAGGTTGTGAAGGAGATGTGTCCTCTCTCTCTCTCAGTCACACTGAGACCATGAGGGAGGTATATCCTCAGTACCCATTAGTTCCAGTAAAGGAGATGTGTCCTTAGTACTTACCAGTACCTGTAAAGAAGGTGTGTCCTCAGTACCCATTACGGCCAGTAAACAGGGTGTGTCCTCAGTACTAGTCAGTCCCGGTAAAGGAGGTGTGTCCTCAGTACTTAACCAGTACCAGTCAAGAAGATGTGTCCTTAGTACTCACAGGACCTAGTAAAGGAGGTATGCCCTCAGTACCACTAAAGCAAGTGTATCCTCACTACCCATTACTCACAGTAAAGAAGGTGTGTCCGCAATACTCATTACTCACAGTAAAACAGGCATACCAACAGTATCCCCCAGTCCCACTAAAGGAAGAGTGTCCTCAGTACCCATCAGTCCCAGTAAAGTAGGTGTGTCTTCAGTATCTGTCAGTCCCAGTAAAGCAGTCTTGCAAGGTCTGAATAAAAACAGATGAAATTATATACCTAGATTCTTTAAACTGATACTGAATTCCTCTCAAGCTATGTGAAATTGTATCATCTCTGAAGTAAAGACAGTCCTAAAGATATCTTTCACATTTTGTCAGGACCAAGATCCCAACAGATTTATTCTAAATTTGTCCCAGCATCCTGTCTGTAAGCTTCTTATGAAGTGTGAGTAACCGGTAAACATATCACACGCCTAGATCTTTTCATTTAGTCTCCTCTGGCCTGAATCTAAGCACGCTGCTGAAGTGCCGGCAGTGACAGCCTCGTCAACAGTCATATTTCAGCTGAGAACAGAAGCCTTCTCTGTTTTTTCTCCCTCATCGTCAGTCTCTTCCCTGCCAAAATACATTTCAGCACCAAACCGGATTTCTCCTGATCACATCAGCGGCATGAAATCACCCTCAGGACAGCTCAATGTGCTGCAGACCCACCTGAGGGCAAACAGGGCGTTATCTGGGCCAAACCATTACGAGAGTCCAGGCGAAAGGGTTGGGGGTGTGGGGTGTGCAAAGAAAAGCTATTTCTAACAGTTTATCCACAGTGTTTTGACGAGATCAGGATCAGCTGCTCCAGGATCAGTGGAAAAAGTAACATTCCCTTTTGTCTTTGATAGGGGTTGGAATACATTTCACTGAGTAGATGATCCAAGCTAATTTCTGGGATTTAATTGGGATAATGTTTGTAAGAATGCAATCTTCAATTTAACATCGTGATTTCTGGCTTCAGTGGCGTGTTACTGATCTCACATAACCAAGGCTGATTGCTTTCAGTACTTAGTGGTGATGTAGAAGCAGCTCTGAAAGATGAAGTGACTTCACATACTTTGGAAAAAGCACAAGATTGACCATAGTAGGAAAATAGGGGACTTTTTAAATTAGTAATTAGAAGGCTATATTAATTGAGAAGAAAATGAGTAGTAAAAAACATTTTTCTTTATATTTAACTTTGAAATGAGTAGATATTGGAAAATGAGTGAAAGAAATGCCTAAAATTAGAGGAAAACTAACCAATTATCTACATTAGGATTACATTTTGTAAAAAAAAAAAAAAAAATTATAATAATCATTACAATTCGTAAATTGGTGGAAAATATTAATGGCTTTTAAGAGAAATGTGAGCAAAGAACAACTAAATTAGGAGTAGAATGAGTAACAACTTTCTAATTATATTTAAAATAATGTTAAATAAGAGAAAATATATTACAATGAGTCAAATGGGAACATTTCCTTTTTAATTAACATAAAATAGTCTTATGTTTATTGTTAGATTTAATAGAAAACTATAAGAAGAAAAAATCAGAAAATGGGCAAATTAAAATGAAAAATAGGTAAAAGAGAGCGAGAGAGAGAGAGAGAGAGAGAGTACAAAATTGATTTAATTGGTAGAAAATTGTTGGAAAAGTGTAACTGTAGTTGTAAATTTAGTTAAGCTAGGATAAAAATTACTTTAGAGTCCTTTAAAACTTTGCTACTTTAGAAGAAAAATCTCAAGAAAAAATAAAAAACAATTTATGATTAAAGTAACAAGAAATTAGGCTAAAAACAAAAAAATTGCCAATTCTGCTAAATAATTTTTAAAAATGAGTTTTTAACTATTTGGAATAGAACTGAACATATTTCCTCCACTCAGTGATCACTCTCCTACATAAATTCCTACATCAGGTTCCTCCATAACTCTTATCATTACACTGAATTATTATAGCACATGAAATCTAGATTAATCTCTGTGAACACTCTCGGCACTCGTTTTTAATAAATCGCCTCCTTCGTGTCTCAGAAGAGGAACTGTCAGGTTCAGTGGAAAAATGTAAGCGATGAATTTAAACAGCGGGGAAAGAAGAAGGAGCGAGGAGAAGAGGAGAAGAGGAAGAAACGGAGAGGAAAAGAGGAAAGCGAAGACCAGGAGAGAAAGAGGAGAGAAGAGGAGGGGGATTTTATTTCTGATGAATTAGTTAGTCCACTTTCAACTGCCAGACTGTTAATTTATGAGAGTGCAAACTTGCGAGTGTTTGGCTTGGCCTCCCTGCCCACTCCCTCGATGACTGCGGAATGAAATATGGAGGCGGCGCGTTACTGTTTTATTTATTTCTGAGCCCGCGGCTATTTGTTCTAGCGCTAATCCTCAAGAGTGCTGTAGCGGAGCTCGATTTCTGCACGCAGTAATAAAAATAATTTTTTACAGAGCGAGCCTAATGGTGGAAATGTCACTTCGGTGACTCTTTCCCGCCCCCGCTCCGATCGTAACTCCACAAACCTTCCTTTTTATTCGCCGTTTTTAAAAAGAGTCGAGGGAACGAAGGTGCTAGCATAACTTTTGTTCGGCGTTTGGACATGGAAGGTGGTCCAAATGTCAACCAAGGAACTCTGGCAGCCTTCGGCCTGTTCCTCTGGAGTTCACTGCCTCAAATGATTCACTTTTCTCTACGATATTCTACTTCTACACTGCAGTACAAAGAGGACACGCACTCTCTCTCATGCACACACACACACACACTGTACATACTGTACACTCAAGTGGTTTACTGGCGGCGATGTAAGTTTTGCCTTTTACTGTCTACATTTTAAAGTAAAAAACTGTACTTTCCGCTAAACTACATTTCCAAACGTCACGGCAAAAAATGGTTTATTTATTAAACTGTAGGTAGGATGATGTACATCACACATCTTTAACAGAAGAAAACCTCAAAAATCTGGAGCACTCAAAACCTCAAAGATGTGAAGTTTTCATTTACCGTGCATTGCAAAAGTATTCATACCCCTTGAACTTTTCCACGTTTTGTCATTCCTCATTTGACCAACAGAAAGTGGTACATAATGGTGAAGTGGAAGGAAAATGACGAATGGTTTTCAAAATTATTTACAAATAAAAATCTGTGCAAGTATACAGACACTGTATGGAACCAGTAGAGGAACCAATTGCCATCAGAAGTCATCTAATTAGAATTAGAGTCCCAGTCCTGCTGGAAGGTGACACTCCGCCCCAGTCTCAAGTCTTCGGCAGACTCTAACATGTTTTCTCCTAAGATTGTCCTGTATTTGGCTCCATTCATCTTCTTATCAACTCTGACCAGCTTCACGGTCCATGCTGAAGAAAAGCCTCCCCACACATGATGCTGCCACCACCATGTTTCCTGATGGGGACGGAATCTTGATGATTTGCAATGTTAGTTTTCCACACCTTATAGCATTTTTCTTTTTAGTCCAAAAAGTTCCATTTTGGTCTCATCCGAAGCGCCTTCTTCCACATGTATGCTGTGAGAAATTAATTTTCCCCATCACTACATTAAATCAACATGAGATTTGAAATTGTTGCAGATTTTTTTTAAACAGTAAATGTAAGAGTTCTCAGTGTTCTCACAAAGATTAGTGACTTCTTACCTGATAATTTTTTATTGCTTCAACATAAACTCAAAGTTTTTTTATTTGTTTTTATTTTCTGGATGCATTCTCAAAGTCTGGATCAAAGATTTTTGTCATGAGAAAGACAAATATGACTAAAATTTGAGTTCATACTTACGGTCAATTCAAATTATTTTTTATTCAATTCACTCACTCATCATCTATTCCACTTTATCCTGTGGAGGGGGGCCTGGAGCCAATCCCAGGAGACTTAGGGCACGAGGCGGGGTTCACCCTGAACAAGGTGCTGATCCATAGAGTACCCAGAGGAAAGAACATGCAAACAAGCACAGGGAGAACATGCAAACTTCATGCACACAGAGATGGGAATCAAGTCTGGCCAAGAATCGAACCCGGACCCTGGAGGCGCAAGGCGACACCACTGCACCACCGTGCCGTGCCGCCTTTATTCAAAACAGCTTAACACAATCCAAATTTACAAAATCATGGAAATTTGTATGAAAGGTGAAAATGTTTATGAATCAAAATAATTAGATACACAGTTTATAACGAAGGACATTGCTGATTAGAGTGAAGTATATAACGTTACCTCATGAAACTTAACTTTTATTTAAGTGAATCATTTCACTACTCTTACCTCAGCTGATAGTATTAAGTTTCTGTATATGTTTAGATATAAAAGTGAGGAATATTATTATTAGGAGAATATTGATATCATGATATTAACAGATATTAACACTATAAACCTTCCTTAGTTTGATCATCTACATCATTCTACAGCTGTTCTAGAAACATGATATCATATTATACTGTATGCAGTGCTGTGAAAAAGTATTTACCCCTTCCTTTATTTCTGCATATTTGTCAAACTTAAATGATCCCAATCATAAGAAAAAGCATATTTTAAATGATTATTTCATTCTCTCTTCTGTGCAGAATTGCTTTAACTCAGACACACTGGAGGGTTTCGAGCATAAACAGCCTGTTTAAGGGTCTCGATCAGATTTATGTCCGGACTTTGATTAGACCACTCCAAAACCTTCATTCTGTGCTTTTGATCCATTCAGAGGTGGATGTCATGTTGGTGTGTTTCAGATCTGCATAACTTGAGCTAAATGTCCTGAACTGGTGGCCGGACATTCTCCTTTAGGATTTTTTGGTAGAGCGCAGAATTCATGGTTCCATCAGTTATGGGAGACGTCCAGGTCCTGAAGCTGCGAAGCCCCAGAACATCACACGACCACCACCATGTGTGACTGACTGTAGGTATGATGTTCTTTTTATGAAATGCTGTGTCACTTTTATGCCAAATGTAACGGGACACACACCTTTCAAAAGGTCTCATCAGTCCATAGAATATCCGCCCAAACTTCTTGGGGATAATCAAGATATTTTTTGGCACATGTGAGACGAGACTCGTGTTCTTTTTTAACTCTCCCATGGACGCCATTTTTGACCCGAGTCTCGTTCTTATTGTTGAATCATGATCACTGAGTGAAGCCTGCAGATCTTTAGATGTTGAACCTCCTGGGAAGGTTCACCACTGATTCACGTTTTCTATAATTGTGGATAATAGATGTACACTGCAGAATACTTTACAGTGTACAGTTTAGTACAGAATTTAGGACTGAAAATGTCTCACTGATAACACAAATGCAGTAACACTAGAGTGTGACACTGTGTGTCAGTATGGAGTGTGTGTGTGAAAGTCCATGTGTGTGTGTTTGTGTGAATTCCTGCTGAGTTCATGGTAAGGCCAGGCCTCTGCTGGAGTGTGTGGAGCGTTCATTAATTACAGGCAGTGACAGTGGGCCGGCGGGCTGCAAGCGATGCCTACCGAGCAGCAGGAGGGCTCACACACACACACACACACATGCACACACACACACACACACACACACACACACACACACACACACACACACACACACACACACACGTCGCTACTTACTCACAATCACACACACACACACACACACACACAGAAATACGTGCTCACTTATGCACACACTCCTGCACATACATACTGAACTCCTTCTTTTTACTCAGTGTGTGTGTGTGTGTGTGTGTGTGTGTGTGTGTTGTAAGGTGACCTGTGGACACTGAGGACAGACTGGCTCTTGCTGGGGTCCTCAGAGCTCCTGCCGGGCGTCCTTTGATCTGCCTGATGAATAATGAATAACAAATGACAGCAGGCACATGGCCCATGGCTCTCTGCGTGTGTGTGTGTGTGTGTGTGTGCGTGTGCGTGTGCGTGTGTGTGTGCGTGTGTGTGTGTGTGTGTGTGTGTGTGCGTGTGCGTGTGTGTGTGTGCGCGCGCACAACTTTCTCCTCTTTGAGAGGGTGAAGGCCTCATGTCAGCCCCCTGTGTTCAGTTTATAGACGAGTGTGTGAGAATGTGTGTGCAAGCTTGAGGGTGTGTGATGGAAGTTTGGCATCCAGGCTGGGGTCATGGAGGAGTCATCTGTATAGGTCAGAGGTCACAGTGCATACAAGAACACTGGTCTGTCCAGGTCAGCTGAACATGAGGCTTGTGTGTGTGTGTGTGTGTGTGTGTGTGTGTGTGTGTGTGTGTGTGTGTGTGTGTGTGTGTGTGTGTATACGTGTGTGTTGAATTAAGAGGAGGTTATTTTAGTGTTAATGTGACAAATATATAAATATGAAATATGACAGTTTATATTATTATTATTATCATTTACAAAGTTTCCCACTGGACAGTGTTTATATTAGAGCTGTGCATTATACTAGGTTTCGTATCAGGCATTGAGATGTAGACGTGAGCTTTAGTGTTGGAGCTTAGTATTTAGAAATAAAATCTGTAAAATAATATAGTATAGAATAAAGTATGAATAGTCTTCTAGATGTTAAAGATAAAGGATTTGGAATGTATTATATAATATAGCAGTAAAGTTGCCTTTAAGGTTTGAAATTCACACTGAACCCAAGTTTTATATTTAAGTTTAGTATTTAGTTTGGTATTCGAGTATTGAATATACTGAAGTCCTAATGTGAAGACGGGAGTGTAGAATTAGAGTTTAAATTCAGTATTTAAAAATATATATATTTGTTTATAGCATTAGTGTTCAAATAAATTATAATATTAGTGCATAGCATTAGAGGTAAGCATGAAAAATATTAATGTATAGTGAGTATATAGTGAGTGTAGTATTGGGGTGTAGTCTTGAAGTATAATATTAAGTTTATGGCATTAAAGATTAATATTAATAAATATTATTATTAAATGTAGTATTAAAATATTGCATGAGTTTAGTAGAGTATAATATTAGTATATACTCTTAGAGTATAGTATTAAAGTGTAGTAATAGTGTATAGCATTTG
Source organism: Clarias magur (assembly GCA_013621035.1). Classification (NCBI taxonomy): domain Eukaryota; kingdom Metazoa; phylum Chordata; class Actinopteri; order Siluriformes; family Clariidae; genus Clarias; species Clarias magur. Next base: position 694,746 of record QNUK01000181.1, on the reverse strand, counting down.
AGTTTGGTGTTAGATTATCCTTTTAGAGTTTAGCATGAGTACAGAGTGTTAGTCTATAAGAGTATAGTATTAATTTAGTATTTAAAGTACAGTATTAGTGTTTATTATTAGTGTTTAATAGGAGTGTAGTGGCAAAAGGAGTGAAAGGTGAGATGGAGAGGCAGGTGGGGACCTCTGGGCTACAGACAGCGATAACGCAGCGACCAAGTTCTATGTGAACTGAGCGGCCATGTTGGATTCACAATGCTTGAATCCACAGTGACACAGAAGGAGCTGCTAGCTGAGTGAGAAGAGTACCTCGAGTTGACGAGTGGACGCCTTTAACTATTGACTAATGACTTTTGAAAAATGTGAGCTAGTCAGCAGTGAGGACATGGGTGCTTGGGTATTGACCCTGTGACCCTATAATTCACTGATGAGGAATTCCCTATAAGGCTGATGCCCCGCCCACATTCCTACCCTGTCATAAATCAAACAAATTGGCCAGTGTGTTGGTGTTGGAGTGTGTGTTTATGCATTTGGATGCTAATACACAGAGCTTGGCGTCATCCATCAGCGCAGTAACTCAGGACCTGCCGAGAGAGAGGGAGAGAGAAAGGCAGAGAGAGAGAGAGAGTGAGAGAAAGAGAGATATGGGGGGGGGGAGAGAGAGAGAGAGGGAGAGAGAGAGAGAGGGAGGGAGAGACAGAGAGAGGGAGAGAGAGAGACTGGGGGGAGAGAAAGGTAGAGAGAGAGAGAGAGAGAGAGAGATGACAGGAGGGAGGGAAGATGCTTTAGACATTTAAATGGATAGCACCATTACACACTGTCTGAACTTTTCACTCCACAGTACAAATAAGACCTCCTTCTGACCCAGGGCTTCTTCTTTCTGTTTTAGCCACGCCCCCTCTTTCTCTGTATGTAGAAATAAAAGACTTTGTGAATTTAGATAAAGTCAGAGGTTTTGAGGATGTGTTTATATAGAGACATGAAATCTATGAAGCAATGTTAAATTACGTTACGTTTCCCGCTGTTGAGTAGCCAAACAGGGACGTGTGGGCGGAGCTAGAAATATTGAAGATCACTGATTGGTCACAGATATTTCTTTGTGTAGGGTTACATAGACTCAGTGAGGAATAAGACACTTGGGGTTGTGCTGTTACAGGAAGATTATCTACTCTAAATCTCCTGTGATCTGTTACCACCTCTGATGGTAGCTGATTGTTTTCCTATAACAGCAAAGTGAGTTATTGTTCAATTTGACTCAGTAGCATTGATGTTTGTTTTGTGATTTGTCTCCAGCAGCAATATTTCTTATAGGTTTTAAGGTAGAAAATCTACTTAACGCATTTGATAAATATCATATCTCAACACTATCCACACTCCAGTACAGTAGGTGGCGGTATTGGGCCAATTGCTCATAAGTTCAAAAGAAAAAAAAGGAAGGATAGCATTACAAAAAGAAGAAGATGGAAGCGATTTTATCTTTCAGACCATCTAATGTTTATGATTACGATTATTAATTTACCATTAAAAACATGTGAATCAATTCTGAATCTAAATCTGATTAACATATTCAATGAACTGAATCAACCAACATAATACTGATTAATTTGCACAGGTGATTAAGTCACACAGATCTAATGCCAATGGTTTTGTATTTTTTGACGAATGACAAATCACACTTTTGATCAGTTTATAGTTAGCATTGTGAAACATCAGCCAAATGAGTTCCTGTTCTTCCTTTTGTTATAGCAGTGATACACACTCGTTCCCCACAGACTGTATAAAGAGAACTGTTTATTAAGTGATCACATGTGTGCATGCGCATAAAGCATTTTTTTTGTGTGTCAAAGTACAGTCACTCTTCTCCTCTCTCATCTTACTTCAGCCACCATCTTCAAAGGTAAAGTACAGGTTAATTTGTTTCATTTTTATTGTATATTTTGTATTAATTATTTTTTTGTGAATAGTTTTGGGTTGTGGAACAAATCATCTGAGTTTCCATTATTTCTTATGGGAAATTTGCTTTGATATATGAGTGCTTTAATATACAAGCATGCTTCCGGAATTAATTATGCTCGCAATCCAAGGTTTAACTGTACTTTGCATTTGATTGAACTGTGTCCTCCATACCCTACACTTTGTTTCATGGCAACTCCTACATTTCTTGCAGTGAGTTAAACTACAACAGTCCCTGTTAGCTGGTTAGCTAAAGAAATGCATATCAGACAGCTAGCAGTTTGTCACCTGCAATGAGAAGCGGTTTGAAACCTATCACTCATATCAGCAATAAATTCACTTATTGAGCCTAGTGGTCATTGAAGGAACTGCATGTTTTGGCACTATTTTGTCAGACTCAGGTTTCAGAACCGGAAGTTGTCCCTTATTCTTCCCTTACCAGCATCTTATGACAGCATGTCATGTTATTAAGAAACGGCAGCAAAGCTGTCCTGAAGACATGAAGAAACTTTAAGAAAATTAATCAACATCTTCTCAGTCGTCCTGGTGTCGCAGACTGTAAAAAGCCAGTGTTCTAAACGTCATTGATTGGTTGTAGAGAATCTCCTGCAAGATGTAGAGTTAATTTGACTCAGTAGAGTTTCTGTTCAGTCTCTTCATTCGACTGAAGGCTTAAAGGGTGTGTTTACGATACGGACGCGTTGGCAGTTTGGAAATGCAATATGTTCGAGTCAAGGAAGCTGAAGGATTGTACAGAAATGGAAGGAGAAAGAAGAGAAATGATGACGTAGAGGAAAGAAATGAAATGTATCAGTGACACAACATGAAGCAACACCAGGGAACAACGACGTGTAGAGCACTGATGCTGGAGATCGAAGGGCAGGTTTACAGCCCTGGGTTTAACCATGTCTGATGATGCTGATTCTGAATGACAGCTGGTATACACATGTCCACACACACACACTCATACAGACACACACAAAGCAAATGAGATCAAGACCTCCTGCAACGCAGTTGGAGTAACTCAGGACCCTGATAACACTGTTGTCTACCACTATCTTTATGCAAGTGCATGTTTCTGAGTGTGTGTGTGTGTGTGTGTGTGTGTGTGTGTGTGTGTGTGTGTGTGTGTGTGTGTGTGTGTGTGTGTATGAGGGCGTGTGAGTGGTAAATGAAGGCATGGCCGGATCGCCGGATTGCTGCAGTATGATGGGAATAGTTTGGCAGGCCCGGAGCTGAAGGGTGTCAGAGTGATGTGCTAATAGTTACCAAACCATGAAAGACGTCTCTGTTTCATTTTGCAGAAAGAGAATGGAGGGAGAGAGAAAGAGTTTTGTGTGTGTGTGTGTGTGTGTGTGTGTGTGTGTGTGTGTGTGTGTGTGTGTGTGTGTGTGTGTGTGCAAAAGAGGGAGAGAGAGTGCACCAGTTTCAGGTTTGACGTGGGCGTGTTTCTGACAGCTATAATTCTGCAGCCCACAGAGTTTCATCAGCACGAGCGCACGCTGTAAAAGCCGAGCCTCGGGCCGTCGGCCTTTTAACTCCCCGGCGTTGACAGCCTGATTTATGAGTCCTCACATTTGTACGGATCACACGTCACTCATATCAAACTGTCAGAGTGTCACTGAGTGTGTGTGTGTGAGAGAGAGTGATGCACCGTGTACTTTTACCCTTAAGCTTCTCAAAGAAAAATTTAACACAGTATAAACTGTATAACTGTATAAATATTTAAGTACATTAGTTCTAATTTCTTTTTATTGTTTTTAAACACACTGCAGAAGTAAAATGTGTTCAGTGGCATAAAACAACCATTAAAGGTCCCATATGTTACATTTCCTTAACAAGTTACAAACAGGTTTCAGAGCTCCTGCAAAGTTTGATTATATTAAAGGGATACTTCAGGTTCTTTTCAAGTCCGTCTCAAGTAAAAAATGAGTTGCATATAAGCACCAGAATGTGAGTACAATGTACAAAGTAATCTGATCCAAATAACACACGCCCCTCGACTCATGCAGTCTAAAGTTCTGCTGAGACTAGACGAAGCTTCTGCAGTCCCACTGAGCTACATCTAGTTGTTCTCTTTCAACTTTGACACTGGAGACTCCTTCCTCAAGTGTTCAATAAAGGACGGAAAATTTCACTGCATTAAATTCAAATTCACACAGACAAAAATATATTACAGGTTATACAGAAAGAAGGATAAGAATTGTTGAAGCTGCGGTCGATTATAACTCATATGTTACTTAACATCTGTTTTTTATTACCATCATCCACTGCACAGGGTGAGCTGTTGCTATAGAAACGAGATCGCATTAATATAAAGCCGAGCTAGATATATATATAATATATAGATATAATATACAGAGCTGCTGTTATAGAGAATTAATCAACACCTTTTTTGACCAATCAGAATCCAGGATTCAACAGTGTTGTGTTATAAATTAATAATTAAGTCGATTGGAATGAAATAACAATAAGGTAGACAGAGTTCAAATGTAGGATATGTGTATTTGTGTGTCTGTGTGTGTTTATTTAAGTTGAAGCAAATTGTCTGTATTACAGTGTGCGAGTTAAATATTTATTACTTGTTACGAGCAGACTGCAGATTATAAGTATTCTCGTATCACACATGAGGTGCATTAGGTGATGTTATTAGATGTAAATGTTATGATGTAAAATGCAGAGCAGGGTGTAAAGCTCAGCACGGACACACGGAGCTGACTTTAATGTGCATGAACATAGAGAGAGAGAGAGAAAGAAAGTTGGCTGCCGTCATCTGAACATCTGGTTGCTATAGATCAGAGTTAATTAGTCATATTGGAGTCGTCTGAAGATAAATTCATCATCCACATTAAACACAAACAATCCGAAAACATGAAAGGAAACGAGCTGACACCCGGCCGACGTCCAAATACATCATCTCATATGTGATTAAAAACCTACACTCGGGTGACAGACGGGTACGAAAATGGAGAGAGTGAGTGAGAGAAGAAGAAGAAGAAGAAGAAGAAGAAGGGGACAATGAGACACGGGGAACATGACACATAAGAGAGACTGACAGAGAGAATAGAAAAGGCATGAGTAACAATGAGAGTGAGATACAAACAAATATGTGAGATAGAGAGAGAAAAGATGAAACATGCAATAGAGACAAATATATGGAGAAGAGAGGGGGGGGAGCAAAACTTTTTTTTACATTTCACCTTGTCATTTTCCCTGTCCTTCCTCCGTTTCCCTCCATCATCACTCCCTTTGCGTGATAGACGAGATAGGCGGAGCTTTGTATTGTTGTGATGTGTGTGTGTGTGTGTGTGTGTGTGTGTGTGTGTGTGTGTGTGTGTATGTGTGTGTGTGTGTGTGTGTGTGTGTGTGTGTGTGTGTGTGTGTGTGTGTGTGTGTGTGGAGACTGAGAGTAATAACAGTATAAGAGTGACGGATGGCTGGTGTGTTCCCTCTCTCTGATTGTGAGTGATGAAAATGCAGCAGTTAATTACAGCCCTTGACCTTTAATGAGTTTCGTCTGTAAGCGGTGGAAGCCAAGGACTGAGAGAGAGAGCGAGAGAGAGAGAGAGAGAGAGAAGATGAAGAGAAAATTATTCTTTGCGGTATGACACGCATTTAATATCATATACCACCAAGCCACAAATCATCAAATGATAAAATGATAAAAGGAAACCAGGCATAGACTCTACAGGGCAGGGTGAAGAGGTCGCCTTCATTGACACTACACGGTACAGAGGCCACACCTTCTTTATTGGCACTACAAGGTACAAAGACCACACCTCCTTCAAGTAAGAAACTCAGGCCAGGTCTCCTTTAATGGCACTTGATCAGTTTGGCTACTTTCACCCTACCATGATTCATCTGTTTTTTTCGGTTGTTTCAAAGCGTGAAATCTTTCAGAGTTCTTGTTCTTACTGCTCCAGACCCATGCTTATGAATATAGATATGCCTATGGGAATATGATTACCCAGCATGCTGTACTCTGAACCTCGCTTTGATCTCTGTCGACATTGTCCATAATTAAACCTACAAGTTTACACACTTGCCTCCTGCTTCTTCGACAGACGTTACAAACTTCTTTGAAATCTTTATTAGCGCAGTCATAGTCTTCATGTCCGTGCTAATGTAGGCATTGTGTTGTAGTAGGAGCGGGTATAGTGCTGTGTGGACATGGCAGCATTGGCACTTCTTCGTTCTTGAGGTGAAAAGCCTTCTGGGTAAATTCTTAACATGGATCGCAGTGTGTGTTTGATATGATGGTGTTTGACATACCGAATCACTGGGCTGCACATCAGGCTGACAGAGACACAGTCTTCAGCACTTTAATGGCATTCTGTGTGTGTGTGTGTGTGTGTGTGTGTGTGTGTGTGTGCGTGTGTGCGTGTGTGCGCGTGTGTTCGAATCTGTCACAAGCGCTGAATGACTGCGAGCGATTGTGTTGACGTACTAGACCATTAATAACAGGATAATAAGGGCTGTTAAATGAAAACGTCTCACAGACAGAAATGTTTTCTCGACTGGTGTCAGAGCAATTACAGCTGATCGAAGCAGCGGGGATCCTGTCTGCCTCTGAACGACGCGCGGGGGGAACAGAGAGAGGGAGAGAGAGAGAGACACTGTTTCACACTGTTTAGCAAGCTAGCTAAGCTAAGCTGACAGAATTTCTAAGAAACTTTTTGATGTCGTATTCAACATTACTCACACAATCCATGGCTAACTCTAGCTACCTTAGCATGAGCTAACCTGACATGATTTATGAATGATTTTTTTCACAATAAGATTATTCAAAAATTATTATATTTTCACAGCTAAACCTATCCAGTTAGCTAACATAAGCTAACTTGACAAGATTTTTATTATTTTATTTTTTTTACACTATTCATGGTTTAACCTAGTTCGCTAGCTAGCATGCGCTAACTTGACAGAATTTATGAAATCATATTTTTTTAAATATTCACATATATTTACAAACATAAATCATAGAAAATGATAGTTAGCTAACAAACATGAGCTAATGTCAGGATGTCTGACAAGGTTATTTTTGCCACATTTAAAAATATTTACATTATTCACATCTACAGTACTTTTAGCTAGCCATAAGCGAATAAGTTAGCATAAGCGAACCTGACAGGATTTGTGAAACGCTTTTTAAGATATATTCAAAACTTGGCTAGTCAACGCAAGCTAAACTGGCAGGAATTTTAAGTCATATTGAAATCATTTAAAGTAATGATGGTTTACATTCACTCGTTAGCTATTATGAGCTAAAAGTATACATATTTACAAAAAAAACTATGCTAATGCTATAGTTTATTAACATGACCTAACATCAGGACTTCTAAAATTTTATGCCACATTTTAAATACTCACCCACATACAGTATAGTTAGCTGCCTAACCATAGAAACTAACTTGACAGGATTTATGAAAAGATGTTTTTGTCATATTAAAAATATTAACACTATGCATGACTCATTCTAGCTAACTAAATAGCGCTAATATGAGATTTTGTGACTGGATTTTAAAATTTTTAACACACACAGTCAGCCAAATGTATACACACTTCAGGAATAGAAAATTATATAATATTTATACTATAATACTATTTTAATAATATATAACATAATCTTCTAATACTAAATGTAATACATTTAGACTGATGTATATGATTATGTTATGATAATAATCTGATAATATTATTAATATTATATTCATATTTTATAAATCATACTATTTCTTTTTTCTGAAGTGTGTATATATATTTTTCCTTTGGGGGCGGGGGGCCCAGGGGGGGTGGGGGGGGTCTTAAATCTAGCCAGTTAGCAAGCATAAGATAAGTCTTAGTCAGCTAAGTCTAGCCAGCTGGGTAACATGAGCTAATCTGACAGGATTTCTGAAAGTATTTTTAACTCATATTATACATTTTCAGATATGCATGGCTTAATCTAGCCAGCTAGCTAACATGAGCTAATTTGACAGGATTTCTGAAAGGATTTATTTGTCACATTTAAAAAAATATTTACATTTTTTACATTTTTTTTTTAGCTAGCTAACATGAGCTGATAACAACAATATTAACCAGCTGTTGCTTATTTGTTGGTACATTAGTACTGGTACTAATATTTTTATTGGTTTTACAACGATGCTTTGCTGCTTTATATAAAAATATATATATTTAAAAAAAAAACTTTCAATTAAATGACAAACGAATTGAGGAACTATTCATTTAAATTTACAGATGTGAAGTTTTATAATCACACAGTCAGCACAGCTTCAGTGAAATGCATGGCATCATGACTGTATTGAAGCAGAGTGGGACACAGAGAGAAAAAGAAAGAGAGAGACTGAGATAAATGCTGATTTTGAGATTAGCTAAAAGAAACTGGACAACACACAAGCGCACACACCTACACACACACGTGCGCGCGCACACACACACACACACACACACACACACACAGGCACCTCACAGCCACACACACTTTTATATACCAGATGCCAGGCAAATGAAATGCTCACACTGTGTGTGGGTGTGTGTGTGCGTGTGTGCATGCGTGTGTAAAATGGTCTCCTCTATAGTGTGTTAGCCTGTGGGGAGTGGAGTGTGTGTGTGTGGAGATTAAACAGACTCCAGCAATAAAGCTGTGTGTTCTCTCTCTGTACCCCTGAAGCTGTGCTAAATGTTTGGTGTGCGTGAGATGAGGCAGATCCGTGTCTTACAGTGACGTGTGTGTATCTGTGTGTGTGTGTGAGTGTGTGTGTGCGCGCATGTTGGGGCACTATAATGTGAAAGGTAATGTCATGACATATGAATCTACAATAAGTACGTGTTCAAGGTTTGTGTTCTGGGCTCTTTAAGTGCAACTGTATTCTTCTATACAAATCTATATATTTTTTTGTTTGTTTGTTTGTCTCTTTTGTTTGTTAAGATTTATTCAATTGCATTTTACATCCAAATCAGTTTTTTACTACGGAACAGAAGTCATAATAAACATGGTAAATATCATGAAAATAAAGGATTTATATTGTTGGTTCACTTGACAAAAACAGTATTAAGCTACATGAACAGAACACCCTTAGTTCGCTATGTCAACTTTTAGACTGTTTTAAAACATGTTTTTTGGGGGACAAGATGTACAGTATGTACTGTATAGTGAACTAAACAACACTGAACATAAAACAGCACCAGAAGGACAACGGCTCCTTAAAGAGGAAATACCAAAAGGAGAAAAGTAACGTGGCCAAGAAGTGCAAAACAAATGAACAAAATCATAAAATAAAATAACAAAACAGGAAACCGCAGTATCTGAGTGAACTGCTAGTGTCTTACGATCCGCCACGCCTACTTCAAACAAAGGATGCAGCCACAAAGTTATGAAATAGTCTTCCTATTAATGTTCGGGACTCAGACACAGTCTCAGTGTTTAAGTCTAGGCTAAAAACCTATTTATTTAGCCAAGCATTTTTGTAAATAGATTAGCCGTAGGTAAAGGAGCAGATCTGGGGGACTCATGGACGTAGAGTATTCTGGTGAACTGGTATGTTTAGATGCTGTCTTCCCCACTCTCATTGATCACTCAGGTTTGTTGATGGTGAGGTGATTGGTTGCTTTACATCTCAGTTCCCCCTCATGTCTGTGTTTCCTTCTGGCTCTCCCTGTTAGTTATGCTGTTATAGTTAGTCCTGCCCGAGTCCCTGCTTGCACTGCACTAAATATACATTCACCTTATAAATGTTTGACTGTGACCATACCTAACTGCCATCTCTCCTTCTCTTTTGCTCTCTCCTCTTCTTTCTCTCCTCTATCTCTCTTCTCCTTTCTCTCTCTCTCTCTCTCTCCCTCTCTCTCTTTCCATCTCCATGTCTCTCTGTCGAGCTATACATGTCGCTCCTGAGCTGCCAGTGATCCAGACCCCTCTGCCCCTTGGACCCGTCTGAGTCCTGCTTCTGGTTGGAGATCTCATCACATGGAGCCCCGTGTGGTCTGTCTGGGATGCGTGTGGTGTCTGGGGACGGTTCCACTTTACCATGAAGATGCTCCTGTCCTCGGCTGATGCAGACAGCTGTTCTCTGAGGATTCGTGACTGAAGTTGCTTGATAGTTCAGGACTGGAGTTTTCCAGAGTCTACCTGAGCCTCCAATAACGAACAGAAAACCATATTAATTTAAACATATCTCCTGTTATACTGAACTTCCAGTCTTACACTGTATGAGTGCAGATCAATCCCTGCTATCCATTTTCACCCAAATGAGGATGGGTTCCCTGTTGAGTCTGATTCCTCTCAAGGTTTCTTCCTATTGCAATCTCAGGGAGTTTCTCCCTGCCACTGTCGCCGTCGGCTTGCTCATCAGGGACAATCTGATCATTTTGACAATGACAACTGTTAAAAGCGACATACAAATAAAAATTTATTTAATTGAATTGAAACAAAATAACAAAACCGAAAAACTAAATACCAAATCAGAAAACACAATGACAATTCATACAAACCAGAAAAGGTAGGTATAGTTTGCAAATGAACATCTTAGTTCTGATTGGACGGGACATTAATTTATTGCCTCGTAACATTACTGAGCCTAGACCTGAGCAACTGAAGCGACCCCACATCATAACAGAGGCTTGTACAGTGGACCCTATGCATGATGGGTGACACATCTACTTAGGGATCTAAATGCTATCATTTGATCAAAGGCTCTCTGCTAAGAGTTAAGATCGATCCATAATGATTCCTGCAATGATGTCTAGATCAGCACAAACACTGCACACCATGAGCAGTGTGTGAAGAAGTTATTCAGTTTCCTCCTTTTAGAAAATGTCTTCAGCTCTGCACATCAGGACTCTCCAGCAATCTAATACAGTCGAGACTCCATTAACGTGAGATTAATGAGCTCTAACTGCCCGAGAATGCTGATTCAGGCAGATGGGCTGAGTGAAGTAGCGTAGCGAAAGCTAATAGGGAAGCAGGAAAGAGCTCTTTGATTTACCAAACCGAGCACTTTCCACTGACGAGCACGTTAATATTTTTCTTCAGACTAATAAACCTGAGCAACAAGATCGTTTGTGTTCATCAACTGAAATCTGCAGCAGTAACCACGGCTGAAATACGATCATGGTTCCTGCTGCAGAGTCCAAACAAAGGCCTGAGATCAGCTCTAGACCATCATGTCATTATAAGGATGTGCAGTGTTTAGCAGTATTCGGACACTGAGGTGCCATTTTTTATACACCGCTCCTGTATCTTCACTGACTGCTCACTCCTCCTGATCAGCAGTATTTCTCTTCAAATACCTCAAGCTCAACCAACTGAATCCAACTTGTTTTTAACAAAACTGCAGTAGCAAGCGTATATTCAAATTACCAAATTACACACTTATATCCAAATTACACACTCGGCTTTGTATAAGCCTCATCAGAAGATTAGCCAAGCAAGCTAACTGCATTAGCTATGTCTATGTCATGCATTAGACACCTGATATCAAGTTCCTGATACCTGCTTCCAAGATTTCTTTATAGACATTTATGACAAGTTTCATTATAAGAATATAAATGAAACAGCTTTTCTTAAATTTTAGCATCAAACAGTAAATAGAAAATACCTACAGCTAGGAGATAAGGTTGTAAGCAAGGAACTGAAGAAACATCAGAAACCTACATGGCATAGGATTGCTCTGATTAGAACCACTTATATGGCAAAAATCTCTTTTTACTCATGTCTAGACATTCAGATTGGTCTCCAGTGGGTAAGTGCAAACAAAAAACATTGCTTGTTCTTCTTTTTACATGTTTGAATTAGGCAGGGCTTAAACAAGCTAGTTAGATTTCCCCCTTATTATGACCTCATATAAGAAGCTCCCGCCCATGGGCTTGTTCCTCAGATTAGCTGTTCCCTGGAGCGGCGTTGCTTAGCAGTAGATGATTTGCATAGACACTGAAATGATGATTTTGGAGAAGGAGTGAAATAGAGGCAGTGGGAAGTATTTCAGCTGGAGCATTACATACACTTTGGAGAAGGTCTGAGACCTGCGCTAACTTGATAAATAATGAATTTACTTTATTATAATTCAAATTCAAAATTCAATTTACTTTATTATAATTCAAAAACAAACAATGATATTGCACATTCAAAACAAAATTATGTTGCAGTTGACTCATTGTTTTGACTGATACTGAGACAAGTAAGAAGGTAAAAAAAATTGCAGCATATTGGACCTTTAAAGGGTCATACCTAATTCATATAGCTGATTCATATCTCTAGTCTAGATTTTTATCTCATCAGACTGAATAAACACAAATACACAAATAAAATGGTTAAACTGAAGTTCTTAAGGAAACTCTAAAGAACCTAAAGAAGCTTTTTTGTATTGTCTCAGTGACAATGTAGTTGCACCATGCCACTTTTATATCACTTTCATACCTCATGAAGAAACAATCATATCAGATTTGGTTTGAAGCATCAGGAACCTTTGAAGAACCACTTCAAACAACCCTACAGGCATCATTTGTTTCCTTCATCTTTTCCCTCATTTCTTTCCATCATTTGTTTCCTTCTTCTCATGTTCTAATGTAAGGTTTAAGGATGGTGACGATTCTTGACCATCCAAAGAACTTTGAGGAGCCTTATTTATATGGGCAATTGATGTGTGTGTGGAAGTGTGTAACACTTAGATCTATTTACATCTCAGTACTCTGGTTAGCACAGTGGTTGTGACAATCTGACAGTTTTGATCTTATGGGGACATCTGGCAAGACCCCATGAGGAAAACTTTTGTTTAAAAAAATTTTTAAAAAGGTGAACTGTAGAATTAATTAGCTACATTGTTAATAGTAATAGTTATAGTAAGACAATTGTGTGTGTGTGTGTGTGTGTGTGTGTGTGTGTGTGTGTGTGTGTGTGTGTGTGTGTGTGTGTGTGTGTGTGAAACTGGCTCTTATTGGCTCCAGACACTCTTCCAATCTGCATTCCTCTCATGCACATGCTGTGCTGTGTTTAATAAAAAGGCTAATGTTTTACAAGTGCCCTGTTTTGCAAGGAGTTTCAAACTCAACACCTCATTACGCTGCACCGATCCTGAGCTGCTGAGACGCCAATAAAAAATTCTCCAGGAGCGCTGACTCAATGTTTGTTTGCTTCTGAGGTAGGGAGCATTAGCGTATGTTCTTTAAGCTTACGAAGCTATCGGGCCAAGCAGTAGGAACAAACTCGTCAGAAATACCTGTTGCTAGATCGGGAGCCATCCGCGGGTCAATTAGCGAGTGAAATGCTATGACGTACTGTATCATGAACATCATGTCTAATCTTTTTTCTGTTAAAATTCCATTTACTCGTCCACACCTGTATGGAGAGTTTTTAAGCAATCCATTTTTGAAAAGATTCAAAAAGATTCATTTAGATATCACAGTCGTGGAAATGGGCGGAGTTGCTTTAGAGTTGATGAAGACCTGACATAATTTCCTAAACAGTGAAAGTTCTACACTGTGCCCACACTGACATCATCATCGCACAATAATGAAACAATAGTAAGCATGGGTACTTACTGTACCTAATGAACTGGTCACTGGATGGAGAACTGAGTATGGGTACTAGACCACTAGCCAGTGGAAAGAAGGGGAACAAGACATGGGTACTTAATTACGGGACAAGTTACTGGACAGTGGAAAAAAATGGGAACTAAGCTTGGGTACTTATGGTACAGTACTGGTTACTGAACAGAAAAAGGATTCAGTTTCCAGATGACTAAGAATATGTACTTATATATGAGACAGGTCAATTGACTAAAAATAAATAAATAAATAAATCAAAACTGGTGGGGGGGTGGGACTAGGCATAAGTACTTAATTACAGGACAGGACTGAGAAGAGTGGGGGAAAACTATGAATGGGTACTTATGGTACTGGTCACTGGATAGTGGGAAAAAAAGGGGGAATTAAAAATGAGTACTTATGGTACAAGTGCCTGTACAGGTTGAAGAACGATGGCTAAGAATAGTTACTTAGTTATGGGACAGATCAATTAACATTAGAAAATCAGGGAACTAAACATGGGTACGTAGTTACAGTACAGATCATTAGACAGTAGAAAAAGGAGAACTAAAAATGGGTACTTGATTATGGTACTGGTCATTGGACAGTTGAAAAAAGGGGGAAATAAGCATGGATCTTTAGAAGGATGTAGGACCTTGAGAAGAAGGATCTTTAAAATATGGGTAGTCAGTTATGGTATTGGTAACTGGACAGTGAAATGATCAGAAACTAAGCAAGGGTATTTAGCTACAGTACAGGTCAGTGGACAATGGAATAAAGTCAAATGGGGGACTTAGTTTTGGAACAGGTCCTGGACAGTGGACAAAAGGGGAACTACAGATGGGTACGGATTGGAATAAAGGGAACTAAATGAGGGTAATTATAGTTACAGTACAGGTCAGATGACTTTGGCAAAAAGGGAAATTAAGCATGGGTACTTACTTACAGTACCGGTCAAAGAACAATATAAATAATGAGTCACTCTGACATGGTTTGGTAAGTGCTACATCGTAGGTGTATGTGTATGTATGTATGAGCAAGGGGTTGGTAGTCGGCCCTTTGGGCAGCTGTTCCTCTGGTGTCTACCAGTCAGTAGTTCTTTTACATAATTTTCATTTAGTGCAAAATGTCCAGGATTACAAAGTCAAGAGTGTCTAAAAATGTATGTTATAGTATATTTTGAAACAGCGGCTATGTTCCTGTACCTCTGTTTGCAGAGTTAGCCCAGCATCTCCTGTTAGCAACGGCCACGCCCGAGGGGAGACAGTGTATGATCGGGTCATTTGCAAGCTTCAGGCAGAGCCGCAGGAACTCCTCACTCTTTTACGGCACATTAAGGAACTCGGCCGCTCCACAAGCCACTGAACCGATCCATCAAACAGCTACTTTATTACAGCGTGCCCTTGAGAGAGAGAGAGAGAGAGAGAGATGGAAAGGTGATGAAACTATGTGAGAGAATGTGTATTATTATGATTATATGTGGGGATGTGTATTTCTAGAAGTGGGGTGAAGAAGGTAAAGAAGGCATGGGTTTCAGTGTAAAAGGTGAAGGAGGCGTGGCCTCTGTGACTGGCACCTTGGGGAATAAGTAATTGAACTGACAGCAGAGTCTCAGATATTTAACACACTTGGCGCACGAAAGCTGGAAGATAAAAAAAAAAAAACAAGGGATGAGCAGAAAAAAACGAGTGCTGGAAGGAGACAATATGCAAATGAGACCTCTTTTTTCCGCTCCTTATATATTTTTTTAGTCCTATTCTTTTTTTTTTTGTCAGAAGAGGAAACAGAGTTTCAGAGATTAAGAGGGCGAGCAAGAGCGCTCCGGCGAGTGTGTGTCGTTTATCACGACTGAACGTGACATAATTATGACAAGGCGGTTATTTGTGTGTGGGAGAGAGACGGAGAGAAACATTCTTCTTCTGCCATAAAAGGCCACGCACTCGGAGCCACCTGTTACTGTCGACTTAATCTCTACAGCATCTGGACCTCCTTATTCAACATCCACTGACCCGCTTAGGACAGGAAATAAGTCTTACACAAACTCACACAAACACACACACACACACACACACAGCTGTTCTCAGAGTACACCATTTTGTCCACATTAAGGTTAAAAGTCGTTTCCTCACCCAGAACATATTTCTGTGCACTTGGCGCTAAATCAGTTCACTTAGCTAGCTACTTCACACTAATCCGCCATAGCTATGCTAGCTAGCAATATAGCACACTCACATACTTAAACTATTGTGAAAATCTTTTTTTTTTTGGGGGGGGCAGATATTATCATACACTCATTCTCTAGCTAAGATTAGCCACCTTAGCTGGATTTCTTCTGTGCACAAACCGTTCATCCATTTGAACTGAAATTAGCGTTATTGCAGTAACAGAGAAGGTTCAGCAAGTTTTGTTAACATTATTTGGAGTAAATCATCATTAATGATGTCCGGGCAGCAACGCTAATTTCTGCATGATAGTATGACTGGCTGAATTTGCTAAGCTTGGCACAAAAAAATATAATTATATGATAATCTTTTCCATTTAATGATTTTTTTTTAATAAACAGTGATGACACTACACTCATTTTCTAGCTAAAAAGTCAACAAACCTAGCTTCCAGGACTTACAGTATATGACATAACTACCGCAGTGCTAACTTCTGTAACATGGCTATCTACGTGTTAACCTGCTCTTCACACTGCTAACACACAAAGCCACCTAACACTTAGCGTTAGAACATTATTTAACCCTGAACATCATCATGTAACTAATTTGCATCATTACACTGTTCACTTACCACAATGTGATTTAATTATAACATTTGCATATTATTTTCCCTTTGATATAGGCTATAATTAGACTTTGTGGACGGTTAGCAAAAATTAGCCTAGGGGATAGCTAACACGCATGATAACTAAATAAATTTAATGGTGTCTATAATTAGCTGGCTGTTTATCACACTACACTTAAACTGAGAAATATTTATCTTATTGTATTGTAGATTTTTTTAATTATTATTGTTACAACATATTTTTGATTGTAATCTGACTCTCCATAACCTAGTCGGTGTCTTTCCACTACTCCTGGCACATTTCTAATTGTTTTTAAAGGCCTTTAGCGAGCCACTGAGCGGATTAATGTAATTAATCTCAGTGTTAAGGGACGCACGGCCGAGCATGAACGCCGAGCTTTGCTACATTAATAGTAAAACTAATTATTTCATGATCGTTGATGGCTAACGACCTGTAGCGTCCCCGGAGGACAAAGTCATGATAAATGGGTTCATTTTCTTCTTATGAGGACACGTTCATTTAACACGGAGCTAGAAGAGGAGGGAGGGCAGTTCTTTTAATCCTAATCAGTGAGAAAAAGTGCTGAATATTTGTTATGTGTTAGCGAGTGGGCGAGGGTGATAGCAGCAGCACAAGAGGACAGAGGGTGAAATGGGATTAAGCACAAATCAGAGGTTAGCGAAATGGTTAGCGGCATTAACCCCCCCCCCCCCCCTTCGTCCCTCTAATTATGAGCAGCTCTGATCTATCTTCATCTGCATCTCCGTCTCCGTCTCACAGCCGGAAGCTTTTGTGCTAACGAGGCCTCCTCTGTGGCGGCTCCTCAGATAAAAAACCTCGGTTTTTGATCCGACCGGGACGGAGAAATTCCACTTCCCTTCATCTGGATCGATTTAATTTGGTGCTTGAAAAGCTCTAATTAATAACGATAATCAACATGTCCGTGCTCGTTAGCGTCAGTGGCCTTGGTGGTGCGTTTGCACTCGTGCTTTTTCCTGTTTAATTCTTCTGGTGCTTACATTCTTTCCAATCAATCCCCTGTTTAATCATCGTCTGTGTTGCTCCTGTCTCATTTTTATCCCAGTAAACTCTAACAAAGCTACTTCATGCAAAGAGTATTTCTCTTACTGGGGGTCATTTCCACCACCTGCCCTCCACACCACTAGTGAGGATCTGTTACTCTCATGCTGTCCTTTTATGCACTTTATTACAAACCCCTCCCTGCACCATGCTAATACATAAAGGTTATAATGTTAGCTAGTACTTCAACATGAATGTCAATGAAGGAAAGGCTTCAGGTTCAACGTCCATCCATCCATCCATCAATGTCCATCAATTTAATCGAATTCTAAGATAATGATGAAGGCTTTGTGTTTCAGAACTCAAAGAAGAACCTCCAGTTGTTCAGTTGAAACCTGGAACAAATGTAAATGTGTTCCCACAACATGTAGCTTTAAAGCCAGAAGCTAGCATTTTAAAAAATGTCCAGTTGCAGATTTTCAGATAAATATTTTAAACAGTAAAAAGTCATAAATGTTATTGATATAAATGCTTTTTTTAAATTCTTTTATCCAAGATTAATGACCTACAACTAGCTTCAATGTTTGTGATTTATTTTTTAAATCTTCTCAGCATCGAGCCGCTTTATTGCTTTATTACTTTGTACATTATTTGTACAGAACTGCATCAAACTGAACTGCATCATAACTGAAATATTGACTGAAGCAGCAACTTTTTTGTTTGTTGCAGACGTACCTGTACAAATCCTTGATGCATGTTAGCATGAGCGTCGGGTTAATCCGTATCACTGCACTGACTAGCCGTATACGCGTGGGCATGGTCATTTTTTAATGGAGGAAGAGATTTGGGAAGACATGAAGATAACACATCACGCTAAACAACGTCCTATCAGTGCAAATCAGAAAGCGCTGACTCTCGTCGAGGCAAAGAGAAATGGCGCAATTACTCGAGCGAGGCATCTGCTCTCAGGCCTGATGATTGATATTTACCGAGTGTAAGCATTAGTGATTTTGTTTTTAGTAGTGATTATGTGCGTGTTTCTTTTCTTCCTCCTTTCCAAGCAGACTTCACACTTTACTTCCTTCCTTTTCTTCTTTTTGTGTCTGGATGTTATGCTAATTTCAAACTTTTTCAAAGATATGTGCAGTTTAGCATCTTACTAGGACTGTTTGTAAAATGTTTTGCTAATACAGAATGGAGAAAATGCTATAAAAGGTATAATAGTAGTAAGAAGAAGATAGCTAAGTGAGAAATAACTAGTTATAACTATCTGATGATTGATACTGCGAATTCTGACTTATTAGTGATAGACTAATAAGATAATTGGCGTTTTAAGGTCTACAAATCCACACTCTGACAAATTTATACAGTGTACAGTATATGAACAATTTGACAGCCAATGAGATAACTCCATTTCTGCAGTTTTGAAACACTAAGTATTGCAAATTGATAGAGAACATTGTCATTTTCAGAGTCATAGGGTTGTTTTGCCAAAAAGATAGCGTAGATGGCAATCAGGACAGATGTACTGGAGTATGAGGTTATGGAATTAGTTTGCATTGTTATGCTGAGCGCTCCAGATACAAAGATCCTCGAATCGAAAACTAACTATATAACAGGAATATACAGTGAATATATTATAAAATACTTATCTGTTATATGTTCACTCTTTGTAAGATAACGAAAAGTTAGAATGTACAGTAAGGCTGATTAAGCTGGAAAATTGGTCAATCTGGCGAAGCTCGGAAAAAAACGGCGTGTCAGGAGAAAAGAGGGTTTTTTTCAGCCTGTTTGTTGTTATTTACATCTGCTATTTATTATCAGTAATGTGTTGGTTGAGTTTTAATTTTATGATGATTTCCACTATATGATTTAGTATATATTAACTTCACCAGTGTTGCTACAGAAAACAAAATTGACAACAAAAAAAAAATCTGTTTCAAAAACACAACAGACCTGAAGAGGCATCTGAATTTGAATACTAGGCGCTTATAAATGCACGAAAAGGCAAGTTAGCATTAAGACTCATATAACAGTTAAACAGTTTGTGAACACAAACTTAATTAATCCAATTAACTTTACTTTTATATGTGTAGCATTATTTAACCTTGACCTTGTGTAGTAATGTTATTGACTGCATTAGCTTCTGTGCTCATTAACATGTTAGCAATGCTAGTATCGGTACCGTTTGCATCACTAACATTAAACCCTGAGAGTGCTGACAATCTGAATGAACTACGAGTGAATGCAGTGAATTCCTGCAACCTTTATAGCTTTAGAAATACATGCTTTGCAGACTGTACGCTGGTACCAATCGAACAGAGCTAACGGTGCAAATTAATGTTAGCTGTGTGAAGCACTTTAACTCAAGCAGGAACGAATGAAGTCTTAGCTTCACGCATGCAGCACATATCTGTGATACATATACAGTGATAGGCGAGTCTGTTATTCGAAATCTGTAAATATCTGACAGCACTGTAGCCTCGTGTTGTTCTTGTGAGTCTTTTTGCATTTACACTGGTTATAAACAGAGTCAACCACATGTTGCTAACTGCACAGTAACGATTTATTAGCTAAATCACTTTAGTAAATTATTATTTATTTTTATTTTATTTGAAATAAAGTAGAAATATTTGAAAAAATTTGGCATGTTATTTAATTCTGTTGTATTGTTAATAAATTTTACGTTAATATAAATTTAATTCAAATAAATTTTACGTTAATGTATATGAACATGTGGGAGGTTTGAACCAGGAAGGGCATCGGGTGTAAAAACCTGTGCCAAGCTGTGTGCAGATCGGATGGTCCACTGTGGCGACGCCTCGATGGGAGCAGCTGAAAGATGAACAACAAATACAGCACTGTGCAAAAGTCTTGACCCTCTCATTTCCTCATATTAAATGATGTACATTAAATTAAATAAATGAGAAATGTTTTACTGTGACAGGCTGCTAAGAGTCTAAAGGTACAATTTAAAAACTGGTTGTTTATGAAACAGCGACCTCGTTTTCCCTCTCGTTTCCTCAAACCACTCAGCATTCAGCATCAGCAGTACACTAATCACCGCCTGATCATCTGTCATCATCTGCACTTGTTTCTCACTGGCTCATGTCTTAAGTTGGATTAACAAACACAAAACATTCCTCTAAAACTGCTCAGGTACGGGGAGTGGAGTGAAACTAGTCAGAAATATAAGATTGAGAAATCTGAAGAAATGAGGGGGCAAGGCTTTTGCGCAGTACGCTATGTGTGTGTGTGTGTGTGTGTGTGTGTGTGTGTGTGTGTGTGTGTGTGTGTGAGTGTATATAGCGAGTTAGGTAAATCCAAACTGAACACAAAGTGCTTTAGGATTGAGAATGAGAAATGAATCCGAAAACAACCCTAATGAGGCGACGAGAGCGTGAGACAGAAGAGGAGATGGAGCGAGATCGAGTAAAGTCTGAGAAAAGAGAGAAAGACAGAGAGGCTGAAGAAAGAGCGAGGAGACATGGACCTTCATCGTTCACGGCAGGGCGTGCTGACAGGGGAAAGACAGAGTGTCGAGCGCGGCTCTCTCATGGCCGAGGCAACTCAGACGATATTTTCTGGCTCCTGTCAGACTGTCTAATAAAGTAGGGCTGGAATATGAAGTATCTCTCTGTGATGTAATGCAGCCCATAAATCAGCTTTAATTACGTAGCGCAGGGGACAGGCCGTGGAAGCCCTCGGCGGATTTATGGAACCTGGACTTGGCGTCTCAACAACTCTGTGCTTTTAATATCATTACCCTGTCATATTTTATTGCGTTGCCTGTCACCCAGCACGCCCAAACCCCTTCTATACCGCGTTTACTTTGTTGTTTTCACCTGAGACGACCTTTCAGTCTGATTTAGGACATCCACGCCGTGGTTATCTCTCTGCTTATCCCATCTCTTTCACACGTTCTGTCACGTAATGCAATGATCGTCACGTCCCTCCGATGATGCTGTCGTCTCTTTTGCGTGGTGTCCTTCCTTCCTGAGCTTTTCATTGTGCACCAGATTTTGACAGGGAAAAGGAGGAAGATGATCAAGAAGACATAATTAAATGAAAAAAAGGAGGGGGAGAAAAAGACAGTGAGACACTTGTAATACGACCCTAGCGCTGGCGATCACAGCCCTCTCCTAGAAGCTAAAAGTAAAAAAAAGTTTTCAAGACATGTACTTAGTTTCGTGTCACAGATTGTGTTTTTAGTCATTTGCAAGGATGGAACAAGGATAATGATGAAAAAGAAGAAGTGGGCATGGCTAATGTAAGAGATGGATAGTGGCACTGGGGTGACCATGACTGATGATTCCTGATGACAAACTGCCCTCGTGATCACACACACACACACACGCACACACTCCTCCCTTTCATTAACACTCGGAACACATGACAATATATCTGCTGCTTAGCCTCAGCGTGACCCCGAGAGCTGCGTTACTCATTTACACCTTCATCACAGTCTCTCTGCAGTCATAAAAAAAATAATAATAAAAAAATAAACATTTAGATACCCAGATCTGATACCCTGTGATACTGTGGAACAGAACCCTAGTGTACGTGTTGTGTTAATGCCGATATGAGGTGAAAGGGAAGGATGGCGTTTTGGACATGTCTCACTATTAATAATCAGGATGAGGTTAAGACAGGGCTTTTATTACGTCATGAGAATTTCTATGATTCTAAGCAAAAAGCACTACTTCTTCTGGTAGTTATGAATTAGAAAAAGAAGAAGATCACTCACTCAATTACTTATCATCTATACCGCTTAATCCTATATTCAGGGTCGTGGGGGCGGAGCCTATCCCAGGAGACTTAGGGCATGAGGCGCCTGGACAGGGTGCCAATTCATCGCAGGGCACACACACATATACACACGTGGACAAAATTGTTGGTACCCTTCAGTCAATGAAAGAAAAACTCACAATGGTCACAGAAATAACTTGAATCTGACTAAAGTAATATTTTTTTTAAAAATCTATGAATGTTAACCAATGAAAGTCAGACATTGCTTTTCAACCATGCTTCAACAGAATTATAAAAAAAAAAGAACTCATGGAACAGGCCTGGACAAAAATGATGGTACCCCTAGAAAATACTGAAAATAATGTGACCAAAGGGACATGTTAATTCAAGGTGTGTCCACTAATTAGCATCACAGGTGTCTACAATCTTGTAATCAGTCAGTGGGCCTATATATAGGGCTCCAGGTAGTCACTGTGTTGTTTGGTGACATGGTATGTACCACACTCAACATGGACCAGAGGAAGCGAAGGAAAGAGTTGTCTCAGGAGATTCGAAAGAAAATTATAGACAAGCATGTTAAAGGTAAAGGCTATAAGACCGTTTCCAAGCAGCTGGATGTTCCTGTGACTACAGTTGCACATATTATTCAGAAATTTAAGATCCATGGGACTGTAGCCAACCTCCCTGGACGTGGCCGCACGAGGAAAATTGATCACACATCAAAGAGACGGATAATCCGAATGGTAACAAAAGAGCCCAGAAAGACTTCTAAAGAGATCCAAGGTCAACTTCATGCTCAAGGAACATCAGTGTCAGATCGCACCATCCGTCATTGTTTGAACCTAAGTGGACTACATGGGAGACGACCAAGGAGGACACCATTGTTGAAAACAAATCAGAAAAAAGCCAGACTGGAATATGCCAAACTACATGTTGACTTCTGGGAGAATGTCCTATGGACAGATGAGACAAAAATGGAACTTTTTGCCAAGGCACATCAGCTCTATGTTCACAGACGGAAAAATGAAGCATATCAAGAAAAGAACACTGTCCCTACTGTGAAACATGGAGGAGGCTCTGTTATGTTCTGGGGCTGCTTTGCTGCATCTGGCACAGGGTGTCTTGAATCTGTGCAGGGTACAATGAAATCTCAAGACTATCAAGGGATTCTAGAGAGAAATGTGCTGGCCAGTGTCAGAAAGCTGAGTCTCAGTCGCAGGTCATTGGTCTTGCAACAGGACAATGACCCAAAACACACAGCTAAAAACACCCAAGAATGGCTAAGAGGAAAACATTGGACTATTCTAAAGTGGCCTTCTATGAGCCCTGACCTCAATCCTATTGAGCATCTTTGGAAGGAGCTGAAACATGCTGTCTGGAAAAGGCACCCTTCAAACCGGAAACAACTGGAGCAGCTTGTCTCATTGACAGTTACAGGAATCGTTTGATTGCAGTGATTGCCTCAAAAAGGTTGTGCAACAAACTATTAAGTTAGGGGTACCATCATTTTTGTCCAGGCCTGTTCCATGAGTTCATTTTTTTTTTATAATTCCGTTGAAGCATGGTTGAAAAGCAATGTCTGACTTTCATTGGTTAGCATTCATAGAATTCTGATTTATTATTACTTTTGTCAGATTAAAGTTATTTCTGTGACTATTGTGAGCTTTTCTTTCATTGACCGAAGGGTACCAACAATTTTGTCCACGTGTGTACACACTACAGGCTATTTGGGAACACCAATTAGCCTAACCTACATGTCTTTGGACTGTGGGAGGAAACCGGAGTACCCAGGGGAAACATACCAGGCACAGGGAGAACATGCAAACTCCATGCACACAGAGACGGGAATCGAACCCGGACCCTGGAGGTGCAAGCCGACAGTGCTAACTACTACACCACCATGCCACCTAGAAGAAGATTATTTTTATTTAATTATTTATTACATTTTTGTGCCATTCTACAAAAGTCTATTTTCTCCATAACAAGTGTTCTCTCTCTCTCTGTGTCTGTTTTGTGCTACACTTTTTAATGTCGTTCACTATATTTGTTCAGTTTTAAGTGATTATGAAAAGTTTTTTGGAGAGTTGGCTGCAAAATAACAATAATGAAAAATATTGAAATATAACTCTAGAAAGAAAAATGCTATTGAGACAAAAAAAAAGGCTGAAAAGGTTATGAGGTTTGCAGTTTGTTATTTATGTAGTTTTATTTAATTTGGAAACTTAATTTTAAAAAATTCCTTGGGATAAATAAGGTATCTATCTATCTACTTGCATTCTTTTACCGTGTAATTTCTGTGTTGCGAAGATAGATAGATAGTGTTTTATTCATGTTAGACCTGCTGAAATTGAATGGTTACAAAGACACACTGAGCCGATCAGGTCTCTACTGGAGACACACACACACACACACGTCAGGTATTTAAGGACTGAACCCTCAGTGTTGTTGTAGTAAACTAATCAGAGACTGCGATGAATCGATGTCACTCGTCACTCTGAATGTTGATTAGGGCATTTTCACATTAGGAACGATTGTTTTGTACCCTTCCCAAGAAAGATTGCTCATCCCTCTCCACTCCACCTGCTGGCCAGCGGTCACATTGCTCTTTGGTCTCCTTTCCCGGGTACACGTGCCTATTTACACCCTCCGCTCCAGTAGGTGGCAGTATGCATCTACTCGGTCTGTGAGCCGGCATTAAACATAAGAGAACAAGTTAACTTTCGCAATATCCCTGTTATTACTGATATTCCTGGAAAAATTATGGGTGGTCACATAAAGGATTTCACTGCATATCGTACTGTGTATGACTGTGTCATATTCTCGCGTACCTTCCTACTGCATCAGCTCTAGCTGAGTAGTTCAGGGGAGGAGATTGGATCGTACTACACACACACACACACACACAAAGATTTCAGAAGAGACAGATGGCACTGCTGACGTCGTGTCTAAACAGCAACCTCTTCCATTCTCAGGTCCGATTGCTTCCACATTTGATCCGATTGCGCTATCGATCCTAAGACCTCCCTAACCAGCAGACTCAGGAACGGTTCCCGAATGCAGACTGATTGTGTTCTCACTGATGAAAATTATCCAGACTTTGGACTCAAGTGTTCTCAGAAATGTGAGGACACCATTAGTTTCTTCCAACAGCAGGTCCTGAAGTGTTTTATTCCTCTTACACTGTATTACAAGTTACTCTGTGCCTTTAATTACACAGTGACAATTAATTCCATGCAACACTGTTGAACATCAGAAAGAGAAGAAATGACGCACAGCTTGTCATGTTGCAGAGAAACCACAAGAAACCCCTCTGTCCTGAAGGCGTCCGAAAAGATTCCACTCATTCAGCCTTATGACTTCTGCTAAAAATCATCCCAATTATTGTTTTTCTACATTCAGGCTCTATGTTGTATAAAAGGACTTTATTTTTTAAAGGACAACATATCAAGTGATTTAGAGAACAGACCTGAGTTACTGTTTCTAATGTTAAGGTTACAGTAACCAAGACTAGCATTATTAAACTTATTTCTAGTTTAGTTTTTATTAGTTTGTAGTTTCTTTTCTATTTTGTTTATTTTTATTCAGCAAAATAATCGGCCAGTAGAATGAGACTCTTCAAAGGGGGCAGGGCTATGATGCATATTTAACTGTTTGGTCATGTTTGCATATTTAGAAACAAACAAACAAGTAAATAACTAAATACTAAAGCTTGCAAACAACTGTTGGTCAACTTGAACATACAAGGGGTGTTCAAGTCAAACTGGGACTTCTGATTGTACAGAATAACAGAACACAGTCCTGAGAGTAAAAACTCCCTTTATTTCTCTATATAATCCCCTGATACACTAATGCTCTTATCCCAGTATGTCTCTAGAGCTTGGACACCATCAAGGTAGGAAGTTTTCTCAGTACGCTGCAGCCATGATCAGACCTGTCCAACTCCTTAAATGGCTCCAACCTGGGGAAATGGCTTAAAGCGAGGTCAGGACTGTACTCTTCAGAGTTCCTGTAATTTTCAGGCTGTAAAGTATCAGGCGTTCCACTCGCTGAATGTGACTAAGCGACTAAGAGTCTCATCACCGTACTGTGCATGAAGTCTTCTGTAAATGTCAATCGCTTTC
Source organism: Clarias magur (assembly GCA_013621035.1). NCBI lineage: Eukaryota > Metazoa > Chordata > Actinopteri > Siluriformes > Clariidae > Clarias > Clarias magur. Next base: position 668,607 of record QNUK01000181.1, on the reverse strand, counting down.
ACGCCTTCATTCAAGATTCGAGATTCAAAGAACTTTATTAATCCCCAAGGAAAAATTGCTTATTCCCGGTTACAGTTGCTCACCCTTGTAAAGTAAAGTAAAGTAAATATCATCACAAGTCCCGTTTTGACACGAATGCCACTCGTAATATCTTGGTATGTGTAATATATAAACAAAATAGACTTGGTATAATAATATTCTTTGTGATGTGATGTGACAGTGAGCTCAGACGGGGTAATAGCTTGTTCTTAAATCAGTCAGGATGCTAACGTCACAACGTCTTTCATGCAATAAACAATGTTTTGCAAAAATAAAAGCATTAGTTAAACTTTGGAAGTAGTTCTCATTGATTTAGAGCTAAAATAAGTTATATGTATAAATTCTAAAAAAGCAGCAGTTTTATGACGAATCTGTTAATAAATGCTGAAGTAATAGAGCTAGGGGTGTTCTTGTTAGTGTTGTATTGTGTTTGTGAGAAGCAAACCTGTCTGCGTGATATTTATGGCCACATTCTCCTGTCATGGAGTGTGTATGCAGCACATTGTTTATTGTTTAGCTCCATTGTGAGAAGAGGTCGAGAGGGAGCCATAACTCATCCCCTCTGTCCAACAAGTGTCCTTTCTCCCTGCATGCCCTGTGCCAAGAGGATATACACTGCCGGTGTGTGTGTGTGTGTGTGTGTGTGTGTGTGTGTGTGTGTGTGTGTGTGTGAAGGAGGACGACAGCAAGCAGAACCAAAACAGCATCTGCATGTGTTTAGGGCGGCCTGGGAGAACAGGGGGGGGGTATTGATGGAGGAGAGGTGCAGTTGGTGCTCTTAAATCAGGTTTGACCTCGGCGTGACCCTCCCACCTCTCTCTGACCCTCCAATCACCAGCCCCGGTGGAGAAGGAGGAACGACAGCTGAGACGGAGGAGGACAACGCCGGGATAGAGCGCTGAAGGGAGGACGCGCGAGAGTCGTCTCAGCCGCGGGGAAAAACGTTTGCTTCATTCTGACCTTATTTCTCAAAAATCTTACTTTATTTATTTATTTATTTATTTATTTATTTTAGCCTTTTGTCCTGCAGTCTTGACTATATTTTTTTCTTTTCACAATTCTGACTTTCTTGCAGTCCTACTTTGATTTTCAAGATTTTTTTTCTTGCAATTCAAAATATAAATGCAATTCTTGCATTTTGTCCTCCTTTATCACTTTATTTTTCATATTTCACTTCTTTTCTCAAAATTGTGACTTTTTACTAAAAATTTTGACACATTTCCCAATCCTGAATTTTCCGTTGCAATTCTGACTTTATTTCTGAACAAAAATTTAGACTTCAAAAATTTCAGACTTTGTTTCTCAATATTAAAAATTTTCTCCTTGCAAATCAGCAAATTTTCACATTTACAACTTTGTTTCTTACAATTCTGACATTTTCTCTCACAATTGCGAAATTTATTCCTCATTCCTCAGGTGCGTTAGGGGCCTGAAGTTTGTTGGCGTGTGAAAGAGTCTCTCCAGGGATCAGAGGCACTGTTTAAAACCGTGTGATTCCGTCAGTAACAAAAAGATCTCATAGTTTGTGGAATAAATTCTAAAGCGGTCCTGGATGATTGCATGCATCTTTATTTTTCAAAGTGTGAAGCTTTGAGCTTTGCTGCAGAGGAGGTGAGGAAGCCTGACTGTCAAAAAAAAAAAAGAGGAAAAAGTCACCAATTGTAAGAAAAAGTCTTAAATAAAGTCACAATTAAGAGGAAAAAATCTGAATCATAAAAAAATTTGTTGCAATTGCAAGAAATCCAGCCGGGATTGTGAGAAATAAACTCGAAATTCTGAAAATTAAATTTGACGTTAAAGGAAAACATTAGACTTGGAAGAAGTCTGAGTTCTGAGAAATAAAGGAAACGGTCAGAATTGTATGAACTTGACATAATTTGATTCGATTTAAAGCTAGACAGAGGTGTAAGGGTAGAGGGGGTTTAGATTAGGGTTAGCTCTAGTGCCAACTAGTGGATGAATTCTTTTCTCCACTAGCTGTATATAAAGTTCGTAGAACTCAGTTCAGCTACACAGGAGGCAACATTTAATGCTCCGTTATTAATCAAAGAGGCTTTACAGTTTTCATTTTTTAAAGAATCTGAGTCTGCAATCCAGGAATCAAAATGGATTTTTTTTTTCCCCAGAAAACTTTTTGACTGGAAAATTATTTATGATGTTTTATAGAAATGCGTCTTTATAGAATTTACCATCTGCATTTAGGCTTCCATTATAGATTGGTTTAAAATTGAAAATTTTCATTTTGTTGTTTTTACTGTTAAGTTGCTGATAAGTGTACAGCAGGAGGTGTGGGGTTCACATCCCGCGCTACACATCACAGACGCAGTGACGGAGTTTAGGTTTAAACAGTTTCCCTTTAAGCGTTCCACCTTAATCATGTGGTGTGGGCCTCCGAGTGGCGCAGTGGGTAAAGCGCTCGCCCTATCATCCGGAGATCGCTAGTTCGAATCCCGGGTGGTGCTGTAACCTCTCGCAGCCGGAGGTCTAGAGAGAGCTGATTGGCCGAGCTCTCTCAGAGGGGAGGGATGAGAGGTACTTAGTGCTCCGACATTAATCACGGCTCTACAGCCAGTCAGGGGCGTCTGTGAGCTCGCGCAGCGGAGGGAGCGGATAGCGCTGTCCTCCGAGTGTGTTACGCCGTCCCCAACGGTGCGCGAGCGAGCAGTTCGAAAAGATGCGGTCGGCTGGCGTCACGTGGTTCGGAGGAAACACGTGATAGTCTTCGGCCCTCCCGGCTGAGTGGTAGTAGTAGCCTTAATGTGGGAGCCCCCTAGTGACGGGGAGGAATTGGACACGACTAAATTAGGGAGAAAATCGGGGAAAAAATCCACAAAAAAAACAAAAAAAAAAAAATTCATGTGGTGTGTTTGGACTCTGTGTTGCAGTCGATTTATTTTGTTGCGTGTGTGTGTGTGAGAGAGGGGTCTGAGGATGGATTGGTATCCCCTGATAAGATGCATGACTGTGGTATAATTTGTATGTTTGTGCCTGTGTGTGTGTGTGTGTGTGTGTGTGTGTGTACTCTATAATTATGTTTTATGATTTTCTGCTCAGTAAATGAGACATAAATCGTGATGCAGTCAGCTGGTGTTCGTGTCCTCTCTCTTTATGGCCGCACGCTGCTGACTACACAGAGCTTTGATGGCTCTTCAGGAAAACCATACATGGGGTGTCGACTCTGCAGTGTGTGTGTGTGTGTGTGTGTGCGTGTGTGTGTGTGTGTGTGTGTGTGTGTGTGTGTGTGTGCGTGTGTGTTGCTGATACAGTCCAGGCCTCTGCGCCTTGGTCAGCATCCATCAAAGCGCAGTTTGTGCCGAGCTGGCTTTTGTTATTGTTCGCTGTAAATACTGAACTTTGTTGCTAAGGTAGGCCATAAAATAGCCATTAACTTTCAGGCACACAGACACAAATCACTTCCTCATGAACTCCCCCCCCCCTCTCTCTCTCTCTCTCTCCCCCCATGTTTACCTCCACATACATCATTAACTACACTGGATTAAAATGGTAGTTTGATACGTCCTACTATACATACTGTATTAAAGAAGAGGCTGGATAAGGAGCAGCTGAACTCGACTGGTTTAAAGGCGCCGTGTGATTTAAAGGTAGTTTGACTACAATGGATTAAATGAGTGGGTTAATAAGGAGAGGTTTGTAAAAGCTGGATTAAAGAAACAGTTGGACGATACTTGACTAAAATGGTGGTTTGATTTAACAGTAGTTGGACTACGCTAGATTAAAGGCATAGTTTGATATGGAAAGTTCACCTACTGTATGCTCGATTAACGGATTAGTTTCATAAGGAGTAGTTTGACTACGATGGATTCAGCGCAGTGGCGGCTGGTGCAAAAATGTTTTTGGGGGGGCGCAAACAAAATAAAAAACTTTTAATAGTGGCCGGTAAATATCCATTTATCAGGTGATTAAGCATCATTACTACTACACTGTAAACCCGATAAAATTGGCAAAACTCAAAATATTTGAGGTGATCAGTTACATAATTTTTTTTAAGTAATGATGTTTCCAATTTTAAGTAAACAGAACTATAAATTTTTGAGTTTGTTGAACCTGTTGCAATTTGAAACAGGCAAAAACACCTACCACTGAGCCACCAGTGCTCTATAGAGTTTTAGTTGGTGGAACTTTAAGGTGACAGTTACTGTTATTTAAGTACTTACGATTATTTAAAATATCAAATTTGTTCAGCTAACTTGAAAAGTGTTATTTCTACAAAACTCATAAATACCAAAAAGTTCTGAATACTCATCAAGGTCTATTCATTTAACCTAATTGCAATTATTTAAGTTAACAGTACTCAATGTGTTTAATTACGTTGAGCATTAGGGTTTACAGTGTAGAGTTCTGACTCACATCACATCCAGCAGCTCCGCTTGCCATAAGAAGTGCTGGAAAAGACTCGCTGAGAATGGTCCAATCACATAAGCCCAAATATTTAAAAACAATATTGATTCGCTAAGAACAAAAGTGGGAGTGTTCAGGGCGCACAGTGCTCCGCCCCAAGGATGATTTAACAAGATCCAATCAGAGCTCAGCCTCGTTTAGACACTCGTTTGTCCGGCGCCCCGTGTACACCAACACAAACGAAAGTAATACAGTTTAGATTTTTTTAAATTGTAAATAAATTATATTAAGAAATACAGCGGAATTTTGTGACTAAATGACTTTATTTCATTATTAAAATAAATAATTATTATGTTAAATAATTACATGTTAAAGTAGCATTCTTCTCTGCCTAACTTTAAGGGGGGGTGGCACCCTGCGCCCCGTACTGACCGGCCGCCACTGATTCAGCGAGTACTGTAGTTTGATGAGTACACTGGATTAAAGGAGTAGGGTAATACGGAGATGTTTTTCACTGCTGGGTTAAAAGTGTGATTTGATAAGGAGAAGTTTGACTACGCCAGAGTAAAGGCATAGTTTGATAAAGAGGTTCCTCTACACTGGATCAAAGGAGTCTGTCATGCACACTCGTAACACGACCGGCACTAGGACCCAGAAGTAATACGGTCGGGTTTCAGGAAGCATAAAAGGAAACAAGATGGCGCCTCACATTGCTCAGTCATTGAGTTTTGCCCATGCTATCGCCGACGCCTCGCTCGTCTAAACGTGAGTACTCACTTTCTTGGGTTATCGCTTCTGATTGGGTGTGTGTATTTAGAACGCAGGTTTATTTGTGTAAACTCTTGCTCTCGCTTTGGGAGAGTTCTAATAATAACCAGCGTAGTTATCCTGCCTGCTCTCGACACTTCCGCGTTTGGGTTTACCATCCACGCTACAGGGCTAACTGCTAGTCTTCTGATTCATCTCCGGTTAGTTCGTGACAGAATGACTGAGCCATCAGCAGTAAACCCAGCGGAGTTTGCTCACCTCTGCGATGTGGTTGACCGGCATGCTAAGCTGATCAATCAGCTCCATGGTGAAGTCGCATCTCTCCGCAAGGAGCTCCAAGGCGTCGCAGTCTTGCACCGCGAGGTGGCGGAGCTGCGACAGGAGAATGCGACCCTCCGCGGGGCGGCCGCTCAGCCGACTGTTGCCACGCCCATTGCAGCGGCTGCTGCGCCGCCAACCCCCTCCCCACCTTCTGATGTTTTTCTAGCTTTACCGGACAAATGGCATGGCACGGATGGGAAGTGCAGTGTTTTTCTAACTGCATTGGATCTTGTGTTTGAGTTTAATTCCACCAGATACTCCACAGACCGACTGCGCATTGCTCTTCTCGTCTCGTTGCTATCCGGGCAGGCAGCTGAGTGGGACACGGCGGTTCTTCATTCAGATTCAGACGTCGCCTACTCCTACACAGAATTCACCCGTCAGCTTAAACTCACCTTTGAGCATCCGGCTGCTGAGGTGGAGACCAACTCTAAGCTATATCATCTACATCAGGGAGGGTCGTCTGTGAGCCGCTACACCGCGGAGTTTCACACTCTCGCCGTGCAGACCGACTGGGGAGACTCCGCACTCCGGACGGCCTACTACGAGGGACTGGCTTCGCGTATAAAAGACGAGCTCGCCGGACGAGAGCTCCCAGCGACCTTGGAGGGCTTAATCTAACTCGCCCTCCGGATCGACCAACGTCTGCTCGCTCGCCCCAAGCCAGCTCCCCGTACCCTGCCACCCATCACGACAGCACTACCTTGCACCACACCCTTCGTCTCCCACGCTCCAGTTCCAGAAGTCCACGCCTCATTCACTGCAGCACCCACCAGAACCGTCGGTACTCCACCTCCCACCGTGGTTGACACAGGAGCCGGGGAACCCATGCAATTAGGGCGCGCCTCCTTAACCGCTGCAGAACGGGAACGCCGTTTTAGAGAGGGGCTCTGCGTGTATTGTGGATCCGCTGCACACCATCGAGCCATCTGTCCTCTGTGGCCGGGAAACGCGCAGTGAGAAATGAGAGTAGCTCATTTAGTAGTCCCATCTCCCTCTCCACTACCCTGACTAATGATTCCCGTCTCACGGTAAAAGTACACCTCCAGTTTGGCCACAAACGGGTCGGAAGTACCGCATTTGTCGACTCCGGGGCAGCAGGTAACTTCATTGACTCTTCATATGCCAAAAAACTGGGGATAAAAATCGAGGCGTTATCCCGTCAGCCTCTTTCCTCCAGCCCCATCTCCTTTCAAACTCAGCCTATCACCCTCATCATCAACCAGCATCGGGAACAGATGCAGTTTTACACCACCACCATTTCATCACCACCCATCATCCTCGGACACCCTTGGCTGCTGCATCATGACCCACTCATATCATGGACCCAAAATCGGATTCTACAAGACAACATCCCGCTAAACTACCGGGACTTGGCTGAAGTCTTCTGTAAGAGACGCGCTACCCACCTACCTCCTCATCGCTCATACGACCTGGCAATCGATCTTCAGCCAGGTGCGACACCACCCCGCGGCCACCTCTATTCACTATCTAACACCGAGATGCAGGCGATGGAGGAGTACGTTTCCAGCGGACTTCGCCATGGTACCATCCGGCCCTCCTCCTCACCTGCCGCTGCGGGGTTTTTCTTCGTGAAAAAACGCGATGGTAGTCTACGTCCCTGTGTCGATTACCGGGGGCTCAATAATATCACCATAAAAAAACGACACCCACTGCCTCTTACCAACTCTGCCCTGGACGCCCTCTCTGGTGCCACCATCTTCACTAAGTTGGACCTCCAGAGCGCCTACAACTTGGTGCGCATCAGAGAGGGCGATGAGTGGAAGACGGCCTTCATCACCCCTACAGGACACTACGAGAGTCTGGTCATCCCCTTTGGTCTCTGCAACGCACCTGCCGCTTTTCAACAATTCATCAATGACGTCCTCAGAGACATGTTAGGCCGTTGGGTGTTCGTCTACCTTGACGACATCCTCATCTACTCCCAAACCGTCAACGAACATATCCAGCACGTCAGAGCGGTTCTAAAGAGGTTGCTCGCCCACCAGCTGTACTGTAAGTTGGAGAAGTGCGCTTTTCACGAGCGCTCCACCACGTTCCTGGGTTTTGTCATCTCGCCCCAGGGTGTGGCCATGGACCCGCAGAAACTGGAAGTTGTGAGTCATTGGCCCCTACCCAAGACTCTTAAACAACTCCAGAGATTTCTCGGGTTTGCCAATTTCTATCGCCGCTTTATCCGGGACTACAGTACCGTTGCAGCTCCACTAACCGCTCTGACCCGCCCATCATCTCACCCCTTCAACCTCACCTCAACTGCCGTCTCTGCCTTCCATGAGCTCTGTCGCCGCTTCACCACTGCTCCCATCCTCCTTCACCCGGATGCTGACAAACCATTCAATGTGGAGGTGGACGCTTCGGATGTGGGCGCCGGGGCTGTTCTCTCCCAGCAAGGTCCAGACCAAAAACTGCACCTCTGCAGTTTTTTCTCCAAGAAATTTGACGCCACTCAGCAGCGATACGGAGTAGGGGACCACGAGCTGCTGGCCATAAAGTGGGCCTTGGAGGAATGGCGACACTGGCTCCAGGGCGCCAGAGAGCTGTTCATCGTCTGGACCGACCACCAAAACCTCATCACTATCCGCACCTTAAAACAACTCAACCCGGCCTCCGAGTGGCGCAGTGGTTAAAGCGCTCGCCCTATCATCCGGAGATCGCTAGTTCGAATCCCGGATGATGCTGTAACCTCTCACAGCCGAGGTCTAGAGAGAGCTGATTGGCCGAGCTCTCTCAGAGGGGAGGGATGAGAGGTACATTGTGCTCCCACATTAATCACGGCTCTACAGCCAATCAGGGGCGTCTGTGAGCTCGCGCAGCGGAGGGAGCGGATAGCGCTGTCCTCCGAGTGTGTTACGCCGCCCCCAACAGTGCGCGAGCGAGCAGTTCGAAAAGATGCGGTCGGCTGGCGTCACGTGGTTCGGAGGAAACACGTGATAGTCTTCGGCCCTCCCGGCTGAGTGGTAGTAGTAGCCTTAATGTGGGAGCCCCCTAGTGACTGGGAGGAATTGGACACGACTAAATTAGGGGAGAAAATCGGGGAAAAATCCCAAAAAAACAAAAAAAAAACAACTCAACCCCAGACAGGTGCGGTGGGCACTGTTTTTCGAGAACTATAATTTCCACCTGTCATACCGCCCGGGGTCCAAGAAGACCAAAGCCGACGCCCTCTCCCGACAGCACGAGGAAGACGTCCCCCGGGCGGACCCTGCGCCTGTCCTGCCACCCACCAAGATCCTCGCACCGCTCAGTTGGAACCTGGAAACGAGGGTCCGCCAGGCACAAGCTACGGAGACCGAACCAGCAGGTGTGCCGCCTGGCCGACTCTATGTACCTAACGCCATCAGGGCCGAAGTACTCCAGTGGGGACACTCCTCCCCACTTTCTGGACACCCCGGAAAGCGGCATACCCTACTTTTCGTCCAACGTGCTTTCTGGTGGCCCAATATTAAGAAGGACGTAGACGAGTTCGTCCAGGCGTGCCCAGTGTGTGCCAGGTCCAAGGACAGCAACCGACCATCGCCAGGGGAACTTCAACCACTCCCGGTTCCCCGCCGACCATGGACACACATGCCGTTGACTTCATCACGGGCCTGCCGGTTTCCGAAGGAAGAGACACCATCCTCACCATCGTCGACCGGTTCTTCAAAGCTGTTCACCTGGTGGCCCTCTCCGGTCTCCCGTCAGCTAAAAGGACAGCCGAGCTGATATTAGAGCACGTAGTCCGCCTGCATGGGTTCCCAAAGGACATCGTCTCGAACAGGGGGCCCCAGTTCACGTCCCGGTTCTGGAAGGCCTTCTGCCGTCTGATCAATTCCACCTGCAGTTTGTCCTCCGGTTACCATACACAGACTAACGGTCAGACGGAGCAAACCAACCAACAACTGGAGCGCTACCTGAGATGCTTCATTGCTGATCACCAGTGCTCCTGGGCCCGCTACCTCATTCGGGCTGAGCTGTCTCACAACCTCCACATGTCTTCTGCCACCAACCTAAGCCCATTTGAGGTATGCTACGGCTTCCAACCTCCGATGTTCGACCATCAAGAACCGGAGGTGGAAGTACCGTCGGCCCAACAGTTGGTTCGCCGGTGTCGACGGCTATGAGACAAGCAAACGACGCCATTCAACAGGCTAACCGCCGTTACACTCTGCAACATCGCCGTCAACACCCACCGGGACGAATGTACCAAGTAGGTGATAAGGTATGGCTATCAACAAAAAACCTACACCTGCAGACTGAATCAAGAAAGTCACCAAGATTCATCGGACCATACCGCATCAACCTCCGGATTAACCCTGTCACCTACCGGCTCCAGCTGCCTGCGGCGCTCCGCATCCATCCGGTATTCCACACCTCCCAGCTCAAACCCTTCATCACTTCACCAATGGTTCCCCCCACCCACCCTGCTCCTCCTCCCCGTATGATTGAGGGTGGTCCCACCTCCACCGTTCACCAGATCCTTGACTCACGTCCTCGGGGCAGAGGGCTCCAGTACCTGGTGGATTGGGAAGGTTACGGTCCCGAGGAGCGATCTTGGATTCCGGCTCGGTTTGTTCTAGACCCCGAACTCATCCGGGACTACCGTCGTCGGGTATCCTCCACCCCAGGACCGTCGAGAGTCGGTCCTGGACAGGGGGGTACTGTCATGCACACTCGTAACACGACCGACACTAGGACCCAGAAGTAATACGGTCGGGTTTCAGGAAGCATAAAAGGAAACAAGATGGCGCCTCACATTGCTCAGTCATTGAGTTTTGCCCATGCTATCGCCGACGCCTCGCTCGTCTAAACGTGAGTACTCACTTTCTTGGGTTATCGCTTCTTATTGGGTGTGTGTATTTAGAACGTGGGTTTATTTGTGTAAACTCTTGCTCTCGCTTCGGGAGAGTTCTAATAATAACCAGCGTAGTTATCCTGCCTGCTCGCGCTACTTCCGCGTTTGGGTTTACCATCCACGCTACAGGGCTAACTGCTAGTCTTCTGATTCATCTCCGGTTAGTTCGTGACAGAGTCGTCCAACCGTGCTGGAGTAAAGAGGTAGTTTGGTATGAAGTAGTTCAAATACACTGGATTAAAAGTGCACTTCATCGGCATTGGATTAAGTCTGTAGTGTGAGGGAGAAGTTCAACCCTGCTGGAGTAAAGGAGTAGATTGATGAACCAGTAGGCCATTTTATCTGTGGTGCAGCAGCTGCATTTTCTTTGACACAATGGAGAATTTATTTTAAAAGTGTATATTTTCAAAAGTGCTCATCTACACAGAGCGGAGAAGAAGGAGGTTAGGAGAAGGAGTTAGGACAAACAGGAGAAACTGCTGAGTTTGATAAAGATATAAAATAAAAGTAATGGAGGAAAAAGCCATTAAAGAAACGATGAGTAACTTGACGATGTAGTTTTACACAAAAGCTTATCGCACTCAAAATCTTATCTCCATAAAAACACCATTAAATCTTTATCTATGTCTCTGCAGTTTTAGCGCTAAACACAGGTTTATAAAACAGCTGCGCGAGTAGCCGATCAGATTCACATGTCCAAGTGAAACTTTATCCTTACACGCCTCACTAGAGACTACGGCTCTGTTTCAGGCGTGTGATTAGTGAACACGTGGGGAGTTAGGGTTAGTAATCTACATCTGGTGAATCATCTTATATCAGGAAGGACTAGATACGATAGAATTTACCCAAGCCTTGTATCACACAGGATGTCCAGCACATCCAGTCAGAGAGGTCAAAAGTCAGATGGTTCGAGTCGGTTTAATTCGCAGCACGCCCACAGAGTTAGCAGATTTTTTTTACACAGAGCTGGATATTTGTTCCCCACGGAGCAATGTGTTGGCTATAAAACTGAGCAAGCGGTATATATTTTATTCCTGCAGATTATATTCAACACACCATCTGCTTATACCCACACACACACACACACACACACACACACTCAATCAGCTACACTAAGCTGAGTAAAAGTGTTAAAATAAAAGGAGTTTAAAGATTTTATATTATACAGCCAGGGCTCAATTACAGAAGAGTTGCCAAGCCATGGTTATAAATCTAATTTAAATTTAAATAAAAATTAATAATAAAGTTCAAAGAAAAATAAATAAAATTTTAATAGTTATAAAAGGTTTAATACATTAATTAATTACTACCACTACTACAACTATAATAATAATAATAATAATAATAATAATAATAACTTGTTATAATGTGACATCACTTAAGATGTTTATTATTAACAACTGTTAGAGAAGAAAAGGTAAAATAGCAGATAATCACTAAATCACTAAATACCACAGTCCATGCATTTAATGAGGTTAAATTTCAAGGCTGGAAATCTGTTTAAAAAGGAAAAAAGGAGACTTGTAGACCTTTGCACAACTAACTAATGAATTAATTAATTAACCAAATGATTCAATTAAATAAATAAATGAATTACTTAGCAATAAATAAACGAAATGCCAACAAAGGGGGATTTATTTTTATAACAACAACAACAACAACAACAACAACAACAATAATAATAATAATAATAATAATAATAATAATAATAATAATAATGTTTTAGTAAGCTGAGAGCTGTACAGTGAAGAGAGAAAACTAAATAATATAAATATAACAAAAATATTTAAATAAATAATAATTAAACAAACAAATACATAAATATAAAGAAGAAAAAGAAGCTCAGTTATAATTTTTATTGTAATCTTATTTTAAAATGAATAAATTTAGCTATAAAAAAAACTAATTAAACATTATGGTAAAATAAAAATGTGCTAGCACAAAGATGGAAAATTACGTTACAGTAGAACCTTGGATTATGAGCGTAATTCATTCGGGAAGCAAGCTGCTATATCAAAATACTTGTAAACCAGATCATATTTTTCCATAAGAAATAATGGAAACTCAAATAATTAATTCCACAGCCCAAAAAATAAATACATAAGAATAATTAATATAAAATATAAAGTAAAAATAAAACAAATTAACCTGCACTTTACCTTAAAAAAAATAGCAGATTTTCATACCTTTGAAATGAATCGAGACAGAGCAGTGTTTCTGTGTAGAGCAGAGAGTGTGTGTGTGTGTGTGTGTGTGTGTGTGTGTGTGTGTGTGTTAAAGGGTGGATGGGGGGGGCTGAAAGTGCTTTTTTTTTTTAAGTAAAAATTTATTCAAAATCTTTGCTCGTCTTGCGGAACACTCGCAAACCATGTTACTCGCAATCCGAGGTTCCACTGTAATTATAGTATATATACACACATACACACATACATACTCACACACAATACTTGTAGATACAAGTAGTTAAAAGAGAAAATGAAAAAATATATTTAATTGATCGATGTGTTATATTTACCGGTATTTTTTTCACAGCTGCTTGATGACTACAGGGTTTTTTTGTAGTTGCTGTTGTTTTTGTTCCCACAGGCATGACAGTCCCTGTGTCATGACAATGAAACTGATGTTTTAGGTCAGAAGGTCGTTCAGAGGTCACACCCACTTGTTCTTCTTATCCAGATGAAAGGAAAGCCAACCGTGCGTCCTTCTTCTGAGGAAACAGATATTGATACTGATGTGAAGGAATGACAGACAGCATGGACACACAGGAACACACACTCATGCTGGCTAAAGTGCCACGTCACCAATAGGACATATTTTCTCAACGAGCTCATATTTTGACATCGTCATGTACTTACGCAGCTATTTCAAATACAATAAACAGGGCTTTCTTGAGTCACAAGGCTGAGTCACAACCCTTCATCTATTTTGCCAACTTGCAAAATGGCAAAATATTTTGGTTTAAATTGTTTTGGGTTTTATCAGTCTGAATTTTGTATAATGATATAACTCCACCTCCCACAGTTTTGTCACAATCAATAAATCAGCCTGTAGGTGTGTTAAGTATGCAATTTAGTATCAATAATATGTTACATTTTTAATTTTTAAAAAAGCACCTTATCATAGAAGTCCATGACTACTGGGGAAACTGCAGTGGCACTACCCTTGGCTTTACTGTTCTCTGAAAGTCCATCAAATGCATTTAGTTTGTTTACAGAAGCCACTATTTTTCCAACGGATAGTTTCTGATGAACTCTAAATGTATCTTGTGATACATTGCATGCATGACATCTATTACTCATTAATTAATTTAGTAAGATTTTAGATACATACAGTAGTATTAGATTTGTCAGCATGCTTGATTAGTGGTTACCACTGTGGCCTCGCACCTCTAGGATTCGATTCCCACCTTGGGTCTGGGTGCATGGAATTGGTGGGTTTAGTCAAGGTACTCTCACAGTCCAAAAATATGCAAATTAGGCCTGCCCCGCTGTGACCCTGTACTCGGGATAAAACACTATATATAAATGAGTTCCAAACAGTTGTTCAGCCAGGTCATAAATTTTCATTAAATCTTCAGTCAGTCTGTGGCGGTATATATGACAATATAAACGAATTATAACATTATGCATCACATACTGTAAATGTGGCAATCTGATCATTTTGATTCATAAATATTTTCTCACATTTCATACAGATTTCCATAATTTTTAAGCTGCTCTGCAACAAAGACCATTGTTTAAAGGGCTATACAAATAAAGCTGACTTTACTTGATAATTGTCAATTGTTATGTAATTCTTGTTTATCTTAAACTAATAATTATTCATTGTAAGTAAAAGGTAACTTACTACAATGTTTTTATTACATTGTTCTGTACACTGATTCAGAACTATTTTAAAACAGAATTTAATCAATTCGATTATGTCGTAAACAATTCCAGTTATGGTTCTTTAAAGGATTCAGAAAGTATTGTGGTGTCTTCTGGACTGATTCAGCATAATATTAAAGAGATTCCACGTAATTCATTATCTCAAAAAATTATTCTCGTTATAGTGTCATGTTTCATTGTCATGCATCAATTTAAAATGATTTAAAAGGAAACTTGGATCGATTCAATTCTTTCTTAAATGATACAGAATATATTGTTATACTGCCAGGTTCATAAATTTTGCAACAGAAATAATTTTTTGACATTTGGCCTCTGTACACCATCGCACTGAATGTAAAACACAAACATGTGGCATTAAATATTCAGGAATTACAGCCATTTTTATATTCAAAGATCCCCCCTCAACCCACAAACATGTGGCATTAAACCCCTCAACCCCTCCACCCAAATTCCCCATTTTGGTGGAAAATCCTACACTTTTCTCAAACCCCTTAAATTAAAGTTTAAGATTTAACTTTGCTCACATCTTGAGTGTTTCATTTCACATTCAGTGTGGTGGGGTACAGAGACTAAATGCAAAACAAAAGTTATTTTTGTTCCAAAATTTATGGCCCTGGCTGTATATTTTATTGTGCATCAATTAATAACTAGATAAATCTATTAATAGGTTTTAATTATGATTATTACTCCTACATGATTAAACAGTTCCGATTACATAAAAATGGTATGTGATTCTTGATTCCAAATTGTTCAAGTAAATCAAGTTCATTTGATTCTCTCCTGAATCGCATGTGATGTTTTTTTTTGTAATAGATTCAGAGTCATTTAAATGATTCAAACTGATTCACTCCTCTATAAAAAAAATTATTCAGATCATATCATCATATTTTATTCAAAAATTACAAATTGTTTAAAAGAGACTTCAATCTTTTTAATGAAACTTTCTTGGTGGCCACTTTTTTTTAAAGAATGTAAGTGATTTGAATCATAAAGTGGAACATTTCATATTTGTTTCCCATACAATATCTACTGTATATCCATCAAACTTTTCATTTAGATAAATGGCTTGTAAGAGAGTGCTTGTGTAAACAAAATTAAAGGAACTATTTAAACAATGCAAATTAAAAAGGCTGACAAACTAAAAAAAAAAAGGTAGGATAACTGATGCAGATCAGGGTCGGAATTTGCGTCAGGTTACCGCAGGGTCGTCAGGAGGTTGTCGGAAAACTCCCCGCGGAGGAAACGGTACTTGAGCCGGAACTGGAAACGGAGGGGGATTTACGCTAATAACCATGGCATTAAAACGCCTATTAGCATGTCAACAGTGACATTGGCGATTACAGGATACGGTTCTGATCTGTTCCAGATTTGGCATGCGAGTTTTGAGTGTTTCTGGGAGACGGTCTGTGTGTGCAAAGGAAATGGGATCACAAGTGAAGAAGAAAGAATAGAAAAGAAAGTGTGTATGTGTGCGTGTGTGCGTGTGGGGCTGGGATGACAGCGGCCCATTCATCCTCCATGCTAGAGGAGACAGAGTGCTTGCTCGCGGAGGACAGCCGCAATAAATCACTTTCCCTAAGACTCGCTACCTACAGCTTATTGCGATCAGCATGACAAAGTCTCTCTCTCGCCGTCTGTTCCCTCCGTCTATTCGTTCATCTTGTCTTTTCTGCTCCTTCGCCTTCTTTCCACACCACACTCTCTCTCTCTCTCTCTCTCTCTCCATCTCTAACCGTAACTATTCCAACAGATGGATGCAGAAACGTTTGAGACTTAATGAACTGCAGAACGTTTTCAGAGGAGATGGTGCGAATTGTACAATAACATTTGTTAAAACAAATATTAAATAAATTGGCCATTTAAATTTCCTTTTCAACAGGCTTGCACTATAGACTGTAAGCGGAAATGTAGCTTTTTCCTAACATTTTAGCTAGCTCTGTCTGTCACATTTGTTAATATATATTACTAAGTCTGAATATATATATTCAGACTTAGTAAATCAAAACGGATGTACAGTGGTACAAAGAAATTTGCCTTGGCATATGACTGAACTGAGCCGTACCGTAACTGGATTTTCAGTGGAAAACAAGCAAAAATTTGTGTGTTGAGGTATCACTGTGTGTGTGTGTATATATATTAATATATACACACAGACACAATTTGTGTAACTCCATAATGATCTACTGTAGCTAGCTAACTAGCTTGCTACTAGCATTATACTAGCACAAAGTTGCTCTATAAATTAACACTTTCTCTGTTGTGGCTTTCTCTGTTGTGGCTAGTTTTCTAGCTCGCAAACATTTCCTAATTAATAAAGAAAACAATCTGTTTTTGAGCTGAAAATTAACTGAACTAGTTTAGGACTAATCCCAGGAGTAAGTTGTTAGCATCAGTAAAAATAAACCCTTAACTAATAAATTCAACATTTTGTGAGGACCTTGTGAACATCAATTCTTCTACAAACACTTTGTTATATATCATATAGAAGTAATATAATTTTTAAAAATCTGCTCCAAGCTAATTCACAGCTAGCATAGCTATGGCTTAGCCTAGCACCACTGGGTTTAGAGACATGACTGCAGCACCAGATCAGCGTTAATTTGCTGCAAGCATGAAATATCTGAAGGTACAAAGCCCTTCATCTTCTTCTGCTTCACTACGGCTTGGCTAGAAGCACAAAAAGGCCATTAGCGTCCACCTTTTTGTTTAAGTACGACAGGGAACACTGGACCCTTCATCAGTCATGCAAGCGACAGACACTGGGAACAGGATATCTTTCTCCTCTGCGTCCTCTGTGTGCGTGTGTGTGTGTGGCCATTGTTCTAATGGAGGATGTGCTACTGCAGAATAATGATCTTCCTCTGTGTGTGTGTGTGTGTGTGTGTGTGTGTCTGTGTGTGTGTGTGTGTGTGTGTGTATTGATCAGTGTGTGATGTATTTCAACTGTCTCGCAATTATTGGGTCGTTCATCAGGACTGAATTACCCTATCAATACTGTGGCCTGCCGAGGACAGAGAAGAACTACAGCAAGACAGAGGGGTGGATGGAAGAAGCGAGTACAGAGAGAGAAAGAGTGTTCTTAACATCCCTGAAACAGCTGGAAAACCAGCTGCCATTTTTTGAATCCACTCCAAAACCAGCTGATATTTCAAAACACACTGCAAACCCGTCGGCCATTTCAAAATATAGTTCAAGTGGTCTTGAACCAGGGGAAGACCACGGGAACTCAGAACCAGGGGAACTCAGGACCAGGATTTGTTTCACACAAGCATCACAGGTTCGTCTCACCACAGATCTCCACCTCAAAGACCATCCAGGAGGTTTTTAGGACATATGAACATTATGGAGGTGGCCATTTGGTACAACCTGAGTCACTTTTGTTCCTGGTCTAACCCCGCCCACCAGTTGGCCCCGCCTCCGACCGCTTGGAGATGGAATAATAAAGTCACTCCAGTATGTACAGTAAATACAGAGCTTTAACCCTCATTATAGTCAAGGCATTATGAAATATATTATTTATTTGTTAGTTAGCTTAGTAGGGTCAGTAATACAAATGTATGATTTAAAGGGAAAGAGTTTTATTTACTTTTTGAAAAGGTATTTGTTTATGTACTTTTATTTATTTGAGGTCTTCTCACGAGATGCTTCACTGATTAAGCAAACAGTAATTACCTTCTGTTCGTCTGACTCTCTGTCTCTTTCTACCTGTCTGTATCTCTCTGTCTGACTCTCTGTCTGTCTGTCAGGTTGTCCCTCTGTCCCTCAGTTTTCTGATACTTTCATTCTCTCTCTCTCTCTCTCTCTCTCTCTCTCCCTCAGTGAACAGGGTGGATGTGATGGTCGGTCACGCTGGACTCAGGGACGTCTCTGTAACACACACTCAGTTATGAGTGCAGCTCTCTTCTGCTGTGGGGAATTACAGTCATAAATCAAAGAGGCTGTCACACCAGCGGAGAGGACCTGTGTGTGTGTGTGTGTGTGTGTGTGTGTGTGTGTGTGTGTGTGTGTGTGTGTGTGTGTGTGTGTCTAAGAAAGGCCGCTGTCACAGCTTCCTCCTCGTCCTCTGTCTATACAATGCAATTTCCCGGTGTGTCAGACAAGGAGACGGAGAGCAGATAAGGCCTGTTTGTGTGTGTGTGTGTGTCTGTGCGGGTGTGTATAATGAGATTTAGCCTTGGCAAGTGACAAAAGCTTAAACACACACACATACACACACACACACACACACACACACACACACACACACACACACACACACACACATTCAGTGTTTAACCTGATTATTCTCACCCAGAGATAAGATGTGTAAAAGCCTGGCACTGCGCAACAGGGGGGCATTAGGATCACTCATGCAGAAGTGTGTGTATGCGTGTGTGTGCACATGTGTGTGTGTGTTGCTGTGTAATTCCAAAGCATTACATCATCTGGTGTCAGATTGGAGCTCTGCAGTAGTCTTTTATGTAAATTTGAGTCAGTGTATAAGACAGTATAAAATTTTAAGAAATTAAATAGAGCAAAAAGGAATCTATTTATTTCATTTTATTTTATCTATTTTTGCGTCCTTGGTGTTGTGTCTCTGGTTCAGCGAGGGACGGGGCTTCTGTATCTGACACAATAACATCTCAGTAAACTTTTTATGCCTAAAACACATGAGAGCCGGACATCAGCCAGATGACCTGCAGTGTGTATAAAGACGAGTCAAGATCCTGACCTCTGTCTTTATGCACACGCCTTCTGATCTCACACACACACACACACACACACACACACACACATACACACACACACACACACACACACACACACACACACACCTTCAGTCACAGGACATCCAGAGTTAACTTTACCCCTTCCTAGAACGGCGCCCCTGTCTGATTTGGTCGCTACTGGAAGGAAAATTTGGAGAGAAAGAGAAATGGAAAGACAGATAGCGAAAGAGAGATTAAATGTCTATGGAGACAAGATTTGGCGAGCAGCAGTGTTAGCATCTTTTAATACTCCAGGAGCTTAGCTAGCTAGTTGCTACTCTGTATAATGCAAGTAGTATACACAATTAAACATGGCCATACTACACGCATGCAAAGTAAGGTTAAAGACAGCGCCAAAACTTTTTCATTATAAGATTATTGGCATGAAACACAATCCGAAAGCGTAACTTCTTTGTTCATTATGTTAGCTAGTTAGCTAGATCACTCCTAATCTTACCTAATCTTAGTTGCTTGAAAAAAGGGCCAGAAGAATCCGCAGCCCTGAGAGCAGGTGGGTGGTGTCCATCACCCAAGTAACCGTCAATCACTTTCATGTGCGTTCATAATGACCTGCCAGTCATTTCTGTAAAGGAGGATTGGTGGAATTGTTTTGTTCCTGTCCTTTCCACCTGGGGCGGAGCTCAGCTCACGGTATGGTGTGAGTGACAGCGTGAACGTTTGTGTTTACAATTGAAAATAATTGAAAGTTATAATTGAAACTGAAAAGTGAATAGAGGTAATAAGTATCAAACACTGAAAATACTCCAGTAAAAGTACAGATACACAAAAAAGACTTAAGTAAAATTTGATCACCTTTAAAACCCTTTAAAAAAAAAAGCTTTGGTCAAAACACAGCATGGGTCAATGATGATTAAAAAAAATGCTTATATGGAAGTCTTGCTGTGTGTTAATGGGGAGGTTCGGACATCAAACTGTGTATTTGGGTTTTCAGATGTGTCAGGCAGAACAAAAAGTAAGTCATCATTACTTTTATAAAGGTTCAATTTTATCACCACAATGGGATGTGACATCATAAAAAAACAGAACTCACAAAATGAGCACATTATTATTGGTTAGTCGTAGAAACAACCAAAGAAAAAAAATAATAATAACATGTTTGTGTGTATCTGTGCTTTTTTTTTTTTTTTTTACCTTTTTTAAATTTTTTGCTCATTCATGTCTGTATAGTCGGTTAAAATTAAATAAAATTCAGTTCTTTATATTGCCTATTTAATGCTGAAAAAAGGACGCACCACTCTATGCTGCACAATCCTGAGCCCTGTATAAGTTCATAAAAAAAACAGCAAAACAAAAAATGACTAAACTGGTCTGAGCTTTAAGGACCACAGAAGTAAATGATATACAGTATGTTTGTACAGGATGCTGCTTAAAAACAGGGTCAATCAAATTGTCTTTGAAAAAAATTTTTCTGGGAAACGTGGAATATTATAAATAATCCTACATGTTAAATCATCTACAGTTTGAGATTGTCATGAATTAATGGTACTAGTAATAATTATGTTTGTCGTGGCTTCTCAAGTGTGCTCTTGTGAGATTGTGGGTTTGGTGTTTGCTCCACACGCACACGCGAGAAGCCATGATGATGATCCTCAGCTGCAGTTTGTCTCAATGTGAATAGTCATAATAAGTCCATACCTCACAGTATGTGTGCATGTGTGTGTGTGTGTGTGTGTGTGTGTGTGTGTGTGTGTGTGTGGGTGTGTGGGTTTGTGTGTATCTCACAGACCACATGTACATACACTCAGTAATCACTTGTTTCTTCATGCCTCAGTAAAACCAGCAGGTCTGCTTCATTATATCTTCTTCAAATATATACGTTCACACTGCAATTAGCTCAAACCTGATTATTATTCACCATTAATGACAAATAAATAAATAAACACACACACACACACACACACACACACACACACACACACACACATTGCTGTCACAGCTGTAGAGGAAAGCGTATACATGAACATTTGAGTATATGTAAAAATATCAATCCTATGACATTCTTACACTCAGCAGCGGAAAAAAACTTTTATGCTACGTTAATTTAAAACTCATTTTGGAGACTGTTGCCCCGTGATTAAACATTAACAACGCTAACAAACTTTACAGTGCTAATCAAGCCCGCTACGTCAGCTCACGTCACGTTTCTAAGTCTGAATGTTTTTATTCATCTCAAAAGTGCATACTTTAACATTTAAGCATGTTTATGATGTAATATTTATGATGTAATATTTATGATGCTAGTGCTAATTTGCTGTATTTCAGTGAGAAGTTCACGGCTACGTGTCGCTCTGACGTCACAGCAAGATGTTATTTTTGTTATAAAAAAAAAGTTCAGCCCAGAACCAGATCAGCTTTAAAAAGAACAGCGCCACCATGGCTTTCTTGGAGTCTGTCTAGTGTGGAGCTTGAACATGCGCTAGGTTTAAGCCCCGCCCCCTGCTGTACGATTGGCTAAAATTTCATGGACAATGAAGAAGATCGAAGCAAGTACACTCAAGAGTGAACTCTTGTAATCAATTATAATGCAGAAGGTGGGATTTCTCTGGAAAAAAAATACTACTTTGTTAAAAATATGTACAGTGTTCAGGTGATCAACATGAAGTCAGACAAAACGGCATTGTGGGTAATGTAGGAAACTGTTACATGTATGTATAGATAGATAGATAGATAGATAGATAGATAGATAGATAGATAGATAGATAGATAGATAGATAGATTTACAGTCTGCTCTGAGCTGAGAGACATGTCATAAACAATTCCAGAGCTGTCACAATACAGCTGGGGTTCACACACACACACACACACACACACACACACACACACACACACACACACACACACACACACACACAGCACAGATAACAACATGGAGACAGCACTGATCAAAATAAAGTCAGAAAAAGATGCAGAGACACAGAAAGAGAGAATGTGTGTGTGTGTGTGTGTGTGTGTGTGTGTGTGTGTGTGTGCGCGTGTGTGTGTGTGTGCGCGTGATTCATCCTCTCACTGAGGGCACAATGACATGCGGTGAATCTAGCTCCTGCTGTGTGTCAGCTCAGTGTGTGTGTATGTCAAAAAGCTGGAGCCTCACATTAGTGTCAGACGCTTACACGCTCACACACACACACACACACACGCACACACACACACACGCTGACAATATGAATGTGAGCAAAGTAGAGCAGGAAGGCCTGACGACCTGAAAGACCTGTGTGTGTGTGTGTGTGTGTGTGTGTGTGTGTGTGTGTGTGTGGAGTGCTTTTTAAGGCATGACAGTGATTAATGATCCTCAGCTGTCAGTTACATTACTTACGCGACCTCTCACTCTGTCTCTCTCTCTTTTATTACACTTCTACATGGATGAAAGGATGAACGAGAGAGTGAGAGAAAAACAAACACCAATAGAGAGTGACACAGAATGAGAGAGAGAGAGGGTAGTATTTTTGTTTTTGCACACACACACACACACACACACACACACACACACACACACATAGTGTGTGTATCACTGACAGAAATTAAGGCACTAATTAAGGAACATGAGCGTGAATGTTCTCCATCCCACTAGCACAAGTGTGTGTGTTTGTGTGTGTGTGTATCCGCCCCAGGGGTTTGGGTTCTGAGAAAGCCCAGATGCCCGATGTGAAGCATTACACACTCTTTCCCCTCTGTGTGTGTGTGTGTGTGCGTGTGTGTATGTGTGTGTATGTGTGTGTGAATGATGGATGAGGGCGAACGAGGAGTTTCTCTCCCGGATCGAACAGCCTTCACCAAACGGCCATCTGCTTTCCGTCTCCGCCTCGCGTCCGCCTCACGGCCTCTCTGATCCCCCATCAGCTGCTCCTGCACTGACACACACACACACACTCAGGAGATGAAACTGATACAGGATCAGTAAATAGGAGCCATGGGTGGGAGGATCAGAGCAGCGCCCCCTTCTGGGTCCTGCGTTGTGTTTCTCCCCTCACAGTGGTGTAATTACGCAGCCCGGGCCCTTCGGCTCGTCACGGCGCGGCGCCCGTCTGGATTCTGATTGGTCAGGCTGTGAGGCGTTGATGCAGCTTCTGAAACTAGTCACAAATAACCATGTGACTCGCCGTGTGTTTCCATAAGTCTGTGCAAGTAGTGAGTCACATGATTGCGAGGAGTTTTAAGCACTGCGATGGTATCAGTGAAAAGTAAAGTTAAATATTTCTGTTGTGATAAAGCTTGTTAAAATCAGGACCATGAACAGCTCCATTAAGGATTTTAAAGGTCCCATAGATCCCAACACTGGTCCCAGTGTCCCACCAAAATATGTGTGTGTGTGTGTGTGTGTGTGTGTGTGTGTGTGTGCGCGCGTGTGTGTGTGTGTGTGTGTGTGTGTGTGTGTGAATGCTAAAGCTGAAATACCTTTTTTTCACTCCTCCTGAAAACCTGCTTTTTCAGTGTCTATGTAAATGAGCTCCTGTTGAGCCACGCCCCTCCAAAGAACAGCAGAGATGAGCAACACAACCCAGTGGAGGAGCTCTTCTTATATGAAGTCACATTATTATTATTACAGAATCAGTCAATACATATATGGATACAGGAGTTTTTCTCATGTTTTTTGTTTGTGAGCACACACACACACACACACAAAACACACTGGAGACGTGTCTGAACATCTAAACATAGGTAGACTTTTGCATCTTGTGAATTTTGCAACATAGGTGTCCTTTAATGTGAGAGAATTTTACCTAGTATGTGTCTATAGGCTTAGCAAAGCAAATCGTAGGTGTTCAGACATCAGAGCGCCTCACAAACACAACAATCATAGTGTGTTTTTTTAGCTGCCATAACGGAGCAAGGACAGGAACTAACCACGCTTCATAAATTTGTGATGTTCACTGATTGTGAAAAGAATTAATCTTTTGAAATAAACTATTTCAGGCTAATGGTGAATCTGCGTAAGTCTTTTATTCTACACACTGCTAGTTATTTTATTTTTACTTTTTTTATCTTAAACCTCTGTAGCCTATGTGATACATGCAGCTGTTGAATGAATGCGATCAATCTACTGTATACATACTTAAAAAACTATAAGTGGGCATGTCTGCACATTGAAGATATTTGTGAAAATATTATTTGGGGGTTGATGTAAGATGAGTAATAGAACACACCAAGATGTTTTTTTTTTGTTTGTTTTTTTATCTGTCTGCTTGTTTGTGCACGCATCACATAAAAACTACTGAAGGAAGTGTAAGGTTTTCACAGGTGTATTTGAACGAGCTTGAGGTAACATGTAGGCTTTGCTTTATTGCATTCGGCACACAGGAAGAGAAGATACGCTACTTTGAAATTTAAACGGAAAATGCCCTTATATCATTAGAAAATCAACCTTGAAAACATCATTAGTTCATCTCAAAATTCAACAGATGGCGCTATACATTTTTTAACACACGCTTATGAGTGTGTGATTAAATTCCATGTGAACGAAGTCGCGTACACGGCTAGTATATATATATATATATATATATATATATATATATATATATATATATATATATATAACGTATAAAAACACTCACTGTAATCCTTACGTAAGAAGTCTGAAAATTCTGGCTTGTTTAATCCAGATAACTTCCAATCTAGCACATAAATCTCTCATTTAATTTAAATTTTATGTTTTATGCTTGCAAAAGTCTATCATCATCATCATCGAGAGAGAAAGAGAGAGAGAGAAAGAAAGGGAGGAGAATAAAGAAAGGCAGAGAAATAGACAGAGTGATTCAGAGAGAAATGAGACAGACAGACAGACAGAAAGACAGATGCAGAGAGAGAGAGATTGTTTAATCCTGTAAGAAACAGAGGTGACTGTCTCCTTGGTTCAAATTCATTTCCAGTTCTCATCTCTCTCTCTCTCTCTCTCTCTCTCTCTCGTCTACAACATATCCACTGCATGGTTAATTTGTTTTTGTTTCAAGTTATTTTAGTTTTTATATATTGAAGGAAATAAATTAGTCAGCGAGTTCCTTATGAAATGTTTAAAAAGAAAAATAGGTAAATTTCTGATATCTTAGTTTGTGAATAAAAAGTGTAATAATTTTAAAACATTTATGACCAACAGAATTTGTGTCTTTTTATCTTAAATGTGATAATACAGATGGAGCAAAAGAAATGTTCAGACAGAAGCTCTGATGCACTTTCAGAGAGGAAAAAGAAATACAAGAAAGGAAGAAAGAAAGCACCTTGAAATGTTTTGCACAAATTTAATAATAATTAACGTGAAATGGTTACTTCTTTCTTGCTATAAAATCTCAGGTCAGTCCTGCTTTCTCCTGCTGCTGAGTGAAGTGCGCAGGGTTAAGGAGTGCAGAGGGTGAAGAGGAGAGCGAGGGACGTCGGTGAACGAGTGTAAATGTGGAGTAAAGTGGTGGAGCTGCTGCGTGTCAGCTCTGGGGCTGAGTTATGGCAGCTCTGGAAAGTATGCGGATTTAAACAAACGATGGGAGCGGCAGCGAGCGAGCCGTCCTGTCAGCGGTGATTTATTACCCTGAGCAGATTAATGCAGCACAGGGAGGAGAGGTCAGAGAGAGAGAGAGTAAGAAGGACAGAGTGAGAGAGACACAGAAAGAAGGAGACAGAAAATGAGAGAGAAAGGCTAGAGTATAATAGAGAGTGGTATGGAGACAGAAAGAGAGATGTAAAGAGAGAGAGAGAGAGAGTTTTAAGGCTTCTAAGAAAAAAAGGTTTTTGTCTACTTAGTGTCGCTCTCGTCCACATCTCTCTCTCTCTCTCTCTCTGAGTCAGATTGAGGAGACACACAGATACAGGATGAGTTATGTTCCATTCATGGACTTGCTACTGAGAGTAGATGTTAGTAAATTAGATGAGAGGTCCACTCAGTCCTCAGGGACGCAGACAAGTCACTCGTCTCTCTCTCTCTCTCTCTCTCTCTCTCCCTGCTATAGCTTGTGTCTTTCACTTTAAGGCGGGATTTTCATCTGTCTACTGGGAGGATAATCTCAAATTTGGACATAAAAATGGAATAAAAGCAATGTGTTAGTTTGACTTTGGCAAAAACAAAAAAACAAACCGCAATGGAAATGTATAAGCACGTAAACGTCAACATCAGGATCAATAGGATATCTGTCTATCAATCTATTTAACAAAAGTAAAGAATGTGTCAGTGTGTGAGAGTGTGTGACATTTGAAGGTATGTAAGGTTTGAGTGCATGAGATTGTGAGTGTGTACAAAAGTGTGTGTTTGAGAGTGTGTAAGAGTGCATGAGGGTGCGTAAGTGTGTGAGAGTGAGAGTGTTTGAGAGAGTGCTTGAGATTGCATCAGTGTAATAAATCAATATTAAATAAATACGAAATTTCGTTATTCTTTTTTTTTCAATTTTGTAATTAAAATTTAAATGACCATAAAATACTCTGACATATCAAAAGTATCAGCACTGGCCAATCACGGGCGCTTTGAGCTCACACAAGCGGAAGGAGCGGATAGCGCTTTCCTCCGAGCGTGTTACAGTGGGAGCGTGCCTGAACACAGAGATGGGTGGAACTGGTTAGAAATAAATACGGGAGAAACCCCAGTACCTTAATATGTCTGATGTTGCGTTTTGGGCTATAATATCAAACCTCATCACAACTACATGTAACATCATACTGTTCAAGGACTGGGTGTGTGCCGGGCGTGTGGTTAAATGAGACACGGAGGATGAGACTAGCAGCAGCATCACCTCACACATGATGCACATGCTAGTGATTTTACCTCTGCATAGCTTAGCAGTCAAGTCTGAAAGTGGATCTGATGGACCACAGCCGCGCAGGGAGCACTGAGGACGAGTCAGTCTCTTACTGAGGAGAAACAGGAACCATGGATAAAAAAAATTAAAAAAAACATTCTAATGTAAATTCTAATGTAAATATGCATGCAAGTGAATATATATACTGTATGTCCTCTGTGCATCTGTGTGTGTATAAAAGCCTCCACGTCTGGGAAAGCTCTGCATGAGTACACGTCTGATCCTGGCGTGTGTTATTCGTCACTAGCGTCTGACTGATCACAGAGTCGTTTCTCAATTTCCCGGTGCTGTCACACACACTCTTGTTCTTATATCCTCCTCTGTGTCAGTGTTTAATCTCAGCGCACCGCTAGCAGACAGAAGACAGGCGTCATGGCTAGTCCAATAACCGCCGGGTGTCATTTTTCACTCAATATCACAACAAAGACCCGTACCTCTTACTACACTCTAGGCTTGTGTGATATAGATTTTTTTTCTGTGATTGTGATTTGTCATGAAAAACATCTTGATTAACAATTTAATCATCCAAAGCAGAAAAAAGGAAAATAAAACCGGGCGATGCTGAGTGTACCAATAACCTGTTCAGGCACTGCCACGACATGTAGCGTGAGCTTTATGTGATTTAGAAGATTTGTAACTTTAACGTCTTTAATGACAAATTATTTTTTATTAATCACTTCTGATTAAGGACTCAAATTTTGTCATCAACGCTGTCAATAATATTAGACATAACACGAAGGTCAACTTCCTGCTGCTTCTTCTTCTTCTTCTTCTTCGTTTTTACTGCTGCTTTGCAAACCGAGGAGGTGCATACTGCTACCTGCTGAATAGGACTGTAAGGATCCACAAATGTTTAATATTTAATATTAATATTAAATATCACATCTTGACAGTGACAATGACAAACCAGTGCAATTATTAATATCCTATAAAAGACAATTATATATTATATATTATAATGAAATTATATATTATAATAAAAGCGCAGTGGTAAAGTGCTCACCCTATCATCTGGAGATCGCTAGTTCGATCCCCGGGTGATGCTGTAACCTCTCTGCAGTAACAGCTGGAGGTCTAGAGAAAGTTGATTGGCCGAGCTCTCTCAGAGGGGAGAGATGAGAGGTACTTAGTGCTCCCACATTAATCATGGCTCTACAGCCAATCAGGGGCATCTAACGGATAGCGCTGTCTTCTGAGTGTGTTACTTCGCCCCCAACGGTGCGTGAGCGAGCAAGCAGTTCGAAAAGATCCGGTCGGCTGGCATCACGTGGTTCGGAGGAAACACGTGATAGTCTTCGGCCCTCCCGGCTGAGTGGTAGTAATAGTAGCCTTAATGTGGGAGCCCCCTAGTGACGGGGAGGAATTGGGCACGACTAAATTAGGGGGAAATAAAAAATGCACCCCTAGTCAAAAATCTGCTAGGTATTTATTTATTTATATATTTTATACTTATTTCCACTAGGGGCATTAAACTGGAATGTGATCCACAATAGTGTAGCATCATGCTAACAGCATGATAATTTCAGTCTGGCAGCCTGGGATGCTTCATATAGCTTCGAAAGAAGATTTGTATCATGCGCAAGAATCATATGTGTAAGCATGCAGTGCTTCCTCCACACAGTACTGATTTCTTAACTAAGCAAAAAAGAACTGTTACTCAAAGTTGTTCCCTTGGTAGTTCCCTTGGCTATTTCCAAGATATCCAGGTCCAAATTGTGTTTAGATTTGACATACGTGTGATGTATCTGTATCTCAAACAATATTGTCTGTTGTGTGAATCAATCAAGCACTTCCTGTTTCAAAAGGAAATGCGTCAAACAAACCAAATCAAATTCATAAGGACTTCTAACTATTAAACATTTAACAAAAGTTTTTGTTTTACATGCTAGACAGTTATTTGTTAAAGTACAAAATTACAGAGTTAGAGTTACAGTGTGTGTAGTTACAAAAGTGTGGAATGTTCAGATTCGTTTACAGATTTAGACGAAATCTAAATATATATTAATACCCCACTCCGTACACATCTCATGAACACACACACACACACACATTCAGTATCTCTTTGTCTCCTTCTTTCTCTTACTGGGGGCTTGAGAGAATTGATCAAGCTGTCTAAAAGCAGTTTGACTGACAGCTGAGAGGGACGCCCCCATGCTTTCACATGCGACTTTTACTCAGAGAGCATGTGAGCTGTTAACACACTGACAGCAGTCTCTCATCTCTCTCTCTCTCTTTCTCTCTGAATCGATGGTCAGTGCAGTGAGAGCAGCTCTGTCCATCCTGCTAATTATTTGTCGATGACCGACTTGGTGATCTGATTGACGGGGCTGGCAGTGAGCTTTTTAGAAACAAAGTGCTGATCATTAACCCTGCAGATTCTTCTACAAACAAGAGCTCCATGATGGGGTGAGTGGGATGAGTGGAATACCATTCTCAGGGAAAAGACAGGAACAAGAGGGAGGATGGGACAGAGGCATTTTATCGCTGGAAGTCAGGTTCTTCCACACGCCTCCGCTCAGTAACAATCCCTACATTGGGTTTGCTGGGAGAAATACAACAGCTACACATAATGTAGCTGTCACATAATGTCTTTAGGTATCTTTCAACAATACAGCAGAAACTCTTTCAGAATGACTTTTCAAAAAAATGAAGCTTGGAAGAAACTTTAGATTTCAACAGCCCAAGCACAATGGCAAAGCAATGTATGAGCAAAAAGCTGAATGTTCAGTACAGACCTGAATCAAATCTGTTAAGAGTTCATGGCACTGCTTGAAGATCCGCAAGCAATTCTGCCAGGAAGAATTTGTGAAAATCTCAAACAGTGTCCAAGAACGTACCCCGATACACTTACAGATGTTTCTGCACCAAAACTTCTACCAGCTACCATTCGGAAGTAAATATACTGCTCAAAAAATAATAATAAAGGGAACGATTAGTTCCGGTTTCAATTGAATGCCAATTTATATTCATATATGTGTGTGTTTAAGTCAAACCAGGATTCAGTATTCTCTTTTTCTTTTTAATCAGTATATTTAAACAAGCAGGTGTTTTTATTCATACTTTTTTTTTGATGACCTGCTGAACAATCTCTGTAAGTGTGGTGTGTTATTCAGATAAATCTAATGACTTTCAAAGGGGTGAATACTTTTTGCAAAACACTAAGGCACTGAAAACAAGACCTCCAAAAAACAGACGAAAAAGAGAAAAAGATCTGAAGCTCTAAAATGTAACCTAAAAGAAACAAACGAAGGAGCTCAGGAACAACTGGAGGCGGCGCAAAAAACACAGGCCTCGATCTGGTAATCCTGCTTTATTAGCTTTATTCTTGTCAAGACAGAGACGACGAGAGGACTGCTGAGTCAACATGGCACCTCTTTACAGTGTGACGCGTTATGAATATGTATAAGCGTGCTCAGATAAAGATTAGTCTCTCGCTCCTTCGCTCTGTTGTCTCTCTCCCGTTTCAGATCTCAGCTGTTCAAATACCACCGTGTTATTTATATTAGCTGAGAGGGGGAATATTTACCCACGGACACCGGAGCGGGAGGATCTGAATGGGCATCATTTCAGCTTGTCAAATTAGCTTGTGCGTACTGCCTGCTAATGTGTGTGTGTGTGTGTGTGTGTGTGTCATTTTGGAAAGCTAGAGAGCTTTGTCTGATTCTCTCTTGTCATGTTCATTCCTCGTCTCTTCCATAATGTAAACCAAGATTCCAGACTATAATCTTTAATATTAATTAATATAAATGCGCATAGCTACATATCCTTTAAATGTTTAAAAGAAATCTTAATGAATCACATTTAAATCATTTAAATACTTACTAGTGAGCTACCGAGCTAACTTGGAAGCATTAGTAAAATCTTTACCGCTACATCCAGCCAACTGGCTAAAATGTGCTAACCTGAGTGGGCTGGAAACATCTGTTACATTCAGAAACATTTATCATTCCCCTTCTAACACTGACTAACATGAGCTAATCTGAAAGGATTTCTGACACGAATTTTAACTCATGAATCTTAATAAACTTTTCCTGTATCACTGTCTAGCAAGCTAACATAAGCTAGACTGACAGGATTTCTAAAAATGACTCCTTTCCAAAATACTGACACAAGCTTGCCATTTTTCTGACAGGAATGTTAAGTCACATCTTTACAATGCTAACTGTGGAATTTATATAAGCTAACATGATAATTTTTCCTTCTAATGCCAACTAGGCAGCTGTCTTTAGCTCTCCTGGCAGGATTTCTGAATCATATAATCATGTTCATAAAATGTACTTTTAATGCTACCTAAAAAGCTAACAAACTAACTTGAGAAGGTGGGGACAACACTTTTGTTATATTAAGCTAAAATAAAGATATTAATTAAGATGTTTCGGTTTTTTTTTTTTTTTAGCTTTTTTTCCCTCAGCTAATGCTAGCCATGTAGGTAATATGTAGGTAAATTTCAGAAAGGATTTTAACAGTAAGTCATGCTCATAAGCATTTAACTTTGATTATCTCTAGCTAGCATAATATAAAATATTGATACTTGTTTAGCTTTTTTAATCGCTGATGCTAGTCAGCTTGGAAACAAGAGCTAAGCAGGATTTCTGACATGATTTTTAAGTTATTTATAACGGTTTATTTAGTAATTGATTCAGAAATGTCTAGTTAACATAACATATTTAAATATATAATGAATATAATATATTAATGCTGATAAGAGCAAATTGCTAAAGTGAGATATCGAGACAGGAGCCTTTACAGGATATTTAAGTCCTTCATCACGAATGTTATACTGTAGATTTTCATTCAAATAGTGGTTAGGAAGGTAAAATAGCTTATATAAGCTATTTCAGTCACAAATCCTGAATCATAAATGTTCACATAAAACATAAACATAAATTCTAATGTTTAGAATGTTTTAGGATGTTTACTAGATTGTAAACTAGCATAGCTGCAGGATTTCCGCCAGAAATTATAAACCACTAAGGAGGCCTAGCAAAATACAGTAGCAAGAGCTAACATGACAGGATTTCTGAGGAAATTTGAAGATAAATTTGACATAAATCCTGATTGCAATGCTAGCATGACATTATCTTTATTACAGTACACTAACTGTATCTAATTTAAACTAATCTGATTATTTTGTATTGTAATGGAAGTTGGCAAGCTATCATAGCTGTTTCATTGCCGAGAAAAACAAGCTAGCTAAAGTGAGCTAAACTGGCGAATAATTTAATAATTCCTAATCATTAATGCTTTTTTACAGCTAACAGTAGCCAGCTAGCTAACCTATACTAATTTAAGCTGATATGCGAGAAAAATGTACCTCATGTGAGAACAATAAAATTATAAAAGTACTTGTCCAAGCTGAGTGCTAGGCAGAAATGTCTTAGGGCGTGTATGGCTGTCTGTGCCAGTCAAAACAATGAAGCTAATGCTAATGCTAAATCCACAGAGCTTTCAGGAGTCACGTTGGTGGTTTAGAAAGTGAACACACTTTGAAGGGAGGATGATGAACAGCCTGTGGAGAACATTCCAGTCCTGGAAATGAGGCAAAAAATAAATAGATATCTCCACTCTTTTGCTTCCAAAGCATGTTCCTGACAGGAATTACAAATCACAGAGAATAATTTACATCTGTTTAGACTCATAAAAACATCTCACTCAGCATGAAAAGTCGGGTTCGCTTTCAATCACAGCCAGGCGGAGAGATCGCACGACCAGAAAGGGTACTGCCAAACCCCTGTTAATATCTGCTGTTTTGCTGATGGAGTTCCTTCAAGATGGTGGAATGAGAGAGAGAAAGAGAGAAGAAAAGCAAGCAAACGTGTATTGATCTTCTGCCCAGTGAGATTGATGGAGTAATAAGCAGCCGTGGAGCGAAGCAAAAAAAAAAAAGAAAACGCAAGGAGGGTGAGAAAAGCCAGCAAAAGGAGAGAGAGAGTAAAGCTAAATGAAGGAATAGAGGCCATCTTGGGCCAATCAGGCCTGGTTGCAAAATAAGTAAAGAAGAAAAATGACAGATGAAGTGTCAGAGAAAGACAGAGAGACACTGAGAAGAGGAGAGAGTGGGATAAATGAACATAATACTCAGAAACAGATGGAGGGATGGACAGAAGAAAAATGGCACGGAGAAGACGGGTCATTCATTCTCATCTCAGGTCAAGCAGAGAGAGGCTCCTGGCAAGGAGCGAGGGATGATGAGCTCGTCAGGATGGATAAAGGAGAAAAATGGACGCTGGCTTAGATTGGCTGCTGTGATTAATATTTCCTGCTACATGTGAGAGATTCAATAACGCTGAGAAATGAGACGAGGGAGAGAAAGGAGCGAGCGAGAGAGGGAAGAGAGGGAGAGAAGGGACAGAGGGAGAGACACGAGAGAGAAAAAGAAAGGACAGAGGGAGAGAGAAAACGAGGGAGAGAAGGGAGCAATAGTGAGACAAGAAAGAGAGACCGTAGAGATGGAATTAGGGAGAGACAGGAGAGATGGTAAAGAGAGGCTAGACGGAGAAACAGGAGAGAAAAGTGAGAGCAGGAACAATGGAGAGACAGGGGAGAGGAAGCAAGGGAGTGAGGGAGAGACAAGACATGGGCAGAAACGACGTTAACATTTACAACTAACTTCAACCAACTGTCCAAAGCGCTGTAGACCGATAGATGAGGGCGTCTGAGAAAGATGAAGGGACAGACTGAGAGTGAGAGAGATAGAGAGAGAGATTGTGTGTAAAAGAGATGAAGGAAGAATTAACGAAAGAGACAGAACTAAATAACTTTAAAGACACTCACTAAACTGTTATTATAGAAGAAAGGCAGAGAGTAGAAAGAAAGAAATACAAAATAAATGAAACAAAG